>CM059810.1:28317325-28954849 GCA_030435695.1 Brachymystax lenok tsinlingensis
CCTAAGACAGGACAATTTCACCAGATAGGACAGACGGACTCCTAGCCCCCGCACACAGACCGCTGCAGCATAGATACTGGAGGCTGAGATAGGGGCGCGGAGGACACTGGCCCTGTTCCAACGATACCTCTTTACAGGCCAAACCAGGCAGGATCTAACGCCAAAGCACAGCCCCACACCACTAGAGGGATATCAACAGACCACCGACTTACTACCCTGAGACAAGGCTGAGCATAGACCATGAAGATCTCCTCCACCGCATGAGGCCGATGGGAGGCAAGACCAGACAGTGACTCAACCCATTCAAGTCGAGTGTAGTGAAAAAGCCTGGCTTCTAGGGACGGCATGAAAGAGCAGCCCCATAATAGGGTCAGAGGTCAGAGGCAGAGAATCCCAGTGGAGAGAGGGAGTCGGCCAGGCAGAGACAGCAAGGGCAGTTCGTTGCTCCAGTGCCTTCCGCTCACCTTCGCAAACCCTGGGCCAGACTACACTCAATCGTAGGACCTACTGAAGAGATGAGTCTTCAATAAAGACTTAAAGGTTGAGACAGAGTCTGTCTCTCACATGGATAGGACCAGACCATTCCATAAAAATGGAGCTCTATAGGAGAAAGCCCTGCCTCCAGCTGTTTGGAGAAATTCTAGGGACAATAAGGAGGCCTGCCATGCCTTGTGACTGTAGCGCACGTGTAGGTATAAAAATGGCAGGACCAAATCGAGAGATAGGTAGGAGCAAGCCCATGTAATGCTTTGTAGGTTAGCAGTAAAACCTTGAAATCAACCCTAGCCTTAACAGGAAGCCAGTGTAGAGAGGCTAGCACTGGAGTAATATGATCGAATTTTGTTGGTTCTCGCTGGCTTCAACGCTACAGTCAGCAACAATGTCATACTCGTTTTGACCAGACAGCATCAGATAGATGGCCTACACATAGAGAGAGACAGAGGGGCGCTGTTTCGCTTCACTCGGATGCTTTCTGCTGTAAGAGATACATTCGACTTATTGCGAATTGAAGGAAAATTCAGAAAATATTTAAAAAACAAACAAACAAAAAAAAAAAAACATTTTATTGGTCAATTATTTGGGTACGCCTGGCTTCCCTTGGCATGAATACACGCCACTAACACACACACACACACACACACACACACACACACACACACACACACACACACACACACACACACACACACACACACACACACACACACAGTGTAGTAGTAATAACCCCAGGTGAGACAGAAGAGCTCTTTCTACCCTGGTTAGAATTCTCTCTCTCTCCCTTCTTTTTGTCTCTCTCTCTCTCTCTCTCTCTCTCTCTCTCTCTCTCTCTCTCTCTCTCTCTCTCTCTCTCTCTCTCTTATCCTCTCTCTCTCTCTCTCTCTCTCTCTCTCTTATCTCTCTCTCTCTCTCTCTCTCTCTCTCTCTCTCTCTCTCTCTCTCTCTCTTATCCTCTCTCTCTCTCAATCCCTCTCTCTTTCTGTTTCTCTCTGTGTCTTTTATTTATTCACTTAGACAGTTGAATGGCAGAGTGGATGAAGGAGATATGAGAACACATTAACATAGACACCTGCCTCTAAAACCCATTCAAGTGCAGGCAAACACACATGGAACTCACACACACAGACATGCACACCACCTTGTATGTGAGGGGGTGACTGGCCAAATCCCAGACATCTTCATCACAGAGCTACAATACGATTCTGTTTCTATTATCTTCAACAGTGTAGTGAAAACATTTCTGACTTTGGTCCTCTGTAGCTCAGCTGGTAGAGCATAGAGCTTGGCAACGCCAGGATAGTGGGTATGAACACATGACTGTAAGTTGTGCTAAATGACATATACTCTTGTTATATTGATAGTGTTGTCTGTATGGGGAAACTAAATGCCATATATTCTTATTATATTGATAGTGTTGTCTGTATGGGGAAACTAAATGCCATATATTCTTATTGTATTGATAGTGTTGTCTGTATGGGGAAACTAAATGCCATATATTCTTATTATATTGATAGTGTTGTCTGTATGGGGAAACTAAATGCCATATATTCTTATTATATTGATAGTGTTGTCTGTATGGGGAAACTAAATGCCATATATTCTTATTATATTGATAGTGTTGTCTGTATGGGGAAACTAAATGCCATATATTCTTATTATATTGATAGTGTTGCCTGTAACATTGTAGTAAGTAAGGTGTTCCGTCCTCAGTGTTTTAAACTCTATTCAATTCAAGGTGTTTCCTGGTCCTCAGTGTTTAAACTCTATTCCAATCAAGATGTTCACGTCCTCAGTGTTTAAACTCTATTCAATAAGGTGTTCTAGTCCTCAGTGTTTAAACTCTATTCAATAAGGTGTTTCCTGGTCCGCAGTGTTTAAACTCTATTCAATGGAGTGTTTCAGTCCTCAGTGTTTAAACTCTATTCCAATGAGCAAGATGTTTCCGTCCTCAGTGTTTAAACTCTATTCAATAAGATGTTTCCGTCCTCAGTGTTTAAACTCTATTCAATAAGATATTTTCGTCCTCGGTGTTTAAACTCTATTCAATGAGGTGTTTCCGTCCTCAGTGTTTAAAACTCTATTCAATAAGGTGTTCCATCCGCCAGTGTTTAAACTCTATTCAATAATGTGTTCCGTCCTCAGTGTTTTTAAGCTTTCTATTCAATAAGGTGTTTCAGTCCTCAATTATTTAAACTCTATTCAATAAGGTGTTTTCCATCCTCAGTGTTTAAACTCTATTCAGCGTGAGTGTTCCATCCTCAGTGTTTAAACTCTATTCAATAGGAAGGTGTTTCCGTCCTCAGTGTTTTAAACTCTATTCAATAAGAGTGTTCCGTCCTCAGTGTTTAAACTCTATTCAATAAGGTGTTCCATCCTCAGTGTTTGAAAACTTCTATTCAATAAGGTGTTTCCATCCCTCAGTGTTTAAACTCTATTCAATAAGGTGTTCCATCCTCAGTGTTTAAACTCTATTCAATAAGGTGTTCGTACTCAGTGTTTAAACTCTATTCAATAAGGTGTTCCGTCCTCAGTGTTTTAAACTCCTGATATTCAATAAGGTGTTCGATCCTCAGTGTTTTAAACTCTCTATTCAATGAGGTGTTTCCGTCCTCAGTGTTTAAACTCTATTCAATAAGGTGTTCACGTCCTCAGTGTTTAAACTCTCTATTCAATAAGATTGTTCCATCCTCAGTGTTTAAACTCTATTCAATAAGGTGTTTCCGTCCTCCAGTGTTTAAACTCTATTCAATAAGGTGTTCAAAGTCCTCAGTGTTTTAAGCTCTATTCAATTAAGGTGTTTCCGTCCTCAGTGTTTAAACTCTATTCAATAAAGTGTTCCTGGTCCTCAGTGTTTAAACTCCTATTCAATAAGGTGTTCTAAGTCCTCAGTGTTTAAACTCTATTCAATAAGGTGTTTCCGTCCTCGATGTTTAAACTCTATTCAATAAGGTGTTCCGTCCTCAGTGTTTAAACTCTATTCAATAAGAGTGTTTCCGTCCTCAGTGTTCAAACTCTATTCAATAAGGTGTTCCGTCCTCAGTGTTTAAACTCTATTCAATAAGGTGTTCCGTCCTCAGTGTTTAAACTCTATTCAATAATGTGTTCCATCCTCAGTGTTTAAACTCTATTCAATAAGATGTTTCCGTCCTCAGTGTTCAAACTCTATTCAATAAGATGTTTCAGTCCTCAGTGTTTAAACTCCTGTTATTCAATAAGGTGTTCCATCCTCAGTGTTTAAGCTCTATTCAATAAGGTGTTTCCGTCCTCAGTGTTTAAACTCTATTCAATAAGGTGTTTCAAGTCCTCAGTGTTTAAACTCTATTCCAATAAGGTGTTCCGTCCTCAGTGTTTAAACTGTACACGAAGAGAGCCCATATCCTCTCCCCACATCAGATGTGTGTGTGTCTGTGTCTGTGTGTGTGTGTTTATGAGGATTCTCCTTTCATGCTTGTCCCATTCAGGTAGCTTGCATTAATGAAACACTCTTTGATAATTAGTATTACAACACCTCTGTTTAGAATCACATTTGGCTTTCTTCTGACCCTCTCCCCCTCGTCTCTAAGGTAACTTTAGCCCACTCCGTACATTGATCTGTGGATAGCAGGATCACGGTCAACAGGAGATGAGAGGATTAGGTTGTAGCAGTATAAAGGTTTGTTGCCCCCTAATACCAGGTCTAGGATCAGTTATACAATCCATATTTCTTCATTACAGGCTCCTAATACCAGGTCTAGGATCAGTTATACAATCCCATATTTCTTTATTACAGGCTCCTAATACCAGGTCTAGGATCAGTTATACAACCCATATGTCTTTATTTACAGGCTCCTATTACCCAGGTCTAGGATCAGTTATACAATGCATAGATCCTTCATTTACAGGCCCTAATAATAGGTCTAGGATCAGTTATACAACCCTTATATCTTCTATTTATATTGCAAAACTGAACGTGAGATCAGTGTGTAACTGCTTGAGCTGCAGCAACGTCAAAGGAGCACCTGACTTGATGGACCAATAGAACTAGAATGGAGACACAACACAACATGGGGCTGTCAGTATACCACTGTCTTGATGAACTAGAATGGAACCACAACACTACATGGAGGCTGTCAGTATACCACTGTCTTGATAGACTAGAATGGAACACAACATGAGGCTGTCAGTGTACCACTGTCTTGATGAACTAGCATGGAGACACAACATGGGGCTGTCAGTATACCACTGTCTTGATGAACTAGAATGGAGGACACAACATGGGGCTGTCAGTATACCACTGTCTTGATGAACTAGAATGGAGACACTACACATGGGGCTGTCAGTATACGACTGTCTTGATGAACTAGAATGGAGACACAACACTACATGGGGCTGTCAGTATACCACTGTCTTGATGAACTAGAATGGAGACACAACAGCAGGAGCTGTCAGTATACCACTGTCTTAATGAACTAGAATGGAACACTTCACTACATGGAGCTGTCAGTACACCACTACTGTCTTGATGAACTAGAATGGAGACTTTCCTTAGGGCTGTACAGTATACCACTGCATCTTGATGAACTGGAATGGAACACAACATGGGAGCTGTCAGTATACCACTGTCTTGATGAACTAGAGTAGAACACTACACTACATGGGAGCTGTCAGTATACTACTGTCTTGATGAACTAGAATGGAGACAAAAACACAACATGGGAACATCAGTATATCCCTTTCTTGATGAACTGAGAATGGAACCTAACATAAGGGCTGTCAGTATACCACTGTCTTGATGAACTGGGAATGGAGACACACCACACTACATGGGGCTGTCAAAGCCCATACCACTGTCTTCAGTGAACTAAGATGAGACACTACACTACATGGCAGGGCTGTCAGTATACCACTGTCTTGATGAACTAGAATGGAGACACAACATGGGGCTGTCAGTATACCACTGTCTTGATGAACTAGAATGGAACACTGCATAGGGCTGTCAGTATACCACTGTCTTGATGAGCTAGAGATGGAACACAACATGGGAGCTGTCAGTGTACCACTGTCTTGATGAACTAGAATGGAACACAACATGGGGCTGTCAGAGCATACCACTGTCTTGATGAACTAGAATGGAGACACAACATGGGGCTGTCAGTATACCACTGTCTTGATAGACTAGAATGGAACACAACATGGGAGCTGTCAGTATCAAGCTGTGTGATGAGACAAGAATGGAACACAACATACAGGGCTGTGGTATACCACTGTGTGATGAACTAGGAATGGAACACTACACTGCATGGGGCTGTCCAGTATACCACTGTCTTGATGAACTAGAATACTGTCTTGATGAATCAGAATGGGAAATACAACACTACATGGGGCTGCCAGTATACTCACTGTCTTGATGAACTAGAATGGAACACAACTGGAACACTAACAGGAACACTTTACTACATGGGGCTGTCAGTATACCACTGTCTTGATGAACTAGAGATGGAACACAAACACTACATGGGGCTGTCAGTATGCCACTGTCTTGATGAACTAAGATGGAGACACTACATGGGGCTGTCAGTATACCACTGTCATGATGAACTAGAATGGAGACACAACATGGGGCTGTCAGTATACCACTGTCTTGATGAACTAGAATGGAACACTACACTACATGGGGCTGTGGAACACATCAGTATACCACTGTGTTATTGAACTAGAATGGGAACACAACATGAGGCTGTCAGTATACCACTGTCTTGATGAACTAGAATGGAACACAACATGGGGCTGTCCAGTATACCATACTGTCTTGATGAACTAGAATGGAACACTACCACTACATGGGGCTGTCAGTATACTACTGTCATGATGAACTAGAATGGAACAAAACACAACATGGGGCTGTCAGTATATCACTGTCTTGATGAACTAGAATGGGACACAACATGAGGCTGTCAGTATATCACTGTCTTGATGGAGCTAGAATGGAACACAACATGAGGCTGTCAGTATACCACTGTCTTGATGAACTAGAATGGAACACTACACTACATGGGGCTGTCAGTATACCACTGTCTTGAAGTGAACTAGAAGATAGAGACTTTTCATGGGGCTGTCAGTATACCACTGTCTTGATGAACTAGAATGGAACACTACACTACATGGGGCTGTCAGTATACCACTGTCTTGATGAACTAGAATGGAACACAACACTACATGGGGCTGTCAGTATACCACTGTCTTGATGAACTAGAATGGAGACACAACATGGGGCTGTCAGTATACCACTGTCTTGATGAACTAGAAATGGAGACACAACATGGGGCTGTCAGTATACCACTGTCTTGATGAACTAAGATGGAACACACAACACTACATGGGGCTGTCAGTATACCACTGTCTTGACCAGACTAGAATGGAACACTACATGGGGCTGTCTGATGTACCACTGTGTGATGAACTAGAATGGAGACACAACACAACCTTAGAGACTGTCGTGTATACCACTGTCTTGATGAACTAGAATGGAACACAACACTACATGGGGCTGTCAAGTGCCCACTGTCTTGATGAACTAGGGCCAGGAACACTACACACTACCATGGGACTGTCAGTATACCACTGTCTTGATGAACTAGAATGGAACACTACACAGGGGCTGTCCAGTATACCCTTGTCTTGATGAACTAGAATGGAACACACTACACTACATGGGGCTGTCAGTATACCACTGTCTTGATGAGACTAGAATGGAGACACAACCCTACATGGGGCTGTCAAGTATACCACTGTCTTGATGAACTAGAATGGAATACAACATGGGGCTGTCAGTATACCACTGTCTTGATGAACTAGAATGGAACACAACATGGGGCTGTCAGTATACCACTGTCTTGATAAGACTAGAATGGAACTACAACACTACATGGGGCTGTCAGTATACCACTGTCTTGATGAGGCAGAATGGAACACTACATGGGGCTATACAGTATACCACTCTCTTGATGAACTAGAATGGAACACAACCTGGCATGGGGCTGTCAGTATACCACTGTCTTCAGTGAACTAGAATGGAGGCACTGTGATAGACTGGCGTCCCTGTCCCAGGGGCTTACTTGACTACTGACTTACTCCTCACATTCCTGCTTGTGTCTGAAGAGCAGGAGTAACCTAATAGTGTTTAGGGGACTGCTATGCAACAGTACAGCTAATTTAACTGAGAGACAAGAGCTTGTCTCTTCATTTACTAAATAGAAGCAATTACGTTTAGTTTTTCAGAAGCCATTATCAAACAGTAAAGAGAGCCCCTTAAGAGCAGACTGAAACAGAGTTTCTCAAGCGACACCCAGTGGTCACTGTCTAAAGTCAACTTCCATGTCTTCAAATACGATATGTTGCTAAGATGTAAAATACTGAAAGTATTCTTTTCCTTAAGTAGGTAATCGTTTTTAAACTCTCAAAAAAAGGAGGAGGGGAGCTCAGAGTCTGGGAGCTCTTCTTCCATCATCTGATGGAGTCATCAGACTCCAGCGATGAAGACTGAGCCTAATGAAAATATCACCACAGATCTATTTATGTATCTATTAAGAAATTTACACACATACGGCCAGGGTGCGGTCGGAGATCTGGGCGCACACCTACTCATTCAGGAGTTTTTCTTTGTTTTTTACTATTTGCTGCTTGTGGAGTAGTGGGTGAGGACAGCCAGAGGCTGTGGGAGTGGCACATGTGGAGTCATGTCAGTTGCCAATAAGGTGTTCCGTCCTCAGTGTTTAAACTCTATTCAATCATAAGGTGTTCCGTCCTCAGTGTTTAAACTCTATTCAATGATGTGTTCCATCCTCAAATTAATTCAACTCTAATGTAATAAATGCTCATATAAGTGTTTAAACTCTACTTCAATAAGATGTTTCAAGTCCTCAGTGTTTAAACTCTATTCCAATAGTGAAGAACAAAGTCTCAATTATTTAATAATAAAGTGTTTCCGTCCTCCAGTGTTTAAACTCTATTCAATGAGTGCTCGTCCTCAGTGTTTAACTCCTATTCCAATAAGAGTGTTCCATCCTCAGTGTTTAAACTCTGATTCAATACAATGAGTGTTTCCGTCCACTCAGTGTTTAAACTCTATTCAATAAGAGTGTTTCCGTCCTCAGATGTTTAAACTCTATTCAATAAGGTGTTCCGTCCTCAGTGTTTTAAGCTCTGTTCACGAAGTGTTTTCACGTCCTCAGAATGTTAAACTCTATTAATGAGTGTTCCATCCTCAGTGAACACAGCTCTAATCATAATGTGTTCAAGTATAATTATTTGGCTTCTTTGGAGCCACATATCCTCTCCCCATCAAGATGTGTGTGTGTCTGTGTCTGTGTGTGTGTGTTTATAGGGATTCTCCTTTCATGTTGTCCATTCAGGCCAGCTTGCATTAATGAAACACTCTTTGATAATTATTCACAACACCTCTGATTAGAGATCACATTTGGTTCTTCTGACCCCTCCCCCTCGTCTCTAAGGTAACACAGCCCACCGCCCCCATTGATCTGTGGACCCAGCAGGATCGCGGTCAACAGGAGATGAGAAGGATTAGGTTGTAGTATAAAGGTTTTGTTGCCCCTAATACCAGGTCTAGGGATCCCAGTTATACAATCCATAGATCGCTTCATTTACAGAGCTAATAACAGGTCTGGATCAGTTTTCTACAATCATGATCTTATTCAATTTATGTGGTCTGGATCAGTTATACAGTCGCAGATCCTTCATTGTAGGCCCTAATAACCCAGGTCTAGGATCAGTTATAAGACCCATAGGAACTCTTCATTACAGGCTCATAATGCCAGGTCTAGGATCAGTTATACAATCCATATTTCTTCATTACAGGCTCCTAATACCAGGTCTAGGATCAGTTATACAACCCTTATATGTCTTCATTACACAGAGCTCCTAATGCACCAGGTCTAGGATCAGTTATACAATGCCATGAATCCTTACCGACATTACAGGCCTAATCAACAAGGTCTAGGGATCAGTTATACAACCCATGCCATCACTCATTGCCAGTACAGGCTGGGCGTGATCAGTGTGTAACTCTTGAGCTGCAGCAGCATCGAAGTACTGACCCGATGAACCATTAGAATAGGAATGAGACACAACAACATGGGAACTTGTCAGTGCCCTCTGTAAGTGAACTAGAATGGAGACTTCAACGTGGGGCTGTCAGTATATCTGTCATTATGAACTAGAATGGGAACACTGAACATGAGGCTGTCAGTATACCACTGTCTTGAGATGAGCTAGAATCAAAGACACACAACATGGGGCTGTCAGTGATACCACTGTCTTCCGATGAACTAGAGATGGAACACATGGACACACAACATGGGGCGCTGTCAGTATACCACTGTCTTTGATGAACTAGAATGGAACATGGGCTCTATCCAGTATCTGACTATGTGATGAACTGAATGGAGACACAACACCACACATGCGACTGTCTGTTTATACCACTGTCTTGATGAGACTAGAACCTGGAGACACTAACATGGGGCATGTCCAGTATACCCACTGTCTTGATGAACTAGAGATGGGGAGACACTACCTACATGAGGCTGTCAGTGTACCACTGTCTTGATGAACTAGAATGGAACACTACATGAGGGCTGTCCAGTATACCACTGTCTTGAGTGAAGACTAGAAGATGGAGACACAACACTGGGGCTGTCAGTATACCACTGTCTTGATGAGAGCTAGAATGGAGACACAACATTGGGGGCTGTCAGTATACCACTGTCTTGATGACACTAGAAGATGGGGAACACAACATACACAGGCTATCAGTATACCTATCTTGATGAACTAGAATGGAGACACTGCAGCAGGAATAATCATTATCTACGACTGTCTTGATAGACTAAGATGAGGCCTAACCTACATGGGGCTGTCAGTATACCACTGTCTTGATGGAACTAGAATGGAGACACAACAGCTGAGGCTGTCAGTATCTACCACACTGTCTTGATGAACTAAGAGATAGAGACACTTCTACCTACATGGGGCTGTCAGTATACCACTGTGCTCTTGATGAACTAGAGATGGAACACTACATGAGGCTGTCAGTATACCACTGTGTGATGAACTAGAATGGAGACACAACATAGGAAACAATCAGTATACCACTGTCTTAGTAGACAGAATGGAGACACAGCTTGTAGGGGCTGTCAGTATACCATAACTGTCTTGATGAACTAGAAAGATGGAGAGTGAACTGCATGGGGCTGTGGTATACACTTGTCTTGTGAACTAGAATGGAACCTACATGCAGGGCTGTCAGATATACCTGTCTTGATGAACTAGTGGGACACTGCGTGCGTCGGTGTACTGCTGCTCTTGATGAACTAGAATGGAGACACTTCAACACTACATAGGGGCGTGTCAGTATACCACTGTCATCTTGATAGAACTAGAATGGAACACTTACACTACATGGGGCTGTCAGTATACCCACTGTCTTGGCATGAACTAGAATGAGAGACACTACACTACATAGGGGCTGCATCAGTATACCACTGTCTTGATGAACTAGAGATGGGACACCACAGCATGGGGCTGTCCAGTATACCACTGTCTTGATGAACTAGAATGGGAGACACACTACATGGGGCTGTCAGTATACCACTGTCTTGATGAACTAGAATGGAGACACAACATGGGAGGCTGTCCAAGTAACTACCACTGTCTTGATGAACTAGAATGAGATTTTTACACTACATGGGGCCATGTCAGTATACCACTGTCTTGATGAACTGAGAGACACTACACACCCCCATGGGGCTGTCTGAGTATACCACTGTCTTTGATGAACTAGAATGGAGACACTACACTGCATGGGGAGCTGGCATCAGTATACCACTGTCTTGATGAACTAGAGATGGAACAAACACAACTGTATGAGACTGTGGTATACTACTGTCCTTGATGAACTAGAATGGAGACTAACATGAACATGGGGCTGTCAGTATCCTGACTGTGTGATAGATAGAGATAGACACTACTACATGGGGCTGTAAATCTCTACTGTCTGATGAACTAGAATGGAACACTACACCTATGGGCTGTTATTGCTCTACCTCTTCCTTGATGAACTAGAATGGAACACAACATGGGAGCTGTCAGTATACCATATCTGTCTTGATGAACTAGAATGGAACAACTACTGGGCTGTATTCTGCTCTCCTTGTGAACTAAGTGAGGCCTTTACACTACATGGCTGTCAGTGTCCCACTGTCTTGATAGACTAGTGAAACACTACATGGGAGGCTGTCAGTATATCACTGTCTTACGATGAACTAGAATGGAGACACTACAACATGGGCTGTCAGTATACCACTGTCTTGATGAACTAAGAATGGAACACTACACTACATGGGGCTGTCAGTATACCACTGTCTTGATGAACTAGAATGGAACACTACACTACATGGGGCTGTCAGTATACCACTGTCTTGATGAACTAGAATGGAGACACAACATGGGGCTGTCAGTATACCACTGTCTTGATGAACTAGAATGGAACACTACATGGGGCTGTCAGTATACCACTGTCTTGATGAACTAGAATGGAGACACAACATGAGGCTGTCAGTGTACCACTGTCTTGATGAACTAGAATGGGAGACACAACATGGGGCTGTCAGTATACCACTGTGTGATGAACTAGAATGGAACACAACATGGGGCTGTCAGTATACCACTGTCTTGATGAACTAGAATGGAACACAACATGGGGCTGTCAGTATACGACTGTCTTGATGAACTAGAATGGAACACAACATGGGGCTGTCAGTATACCACTGTCTTGATGAACTAGAATGGAACACTACACTACATGGGGCTGTCAGTATACCACTGTCTTGATGAACTAGAATGGAACACTACATGGGGCTGTCAGTATACCACTGTCTTGATGAACTAGAATGGAACACAACACTACATGGGGCTGTCAGTATACCACTGTCTTGATGAACTAGAATGGAGACACTACATGGGGCTGTCAGTATACCACTGTCATGATGAACTAGAATGGAACACAACATGGGGCTGTCAGTATACCACTGTCTTGATGAACTAGAATGGAACACTACACTACATGGGGCTGTCAGTATACCACTGTCTTGATGAACTAGAATGGAACACAACATGAGGCTGTCAGTATACCACTGTCTTGATGAACTAGAATGGAACACAACATGGGGCTGTCAGTATACTACTGTCTTGATGAACTAGAATGGAACACTACACTACATGGGGCTGTCAGTATACTACTGTCTTGATGAACTAGAATGGAACAAAAAAACACAACATGGGGCTGTCAGTATATCACTGTCTTGATGAACTAGAATGGAACACAACATGAGGCTGTCAGTATACCACTGTCTTGATGAACTAGAATGGAACACTACACTACATGGGGCTGTCAGTATACCACTGTCTTGATGAACTAGAATGGAACACTACATGGGGCTGTCAGTATACCACTGTCTTGATGAACTAGAATGGAACACTACACTACATGGGGGCTGTCAGTATACCACTGTCTTGATGAACTAGAATGGAACACAACACTGCATGGGGCTGTCAGTATACCACTGTCTTGATGAACTAGAATGGAGACACAACATGGGGCTGTCAGTATACCACTGTCTTGATGAACTAGAATGGAACACAACATGGGGCTGTCAGTATACCACTGTCTTGATGAACTAGAATGGAACACAACACTACATGGGGCTGTCAGTATACCACTGTCTTGATGAACTAGAATGGAACACTACATGGGGCTGTCAGTATACCACTGTCTTGATGAACTAGAATGGAACACAACACAACATGGGGCTGTCAGTATACCACTGTCTTGATGAACTAGAATGGAGGCACTGTGATAGACTAGCGTCCCTGTCCCAGGGGGCTTACTTGACTACTGACTTACTCCTCACATTCCTGCTTGTGTCTGAAGAGCAGGAGTAACCTAATGGTGTTAGGGGACTGCTATGCAGCAGTAGGCTAATTTAACTGAGAGACAAGAGCTTGTCTCTTCATTGCTAAATGAAGCAATTACGTTTGCCAAGTAGAGTTATCAAACTGCAAAGAGAGCTCCTTAGGAGCAGACTGAAGCAGAGTTTCTCAAGCGACACCCAGTGGTCACTGTCTAAAGTCAACTTCCATGTCTTCAAATACGATATATTGCTAAGATGTAAAATACTGAAGTATTCTTTTCCTTCGTAGGTAATCGTTTTTAAACTCTCAAAAAAGGAGGAGGGGAGCTCAGAGTCTGGGAGCTCTTCTTCATCATCTGATGGGTCATCAGACTCCAGCGATGAAGACTGAGCCTAATGAAAATATAAATCTATTTATGTATCTATTAGAAATTTACACACATACGGTGCCGGTCGGGGGTCTGGACGCACCTACTCATTCAGGAGTTTTTCTTTGTTTTTTACTATTTGCTATATTGTGGAGTAGTGGTGAGGACGTAGAGGCTGTGGGGTAGCACATGGGAAGTCATGTCGTAGCCAGTGAGATTTCAACATATCGAAATATATTTTATATTTGGGCTGTACAAACTAGCGTGTCGAAGGGGCAGGGAAAAAGACATTTACATAACCCGCCCTGCAGGACATGGGCTGTTGACGCTCAGCCTGCCTGGTCCACAGTGCCGCCGCTGCTCGACACCAGACAAGCAGGGGAGGACATACGCCAGCAGCAAGGACTGTCACCGTGCTCTGTAACCCGTCTCTTAGCTATCTGTCAACATGATCATCATCATCGAAGATAAGGTGAGATGCCGTACTTTTGATCGGCCCATATCCCCTTTTTAGCTGTAGTTTTACTGTAGCGTGTTAGATTAGGCGAGGAGGACTAGACTTGCTGCTGAAAATGGTCAGGATAGGCAGCAGGCACATTTGTTTGGTCTTCAATAAAACGTTCACCTCGTTACTTTAGTTCGCGACTTGACAGATGCACAATTACATTTTTTTAAATTAAGAATGAATCAACATTTTCAATTACATTTTTAATTCAAATGTTCATTTTATATAACAGGCTACCGTCGTAGTCAGCAGTCGTCTAGTGAGGGGCAGTGGGTTTCGCCCAAACCATATTCGCCATGTTGAGATATAACCACCCCCAAAAATAATACAACTCGAATCGAAACTATATAAAAACACGCGAATTATTTAATAAGTCGTTTTTTTGTCGAAATGCATACAACTAACATTTTTATAGTGTTTTTTTTTTTTTTTGTATAAGAACAGTTTTAGCTAGAACGACATGCTGATATGAGATATATAAGGAGTCCTCTTCCTCCGGGTTTTAACGCAAACGCATGTGGGCCCCGGCCTCTATTTCACCGGAATACTGCATAGTATTTCACCGGGTGTTTTCAGCCCCGCTACATAGTCCATATCTGACAGGCCGTGAGGTTGTAACATATATATATATACACACAACGCATGGTTGGTGTGATTTATAACAAGGTTTTTATTTAACTAGTTGCATTTTACATCAAGTCAAACTTTGAGCTAACATGCTAACTAGCCCGTTTTAGCTGCAGTTTGTAGTTTTTGTCGGCTAGTGCTTAGGCAAAGCCAGCTAGCTACACGCTTTCTAATGTCTCCATCCTTATGTCACTCTGTACATTTGAGACAGACAACGTTTAAACTAACTTTATCTAACCCGGTGTTTTGCATTTGTTTCAACTATGTGCTTGGTCCCATGCAATGGATAGCTCGCTACGGGCAATGTGCCCCCGTCACACGTGGCTCCAATTGTGGGCGCAGATCAAGAGTCGTGTGCCAAATGATTTAATAATTTTAGCTAGCTAAACCTTTTCGCCAAAAGACCGGACTACAGTGAAGATTTAACCCGATCCGACATTTATCCCCGTCCGTCCGCCTGCTCACAAGCTCATTCATTCTATACTCGCTAGTGCCGTTCCTCTTCTTCCATGAGGTTTAGGGTTGGTGGCTGGCATCCTACAAATGTTGCATTACCGCCACCTACTAGACTGGTGAATACCTCCCTGAGAATTTGCTTAAAATAAATAAATAGATACCCTACCATCTAACCCTACACTAACAACTCCACCACCCTACTCCACTATATAAATGCCCTACCATCTAACCCTACACTAACACCCACCACCCTACTCCACTATATAAATACCCTACCATCTAACCCTACACTAACCCACCACCCTACTCCACTATATAAATACCCTACCATCTAACCCTACACTAACACCCACCACCCTACTCCACTATATAAATACTCCTACCATCTAACCCTACACTAACCCACCACCCTACTCCACTATATAAATACCCTACCATCTAACCCTACA
Organism: Brachymystax lenok tsinlingensis; assembly: GCA_030435695.1. Taxonomy (NCBI): domain Eukaryota; kingdom Metazoa; phylum Chordata; class Actinopteri; order Salmoniformes; family Salmonidae; genus Brachymystax; species Brachymystax lenok. Next base: position 28,333,194 of record CM059810.1, read on the forward strand.
CTAAACCCACCACCCTACTCCACTATATAAATACCCTACCATCTAACCCTACACTAACCCACCACCCTACTCCACTATATAAATACCCTACCAAAATCTAACCCTACACTAAAAACCCACCACCCTACTCCACTATATAAATACCCTACCATCTAACCCTACACTAAACCCACCACCCTACTCCACTATATAAATACCCTACCATCTAAACCCTACACTGAAACCCACCACCCTACTCCACTGTATAAATACCCTACACTAACCCACCACCCTACTCCACTGTTTAAATACCCTGCATCTAACCCTACACTAACCCACCACCCTACTCACTATATAAATACCCTACCATCTAACCCTACACTAAAACCCACCACCCTACTCCACTATATCAAATACCCTACCATCTAACCCTACACTAAAACCCACCACCCTACTCCACTGTATAAATACCCTGCCATCTAACCCTGCACTAACAACCCACCACCCTACTCCACTATATAAATGCCCTGGGCCCATCTAACCCCTACACTAACAACCCACCACCCTACTCCACTATATAAATACCCTACCATCTAACCCTACACTAAGACCCACCACCCTACTCCACTATATAAATACCCTACCATCTAACCCTACACTAAGACCCACCACCCTACTCCACTATATAAATGCCCTACCATCTAACCCTACACTAAAACCCACCACCCTCTCCACTATATAAATACCTCTGCCATCTAACCCTACACTAACCCACCACCCTATCCACTATTTAAATACCCTACCATCTAACCCTACACTAACACCCACCACCCTACTCCACTCATATAAATACCCTACCATCTAACCCTACACTCATTAACAACCCACCACCCTACTCCACTATATAAATGCCCTACCATCTAACCCTACACACTAAAACCCACCACCCTACTCCACTATATAAATACCCTACCATTCTAACCCTACACTAACCCACCACCCTACTCCACTATATAAATACCCTACCATCTAACCCTACACTAAAACCCACCACCCTACTCCACTATATAAATGCCCTACCATCTAACCCTACACTAACCCACCACCCTACTCCACTATTTAAATGCCTACCATCTAACCCTACACTAACTCACCACCCTACTCCACTATATAAATGCTACCATCTAACCCTACACTAACCCACCACCCTACTCCACTATATAAATACCCTACCATCTAACCTGCACTAACCCACCACCCTACTCCACTATGTGAATACCCTACCATCTAACCCTACACTAAGACCCATCACCCTACTCCACTATATAAATACCCTGCATCTAACCCTGCACTAACAACCCACCACCCTACTCCACTGTATAAACACCCTACCATCTAACCCTACACTAACCCACCACCCTGCCTCCACTATATAAATACCCCACCATCTAACCCTACACTAACCTGCACCACCCTACTCCACTGTTTAAATGCCTACCATCTAGCCCTACACTAACCCACCACCCTACTCCACTATATAAATGCCCTACCATCTAACCCTGCACTAACCCACCACCCTCTCCACTATATAAATACCCTGCCATCTAACCCTACACTAACCCACCACCCTACTCCACTATTTAAATACCCTACCATCTAACCCTACACTAACCCACCACCCTACTCCACTATATAAATACCCTGCCATCTAACCCTACACTCAACCCCACCACCCTACTCCACTATATAAATGCCCTGCCATCTAACCCTACACTAACCCACCACCCTACTCCACTATTTAAATGCCCTGCCATCTAACCCTGCACTAACCCACCACCCTACTCCACTATATAAATACCCTGTCTAACCCTACACTAAAAACCCACCACCCTCCTCCACTATATAAATAACCCTACCATCTAACCCTACACTAACCCACCACCCTACTCCACTATATAAATACTCCTACCATCTAAACCCTACACTCAACCCACCACCCTACTCCACTATATAAATGCCCTACCATCTAACCCTACACTAAAACCCACCACCCTACTCCACTATGTAAATGCCCTACCATCTAGCCCTGCACTAGCCCACCACCCTGTCCACTATATAAATGCCCTGCCATCTAACCCTGCACTAAACCCACCACCCTACTCCACTATATAAATGCCCTGCCATCTGACCCTGCACTAAAACCTCCACCACCCTACTCCACTGTATAAATACCCTACCATCTAACCCTACACTAAACCCACCACCCTACTCCACTATATAAATACCCTACCATCTAACCCTACACTCATTAACAACCCACCACCCTACTCCACTATATATATAAATGCTCCTGCCATCTAACCCTACACTAAAACCCACCACCCTACTCCACTATATAAATACCCTGCTATCTAACCCTACACTAACCCACCACCCTGCTCCACTATATAAATACCCCTGCCATCTAACCCTACACTAAGACCCACCACCCTACTCCACTATATAAATACCCTACCATCTAACCCTACACTCAAACCCACCACCCTACTCCACTATATAAATACTCCCACCATCTAACCCTATAAAACCCACCACCCTACTCCACTATATAAATGGTCCCTACCATCTAACCCTACACCAACCCACCACCCTACTCCACTATTTAAATACCCTACCATCTAACCCTACACTAAAACCCACCACCCTACTCCACTATATAAATACCCTACCATCTAACCCTACACCAAAACCCACCACCCTACTCCACTATATAAATACCCTACCATCTAACCCTACACTAAAACCCACCACCCTACTCCACTATATAAATACCCTACCATCTAACCCTACACTAACACCCACCACCCTACTCCACTATATAAATACCCTACCATCTAACCCTACACTAACACCCACCACCCTACTCCACTATATAAATACCCTACCATCTAACCCTACACTAACCCATCACCCTACTCCACTATATAAATACCCTACTGGTATAGATCTACTGGTCTCACCACTCCTCCTCAGGATCCCTCCTCTGTACTGGTATAGATCTACTGTTCTCACCACTCCTCTCAGGATCCCTCCCTCTGTACTGGTATAGATCTACTGGTCTCACCACTCCTCTCAGGATCCCTCCTCTGTACTGGTATAGATCTACTGGTCTCACCACTCCTCTCAGGATCCCTCCCACTCTGTACTGGTATAGATCTACTGGTCTCACCCACTCCTCTCAGGATCCCTCCCTCTGTACTGGTATAGATCTACTGGTCTCACCACTCCTCTCAGGATCCCTCCTCTGTACTGGTATAGATCTACTAGTAATGCCTACTAACCAGGGACATGACTGGTAATGTGATGGCTCTCTCTCCTCTACCTAGCGTAAGAACCAGAGACATGACTGGTAATGTGATGGCTTTCTCTGCCTCTACTAAGCGTAAGAACCAGAGACATGACTGGTAATGTGATGGCTCTCTCTCCTCTACCTAGCGTAAGAACCAGAGACATGACTGGTAATGTGATGGCTCTCTCCTCTACCTAGCGTAGAACCAGAGACATGACTGGTAATGTGATGGCTCTCTCTCCTCTACCTAGCGTAAGAGACCAGAGACATGACTGGTGTGTGATGGCTCTCTCTCCTCTACCTAGCGAAAGAACCAGAGACATGACTGGTAATGTGATGGCTCTCTCTCCTCTACCTAGCGTAAGAACCAGAGACATGACTGGTAATGTGATGGCTCTCTCTCTCCTCTACCTAGCGTAAGAACCAGAGACATGACTGGTAATGTGATGGCTCTCTCTCCTCTACCTAGCGTAAGAACCAGAGACATGACTGGTAATGTGATGGCTCTCTCCTCTACCTAGCGTAGAACCAGAGACATGACTGGTAATGTGATGCTCTCTCTCTCCTCTACCTAAGCGTAGAACCAGAGACATGACTGGTAATGTGATGGCTCTCTCTCCTCTACTCTCAGCGTAGAACCAGCGACATGACTGGTAATGTGATGGCTCTCTCTCCTCTACCTAGCGTAAGAACCAGAGACATGACTGGTAATGTGATGGCTCTCTCTCTACCTAAGCGTAAGAACCAGAGACATGACTGGTAATGTGATGGCTCTCTCTCCTCTACCTAGCGTAGAACCAGAGACATGACTGGTAATGTGATGGCTCTCTCCTCTACCTAGCGTAAGAACCAGCGACATGACTGGTAATGTGATGGCTCTCTCTCCTCTACCTAGCGTAAGAACCAGCGACATGACTGGTAATGTGATGGCTCTCTCCTCTACCTAGCGTAGAGAACCAGAGACATGACTGGTAATGTGATGGCTCTCTCTCTCTCTAAGCGTAAGAACCAGAGACATGACTGGTAATGTGATGGCTCTCTCTCTCCTCTACCTAGCGTAAGAACCAGAGACATGACTGGTAATGTGATGGCTCTCTCTCCTCTACCTAGCGTAAGAACCAGAGACATGACTGGTAATGTGATGGCTCTCTCTCCTCTACCTAGCGTAAGAACCAGAGACATGACTGGTAATGTGATGGCTCTCTCTCTCCTCTACCTAGCGTAAGAACCAGAGACATGACTGGTAATGTGATGGCTCTCTCTCTCTACCTAGCGTAAGAACCAGAGACATGACTGGTAATGTGATGGCTCTCTCTCTCCTCTACCTGGCAGTGAGAACCAGAGACATGACTGGTAATGTGATGGCTCTCTCTCCTCTACCTAGCGTAAGAACCAGAGACATGACTGGTAATGTGATGGCTCTCTCTCTCTACCTAGCGTAAGAACCAGAGACATGACTGGTAATGTGATGGCTCTCTCTCTCCTCTACCTAGCGTAAGAACCAGAGACATGACTGGTAATGTGATGGCTCTCTCTCTCCTCTACCTAGCGTAAGAACCAGAGACATGACTGGTAATGTGATGGCTCTCTCTCCTCTACCTAGCGTAAGAACCAGAGACATGACTGGTAATCTTCTTCCCATTTAGTTTTTCCATTTGCAGAATCGTCCTTGCTGAGCCTGACTACCACAAAATATTAGCAATCCAGCCATTTTCAATGAACCGGCTAGTTTGACTTCTGGCTACTCAGTCCCCTGTGCTTTAATCACAGATTTGGTTTAGGTTTCAGCCGTTAATCTGGTTCTAGGTTTCTGCCTTTAATCTGGTTTAGGTTTCTGCCTTTAATCTGGTTTAGGTTTCAGCCTTTAATCTGGTTTAGGTTTCGGCCGTTAATCTGGTTTAGGTTTCAGCCGTTAATCTGGTTTAGGTTTCTGCCTTTAATCTGGTTTAGGTTTCAGCCTTTAATCTGGTTTAGGTTTCAGCCTTTAATCTGGTTTAGGTTTCAGCCGTTAATCTGGTTTAGGTTTCAGCCTTTTAATCGGTCATCTCTTTATTGGTCCCAGAGGGATGGATGCTTGCGTATTAGTGTCTGTTGTACTTATAGTAGCTAATAGTTATCTGGGATTACAAGGCTACAGACCCGCTATAACAGACCCGCTATAACAGACCCAGTAGACCCGCTATAACAGACCCGCTATAACAGAACCAGTAGACCCGCTATAACAGATCCGCTATAACAGAACCAGTAGACCCGCTATAACAGAACCAGTAGACCCGCTATAACAGAACCAGTAGACCCGCTATAACAGATCCGCTATAACAGAACCAGTAGATCCGCTATAACAGAACCAGTAGACCCGCTATAACAGAACCAGTAGACCCGCTATAACAGAACCCGCTATAAAAGTGATTACACAAACACACTCCGACACACTTTGAGAGGTGTCGTTTGCCACTAAAGGTATTGAAGTGCAGTACTAGTGACGGTGTGTTGTTGACACGGTGTGTTGTGTGTTTCCCAGGAGGGCTTTGACAAGGCCCTGGAGGAGGCAGGAGACAAGCTGGTGGTGGTGGACTTCACAGCCACGTGGTGCGGCTCCTGTCAGAACATCGCCCGTTCTTCAAGGTTCTGATCCACCTTTTCTTAAAAGGAAACACTCACTGCACTTTCTACTGGGTGTTGGTACATTTAGGAACAGGATGTAGAGGAACAGGATGTGGAGTTAAATGATCTGACTTCATTTCCCTCTTCTTCTTCTCTAAATCCTCTTTCTCTCCATCCTCTTCTCTCTTCCGGTCTTCCTCATCCTCTCTCTGTCTCTCTCTGTCTCTCTGTCTCTCTCTGTCTCTCTCTGTGTCTCTCTCTCTCTGTCTCCAGGGTCTGTCTGAGAATTACCAGAGTGTGGTCTTCCTGAAGGTTGATGTGGGGCAGCCTTGGTGAGGAACAGATCTGGGATCAGCCATCTGCCCCTTAATCACAGCCTTTACAGCAACACTGGTCTGATGTAACCAACTTGTCATTCTCTGTCCTTTCTCTCCTCCTTTTTCTGTCCCTCTTGGTCTTCTCTCTCTCTCTCTCTCTCCGTCTCTCTCCGTCTCTCTCCGTCTCTCTCCGTCTCTCTCCGTCTCTCTCAAGTCTCTCTCTCTCTGTCTCTCTCTCTCTCTCTGTCTCTCTCTCTCTCTTCTTCCCCTCCTCAGGATGTGGCCAGTTTCTGTGACATCAAGTGTATGCCAACATTCCACTTCTACAAGAACCAGAAGAAGGTAGGAGTCTGTTCCTAATATTAACCAGAACCAGAAGAAGGTAGGAGTCTGTTCCTAATATTAACCAGAACCAGAAGGTAGGAGTCTGTTCCTAATATTAACCAGAACCAGAAGAAGGTAGGAGTCTGTTCCTAATATTAACCAGAACCAGAAGGTAGGAGTCTGTTCCTAATATTAACCAGAACCAGAAGAAGGTAGGAGTCTGTTCCTAATATTAACCAGAACCAGAAGAAGGTAGGAGTCAGTTCCTAATATTAACCAGAACCAGAAGAAGGTGAGTCTGTTCCTAATATTAACCAGAACCAGAAGAAGGTAGGAGTCTGTTCCTAATATTAACCAGAACCAGAAGAAGGTAGGAGTCTGTTCCTAATATTAACCAGAACCAGAAGAAGATAGGAGTCTGTTCCTAATATTAACCAGAACCAGAAGAAGGTAGGAGTCTGTTCCTAATATTAACCAGAACCAGAAGAAGGTAGGAGTCTGTTCCTAATATTAACCAGAACCAGAAGAAGGTAGGAGTCCGCTTCTAATATTAACCAGAACCAGAAGGTAGGAGTCCGTTCCTAATATTAACCAGAACCAGAAGAAGGTAGGAGTCCGTTCTAATATTAAACCACTTTGTGACACATTCTGCTGTTAAAAGCTCTGTTTTAAACGGAGACTCTGAGATACGAGGTTGAGCGTGGTCAGCTACTGGGACAGGAAACAGCAGAGACGTTTACTCCGCTTCAAATCTCTGTTTGTTGTGGAAATCGACCCCATATTTGTTTACTTCTGGTGCATCGCTGTCTCTCGTATGCATACAATTGGTTGATTGATTCCTTTATTTGTTGATTGGTTGATTGATTTGTTGAATAACTGATTTGATTCATTGATTGGTTGATTGATTCCTGTATTTGTTGATTGGTTGATTGATTTGTTGAATAACTGATTTGATTCATTGATTGGTTGATTGATTCCTGTATTTGTTGATTTATTTGTTGAATAACAGTTTGATTCATTGATTGGTTGATTGATTCCTTGATTTGTTGAATAACTGATTTGATTGGTTGTGTTCCAGGTGGAGGAGTTCTCAGGAGTCCAATCAGGCCAAACTGGAGGAGCTGGTCAACACTCACAAATAAACACACACCTGTCTGTCTCCTCTCCTCTCTCTCACCTGTCTGTCTCCTCTCCTCTCTGTCACCTGTCTGAGGACAGTTGTCTCCTCTCCAACTCTCCTCTCCTCTCTCTCAATTCACCTGAGGACACCCCAAAGCCTTCCAAGCTCGTCAGCTGATTTGACAGGATGTCTGAATGCCTTCCACCCAATCCTCCCTTTCTCCTCCCCATCTAAATAGAATATGCCTTTTCACCTTCCTCTGTTTTCCCTCCCCCGTCTCTCTCTCTCTCTCTCCTCCCCCTCCCCTGTCTCTCCCTCCCTCCCCGTCTCCTCTCCCCCGTCTCTCTCTCTCTCCTCCCCGTCTCTCTCTCTCTCCCTCCCTCGTCTCTCTCTCTCTCCCTCGTCTCTCTCTCTCTCCTCTCTCTCTCTCTCTCCTCTCTCTCTCTCCTCTCTCTCTCTCTCTCTCTCTCTCTCTCCCCGTCTCTCTCTCTCTCTCTCTCCCCCCGTCTCTCTCTCTCTCCCCCCTGTCTCTCCTCTCTCTCCCCCTGTCTCTCTCTCTCCGCTCTCTCTCTCTCTCTCTCCCTCTCTCTCTCTCCCCGTCTCTCTCTCTCTCTCCCTGTCTCTCTCTCTCCCTCCCAGGGATGGATCAATAATGTATAATAATAAACCATTTGTATTAAAATTCAGTCTCTTTCCTTAAACTTTTATATATTTAATTAATGTACATTGTGCTATAAATGTATAGTTAGTCTGTGTGTTTGTATTTGCTGAATGATTGTTAGTTACATTCTACCATGTTATTACCACAGATACATATAAGAACGTCTAAGAGTCCTTCTGCCAAACCTGATTGTTGTTGTCACACTGCCCTCTGCTGGTGACACTGCAGAACATCACTCAATCAAATCAAGAATCGATATTATTTTTAATCATGGTTTTGCTAAATAGAATCTAAACTTTCACTTACTTGCATTAAATTTGATGAATGTGAGTGGAGGCCTGTAGTATAAACCTCCTAAGTGTTGAACTAGGGAAGTATATCTACACAGAACACTAATAGAAAATGTATTTAAAAAAAAATATTTAACCTTTTATTTAACTAGGCAAGTCAGTTAAGAACAAATTCTTCTTTACAATGACTGTCTAGGAACAGTGGAGTTAAACTGCCTTGTTCAGGGTACTTGTCAGCTCGGGATTCGTTTCCCAGCGACCTTTGATTACTGGCCCAGCACTCTAACCACTAGGGCTACCTGTCAGGCCGTTCATACACAGTTCATATGAGGAAATCAGTCAATTGAAATAAATTCATTAGATCCTAATCTGTATTAAATGGAACACACTGTCGTACACGCTTTCGATCCAGAGCACCCTAAACATGCTCAATGGGTGACATGCCTGGTGAGTATGCAGGACATGAGAGAACTGGGAAATGTTTTAGCTTCCAGGAATTTGGGGCGTGCATTATCATGCTGAAACATGAGGTGATGGCGGCGGATGAATGGCACGACAACGGGACTCAGGATCTCGTCACGGTGTCTCTATGCTCAAATTGCCATCGATATAACGCATCATGCGTTTGTTGTTCGTAGCTTATGCCTACCCATACCATACCAGTGCTGTAAAAATACTTGAAAGTACTAAAGTAGTTTTTGGGGTATCTGTTCTTTACTATGTATATTTTTGACAACTTTTACTTAATCACATTCCTAAAGAAAATATTGTACTTTTACTCCATACATTTTCCTGACACCCAAAGTACTTGTTACATTTTGAATGCTTAGCAGGACAGGAAAATGGTCCAATTCACGCACTTATCAAGAGAACATCCTGGTCATCCCTACGGCCTCTGATCTGGAGGACTCACTAAACAGAACATCCCTGAGTCATCCCTACGACCTCTGATCTGGAGGACTCACTAAACAGAACATCCCTGGTCATCCCTCGGCCTCTGATCTGGAGGACTCACTAAACAGAGAACATCCTGGTGATCCCTACTGCCTCTGATCTGGAGGACTCACTAAACAGAGAACATCCCTGGTGATCCCTACTGCCTCTGATCTGGAGGACTCACTAAACAGAGAACATCCTGGTCATCCCTACTGCCTCTGATCTGGCAGACTCACTAAACACACATGCTTCCATGGAGGACATCACGAGCTTCAGGTTCCTCGGTGACAGTTCCTCATTGATGTTCCTATCCATGGTCCGACACACACCAACACCGTCGTGAAGAACAACAACAACAACAACACTTCACCCTCAGGAGGCGGGAAAAGATTCTGCGTGGGCTCTCTGATCCTCATAAAAAGGTTCTACAGCTGCACCATCAGAGAGCATCCTGACTGGCTGCATCACCGCCTGGTGTAGGGCAGCGATAGCTTCGCTTGAGTCTGTATTGTGAGACATCCATCACTCTATGGGTTGAACGTACAGACAACAGAAACAAAACTGTGCGTGTGTCTCAGAGACTTTGACCAATAGTCTATACACACACACACACACATTCAGTAGCACACTGTTTTTGCTTCTGTTGTCTGTACATTCAACCGTAGAATTCAAATGTGTAGAAAGGGACCAATTCTCTACGGTTTCTATTTCATTGCGACGCAGTTCCTTGTGTAGTACAAGGTCCTCGATTCAATCAGAGCTGCTTCCACTAACGATAAACAACGACTGCTTAGCAGATCAGTGTGTTTTTGTTTAGGTGAATGTCGACGGTGTAAACTGATTAAAGATAAAACAAAATTGAGATTATGTCACTGTAAATAGCATCTGTTACTGCGTTGGAGCGGTCGAATCGCCAAGCGTCTCCTATGGCGGACATTGGCTGCACCAGGTCTCGCTCGTAAAAAACGAAATCCTTGCAGCCTTTTTTTCGCCAGTTGGAACACCGTGTGTTTTATTTTTAAATTCTACCACTCTATTAGACTGATCGAGAAATCCTCGTTGCATCTAATGATTTACAATATAGAGAGTTATGACTTCTATACAGACTACACTTCCTCGTTCTGAACTTCCAAACGCGGGTGTGGTGTGGCTTCATGAACGACATGACCACAAGAGCAGACACCGACTGGCCGGCTCCAACGTAGCTGGCGTCTAAAGGACCAATGACGATGAGGATAGCATGGAGAGAAATTGTACCAACAGGTAGGAGCACATGTCAATCATAACTTTGTACTTTTTGTACCAGATGCTATTTAGAGAGATATAACCTCATGTTGTTATCTTTCAGATGAATACATCACGGACACCTGTTCAACAAGTAAGTAAACATGAGAGATACCATAGTGCATTCGGAAAGTATTCAGACCCTTTGACCTTTTACACATTTTCTTGATTAAATACATTTTTTCCTTCATCAATCTACACACAATACCCCATAATGACATCACAGTACCCCATAGTGACATCACAATACCCCCATAATGACAAAACAAAAAAACAGGTCTTTAGACATTTATACAAATGTATAGAAAAACTAAAAACTAGTATTCAGACCCTTTACTCAGTACTTTGTTGAAGAACCTTTGGCAGCGATTACAGCCTCAAGTCTTCTTGGGTATGATGCTACAAACTTGTCACACCTGTATTTGGGGGGTTTCTCCCATTCTTCTCTGCAGATCCTCTCAGGCTCTGTCAGGTTAGATGGGGAGCGTTGCTGCACAGCTATTTTCAGGTCTCACCAGAGATGTTCGATCAGGTTCAAGTCCGGGCTCTGGCTGGGCCACTCAAGGACATTCAGAGACTTGTCCGGAAGCCACTTCTGTGTTGTCTTAGCTGTGTGCTTAGGGTCGTTGTCCTGTTGGAAGGTGAACCTTCACCCCAGTCTGAGATCCTGAGCGCTCTGTAGCAGGTTTTCATCAAGGATCTCTCTGTACATTGCTCCATTCATCTTTCCTTCGATCCTAACTAGTCTCCCAGTCCCTGCCGCTGAAAAACATCCCCACAGCATGATGCTGCCACCACCATGCTTCACCGTAGGGATGGAGCCAGGTTTTCTCAGACGTGGCGCTTGGCATTCAGGCCAAAGAGTTCAATCTTGGTTTCATCAGACCAGAGAATTTTGTTTCTCATGGTTTGAGAGTCAATAGGTGCCTTTGGCAAACTCCAAGTGGGCTGTCATTTGCCTTTTACTGAGAAGTGGCTTCCGCCTGGCCACTCTACCATAAAGGCCTGATTGGTGGAGTGCTGCAGAGATGGTTGTCCTTCTGGAAGGTTATCCCATCTCCACAGAGGAACTCTAGAGCTCTGTCAGAGTAACCATCGGGTTCTTGGTCACCTCCTGACCAAGACCCTTCTCCCCAGATTGCTCAGTTTGGCCGAGGCGGCCAGCTCTTAGGAAGAGTCTTGGTGGTTCCCAACTTCTTCCATTTAAGAATGATGGAGGCCACTGTGTTGTTGGGGACCGTCAATGCTGCAGACATTTTTTGGGACCCTTCCCCAGATCTGTGCGTTGACACAATCACTCTGGAAGACAGTAGTTAGTAGAACACTTCATCTGGGTCCCAAATAGCACCCTGTTCCATTTATAGCACGCTGTCTGTCTGTCTGTGTCTGTTTGTCGGATGAGTGTAGTTGGATGGGCTATTTACAGATGGGCTATGTACAGGTGCAGTGATCTGTGAGCTGCTCTGACAGCTGGTGCTTAAAGTTAGTGAGGGAGATATGAGTCTCCAGCTCATAGAAGAGGACTGGCCACCCCTCAGAGCCTGGTTCCTCTCTAGGTTTCTTCCTAGGTTCCTTCCTTTCTAGGAGTTTTTCCCAGCCACCGTGCTTTTACACCTGCATTGCTTGCTGTTTGGGGTTTTAGGCTGGGTTTCTGTACAGCACTTTGTGACATCAGCTGATGTAAAAATGGCTTTATAAATAAGTGTAATTGATTGATTGATTGACCACAACAACACATATGACTTTCTGCAAACCTGGTTGTTGTGTCACACTGCTCCCTCCTGGTAGCACTGCAAAACATCACTCAATGATATCATGAAATAAAACCATTTTTACCAGATAGAATATGAACTTTGTGGGCTGAATACCTGCCTTAAGTGTATGAAGACTTTACATGACATCAACATATACTATAAAAATGTACCAGTTGAACCCGCCCACTGTGTTGAAACAGGAAGTACATTTATACAGGAAGTAGACAGAAAGAAATGGACACTATTGGTCGAAGAAAAACGTGTCTGAGGTTTGTCGAGTTCTTTTACAATTTAATATAGAAATGTTTTAATATGTTTTGGAGAAGTTGGACTATTCTAGAGAAAGGTGATTTAGGTGGTAAAACATCCGCAGAATTGTAAAGTTTTCAACTTTCAAGAATGATTTCAACTTTCAAGAATGATTTCAACTTTCAAGAATGATCGTTTTAGGCTTATGCCGATTCCTATGTTGATTAACCAAAAAGCAATATGACGTTTTGTTATAGGCTATGAGGTATGGTATTATTATTATTATTATTATTATTATAGGCGATTGACATTATCATGATCCAGTCGAAACTGCGTCCTTTCACTTCCAGGAAGAAGACGTGCATTGTACTATTTCTTTGTAAAGCTGTCACTAAAGAAACTAGTCCCGTCTCGTCAAGTAAAAGTGACTTGCAACTATGGGCATGAAAACGATGTAAACGATGGTTAAACCAAAGTTTATGTTGGAAAAAGGCTTTCTGGTGACGCAGATCAGAAAGACGGTCGTCAGTTTTGAGCCGCTGTTGCTCCATATAACTTGATCGCCGCCCCGGTGCGCTTTGTTAAGCCCAGGTTGAATCGTCACACCTTTTTCTCTGAATTCAAGTCTCGGTGCACCGGGCGTGATAAACAGTTCGCACTTCAATTGAATCCAAATCGGTGAATGGGTTAATTTACTAAACGATACGAGAAGGACCTAACTGAATTGTCAAATAGAAACTCTCGTTTTGGTACGGTTTCTCCTTTTAGGCTACTATTAAACTAGAACAAGACACAAAGGTGTTTGTGTGTGTGTGTGTGTGTGTGTGTATTGTTTTCGTAAAGGGTTAGGAATACATACCTGTCAGCTATTCTAACTGTCTGTAATGTCTACTTGGTAAAACGTTAATAATATCTACTACTGCCTTTCAATGTAAAGTCGATGTCAGTTGTGTGTGTTGACCCCAGGTGGACTAGCTGTTGTTATGGAGTCAGGGGATCCAACCAGGTAGACTAGCTGTTGTTATGGAGTCAGGGATCCAACCAGGTGGACTAGCTGTTGTTATGGAGTCAGGGGATCCAACCAGGTGGACTAACTGTTGTTATGGAGTCAGGATCCAACCAGGTAGACTAGCTGTTGTTATGGAGTCAGGGATCCAACCAGGTGGACTAGCTGTTGTTATGGAGTCAGGGATCCAACCAGGTAGACTAGCTGTTGTTATGGAGTCAGGGATCCAACCAGGTAGACTAGCTGTTGTTATGGAGTCAGGGATCCAACCAGGTAGACTAGCTGTTGTTATGGAGTCAGGGGATCCAACCAGGTAGACTAGCTGTTGTTATGGAGTCAGGGGATCCAACCAGGTAGACTAGCTGTTGTTATGGAGTCAGTGGATCCAACCAGGTAGACTAGCTGTTGTTATGGAGACCGCTAATGGGGATGTTTGTGACCATGGACAGTAAATATAAAAAGTCTCTCATGAAGGCGACCAATTAAAAGTAACATGCAACAAAAGGAAAATGAACTACCGGTAGTTAAATATTAAAATATCATATAAGGCTAAATGAACTACCGGTAGTTAAATATTAAAATATCATATAGGGTTAAAATGACTCTACCGGGTAGTTAAATATCATATATAGGGTTAAATGACCTACCGGTAGTTAAATATCATATAGGGTTAAATGAACTGCCGGTAGTTAAATATTAAAATATCAAATAGGGTTAAATGAACTACGGTAGTTAAATATTAAAATATCGTATAGGGTTAAAATGAACTACCGGTAGTTAAATATTAAAATATCATATAGGGTTAAATGAACTACCGTAGTTAAATATTAAAATATCATATGGTTAAATGTTTAGATTGAATCCTTTCTGGGTACACAGATCAGAAAGGCGGTGGTCCGCTTACTCGATTTAACTTGAGACGATGTTGTTCAATGATTGTCAGCACACACCATTCGTCTTTAATGCAAACCCCACCAGCCAGTGTGCAGGTCGAGATGGTCTGATCGCACCTCATGTGAACTCAAGCCGTAGGTTTATGTCTTTTCAATGAAAAACAGAACAAAGCGGAGAACGACCTATCTGAATTTGTCTAATAGAAACTCTAGTTTTTGTTGCAAAGTTTTGCTATGGTTTTCTACACTGTGCACTAATGAATACACCCCAGCTCAGGCTCAATCGAACATACTCGCCTCATGTCCACCAGATGCATCAAACTCTTTATTCCTCAACGCCAAGTTGGGGATACACTAGGCTGCGGTGTGTTCTGTGTAATGCATGAATTCAATATTTTCAACCTGAGCGTTGCTTTACCGTGCGGTGGTACAAATGGAAGTACACACAGACTCCAACTAGCTTTTAGCGAGATGAAAAAGCTAAGCACATGCGTCAAGTATGGAAAATGCTGGCTAGACATCCGGCAAAACAAAACCTCATGCATCTGGTGGACTTTGGAGTATTATGCTGCATTCATAACCAAGTGGGAAGGTGGTGATTACCAGTTCTGTTTTATAAACAAATGACATTTTCAAAAACCATATTAAAATAAAGCTTTTCATTCATAGTATTTTGGTTCCAACCCTATACTGTTCTGGAACAGAATCAGAACTAAATCTATACTGTTCTGGAACAGAATCAGAACTAAATCTATACTGTTCTGGAAAAAGAACAAGAACTAACTCTATACTGCTCCGAACAGAATCAGAACTAAGTCTATACTGTTCCAGAACAGAATCAGAACTAAATCTATCTGGTTATTACCAGTTGTGCTTGTAACTAAATAGTGTTCAGAAACCATATTAATATATAGCTTTTTCTAAATAGCGTGACGTGAACAACAAGATGCCCAGCGCTTCAAGCCCCAGCCGCCTCCAACATCCGCTCACTCTTTCCCCACACTTGCGCAACATTTCAGTCTCATCTTGCTCTCTACACAGTCCAATGCATTTAAATAGCTAATAGTCATTTAATGTTGAGCTGAATAAAATACAAATGGAGAGATTTCAGAGGTTTAAAAAGGAACAGAAAGGAAATATATAAACTGTTACCTTTTTTGTTGTTGGTTTGAACAGTTCAGAACTTAATTTTGCTGGTCTGAACAGTGGAAACGGAACAAGAAAATTATGGCTCTGTTCAGAACGAAACGATTGGAAAATAATTTCAGTTCCAACCCCAGATTGTTACATTTTAACTGACAAATGCTGTTATCGAGGTCATTTCCTTTTAGTAGGTGACGTCGTTGTGTGAGCTCCGTGACCCGTGGACAGTAAAAATCTTGTCGTTGTTAATGGTACTTCCAACAATGTTCAGGAATATTGACTGTTAGTCTCTTATTTCATATTGTAGCTGAGTGAGCTGTGACTTACATCTAAAACAAGTTTCTCTGGGGAGAGAGGGAGGGGACCACTGCCTCTAAAATGAGTCTGTCTGGCGAGAGCGAGGAGAGAGGCACTGCCTCTAAGAGGAGGTATTCTGAGAGAGAGGGGCCAATGCCTCTAAAAATAGTCTGCCTCAAGACACCAGTTCTGCGAGGTAAGAATTCAGTTGTAAATATAATATATATTATACACACTTATTTTAAACAACTAATTGAAGAGAAGTGTTTCCAAATTACATAACAGGTAGGTAAGAGCTGTGGCGGTCATGAAATTTCGTCAGCCGGTGATTGTCAAGCAAATAACTGTCTGTCTCCACGGTAATTGACCGTTAATGAACATAAAGACATTTAGCATCTCCTGGCTTCCACACAGCCTACAAGCCACTGATGCAGACCTTTGGAACATCTACATTTAAAAACAAATCTAATAAATCCATGTAATATAGCCTACACCTTCACAATAAATCCATGATTTATTTTAGACAGAATAGCATACTCTGAGTTGTCCTTATGTTAGGGTCCTGATCTGGCTATGCCATATGGTTGTGGGATACACTAGTTCATTTAGCAGGCAAGATTTGCTTAGAATTCGCTACATTATTTTATATTATAGAATGAAGAATACAATTGAAAATATCTAAATAAAATATAGAAAGGATATTTTCTCCAAATGATTTGAGGGAGTGTTCACATGCGGTTATTCTGTGTTGAGCGATTCACAAAGAAACAGAAACAGTCCTATATGCTTAATTTACAGTTATTTATTCTACTTTAGTTGTGATACAAACGTTGGGCTGTATGTTTAGATTGTGAATACATTCTAAGGCTGCATGATGCGACTCTAATGATGATTTGAAAAAGAAGTCTCTATGAAAGGCACAGGCTGTACACACTTCATCAGTCTCTCATTCACAATTTGACAAGCACTTGATAATTCCTCAATTTTTCCTGCTGCATCCCCATTGTGTGGCCGTAATGCACCCTAAAAATCCATGCCTTTTTGTGCCCTTGGCTGAATATAGTAACTATAATCTCCCGGCTGCGTGCAGAAAGCACCTCTCACTACATGACCCTCCGTCATGTGATCGGGTCAATCTCACAGGCTACAAGTGAAGACCGACACGCCGGGACGCAACTCTACAGTGTCCTTATCCAATTCCGAGGCGATATTGGAAGAACTGTCCACATTTAAATTTTCGTCAGCCAACAAGATGAGTAGGTCTTCCTAACAGCAAAAGCTCCCAGCCTGTCAATCTACTATCCCCTATAGTAAAGTTGACCCGTTTTATGCAAGAAATAAACATTCCAAACATAGTCTGGGATGGTTGGGAAGTGTTTTAATTTGAATCAATCAACCACCAGCGGCAGCAGAGGTGACGGTTTAGGGGAGTCTGGCGTGCCTAAAGTAAAATGCCTGCCACTCAGGCCCAGAAAATAGGATATGCACATAATTAGTACTATTGGATAGGAAAAAACACTGAAGTTTCTAAAGTGTTAAAATAATGTATTTGAGTATAACAGAACTGATATAGCAGGTGAAAACCCGAGAAATTTCTGTCCTGATTTTTTGTATTTCTTTTGTGACCTTTGCTCTGTTTGATACTCTCTCTATTGATTTTAATGGAAACCAGCTCCTAGACTGCAGTACCTATGGCTTCCACTAGATGTCAACAGTCTTTATACAGAGTTTGGAAGCTGTAGCCCTGAGCAGAACGGATAGAAACAGGAAATAGTCGAGGTAGTTCAGATGTCAACAAGATTTTACGGGCGCGAGACAGTGTGCGCGCCCCACTGTATTTTCCTTTCATAACGTTTAGGTTACCATCCGAGTGAAATATTATAGCTAATATTCATAAAAGGATAGCTAAGGATGCATTATAAATGATCTATGATTTGTTTAGGAAAAGTTGATAGGTATATTTGAACGCCTGCTTCTCTTCACGGTTCAATGTGCGATTCGACTTTGGATTTTCTGATCATAACGCGCCAACCAAACGGAGATTTATGAATATAATAAATGACTTTTTCTAACAAAAGAACCATTGGATGTCTGGACACTTGGGAAGCTCCTCAGCAGAAGTTCTTCAAAGGCTTATGAAGACTATGTATACTATATAAAGCCTTTATAAGTGTATTTAGTTTATTCACAGTATATCTTTCTGCTTTACCAACACCAGAGACCATGCTGGAGAGAGTTGTATCAAGCCTGGACCTGAGAAATGTGAGTGTTAACTGATTTTAATTGTTTTAAAATGAAAATAGTTTTAAAGCTGTTCATTATACTCTGAGTCCCAGGCAAGGAACACAATCATGATCTATTTGGTCAAAACAAACTTAAAGGTATATTCAGCGATATGACGTGAGATGTTATTTCCTGACCGCATTTACATATCCCAACCAGATCCATGGATTACAGGGCAACATCCGCGACCGAGCTAAAGAATAGAGCTGCCGCTTTCAAGGAGCGGGACACTAATCCGGACGCTCCAAGAAACATTAAACAGGCAAAGTGTCAATACAGGACTAAGATCGAATCGTGACTACACCGGCTCTGACGTCATCGTATGTGGCATGGCTTGCAAACTATTTTGGACTTCAAAGGAAACCCAGCCGCCGAGCTGCTCCAGTGACGCAAGCCTACCAGACGAGCTACATTCCTTTATGCTCGCTTCAAGGCAAGCAACACTGAAGCATGCATGAGCGCACCAGCTGTTCCGGATGATTGTGATCACGCTCTCCGTAGTCGATGTGAGCAAGACCTTTTAACAGGTCAACATTCACAAGGCCGTGGTGCCAGACAGATTACCAGGGCGTGTACTGAGCATGTGCAGACCAACTGGCAAGTGTCTGCACTGACATTTTCAACCTCTCCCAGATCGAGTCTCTATAATACCCACATGTTTCAAGCAGACCACCATTGTCCCTGTGCCCAAGAATGCGAAGGTAACCTGCCTAAATGACTACCGCCGTAGCCATGAAGTGCTTTAAAAAGGTTGGTCATGGCTCACATCAACACCCATCATCCCGGATAGAGCAACAACACATACGGCACGCCTGATCCTCAACACTGGTTGAGGATCCTCATGGGTGCGTGGCTTATGGGTGTGTGCTTATTCCTCATGGGTGCGTGCTTATTCCCTTCCTGTATTCCCTGTTCGACCACAACTGCGCGGGCTAAGCACGACTCCAACACCATCATTGTTTGCTGATGACACAACAGTGGTAGGCCTGATCTGAGACAACGATGAGACAGCCTATAAGGAGGAGGTCAAAGGCCATGCCAACAACCTCTCCCTCAATGTGAGCAAGACAAAGGAGATGATCGTGGACTACAGGAAAAGGAGGACCGAACAGGCCCCCATTTTAACATCGACGGGCTGTAGTGGGAGCAGGTTGAGAGCTTCAAGTTCCTTTGTGTCCACATCACCAACAAACTAACATGGTCCAAACACAACAAGACAGTCGTGAAGAGGGCACGACAACACCTTTTCCCCTCAGGAGACTGGAAACAATTTGGCATCGTTCCTCAGATCCTACAGCTGCACCATCGAGAGCATCCTGACCGGCTGCATCATCTGGTATGGCAGCTGCTCGGTATCTGACCGTAAGGCGCCACAGAGGCTTGTAGCGCACGGCCCAGTACATCACTGGGCCAAGCTTCCTGCCATCCAAGACCACTATACCAGGCGTTGTCAGAAAATGTTCAGACTCAAGTCACCAAAGTCAGACCGTTCTCTCTGCTCAGCAAGCAGTACGGAGCGCCAGAGTCTAGGTCCAAAAGATTTCTTAACAGCTTCTACCCCCAAGACTGCTGAACAATTAATCAAATGGCCACCCAGACTATTTACATTGACCCCTGTTTGTTTTTACACTGCTGCTTCTCTCTATTTATCATCTATCCATAGTCACTTCACCCCCTACCTACATGTGTACAAATGACCTCGACTAACCTGTACCCCATGACATTGACTCGGTGCCGGGCCTCAATTATATAGTCTCGTTATTGTTATGTTACTTTATTTTTCCTTAAGAAAATATTTACTAAATATACTAAACTCTATTTCTTCAACTGCACTGTTGGTTAAGGGCTTGTAAGTAAGCATTTCACTGTAAGGTCTACACCTGCTTGTATTCAGCACATGTGACAAATACAATTTGATTTAATGAGTGAGACTTGCTCACTTATAATCATTTTTATTACAAGTCTGTTTAATAATTAGTAATTCATTATTATTTGAGATTGCCCATTTTAAATAACTACTTTTGACTTCAGCGATTCCTCAGAGCTGTAAGACTTGTGACCATGTTGAGGTAAGTCATAATGTCAATTCTTACTTTAACATACCTGCAGGAGTCAGGCACAGTCTCAAAGCCAGGTGTGTAGTGACCAAACCATTCATACTGGGAAATAGACAGTCCTGTGTTCTGCTTTAGTAATATAAACACAGTCTCAAAGCCAGGTGTGTACTGACCAATCATTCATACTGGGATATAGACAGTCCTGTGTTCTGCTTGTAGTCATGCAGGATTTTACCTGTTGTCATATTTTGTCATTAGACAGTTTAATTGATAAATCACCAGCATTCCATGTAACATTGAATAAATACATTAGATTAGTTACTTTGGTTAATGGGTCAGTTTCCCGGACACATATTAAGTCTAGTCCTGGACCTTAAAGAACTTTCTATTGAAACTTCCATTGAGCATGTTTTTTAGTCCAGCACTAGACTCCATCTGTGTCCAGGATACAGGCCCCATATGTATTACTGACATGCTTGTCCTTGTTCAGGACTCCACACACTGGCTTCAGATTGAACCCTTGACTTCCACTGTCCAGGGAGTGACAATGTTCAGGTAAAATAATTACTTTTAACATTTCATTCCACTTGCTAGTGTATTTCCCAATTACCTTTGGGAATAGTCTTCTAATCCAACCTCTCCATTTGACCATTGACCCTCTCTACCATATCTTGTTGTTTCCCTCAGACACAGGACACCCAAAGGGAGTTATGAGTGCACAGTGTCTGGGCTCCGCTGGCTGTGTGAGAGAGATGTCATTCTGAAGTATCACTTCAGGAACTGGGAACCCTACAGTCAACTTCTGAAAAACATGCAGTACACACAAGGTGGTCCATTGCTGGACATCACTATAGAGTTAGGTGAACTGGAGGAAGTTCATCTGCCACACTTTGTCTGTTTAGGTAAAACCATATAGAAATAGTATTCAGAAATACATTTCCATGGAACTGAGTTTCACTTCCTGGAATTAATTAATGAACTATTCTGGGAGTTTGATTTAACTGTGATCTGGCACAACATATTATTTGTTTTAGTTGGATGAATAATACAATATTTGTCTTTGTCTCCTTTTTATTGTGTTGTTCAGGGACCAACCCTTCCCTGAGGAATGAGATGAAGATTCTTCATGTAGAGGAACATGGAGTGTCTTTAGAGGAAGTGCATGAGGTCACCAGATTCCATGCTAAGATTCTCCATCCCAAGTTCTCATCTATCTCTGTTGTACTGAGCTATATCGCTTGTTGGAATGTAGATGTCCACTGTGACGTAATCCTCTATATGGCAATAAAAAGGTCAACAGTAATTTCAAGGCTGTACCTCCTCCTCAGAAACTCCAGTCAGAAAGAGGTGAGGCACTATCATTGAAGTGACAACAGTATGTTGAAACTTACTGGAAGGAAAGCAAATAGTTTGTTGAAAATCTCTAGATTACAAAGACAACATGCAGCTCTGTGAGAAATCTATTTCTGTCTCATTCATTTGAAGAGCGGCACTCTTCCCTCTGGTCGAAGGAGAATCCAATGCCCTGGGCAGTGAAGGGACATTGCCCTCATTAATACAATAAACACGATGACCAACATTGGTTTGTCAGTGAGCTGCATGTTGTGTGAATTATGAGACTACAATGTTCTGAGTGACTACTACATTGCTCATTTTATAGGCTGTTCAGGAACGGGAGAAAAGTCAGCTGTCCCAAGGATATTCAGAATTTCTCCTGTCATGTCCAAACGGGTCCTTAAAGCTGAACAATTGGTTTGCACTCAAGAATCCCATTCCACTTCCATCAATCCAGAGAGTACAGTCTTTGCAGGCTAAGGATGATAATAATAATAATAATAATGTATTAATCGTGTAACAATTAACTAATTATGAATTTGGGGCACCACGGAAGAAGTTGTTTAACGAGTTACCATCTCCTGAATTAAACTCAAGAAGATATATACATCTCTCTCGATAAGTCACTTATCAATCATTACCTCATATCAGTCTCATTCTGAACGTCGCAGACCTCTTGAGTCTGCAAGAACCCCAGCCCTTTCTGATCATTCAGTACTACACCAATTTATTTATTTAATTATTTATTTACTATCTAACTAAATAATAACACACAGAATACACACTTACATTAGATAAAAGTCCCTAGTGGACTGACACACGATTTGACGGCTTGTTGCACAATGGAAAAGGGGGTGGGGAAAGACAAAGAGAGTCAACACTTGGATTCATTGGAGACTACGCTCACAGTAATCAGAATACTTAGCACCCTAACCACCGCACATTCGGATAAGAAATGCAATGTATATATTCAGGTGTAAATGTCTTTGTTTATCGTCTCTCTGTTGAACCAATCAACTCTTCTATGGGACAGGGTAGTTGTAGTTCATGCTTCGTAAAACTAAGCTTGTCCACCAGAGGTCACAATGTCCTTAGTTGTAGAGCTTCTCTGGTAGTGGAGGGTTCAAATAGAGCAGACTAAGATGCACCAGTGATTGTCTGAGATGGGATTTTTCTTCCTTCCCACCTCGTGTCTTTTAGTCAAAGTTCTAGGACCACTTTACGTGTTACAGCTGCAGACTGAATGTTTCTGGACTCGTAGTGGAGGTTTCCAATCATTTACGTAACGCTCAGCTCAGCTGTTCGTCTGCTGGTCCCATATGTTAATTCTTAGTCAGTCCTTTTAAGCACTCTGGCCAGAAAGGGGCGGTTCCATCACACTGACACGCTCTTCTGACCTCATTCGGGCGTGGCTTAGTTTTCTGTGCAACGGACACAAACTATGATCTCGTTAGAAAAGTAAAATCACATTCCTATCTTAACAAAAATAGTTTCATCGTTCTTCATATTTCCTACACAACGTAAAGGATGTAAACCTGACAGTGTGAAAACTCTTCAAGTTACAGTATTTTCATTAGACAGTTTTTAATGACATCACAAAATAATAAACAATATGACCGTTTTTAATGACATCACAAAATAATAATAAACAATATGACCATGTTTAATGACATCACAAAATAATAAACATGACATGATTATTCTTTAGATCCTCACCGACCATTCCTCACATTTCTATCGTTTTAAATATTGTTCCAATATTCACTTTTAAAAAAAATTATAGTTTTGTCGGGAAAGGTTTCCTGGAGGACAAAGGCATTCCTTTGGTTTGTACTGAAGAGCAAGAGGGAGATTTCTCTCCTACCTAATTTATGACCGGGTGTTAACTTCTTAGGGATCAGTGGTGCGCTAGCACCCCAATCCCGACACTACCGGGTGAAATGCAAGGCGCCAAATTCAAAATCCAAAAAGTTGAATTATTAAACATGCACCCATATACAAGTGTTTCATACTCATAAAAAGCTCTGTTTCTTGGCCATATCACAGAACGTTGTCAGATTTCTAAAAAGGCTTTATGGCGAAAGCAGCACATTTGATTGTTTGAGGGTAGCACCTCACATATTTTTGCCATTACCATGAATTCATTAGCCATCACGGTTCACACATAACACATTTCACAGCGAAAACAAATCAATTACCTGTTGAAGAACGTCTGCTGAGGTCTTCCTAAGTGTCCAACGTAAGACAATCCATGGTTCTTTTTGTTAGAAAAAACAATGTATTATTTCCATAAATCTCCGTTTGGTTCAAGGCGTTATAATGAGAAACTACAGCCTCCACTCCTCTATTGTAACGTGAAGAGAACTCTGCTCATCTTATACCTATAAACTTGTCTCAAGAACAATCAAACATCATTTTAAATGTATCCTTAGGAACACTTTTCGTATATTTACTATAATAATTCAACCGAATATAAACTGAGCGATAAAAGACGGTAAAAACACAGAGCGTGCCTCCTCGGGAGCGCTCGCTCCCTCCCTGTTGACTTTGAAGTGGACACTTCCTGTTTTCCTCTTCTTCTCTGCTCTAAAAGCATCTAAAAAGAATCAGAACACTTTCTCGAGACTGTTGACATCCAGAGGAAGCGATCGGTACTGCATTCATATGCCCTTATAAAGGGCATTTTCATAAGGAGGGGTTCCCAATGAGGCAATGTGTCAAAACCACTTTTTCCAAGACAGAAATTCCTCGGGTTTTCGCCTGCCATATCCGTTCTGTTATACTCAGACAAAATGTTAACAATTTTAGAAAATTCTGAGTGTTTCCTATCCAATGGTACTAAATATGTGCATATCTTATTTTCTGGGCTTGAATGGGAGGCATTTTACTTTGGGCACGCTTATAGCTCTCCAAAAACGGTCACCTGCGTGGCTGCTCCTAAGTTAAAGATAAATTAGACAAAGTCTCCCATCTGCAATTTGGTCAGGTTGTTTATTCATGAGAATTCTGCCTTTCAAAGGTGAACACAGTCTTTTTATATTGTACAAGTTGAATTCAAAAGATACAAATGCCCCACCCTCTCTAGGAAAAAATATTTTCCCACAGTACCTCCTCGGCCTAACACCATCTTGCAAAATAAGTAAATTCCAGACATCCTATCACTTCCTCCCTTCCCAAGGTCGAGAAGGCCTCTTCTCCTACAATCTAGTTTCACAAAGAATTCTTTTGTTCTCACAGACTCCTTCTGGCAAGTTGTACCATCTAGTTCCACTCTCCACACAATATACATTTCTAGACACACACACATTAATTGAATTACCATTTGTCTTATAACCTCTATCTCTATTGCATACATTTTCAGAATGGAATATTGCTTAGTCATTACCCATGTACAAACATTTAGTCATTTAAACATATAATCCATAACAATTTCAGACGGACAAAAATAACGGCGCGCGCAAACAGTCACGCCAAGAAAAGAGTAGAGTCACTAATAACGCCCACCTGCCAGAAGTTCTATTTCTTGTTCGCTTTCAAAAAACAAGCCTGAAACCTTGTCTAAAGACTGTTGACATCCAGTGGAAGCCATAGGTACTGCAATCTGGGAGCTATTCTTTTCCTTATGCGATAGGAAACAATACCAATTGCATGGGAGCTAAAAAAAAAAGGAACTTTTCCGAGTGGATTTTCCTCGGGTTTTTCGCCTGCCATATCAGTTCTGTTATACTCACAGACATTATCTTAACAGTTTTAGAAACTGCAGAGTTTTCTGTCCAATACTACTAATTATATGCATATCCTAGCTTCTGCGCCTGAGTAACAGGCAGTTTACTTTGGGCACGCCAGACTCTCCAAACTTCCAAATACTGCCCCCTATAGCCCATAGAGGTTAAAACCGGCCTAACTCCCCCATCTCCTCTCCTGTGGGCTCTGGCTATCTGTCAACCATTTGCTAAGCTGATCTGAGGTCTTGGATCCTCAGCCAGGAGAGTCATGACAATATGAATAACTGGAATATCATTCTATTTCACCCTTTCTCTCTCTCTCTCTGTTGTCTCAATCGTTGCACCATGTGGCCTTCTACAGAAGATTCAGCTGTTACCTGCAGACACCACACCCAGCTGTTGTAAGATGATAATGGGAAACACAGGGGTCGACATTGAGATGGAGTTAATCGGGGATGATGAGAGGACAGTATGGAGAGATATGCTACCAATAGGTAGGAGCAGATGTCAATCATAACTGTTATTTTCTGCCTGATGCTATTTAGAGTGATATAACCTATTTCTGTTTCTTTCAGATAAATACATCACTGAAACCCATTCAACTAGTAAGTAAACATGGGAGATACAAACCAATGACTTGAGGGCCAGTCAACATGGTTTACTGTAGGACCTGGACTAGTCCCTGATTATAAAAAGACTGTCTTCAAGAACAATGACATCTCCTCCAGGACTTGATGTAGATTAGCCTGGTTCTGAATGCCCAAATGACATCTCCTCCAGGACTTGATGTAGATTAGCCTGGTTCTGAATGCCCCAATGACATCTCCTCCAGGACTTGATGTAGATTAGCCTGGTTCTGAATGCCCCAAAATGACATTTACATCAAGTCCTGGAGGAGATTAGCCTGGTTCTGAATGCCCCCAGACTCTTTATCTACGTCTGTGAAACTGGAATATGAATGAAACCGTAGTGGTGCGATGTGTTCATTGATGCAGGTCGTTATTGTTCGAGAATAGGTTCTCGATGCTAAGATTCAATAATACAATTTAGACTTTTATTGTAGGTCACTTTGAAAGAAGTCTGTTTCTAAATGTCTGAAATGTGAATGAACCAAATGTGGTTATTTTGTAACCTTACTCTCTCAGGTGCTGTGTTGGGGCAGGAGGTCCAGCTGAGAGCAGTCTGACTGGTTCTCCAGAGCAGCAGCTGCTGCTCGTGCGGACAGAGTTTGTGAAACGAGTATCAGCACCTGTCCTTAATGAACTGCTGGTCAGACTCCTGCAACACACACAGTCATCAACCAGGAGGAAATGGAGTCAGTGAAGGTGATAGCTGAGGGAGGGCAGAGAAGGCACGTGACCTCATCGAGCATGGTAGTTGAGAAAAGGAACTGAGTCAAGTTCCAGGATGATCAACCTTCTTGGGGAGCTGGACCCCTATCTTTGGTCACAGCTTCAGATCCAACAGTGTTGGGGTACCAACCTAATGGTAGAATGGATAGATACAGTGTTGGCGTACCAACCTAATGGTAGAATGGATAGTAACAGTGTTGGGGTACCAACCTAATGGTAGAATGGATAGTAACAGTGTTGGGGTACCAACCTAATGAGTAGAATGGATAGTAACAGTGTTGGGGTACCAACCTAATGGTAGAATGGATAGTAACAGTGTTGGGGTACCAACCTAATGGTAGAATGGATAGTAACAGTGTTGGGGTACCAACCTAATGGTAGAATGGATAGTAACAGTGTTGGGGTACCAACCTAATGAGTAGAATGGATAGTAGCAGTGTTGGGGGTACCAACCTAATGGTAGAATGGATAGTAGCAAGTGTTGGGGTACCAACCTAATGGTAGAATGGATAGTAACAGTGTTGGGGTAACTGTTATGAATTAAATGTTTAATGACTAAATGTTTTGCGTTTAAGAATATTCCATTCTGAAAATGTATGCAATAGAGATAGGGTTATAAGGCAAATGGTAATCCAATTGATGTGTGTGTCTAGAAATGTTTATTGTGTGGAGAGTGGCACAAGATGGTACAACTTGCCAGAAGGAGTCTGTGAGAACAAAGAATTCTTTGTGAAACTAGATTGTATGCTGAAGAGGCCTTCTCGACCTTGGGAAGGGGAGGAACTGATAGGATGTCTGGAATTTACTTATGTTGCAAGATGGTGTTATGCAGGGGATGTACATTGGGGAAAATATTATTTCCTAGAGAGGGTGGGGCATTTGTATCTTTTTGTATTCAACTTGTACAATATAAAAAGACTGTGTTCACCTTTATAATTCAGAGCTCTCCTTAATAAACATTGACATTTGACAATTGTAGACTGGGCTTCCGTGATGTTTCATTTTCAACCAGTATCTTACAAATTCTGGGTTACAGACGGAGTTGTTTAAATGAAGTTCAGTTTATGAACATTGAGGAACAAAATGTCTATAACACAACCTAATGGTAGAAATGGATAGTAACAGTGTTGGAGTACCAACCTAATGGTAGAATGGATAGATACAGTGTTGGGGTACCAACCTAATGGGTAGAATGGATAGATACAGTGTTGGAGTACCAACCTAATGGTAGAATGGATAGTAACAGTGTTGGGGTACCAACCTAATGGTAGAATGGATAGATACAGTGTTGGGGGTCCCAACCTAATGGTAGAATGGATAGTAACAGTGTTGGAGTACCAACCTAATGGTAGAATGGATAGATACAGTGTTGGGGTACCAACCTAATGGTAGAATGGATAGATACAGTGTTGGGGTACCAACCTAATGGTAGAATGGATAGTAACAGTGTTGGGGGTACCAACCTAATGGTAGAATGGATAGATACAGTGTTGGTGTACCAACCTAATGGTAGAATGGATAGATACAGTGTTGGGGTACCAACCTAATGGTAGAATGGATAGATACAGTGTTGGGGTATCAACCTAATGGTAGAATGGATAGTAACAGTGTTGGGGTACCAAATGCAAAATTAACTGCACAAGTGTTATGGAGACACAGTTTACACAAGTGTTGTGTTGTGACAACCCTCCCACTCTGTCTTCTTGAAAATAGAGTCAACACAAACACTGTCACAAACACTCTGTCACATACACACACACACACACACACACACACACACTCCTAGCCCTCCTGTCACACAGACCTCTGTCAGCACTGTCACACCACCTCCCACCTGTTACACTGTGCCTCCCACTGTCACACTGTGACGACCCCTCCTCACACTGTGGCCAAACCCTCCCACTTTGTCATACTGGCTGACCCTCCCACTCTGTCACACTGTGACGACCCTCCCACTCTGTCATACTGATTTACGACCCTCCCACTCTGTCACTGTGACGACTGTCCCACTCTGTCATACTGGACTCTGTAGCGCTGACCTCCTCTGTCACACTGTGACGACCCTCCCACTCTGTCACACTGTGGCAGCCCTCCCACTCTGTCACTGTGGCGTACACTCTGTACTTTGTCATGGCACAACCCTCCCACTCTGTCACACTGTGGCGGCCCTGTTTCCCCACTCTGTCACACTTTCTGTCACACTGATTACCCTCCCTCTGTCACACTGTGACGATCCACTCTGTCACACTGTGTACTCTGTCACACTGACGGCCTTCTCCACTCTGTCTGTGACGACTGACGCTCCCCACTCTGTCATACTGACGACCCTCCCACTGTCACACGACCCACACACACCGTGACACACACACCCACATACACACCCCACTCTGTCACACTGTGACGACCTCTTGTCACACTGTGTGACGACCTCTGTCTCTGTCACACCTTCTGTTACCCCCCCCACCTGTCACACTCTCTCTCTCTCTGTCACTGTGGCACCTGTCACACCGTGATGACTTTCTCCCACTTGTCACACTGTGATTTACTCCTCCCACTTCTGTCACACTGTGACGACCTCCCACTCTGCCTCAAGCACCGGGTGACGACTCCTCCCACTTTGGTCACACTGACAACCCTCTCCCACTCTGTCACACTGTGACTGACCCTCCCACTCTGTCACACTGTGGACCTCCCACTGACCCTCCCACTCTGTCACACTGTCACTCTGTCTCCACTCACACTCTGACCTCCCACTCTGTCACACTGTGGCTGACTCCTCCCACTCTGTCACACTGTGACGACCCTCCCCACTCTGTCACACTGTGACGACCCTCCCACTGTCACACTTCTCTCTCTTCTGTTTCACACTGTGTCTTTTATCTCATTGAGGAGACTCTCCAATGGGATGTGGTTGGGGGAGATATGAGAACGCCAGTTCATGTGAGGGGATGACTGCAGCCAACATCCCAGTCATACTCTACTCCTCCATTCACTGAGGACTGTTACTGACACACTGTTGTTTCGGTTGTGGCATTTCGGGCTTGCTGTGTTCATTTGTTTTGGCACCTCTCAAAACAGCCCTCATTATAGTCTGTGAACATGTCCATTCACCTACTCCTCCATTCAGACAGTTACTTGACAAACTAAGACAGTCTATAATCTGTCATGTCTTTACCCACTCCTCCATTCAGACAGTTACTGACAAACTAAGACAGTCTATAATCTGTCATGTCTTTACCTACTCCTCCATTCAGACAGTTACTGACAAACTAAGACAGTCTATAATCTGTCATGTCTTTACCTACTCCTCCATTCAGACAGTTACTGACAAACTAAGACAGTCTATAATCTGTCATGTCTTTACCTGACTCCTCCATTCAGACAGTTACTGACAAAATAAGGATTCTGTGCCAGTCTGATAATTGCTGTCATGTCTTGACCTACTCCTCCATTCAGACAGTTACTGACAAACTAAGACAGTCTATAATCTGTCATGTCTTTACCTACTCCTCCATTCAGACAGTTACTGACAAACTAAGACAGTCTATAATCTGTCATGTCTTTACCTACTCCTCCATTCAGACAGTTACTGACAAACTAAGACAGTCTATAATCTGTCATGTCTTTACCTACTCCTCCATTCAGACAGTTACTGACAAACTAAGACAGTCTATAATCTGTCATGTCTTTACCTACTCCTCCATTCAGACAGTTACTGACAAACTAAGACAGTCTATAATCTGTCATGTCTTTACCTACTCCTCCCATTCAGACAGTTACTGACAAACTAAGACAGTCTATAATCTGTCATGTCTTTACCTACTCCTCCATTCAGACAGTTACTGACAAACTAAGACAGTCTATAATCTGTCATGTCTTTACCTACTCCTCCATTCAGACAGTTACTGACAAACTAAGACAGTCTATAATCTGTCATGTCTTTACCTACTCCTCCCATTCAGACAGTTACTGACAAACTAAGACAGTCTATAATCTGTCATGTCTTTACCTACTCCTCCATTCAGACAGTTACTGACAAACTAAGACAGTCTATAATCTGTCATGTCTTTACCTACTCCTCCATTCAGACAGATTACTGACAAACTAAGACAGTCTATAATCTGTCATGTCTTTACCTACTCCTCCCATTCAGACAGTTACTGACAAACTAAGACAGTCTATAATCTGTCATGTCTTTACCTACTCCTCCCATTCAGACAGTTACTGACAAACTAAGACAGTCTATAATCTGTCATGTCTTTACCTACTCCTCCATTCAGACAGTTACTGACAAACTAAGACAGTCTATAATCTGTCATGTCTTTACCTACTCCTCCCATTCAGACAGTTACTGACAAACTAAGACAGTCTATAATCTGTCATGTCTTTACCTACTCCTCCCATTCCAGACAGTTACTGACAAACTAAGACAGTCTATAATCTGTCATGTCTTTACCTACTCCTCCCATTCAGACAGTTACTGACAAACTAAGACAGTCTATAATCTGTCATGTCTTTACCTACTCCTCCATTCAGACAGTTACTGACAAACTAAGACAGTCTATAATCTGTCATGTCTTTACCTACTCCTCCCATTCAGACAGTTACTGACAAACTAAGACAGTCTATAATCTGTCATGTCTTTACCTACTCCTCCATTCAGACAGTTACTGACAAACTAAGACAGTCTATAATCTGTCATGTCTTTACCTACTCCTCCATTCAGACAGTTACTGACAAACTAAGACAGTCTATAATCTGTCATGTCTTTACCTACTCCTCCATTCAGACAGTTACTGACAAACTAAGACAGTCTATAATCTGTCAGCTGACAGTACCTGTCATGTCTTTTACTCTCCATTCAGACAGTTACTGACAAACTAAGACAGTCTATAATCTGTCATGTCTTTACCTACTCCTCCATTCAGACAGTTACTGACAAACTAAGACAGTCTATAATCTGTCATGTCTTTACCTACTCCTCCATTCAGACAGTTACTGACAAACTAAGACAGTCTATAATCTGTCATGTCTTTACCTACTCCTCCATTCAGACAGTTACTGACAAACTAAGACAGTCTATAATCTGTCATGTCTTTACCTACTCCTCCATTCAGACAGTTACTGACAAACTAAGACAGTCTATAATCTGTCATGTCTTTACCTACTCCTCCATTCAGACAGTTACTGACAAACTAAGACAGTCTATAATCTGTCATGTCTTTACCTACTCCTCCCATTCAGACAGTTACTGACAAACTAAGACAGTCTATAATCTGTCATGTCTTTACCTACTCCTCCATTCAGACAGTTACTGACAAACTAAGACAGTCTATAATCTGTCATGTCTTTACCTACTCCTCCATTCAGACAGTTACTGACAAACTAAGACAGTCTATAATCTGTCATGTCTTTACCTACTCCTCCATTCAGACAGTTACTGACAAACTAAGACAGTCTATAATCTGTCATGTCTTTACCTACTCCTCCATTCAGACAGTTACTGACAAACTAAGACAGTCTATAATCTGTCATGTCTTTACCTACTCCTCCATTCAGACAGTTACTGACAAACTAAGACAGTCTATAATCTGTCATGTCTTTACCTACTCCTCCCATTCAGACAGTTACTGACAAACTAAGACAGTCTATAATCTGTCATGTCTTTACCTACTCCTCCATTCAGACAGTTACTGACAAACTAAGACAGTCTATAATCTGTCATGTCTTTACCTACTCCTCCATTCAGACAGTTACTGACAAACTAAGACAGTCTATAATCTGTCATGTCTTTACCTACTCCTCCCATTCAGACAGTTACTGACAAACTAAGACAGTCTATAATCTGTCATGTCTTTACCTACTCCTCCATTCCAGACAGTTACTGACAAACTAAGACAGTCTATAATCTGTCATGTCTTTACCTACTCCTCCATTCAGACAGTTACTGACAAACTAAGACAGTCTATAATCTGTCATGTCTTTACCTACTCCTCCATTCAGACAGTTACTGACAAACTAAGACAGTCTATAATCTGTCATGTCTTTACCTACTCCTCCATTCAGACAGTTACTGACAAACTAAGACAGTCTATAATCTGTCATGTCTTTACCTACTCCTCCATTCAGACAGTTACTGACAAACTAAGACAGTCTATAATCTGTCATGTCTTTACCTACTCCTCCATTCAGACAGTTACTGACAAACTAAGACAGTCTATAATCTGTCATGTCTTTACCTACTCCTCCATTCAGACAGTTACTGACAAACTAAGACAGTCTATAATCTGTCATGTCTTTACCTACTCCTCCATTCAGACAGTTACTGACAAACTAAGACAGTCTATAATCTGTCATGTCTTTACCTACTCCTCCATTCAGACAGTTACTGACAAACTAAGACAGTCTATAATCTGTCATGTCTTTACCTACTCCTCCATTCAGACAGTTACTGACAAACTAAGACAGTCTATAATCTGTCATGTCTTTACCTACTCCTCCATTCAGACAGTTACTGACAAACTAAGACAGTCTATAATCTGTCATGTCTTTACCTACTCCTCCATTCAGACAGTTACTGACAAACTAAGACAGTCTATAATCTGTCATGTCTTTACCTACTCCTCCATTCAGACAGTTACTGACAAACTAAGACAGTCTATAATCTGTCATGTCTTTACCTACTCCTCCATTCAGACAGTTACTGACAAACTAAGACAGTCTATAATCTGTCATGTCTTTACCTACTCCTCCATTCAGACAGTTACTGACAAACTAAGACAGTCTATAATCTGTCATGTCTTTACCTACTCCTCCCATTCAGACAGTTACTGACAAACTAAGACAGTCTATAATCTGTCATGTCTTTACCTACTCCTCCCATTCAGACAGTTACTGACAAACTAAGACAGTCTATAATCTGTCATGTCTTTACCTACTCCTCCCATTCAGACAGTTACTGACAAACTAAGACAGTCTATAATCTGTCATGTCTTTACCTACTCCTCCATTCAGACAGTTACTGACAAACTAAGACAGTCTATAATCTGTCATGTCTTTACCCTACTCCTCCCATTCAGACAGTTACTGACAAACTAAGACCAGTCTATAATCTGTCATGTCTTTACCTACTCCTCCCATTCAGACAGTTACTGACAAACTAAGACAGTCTATAATCTGTCATGTCTTTACCTACTCCTCCATTCAGACAGTTACTGACAAACTAAGACAGTCTATAATCTGTCATGTCTTTACCTACTCCTCCATTCAGACAGTTACTGACAAACTAAGACAGTCTATAATCTGTCATGTCTTTACTCTACTCCTCCATTCAGACAGTTGCTGACAAACTAAGACAGTCTATAATCTGTCATGTCTTTACCTACTCCTCCATTCAGACAGTTACTGACAAACTAAGACAGTCTATAATCTGTCATGTCTTTACCTACTCCCTCCCATTCCAGACAGTTACTGACAAACTAAGACAGTCTATAATCTGTCATGTCTTTACCTACTCCTCCATTCAGACAGTTACTGACAAACTAAGACAGTCTATAATCTGTCATGTCTTTACCTACTCCCTCCCATTCAGACAGTTACTGACAAACTAAGACAGTCTATAATCTGTCATGTCTTTACCTACTCCTCCATTCAGACAGTTACTGACAAACTAAGACAGTCTATAATCTGTCATGTCTTTACCTACTCCTCCATTCAGACAGTTACTGACAAACTAAGACAGTCTATAATCTGTCATGTCTTTACCTACTCCTCCATTCAGACAGTTACTGACAAACTAAGACAGTCTATAATCTGTCATGTCTTTACCTACTCCTCCCATTCAGACAGTTACTGACAAACTAAGACAGTCTATAATCTGTCATGTCTTTACCTACTCCTCCCATTCAGACAGTTACTGACAAACTAAGACAGTCTATAATCTGTCATGTCTTTACCTACTCCTCCATTCAGACAGTTACTGACAAACTAAGACAGTCTATAATCTGTCATGTCTTTACCTACTCCTCCATTCAGACAGTTACTGACAAACTAAGACAGTCTATAATCTGTCATGTCTCTTTACCTACTCCTCCCATTCCAGACAGTTACTGACAAACTAAGACAGTCTATAATCTG
This sequence comes from Brachymystax lenok tsinlingensis, assembly GCA_030435695.1. NCBI lineage: Eukaryota > Metazoa > Chordata > Actinopteri > Salmoniformes > Salmonidae > Brachymystax > Brachymystax lenok. The sequence continues at coordinate 28,368,288 of CM059810.1, forward strand.
TCATGTCTTTACCTACTCCTCCATTCAGACAGTTACTGACAAACTAAGACAGTCTATAATCTGTCATGTCTTTACCTACTCCTCCATTCAGACAGTTACTGACAAACTAAGACAGTCTATAATCTGTCATGTCTTTACCTACTCCTCCATTCAGACAGTTACTGACAAACTAAGACAGTCTATAATCTGTCATGTCTTTACCTACTCCTCCATTCAGACAGTTACTGACAAACTAAGACAGTCTATAATCTGTCATGTCTTTACCTACTCCTCCATTCAGACAGTTACTGACAAACTAAGACAGTCTATAATCTGTCATGTCTTTACCTACTCCTCCATTCAGACAGTTACTGACAAACTAAGACAGTCTATAATCTGTCATGTCTTTACCTACTCCTCCATTCAGACAGTTACTGACAAACTAAGACAGTCTATAATCTGTCATGTCTTTACCTACTCCTCCCATTCAGACAGTTACTGACAAACTAAGACAGTCTATAATCTGTCATGTCTTTACCTACTCCTCCTTTCAGACAGTTACTGACAAACTAAGACAGTCTATAATCTGTCATGTCTTTACCTACTCCTCCATTCAGACAGTTACTGACAAACTAAGACAGTCTATAATCTGTCATGTCTTTACCTACTCCTCCATTCAGACAGTTACTGACAAACTAAGACAGTCTATAATTTGTCATGTCTTTACCTACTCCTCCATTTAGACAGTTACTGACAAACTAAGAGTCTATAATCTCTCATGTCTTTACCTACTCCTCCATTCAGACAGTTACTGACAAACTAAGACAGTCTATAATCTGTCATGTCTTTACCTACTCCTCCATTCAGACAGTTACTGACAAACTAAGACAGTCTATAATCTGTCATGTCTTTACCTACTCCTCCATTCAGACAGTTACTGACAAACTAAGACAGTCTATAATCTGTCATGTCTTTACCTACTCCTCCATTCAGACAGTTACTGACAAACTAAGACAGTCTATAATCTGTCATGTCTTTACCTACTCCTCCTTTCAGACAGTTACTGACAAACTAAGACAGTCTATAATCTGTCATGTCTTTACCTACTCCTCCATTCAGACAGTTACTGACAAACTAAGACAGTCTATAATCTGTCATGTCTTTACCTACTCCTCCCATTCAGACAGTTACTGACAAACTAAGACAGTCTATAATTTGTCATGTCTTTACCTACTCCTCCATTTAGACAGTTACTGACAAACTAAGAGTCTATAATCTCTCATGTCTTTACCTACTCCTCCATTCAGACAGTTACTGACAAACTAAGACAGTCTATAATCTGTCATGTCTTTACCTACTCCTCCATTCAGACAGTTACTGACAAACTAAGAGTCTATAATCTGTCATGTCTTTACCTACTCCTCCATTCAGACAGTTACTGACAAACTATTAGTCTATAATCTGTCATGTCTTTACCTACTCCTCCATTCAGACAGTTACTGACAAACTAAGACAGTCTATAATCTGTCATGTCTTTACCTACTCCTCCATTCAGACAGTTACTGACAAACTAAGACAGTCTATAATCTGTCATGTCTTTACCTACTCCTCCATTCAGACAGTTACTGACAAACTAAGACAGTCTATAATCTGTCATGTCTTTACCTACTCCTCCTTTCAGACAGTTACTGACAAACTAAGACAGTCTATAATCTGTCATGTCTTTACCTACTCCTCCATTCAGACAGTTACTGACAAACTAAGACAGTCTATAATCTGTCATGTCTTTACCTACTCCTCCATTCAGACAGTTACTGACAAACTAAGACAGTCTATAATCTGTCATGTCTTTACCTACTCCTCCGTTCAGACAGTTACTGACAAACTAAGACAGTCTATAATCTGTCATGTCTTTACCTACTCCTCCATTCAGACAGTTACTGACAAACTAAGACAGTCTATAATCTGTCATGTCTTTACCTACTCCTCCATTCAGACAGTTACTGACAAACTAAGACAGTCTATAATCTGTCATGTCTTTACCTACTCCTCCATTCAGACAGTTACTGACAAACTAAGACAGTCTATAATCTGTCATGTCTTTACCTACTCCTCCTTTCAGACAGTTACTGACAAACTAAGACAGTCTATAATCTGTCATGTCTTTACCTACTCCTCCCATTCAGACAGTTACTGACAAACTAAGACAGTCTATAATCTGTCATGTCTTTACCTACTCCTCCATTCAGACAGTTACTGACAAACTAAGACAGTCTATAATCTGTCATGTCTTTACCTACTCCTCCATTCAGACAGTTACTGACAAACTAAGACAGTCTATAATCTGTCATGTCTTTACCTACTCCTCCTTTCAGACAGTTACTGACAAACTAAGACAGTCTATAATCTGTCATGTCTTTACCTACTCCTCCATTCAGACAGTTACTGACAAACTAAGACAGTCTATAATCTGTCATGTCTTTACCTACTCCTCCATTCAGACAGTTACTGACAAACTAAGACAGTCTATAATCTGTCATGTCTTTACCTACTCCTCCCATTCAGACAGTTACTGACAAACTAAGACAGTCTATAATCTGTCATGTCTTTACCTACTCCTTCATTCAGACAGTTACTGACAAACCAAGACAGTCTATAATTTGTCATGTCTTTACCTACTCCTCCATTTAGACAGTTACTGACAAACTAAGAGTCTATAATCTCTCATGTCTTTACCTACTCCTCCCATTCAGACAGTTACTGACAAACTAAGACAGTCTATAATCTGTCATGTCTTTACCTACTCCTCCATTCAGACAGTTACTGACAAACTAAGAGTCTATAATCTGTCATGTCTTTACCTACTCCTCCATTCAGACAGTTACTGACAAACTATTAGTCTATAATCTGTCATGTCTTTACCTACTCCTCCATTCAGACAGTTACTGACAAACTAAGACAGTCTATAATCTGTCATGTCTTTACCTACTCCTCCATTCAGACAGTTACTGACAAACTAAGACAGTCTATAATCTGTCAAGTCTTTACCTACTCTTCCATTCAGACAGTTACTGACAAACTAAGACAGTCTATAATCTGTCATGTCTTTACCTACTCCTCCTTTCAGACAGTTACTGACAAACTAAGACAGTCTATAATCTGTCATGTCTTTACCTACTTCTCCATTCAGACAGTTACTGACAAACTAAGACAGTCTATAATTTGTCATGTCTTTACCTACTCCTCCATTTAGACAGTTACTGACAAACTAAGAGTCTATAATCTCTCATGTCTTTACCTACTCCTCCATTCAGACAGTTACTGACAAACTAAGACAGTCTATAATCTGTCATGTCTTTACCTACTCCTCCATTCAGACAGTTACTGACAAACTAAGAGTCTATAATCTGTCATGTCTTTACCTACTCCTCCTTTCAGACAGTTACTGACAAACTAAGACAGTCTATAATCTGTCATGTCTTTACCTACTCCTCCATTCAGACAGTTACTGACAAACTAAGACAGTCTATAATCTGTCATGTCTTTACCTACTCCTCCATTCAGACAGTTACTGACAAACTAAGACAGTCTATAATCTGTCATGTCTTTACCTACTCCTCCATTTAGACAGTTACTGACAAACTAAGACAGTCTATAATCTGTCATGTCTTTACCTACTCCTCCCATTCAGACAGTTACTGACAAACTAAGACAGTCTATAATTTGTCATGTCTTTACCTACTCCTCCATTTAGACAGTTACTGACAAACTAAGACAGTCTATAATCTGTCATGTCTTTACCTACTCCTCCATTCCGACAGTTACTGACAAACTAAGACAGTCTATAATCTGTCATGTCTTTACCTACTCCTCCCATTCAGACAGTTACTGACAAACTAAGAGTCTATAATCTGTCATGTCTTTACCTACTCCTCCATTCAGACAGTTACTGACAAACTAAGAGTCTATAATCTGTCATGTCTTTACCTACTCCTCCATTCAGACAGTTACTGACAAACTAAGAGTCTATAATCTGTCATGTCTTTACCTACTCCTCCATTCAGACAGTTACTGACAAACTAAGACAGTCTATAATCTGTCATGTCTTTACCTACTCCTCCATTCAGACAGTTACTGACAAACTAAGACAGTCTATAATCTGTCATGTCTTTACCTACTCCTCCATTTAGACAGTTACTGACAAACTAAGACAGTCTATAATCTGTCATGTCTTTACCTACTCCTCCATTCAGACAGTTACTGACAAACTAAGACAGTCTATAATTTGTCATGTCTTTACCTACTCCTCCATTTAGACAGTTACTGACAAACTAAGACAGTCTATAATCTGTCATGTCTTTACCTACTCCTCCACATTCCGACAGTTACTGACAAACTAAGACAGTCTATAATCTGTCATGTCTTTACCTACTCCTCCATTCAGACAGTTACTGACAAACTAAGAGTCTATAATCTGTCATGTCTTTACCTACTCCTCCATTCAGACAGTTACTGACAAACTAAGAGTCTATAATCTGTCATGTCTTTACCTACTCCTCCATTCAGACAGTTACTGACAAACTAAGAGTCTATAATCTGTCATGTCTTTACCTACTCCTCCATTCAGACAGTTACTGACAAACTAAGAGTCTATAATCTGTCATGTCTTTACCTACTCCTCCATTCAGACAGTTACTGACAAACTAAGAGTCTATAATCCGCCATGTCTTTACCTACTCCCACATTTAGACAGTTACTGATAACTAGGACAGTCTAACATAGGTTTCTTATGTGGAGGAAACATTGTCCAATGTGATTGTCTGTATGTTTCCATAGAATAGGTGATGTTATATACCAACCCTGTCAGGTTGTCAGTCTAACCTTTACTCATGTATCATGAACCAGACCTCTTCATGTAATGTAAATACAACACCTGGATCTATTACTCTGGTGTAAGCGTCACGGTTCCAAGCCAAAGTCCCACCCCAATGGCCAGCAGTTCCCTTATAGCACCACCCAAAGCTGAAGCCTGTCTGCTTGTTTACTTTGTGAAGGAGTGGGAGTCCTGGCAGAGAAGGCCCAGCTCCTAGCCTGTCTGTTTGTGACATCATGCCACTCCTTGTCATACACTAATAAGTGACCCGATTCAGGAAACTAGGTGTATGTCGCAAGTCACAACTTCACAGGAGTCTTTTATCAAAATGTGTTTTTGGGCAGAAATGCCTTCTCAAACATGTGAACTTTCATGTGCCTTAAAACTTCTTAGGGAGCGGCAGCGGAGGGGTCGGTTTTGGAGAGCCTGGCGTGCCCAAAGTAAAATGCCTCCCATTCAGGCCCAGAAAATAGGATATGCATATATGTAGTACCATTGGATAGGAAACACTCTGTATTTCCAAAACTGTTAACCGTTTGTCTGTGAGTGAAACAGAACGCATATGGCAGGCAAAACCCCGAGGAATTTCTGTCCTGGAAAAAGTGATTTTGACACATTGCTCATTTGGGAACCCCTCCCTATTGAAAATGACCATATAAAGGCATATGAATGCAGTACACGCCGCTTCCTTATGATGTCAATAGCCTCGAGATGGTGTTTTCCTCCATTTTGGATGAATTTAGACCAGAGAAAATGACCAAACAATGAAGACCCCTCTTCATGAGAGTAGTATCCGGCGCGCGCGCACGAGAAGTCACGGAGTGTCTATTTTACCGTCGTTATCGATCAGTTTATATTCCGCCTTATTTATAATAGTAAATATACGTAAAAGTGTTCCTAAGGATACATTTAAAACTATGTTTGATTGTTCTTGGACAAGTTTATAGGTATAAGATGAGCGAGTCAACGAGGCGTTTCATTGACTAGTGGAGGCTTTTCTGATTATAACGCGTTCAAATGGAGGATTTATGGATAAAATACATTACTTTTTCTAACAAAAGAACCATGGATTGTCTTCGTTGGACACTTAGGATGACCTCAGCAGAAGTTCTTCAACAGGTAATTGATTTGTTTTCGCTGTGAAATGTGTTATGTGTGTGCCATGATGGCTAATCGATACATGGCTATTGGAAAAATATGTGAGGTGCTAGCCTCAAACAATGAAATGTGCTGCTTTCGCCGTAAAGCCTTTTTGAAATCTGACAACACTGTGATATTGCCAAGAAACAGAGCTTTTGATGAGTATGGAACACTTGTATATTGGTGGATGTTTAATAATTCAATTTTCGGATTTAAAATCTGGCGCTACAGGTTTTCGCTGGTAGTGTCGGGATGATCCCGCTAGCGACCCACTGGTATTTGAGTCGTTAATACAGGTAATGAGTGGAGGACAGAGGAGCCTCTTAAAGAAGAAGTTACAGGTCTGTGAGAGCCAGAAATCTTGCTTGTTTGTATGTGACCAAATACTTATTTTCCACCATAATTTGCAAATAAATTCATAAAAAATCCTACAATGTGATTTTCTGGATTTTTTTCCCTCATTTTGTCTGTCATAGTTGAAGTGTACCTATGATGAAAATTACAGGCCTCTCTCATCTTTTTAAGTGAGAGAACTTGCACAATTGGTGGCTGACTAAATACTTTTTTTCCCCACTGTACATATTTATTAATTCACGTAACTGGGAAAATAATAAACAGAACGAACGAACATCGTACAAATCCACTAAAGCTATGAACAAACAAACAATAACCCACAAAACCCCTAGTGCAAAACCACAAACATATATATTGTTCCCAATTAGAGGTAACGACACTCAGCTGCCTCTAATTGGGAACCATTTACCCAACATAGAAAAATAGAACACCTAGAACAGAAAAACTCAGGCCTCCGACGTGACAGCTGCATCCCTAGTTATACAGTAAATCATGTGCTGATCTGCACGGATAAAAGGAAACGCTTGTGCTGCCATCTTCATTGACCTGTCAAAGGCTTTCAATACTGTTGATCACTCACTGCTATTTCACAGGATTTCCCAACTTTTCCTAGACCAGTCTGCATGTAACTGCTAAAATTACTGAACTCAATGTGTATCTACTGATGGTGTTAAAAAGGTTTCATGGAAATTATGAAAGGTGTCCCGCAGGGGTCAATTCTGAGTCCTGTACTTTTTACTGTTTACATTAACAATATCGACTTGCCTGTAAAGAAAACCAGTAAATTGAACTTTTATGCCGATGAACCACTTGAGTGGCACAGCAGTCTAAGGCACTGCATCGCAGTGCTAGAGGAATCACTACAGACCCGGTTCGATCCTGGGCTGTACTCAGAACTCGCCGTGATTGGGAGTCCCTATAGGGCAGCGCACAATTGGCATTGTCCGGTTTAAGGGAGGATTTGGCCGGGGGGGCTTTACAAGTAGGCTGTCATTGTAAATAAGAACTTGTTCTCAACTGACTTGCCTAGTTAAATAAAAGTAAAATAAATACATACTTGTATGCTATTGCCCCCACGGTTGACCAAGTTCTATCTGAACTACAGTCTGCCTTCATTGTATTACAGAAAACTTTATTGACCTGAAATTTGTATTGAATGCAGGTGAAACGAAGTATATGTTGTTCTCTAGAGCGCATAAAAACAGTATTGTAAAGTACTTAGGTAAAAATACATTAAAGTACCACTTAAGTCGTTTTTTGGGGGTATCTGTACTTTACTTTGCTATTCATATTTTTTGGCTACTTTTACTTCACTACATTCCTAAAGAAAATAATGTACTTTCCTGGACACCCTAAAAGTACTTGTTACATTTTGACAGGTCCAATTCACACACGTATAAAGAGAACATCCCTGGTCATCCCTACTGCCTCTGATCTGGCGGACTCACTAAACACAAACGCTTTGTTTGAAAATTATGTCTGAGTGTTGGAGTTGAGTATGTTGGAGCCCCTGACTATCCGTCAGTAAAAAAAAACCTATACAATTGTGACGTCTGGTGTGTTTAATATAAGGAACTTGAAATTATTTTTACTTTGAATATTAAGTACATTTCATGAATTCCATTTACTTTTTATACTTAAGTATATTTAAAACAAAATACTTTTAGACTTTTACTCAAGTAGTATTTTACTGGGTGACTTACACTTTTACCTGAGTCATTTTCTATTAAGGTATCTGTTCTTTACTCAAATATGACAATTGAGCACTTTTTCCACCACTGCATGAAAATAACTGATTTTAAGCATATTTATTATGGCTAGTGTCCATATTGATGGTGTCCCATCTGCATGACAAGCTGTCTTATAGCTGTAGATCTTCCTGCAGTCACAATAACCAAACGTCTTTGGTCCCCATGGGTGGAAACGTATTAATATTTTCTGTATGTATTTGATATGGTACAGCTGATACAGCTGTCTTGTAGCTGTATATCTTTCCTGCAGTCAAAGAACAAACGCCTTTGGCCTCATGGGTGGATTATTAATACTATTATAATTATTATAACTATTAATATTTTCCATTATTTTATCATTAATAAAGATTTTTTTTTTTAAACCTGACAAATGTTTCTATGTAAACAGTTTTGTTATATTTCAGTCTTCTGAATATTTAAAGTGTAATATTGGGATGCAAAAATCAAAATGTAATACATTTCAACTCTATATCTGACATGGTACAGGTGTCTTGTTAGTCCATAACCATGTGGGTGAGGTGTATACTTTTGTTTCACAGTAGATTTGTTTTGACTACGAAGAATCACTCTGTGTGAGCCTGATTTAACCCACTGCAGTAAAAAAAAGGGTTAAAAAGGCTATTGATGAGTTAGTTAACCAACAAGGATCGTAATTTAACAATTTTATTCATATTTACAGATGGCATACAAGTTTGTTATTAAGGCACATGAAAGTTCACATGTTTGAGAAGGCATTTCTGCCTCAAAAACACATTTTGATAAAAGACTCTCCTGTGAAGTCGAGACTTAATGACATACACCTAGTTTCCTGAATCGGGTCACTTATTAGTGTATGACAAGGAGTGGCATGATGTCACAAACAGACAGGCTAGGAGCTGGGCCTCTGGTTGTGGGACTCCCCCTCCTTCACAAAGTAAACAAGCAGACAGGCTTCAGCTGTGGGCGGTGCTATAAGGGGAACTGCTGGCCATTGGGGTGGGACTTTGGCTTGGAACCGTGACGCTTACACCAGAGTAATAGATCCAGGTGTTGTATTTACATTACATGAAGAGGTCTGGTTCATGATACATGAGTAAAGGTTAGACTGACAACCTGACAGGGTTGGTATATAACATCACCTATTCTATGGAAACATACAGACAATCACATTGGACAATGTTTCCTCCACATAAGAAACCTATGTTAGACTGTCCTAGTTATCAGTAACTGTCTAAATGTGGGAGTAGGTAAAGACATGGCGGATTATAGACTGTCTTAGTTTGTCAGTAACTGTCTGAATGGAGGAGTAGGTAAAGACTTGACAGATTATAGACTGTCTTAGTTTGTCAGGAACTGTCTGAATGGAGGAGTAGGTAAAGACATGACAGATTATAGACTGTCTTAGTTTGTCAGTAACTGTCTGAAAGGAGGAGTAGGTAAAGACATGACAGATTATAGACTGTCTTAGTTTGTCAGTAACTGTCTGAAAGGAGGAGTAGGTAAAGACATGACAGATTATAGACTGTCTTAGTTTGTCAGTAACTGTCTGAATGGAGGAGTAGGTAAAGACATGACAGATTATAGACTGTCTTAGTTTGTCAGTAACTGTCTGAATGAGGAGTAGGTAAAGACATGACAGATTATAGACTGTCTTAGTTTGTCAGTAACTGTCTGAATGGGAGGAGTAGGTAAAGACTGACTGACAGATTATAGACTGTCTTAGTTTGTCAGTAACTGTCTGAATGGGAGGAGTAGGTAAAGACTTGACAGATTATGGAGTAGGTCAGTAACTGTCTGAATGGAGGAGTAGGTAAAGACATGACAGATTATAGACTGTCTTAGTTTGTCAGTAATTATAGACTGTAACTTAGTTAGGTAAAGACATGACAGATTATAGACTGTCTTAGTTTGTCAGTAACTGTCTGAATGGAGGAGTAGGTAAAGACATGACAGATTATAGACTGTCTTAGTTTGTCAGTAACTGTCTGAATGGAGGAGTAGGTAAAGACATGACAGATTATAGACTGTCTTAGTTTGTCAGTAACTGTCTGAATGGAGGAGTAGGTAAAGACATGACAGATTATAGACTGTCTTAGTTTGTCAGTAACTGTCTGAATGGAGGAGTAGGTAAAGACATGACAGATTATAGACTGTCTTAGTTTGTCAGTAACTGTCTGAATGGAGGAGTAGGTAAAGACATGACAGATTATAGACTGTCTTAGTTTGTCAGTAACTGTCTGAATGGAGGAGTAGGTAAAGACATGACAGATTATAGACTGTCTTAGTTTGTCAGTAACTGTCTGAATGGAGGAGTAGGTAAAGACATGACAGATTATAGACTGTCTTAGTTTGTCAGTAACTGTCTGAATGGAGGAGTAGGTAAAGACATGACAGATTATAGACTGTCTTAGTTTGTCAGTAACTGTCTGAATGGAGGAGTAGGTAAAGACATGACAGATTATAGACTGTCTTAGTTTGTCAGTAACTGTCTGAATGGAGGAGTAGGTAAAGACATGACAGATTATAGACTGTCTTAGTTTGTCAGTAACTGTCTGAATGGAGGAGTAGGTAAAGACATGACAGATTATAGACTGTCTTAGTTTGTCAGTAACTGTCTGAATGGAGGAGTAGGTAAAGACATGACAGATTATAGACTGTCTTAGTTTGTCAGTAACTGTCTGAATGGAGGAGTAGGTAAAGACATGACAGATTATAGACTGTCTTAGTTTGTCAGTAACTGTCTGAATGGAGGAGTAGGTAAAGACATGACAGATTATAGACTGTCTTAGTTTGTCAGTAACTGTCTGAATGGAGGAGTAGGTAAAGACATGACAGATTATAGACTGTCTTAGTTTGTCAGTAACTGTCTGAATGGAGGAGTAGGTAAAGACATGACAGATTATAGACTGTCTTAGTTTGTCAGTAACTGTCTGAATGGAGGAGTAGGTAAAGACATGACAGATTATAGACTGTCTTAGTTTGTCAGTAACTGTCTGAATGGAGGAGTAGGTAAAGACATGACAGATTATAGACTGTCTTAGTTTGTCAGTAACTGTCTGAATGGAGGAGTAGGTAAAGACATGACAGATTATAGACTGTCTTAGTTTGTCAGTAACTGTCTGAATGGAGGAGTAGGTAAAGACATGACAGATTATAGACTGTCTTAGTTTGTCAGTAACTGTCTGAATGGAGGAGTAGGTAAAGACATGACAGATTATAGACTGTCTTAGTTTGTCAGTAACTGTCTGAATGGAGGAGTAGGTAAAGACATGACAGATTATAGACTGTCTTAGTTTGTCAGTAACTGTCTGAATGGAGGAGTAGGTAAAGACATGACAGATTATAGACTGTCTTAGTTTGTCAGTAACTGTCTGAATGGAGGAGTAGGTAAAGACATGACAGATTATAGACTGTCTTAGTTTGTCAGTAACTGTCTGAATGGAGGAGTAGGTAAATGGCATGACAGATTATAGAGGCGCTTACGTTTGTCAGTAACTGACATGTATATGAGTCGATTTGTTTGTTTATAACTTATTATTTTACTCATTTTGTACATAATGTTGCCGCTACCGTCTCTTATGACCGAAATTGACTTCAAGACATCAGGACTGCAATTACTCACCACGGACTGGCACAGAATCCTTATTTTCCTTTCACGACTCTGATGAGCCCGATGCGAATGATATACTGCTTCCTCGGGAACAGGCCCAGATCCCAGTGATCTGCGTGAAGAGGAGGGCGAAGAGCGGGCTGCCTACTGAGAATTCGTTGCCGATCGAATAAACACCCACTTCCCTCCATTCCGCTAGCAAACATGTAATCTTTTGAAAATAAAATAGACGAGCAACGCGGAAGATTAAACAACCAACGGGACATTAAAAACTGTAACATTTTATGCTTCACTGAGTCGTGGCTAAACGACGACAATATCAACAAACAGCTGGCTGGTTATACGCTGTACCAGCAGGATAGAACAGCGGCGTCTGGAAAGACAAGGGGCGGCAGGCTATGTATTTTTGTAAACAACAGCTGGTGCACGATATCTCAGGAAGTCTCGCTATTGCTCGCCTGAGGTAGAGTTTCTCATGATAAGCTGCAGACCACACTACCTACCGAGAGAGTTTATCTATATTCTTTGTAGCTGTTTACATACCACCACAGTCAGAGGCTGGCACTAAGATAGCATTGAATGAGCCGCATTCCGCCCTAAGCAAACAAGAAAATGCTCACCCAGAGTCGGCGCTCCTAGTAGCCGGGGCCTTTAATGCAGGGAAACTTAAATCTCCTCTATCCTCCCGATTCCTGCTTACAAGCTAAAACTAAAGCAGGAAGCACCAGTGACTGCATCAATAAAAGTGGTCAGATGAAGCATGGAGATATAGAAAAACATGTTTATTAAATAAAGTAAACTATATCCAAGTAACAATGGGGTGTGTAGTCAGTAGTGGAAGTGAATGGATGTGTTCACAGATGGTGATAATGAGGGCTGTTGAGAGGTGCCAAAACAAATGAACACAACGAAGCCCCGAAATGCCACAACCAAAAACAACAGTGTGTCTGGGTGGAGAGTCTCCTCAATGAATGGGGGGAAAGGTGTATTTATCCCCGGGACACAGCCGAGCCCATGTGTGTCCCATTTCACTGACGACCCTTCCGGCTCCCCCCACCGACATCCTATTAAGGGAAACAAGAGAAAGAATTCTGCAGACAGAGTGGGAGGGTCGTCACAGTGTGACAGAGTGGGAGGGTCGTCAGTATGACAAAGTGGGAGGGTCGTCACAGTGTGACAGAGTGGGAGGGTCGTCAGTATGACAAAGTGGGAGGGTCGTCACAGTGTGACAGAGTGGGAGGGTCGTCAGTATGACAAAGTGGGAGGGTCGTCACAGTGTGACAGAGTGGGAGGGTCGTCAGTGTGACAGAGTGGGAGGGTTGTCACAGTGTGACAGAGTGGGAGGGTTGTCAAAGTGTGACAGAGTGGGAGGGTTGTCACAGTGTGACAGAGTGGGAGGGTTGTCACAGTGTGACAGAGTGGGAGGGTTGTCAAAGTGTGACAGAGTGGGAGGGTCGTCAAAGTGTGACAGAGTGGGAGGGTCGTCACAGTGTGAAAGTGTGTGTGTGTATGTGTGTGTGTGTGTGTGTGTATGTGACAGAGTGTTTGTGACAGTGTTTGTGTTGACTCTATTTTCAGAAGACAGAGTGGGAGGGTTGTCACAACACAACACTTGTGTAAACTGTGTCTCCATAACACTTGTGCAGTTAATTTTGCATTTGGTACCCCAACACTGTTACTATCCATTCTACCATTAGGTTGATACCCCAACACTGTATCTATCCATTCTACCATTAGGTTGGTACCCCAACACTGTATCTATCCATTCTACCATTAGGTTGGTACTCCAACACTGTTACTATCCATTCTACCATTAGGTTGGTACCCCAACACTGCTACTATCCATTCTACCATTAGGTTGGTACCCCAACACTGTTACTATCCATTCTACCATTAGGTTGGTACCCCAACACTGTTACTATCCATTCTACCATTAGGTTGGTACCCCAACACTGTTACTATCCATTCTACCATTAGGTTGGTACCCCAACACTGTTACTATCCATTCTACCATTAGGTTGGTACGCCAACACTGTATCTATCCATTCTACCATTAGGTTGGTACCCCAACACTGTTGATCTGAAGCTGTGACCAAAGATAGGGGTCCAGCTCCCCAAGAAGGTTGATCATCCTGGAACTTGACTCAGTTCCTTTTCTCAACACCATGTCGATGAGGTCACGTGCCTTCTCTGCCCTCTCAGCTATCACCTTCACTGACTCCATTTCCTCCTGGTTGATGACTGTGTGTTGCAGGAGTCCGTCCAGCAGACCATCCAGGACAGGTCCTGATACTCGTTTCACAAACTCTGTCCGTACAGAACGCAGCTGCTGCTCTGGAGAACCAGTCAGACTGCTCTCAGCCGGACGCCCTGCCCCCAACACAGCACCTGAGAGAGTCAGGTTACAAAATAACTACATTTGTAGATTTACATTTCAGTCATTTAGAAGCAGACTCCTAAAATAAAAGTATTGAGAAGACATTATCTTGTACAATAAAGACCTGGACATATCACATATTCACATTTAGGGACGGTTTTACAGACATAGAAAAACAGGCTGAGGCATTCAGAACCAGGCAAATCTACATCAAGTCCTGGAGGAGATGTCATTGTTCTCGAAGCTAGTCTTTTCTAATCAGGACTAGTCCAGGTCCTACAGTAAACCATGTTGACTGGCGCTCAAGTCATTGGTTTGTATCTATCATGTTTACTTACTAGTTGAATGGGTTTCAGTGATGTATTCATCTGAAATTAACAAAAATAGGTTATATAACTCTAAATAGCATCTGTCAGAAAAAGTTATGATTGACATATTCTCCTACCTTTTTGTACAGTTTCTTTCCATACTATCCTCTCATCATCACCGATTAACTCCATCTCAATCCCTGTAATTTTCATTTTCACCTTGAAAAAGCTTGGTGGGGTGTCTCTATGTATGAGATTAATCTTCTAGAGAGAGAGAGATTTAAAAACCCACAACAAAAACATGGTTAAACATCAATTAAAAACACAGCACCAAATGTGCCAGAGTTTCAGACTCAGCACAGAATGGACACCCATCCCCAACATGATGAAAACTCTCCAAGCCTGCATAACAGACTCATAAAATGGAGTCAGGCCAGACAAATCACCCCCCTCCAGCTTTAAGAGGAAAATATGCTTGTCTAAGCCCAAACAGCCTGCTCTCCTCATCAATGTGTCAGCTGTGTCGACCCAGCTAGAACAGTCACTGTACAACAGTCTCTGGGCTGCTTGAAGCCAGAAAGCCATGATCCTAGAAGAGATGTCCACCAGGCCTTGCCCACCATCGTGCAGTGGCAGGTACAGGGCTGCAGCTTTAATCCAATGTTGTCCAGACCAGAAGAAATTGACAGCTCTTTTATCAGACTGTAAAATCATTAGTCTGAGCCACAGGGTAGAGGTGGCTAGGTTATTAGCTACCAGCACCCTTCCCCTATAAGACAGCTGGGGTAGCACCCATTTCCACCTGGACAATCTGGCACACACCTTCTCCACTACACCATCTCAGTTCTTTTCTGGAAAGACATCGGACCCTAGAAAACCCCCCAAAGTCTTCATCCCATCTCTCCCCCACTGAAGCCCCCTGGTAACCGTGGAGTGGACCCTATCTGAAGCTGACCTGCCCACAGTGATTCACTCTTTCCCCAATTAACTCTAGATGAGGAGACCCCCTCATACACCTTTAGAGCGTTTGAGAGAACCTTAACATCCTCACCCACTGTAATAAAAACTGTCACGTCATCTGCATACGCAGACAGTGCTATCGTGGGACCCTTCATAACCCCTGGCACAGAGAAACCAGTCAGCCTCGCTCTTAAAAAACAAAGCATTGGTTCAATTGCCAGACAATATAACGGTCCTGAAATTGGGCACCCCTGCCTAATACCCCTATGGACAGGGATGGGGCAACTCAACCCACCCCCTTCACCATACATGAGGCCCAAGCATACAGCATGCCTCCCATTCAGGCCCGGAAAATAGTATATGCACATATTTAGTACTATTGGATAGGAAACACCCTGCATTTTCTGAAGGTGTTACCACTTTGTATGTGAGTATAACAGAACGGATATGGCAGGCAAAAACCCAAGGAATTTCTGTCCTGGAAAAAGTGGTTTTGACACATTGCTCATTTGGAACCCCTCCCTTATGAAAATGCCCATATAAGGGCATATGAATGCAGTACCTATCGCTTCCTCTGGATGTCAACAGTCTCGAGACAGTGTTCGGATTATTCTTAGCTGCTTTTAGAGCAGAGAAGAAGACGAATAAGGAAGTGTCCCCACAGATGTCCTTACAAGAAAATGCGCTCCCGGCTGGCGCGCTCTGTGGTTTTTTCCTTTCTTATCGCCCAGTTTATATTCTGGTTGAAATATTATACAACATATACATTAAAATGTTCCTAAGGATACATTAGCAATTATGTTTGATTGTTCTTGGACAAGTTTATAGGTATAAGTTGAACGAGTTCTCTTCACGTTTCAATGGACTCTATTTTCTCATTCTAACACGCCAACCAAACGGAGATTTATGGATATAATACATTACTTTTTATAACAAAAGAACCATGGATTGTCTTCGTTGGACACTTAGGAAGCCCTCAGCAGAAGTTCTTCAACAGGTAATTGATTTGTTTTCGCTGTGAAATGTGTTTATTGTGAACCGTGAAGGCTAATGAATTCATGGTAATGGAAAAATATTGAAGGTGCTACCCTCAAACAATCAAATGTGGTGCTTTCGCCGTAAAGCCTTTTGGAAATCTGACAACGCTGTGATATTGCCAACAAACAGAGCTTTTGATGACTATGAAACACTTGTATATTGATGCATGTTTAATAATTCAACTTTTGGATTTGAATTTGGCACCTTGCATTTCACCTGGTAGTGTCGGGAGTGGGGCGCTAGCGGAAACACTAATTCCACGCCTATACCTTGCTTCTCCTTAAGAAGTTAATAAGCCTCAATTTTTCCAAAAACATGGTGTCATATAATATCTTAACATTAAAATACCAATAAGATGATGACCTTCATAACAGGACAAGTGAATATCAACAGTAACAATATGGGGATCAGAGAAACCCTCAGGAGTAATGTCACACCTTCCAACCCTACTACAGTAGAGCTCAGATACATACAACCTGTCTAACCTTGCTGCCCCGACACCACCTTCATTAACTACTACAGTAGAGATCAGATACATACAACCTGTCTAACCTTGCTGAATGACACCACCTTCATTAACTATTACAGTAGAGATCAGATACATACAACCTGTCTAACCTTGCTGAATGACACCACCTTCATTAACTATTACAGTAGAGATCAGATACATACAGCCTGTCTAACCTTGCTGCACTGACACCACCTTCATTAACTACTACAGTAGAGATCAGATACATACAACCTGTCTAACATCCGCATTGACCAATAAAACCCGACCCTTGACAATCTCTTTTGTAGATACCAAAGTCACCCCTAAGCCTGAGGAAAACACAATTGCCACCCCAGCACTGAAATGAGTACCATGACTGAGTATATGCTGCCCCTCTCACCACACACCCCACTATGTGTGTCCTGTAGAAGTCCACCTCATTAGCCTCATCAATATGTATCTCCTGTAGAAGTCCACCTCATTAGCCTCATCACTATGTATATCCTGTAGAAGTCCACCTCATCAACCATTTACCTCACCTAGATTGTAAATTGAGTCATCGCCAGCTGCTATCATATCAGAAATATCCATATCCTTCTCCTGATCCTCCTCAACTGAGGCCACTCTGCCACATCCCTCTCAACACCCCCCACTTGTACCCCATCACTAGTACAGGGCATCTCCTCCACTACCTGGGAGACTATCCCCAGCTGAACCCCTTCCTGTACCCCATTACTCGTAGTGGACATCTCCTCTACTGACTGGGAGACTATCCCCATCTGATCCCTCTCCTGTACCCCATTACTCGTAGTGGACATCTCCTCTACTGACTGGGAGACTAGCTCCACCTGAACCCCATCATGCATACTGGGTCTCACCAGTCTGGGGAAATGGCTGCCCAGATCCATACTGAGCTCCTACAACAATATTTTTCAGCTGCACATCAGACGCAATGTTCCCCTCTGTTACAAGCTGCAACTCAGTACCCTCAAAACAAACAACTTGTTCCTCAGCAACAGGTGCTTGTGGCTGCTCTACCACTGTCAGCCCACCTCTCCCTACATCAGTGAGCCCAGGTGTTACGAGGACCACCTGCAAGCATGTTGCTTACGGCCAACATCCCCACACTCAAAACACCATTGACTACCCGCACTAGCATAAGCCATATACAGTCTGTTGTCATACTTGACTTTAAACGATAACTCCAAAGTCTGATCCGGTGAGTCCAAAAACATAAACACCTGTCGCCGAAACGACAACCTTATTCAGAGTGTTTTAAACCCAACTTCCCAAACCGCAATAACTCGCGTTCCAATCGCTCATTTGCAATAAAAGGCGGTACATTCAAAATCGTAACCCTTGTAGACGGAGAAAAAGCGGCGTAACTTTTTCATAGCCTACCTTCTCTCCTACTGCGACCAGAAACTCCTCCACAGTGACAGTAGCTTCAGTAGCACACCTCAAGCCGTGCCCAAGTGGCAGGGACGACGACCCCATGTGGGTCGCCATCACCACCAAAACAATTCAACAAGAAATACAATAGATCTAATTCTACCACTGAAAAAAAACCTGAATCAGCAGAAAAAGGAAATCCACCAAGAAAGAAACCACAGGCGATCTAACTCCAGACAACACTCACACTCGCTCATACAATACCCATCATGCACCAAACACTGCCAGCATGCACAGAGACAGAGACATAGAGAGAGACAGAGATATGTGACTTGTGACTTAAATGTCAGATTCATGTTCTTAGTCTACTTAAACTGTACCTGTGGATTGATGGCTGTAGAACGGGGAATGTTCAGTCTGAAGGAACTATTCAGTTTGAAGGACCGCTCTGGTCTTGTGATGGGAATCCTTTTAGACCCTTGAAACTTTGATTCCTGTTGTTCCACAGCCTGCGAAACGAGGCATGAAATACACAGCCAGTCAATGTATAGTCTAATTCAAACATTATTCAGAAAACTAGCAACACACTACTATCTTCATTTAATGAGTGTCAACATAAACTGCACCACTGGTTAGTTAAGGTCATCTCTATAATAACGGTACCTCACCAGTATTTGGCCGGGGTTACTGGGGAACAGGTATAGGCGTGGAATTAGTGTTTCCTTCATTACTGTCAGATAGAGCATCAGCTCACAGTGGACATCTACTTTCCAAGAAAAGATATAGCTTAGTATAACAGAGATCGGTGAGAACTTGGGATGGAGAATCTTAGCATGGAATCTGGTGACCTCATGCACTTCCTCTAAAGACACTCCATGTTCCTCTACATGAAGAATCTTCATCTCATTCCTCAGGGAAGGGTTGGTCCCTGAACAACACAAAAAAAAGGACAGAAAGACAAATATTGTATTATTCATCCAACTAAAACACAAAGAATATGCAGTACCAGATCACATTAAAGTTCATTCATTACTTCAGTTCCATGGATCTGTCTTTCTGAATACTATTTCTATATGGTTTTACCTAAACAGACACAGTGTGGCAGATGAACTTCCTCCAGTTCACCTAACTCCATAGTGATGTCCAGCAATGGACCACCTTGTGTGTACTGCATGTCTTTCAGAAGGTGACTGTAGGGTTCCCAGGTCCTGAAGTGATACTTCAGAATGACATCTCTCTCACACAGCCAGCGGAGCCCAGACACGGTGCACTCATAACTCCCTTTGGGTGTCCTGTGCCTGAGGGCAACAACAAGATATGGTAGAGAGGGTCAATGGTCAAATGGAGAGGTTGGATTAGAAGACTATTCCCAAAGGTAATGGGGAAATACACTAGCAGGTGGAATGAAATGTTAAGGAGTTATTTTACCTGAACATTGTCACTCCCTGGACAGTGGAAGTCAAGGGTTCAATCTGAAGCCAGTGTGTGGAGTCCTGAACAAGGACAAGCATGTCAGTAATACATATGGGGCCTGTTTCCTGGACACAGCTTGAGTCTAGTGCTGGACTTAAAGCATGCTCAATGGAAGTTTCAATAGAAAGTTCTTTAAGGTCCAGGACTAGACTTAATCTGTGTCCAGGAAACTGGCCCATTCACCAAAGTAGCTAATCTAATGTATTTATTCAATGTTACATGGAATGCTGGTGATTTATCAATTAAACTGTCTAATGACAAAATATTACAACAGCTAAAACCCTGCATGACTACAAGCAGAACACAGGACTGTCTATATCCCAGTATGAATGGTTGGTCACTACACACCTGGCTTTGAGACTGTGTTTATATTGCTAAAACAGAACACAGGACTGTCTATATCCCAGTATGAATGGTTGGTCACTACACACCTGGCTTTGAGACTGTGTTTATATTACTAAAGCAGAACACAGGACTGTCTATATCCCAGTATGAATGGTTGGTCACTACACACCTGGCTTTGAGACTGTGCCTGACTCCTGCAGGTATGTAAAAGTAAGAATTGACATTATGACTTACCTCAACATGTTCACAAGTCTTACAGCTCTGAGGAATACCTGAAGTCAAAAGTAGTTATTTATAACGGACAATCTCATGGAATAATGAATTAATATTAAATATATTTGTAATAAAAATGAATATATGTAAGTGAGCAACAGTCTCAGTGTCACAAACGAGACTCCCGCGGTTCCTCCTGCTCACCACCAGAGGGAACCCTCTCCTGAGTATTAAACCCTTGAACTACATTTCCCACATACCTGGCTCTGATTACCGTTACACCTGACTCTCATCAGTAGACTATTTAGGTGCTCTCAGACTCTCTCTCTTTGCGAAGTCTTGTTAACCCTGGTGATCATTTCTGAGCGGATTCTCCCGTGTCTGTCTACCCGTGGATTTACTCTGGACTGTTTTTCCCTCATTGATTCTTTGCTGCCTGCCCTGGACTATATTCTTTACTGGACTGATTTTCGTAAGCTTGCTGCCTGCCCTGACCTTATGCCTGTACCTGGATTACGATTTGCCTTATCCCTACTGTTGTGTTTGCTGGCGATTGACCCTGTTTGTACGACCAAGATTGTAATAAAACTGCAAATGGATCCTCACTCTCCTGGAGCGTCATTACACTCAGAATGTACACTCATTAGCATACCATAATCTGACATTAGTGTTGTATTAATTAATGTTTGTGGAAGCAGGAAACAACATCGTTCTAGTCCATGTTTTATAGATGTTGGGGGCCTGATTTCTGGTAGATCCTAGGATGACAGCTTAAAGGTAGAGTCAGCTAAATTATTTTGTACGAGCAGCACCACAGATAGTGATGAGCAAGATGCCTGACTTCCCTCTCACACACAGTATCTGCCCATGTGCATGGGCCCTCTTCACTCTCTCACAGAGTGGTAGTCACGGGACTTTAAAAGTATTTTGATTTAAAAACAATTAAAATAAATGAATACTCACATTTCTCAGGTCCAGGCTTGATCCAACACTCTCCAACATGGTCTCTGGTGTCCTCAGGTCCAGGTTTGATCCAACTCTCTCCACCATGGTCTCTGGTGTTCTCAGGTCCAGGCTTGATCCAACTCTCTCCACCATGGTCTCTGGTGTTGGTAAAGCAGAAGGACTGTGATTAAACTAAATACAATTTATAAAGGCTTTATATAGCATACATACCGTCTTCATAAGCAGTACAAATGGTGTATATATATTTATGTAAATGTATAACTACTTCATATACAGTTGAAGTCAGAAGTTTACATATACCTTAGCCAAATACATTTAAACTCAGTTATTCACAATTCCTGACATTTAATCCTAGTAAAACATTCCCTGTCTTAGGTCAGTTAGGATCACCACTATTTTAAGAAAGTGAAATGTCAGAATAATAGTAGAGAGTATGATTTATTTCAGCTTTTATTTATTTCATCACATTCCCAGTGGGTCAGAAGTTTACATACACTCAATTAGTATTTGGTAGCATTAACTTTAAATTGTTTAACTTGGGTCAAACATTTCAGGTAGCCTTCCACAAGCTTCCCACAATAAGTTGGGTGAATATTGGCCCATTCCTCCTGACAGAGCTGGTGTAACTGAGTCAGGTTTGTAGGCCTCCTTACTCGCACACGCTTTCTCAGTTCTGCCCACAAATGTTCTATAGAATTGAGGTCAGGGCTTTGTGATGGCCACTCCAATTCCTTGACTTTGTTGTCCTTAAGCCATTTTGCCACAACTTTGGAAGTATGCTTGGGGTCATTGTCCATTTGGAAGACCCATTTGCGACCAAACTTTAATTTCCTGACTGATGTCTTGAGATGTTGCTTCAATATATCCCCATAATTTCCCCTCCTAATGATGCCATATATTTTGTGAAGTGCACCAGTCCCTCTTGCAGCAAAGCACCCCCACAACATGATGCTGCCACTCCCATGCTTCACGGTTAGGATGGTGTTCTTCGGCTTGCAAGCCTCCCCCTTTTTCCTCCAAACATAACGATGGTCATTATGGCCAAACAGTTATATTTTTGTTTCATCAGACCAGAGGACATTTCTCCAAAAAGTATGATCTTTGTCCCCACGTGCAGTTGCAAACCGTAGTCTGGCTTTTTTATGGCCGTTTTGGAGCAGTGGCTTCTTCCTTGCTAAGCAGCCTTTCAGATTATGTCGATATAGGACTCGTTTTACTGTGGATATAGAAACTTTTGTACCCGTTTCCTCCAGCATCTTCACAAGGTCCATTGCTGTTGTTCTGGGGTTGATTTGCACTTTTCGTACCAAAGTACATTAAACTCTAGGAGACAGAATGTGTCTCCTTCCTGAGAGGTATGAAGACTGCGTGGTCCCATGGTGTTTATACTTGCGTACTATTGTTTGTACAGATGAACGTGGTACCTTCAGGCTTTCCCTTGATGTCAAGCAAAGAGGCACTGCGTTTGAAGGTAGGCCTTGAAATACATCCACAAGTACACCTCCAATTGACTCAAATGTCAATTAGCCTACCAGAAGCTTCTAAAGCCATGACAACATTTTCTGGAATTTTCCAAGCTGTTTAAAGGCACAGTCGACTTAGTGTATGTAAACTTCTGACCCACTGGAATTGTGATACAATGAATAAGTGAAATAATCTGTCTGTAAACAATTGTTGGAAACATTACTTGTGTCATGCACAAAGTAGATGTCCTAACAGACTTGCCAAAACTATAGTCTGTTAACAAGACATTTGTGGAGTGGTTGAACAACTAGTTTTAATGACTCCAACATAAGAGTATGTAAACTTCTGACTTCAACTGTATATACATACACACACAACAAGTGTATAAAGGGTGACAGAACAGCTCCTTATGTAGGGTGCATTGCCTAAATGTGACATTACCCACTGTGTAACATAAAGCTAATACTGATGGTGACATTACAGGTGACATTGCATATCTTGAGGAAAGCCCTTAGAGATGTGAAGTCACCAGGTATCATGAGTCACATACCCCCTAGAGATGTGAAGTCACCAGGTATCATGAGTTACATACCACTAGAGATGTGAAGTCACCAGGTATCATGAGTTACATACCCCCCTAGAGATGTGAAGTCACCAGGTATCATGAGTTACATACCCCCTAGAGAAGTGAAGTCACCAGGTATCATGAGTTACACACTCTGCAACACACATTTGCACACACACTTTTCCCCCTTGTGACACGCACATTGAGTTGCTGGTGTTCTGTTATAAGTGCTGTGTGCAATTATCCTGGGAACGAGACTGTTCTTGTACTGTGTCCTCCGGTGGTAAACTAACATATGGAATAGTTTTAAGATTGTCATTTAGCTATTTGATTTTGATTTGTAGGACCGCTTTAGGTATAAAGAAAATATATAAAAAAAGATTTTATAAAATGTAGATTTTGGCATTTACTACTGAAGCCAATAGAAACACATTCATAAAAGAGATTCATGAATTGCAAAAAGACAGTCAAAAAATAAATCATCACGTTTTGAAGTGTCTGTCCTGTATCTAGGAGATACAAGAAAGCTTAGGAAATATTTTTTACACACATATTTAACCCCTTTTATTGGGGGTAGGCACAACACTACCTTCATACTTCCATTCTATTTTTCCAACCGGTACCAGTTACCTTCAGACGAGTCCCCTGACACTTGTGGGCAAAACAGAAAACACCACTGTGTTGGTGAGGATCTCCTTTCCACAGTGGGGTCTCATTAGTTTGTAGTTAAGACGCTAAACAGAAGTTGGCACATCGACGGTACCGACTTCAGACGAGTCCCGTAATGCAAAATCAGTTTGTGAGTCTCCTCTCATAGTCTCATAGTTTTATAGACTCGTGAGCTCAGTGAGAAGATTTCGGGATTTCTCATGTTCTGACACAACTGTTACATCACAATAATGTAGAAATGATTCCAAAGGAATATAAAATATTGCTTTGACTCACCTTTGAATGTGTTGGTCATCTATCTGACACAGGGCCACTGAGGAGGAGGGGGAAACCAGAAACCCAGGATAGAGGGGTTCAGTGAATGTGGTGTGTTCTGTGTGAAGGTGTGTCAGTGTACCAGAGGAGGACACACTATAGAAGGACAAAGTACCAGCTGGCCAGTCCAGATACACACCAACTCTCTTAGAAACAGGAACAGTGATGGTTCTACTGACTCCAGCATGGTTAAATTCATAACCACTGTCATAGCAGAATAAACACCAGGACTCCCTATTGTGTCCAATCAAACTGTCTTCCTTCCATCCCTTCCTTTTCATTCCTTTGTTCACCACACCAATGTCAGCCCTGCCACCTTCTCTCTCCACCTCCCAGTAATAACGAGATCCAGATAAGTCTTCTCTGCAGAGAACTTGGGGATGATAGTGAAATCTGTCTGGATGTTTTTCATAATGCTGCTCCTCTTCCACCCATGTCACCTTCCTGTTCCCCTCAGACAGTATCAGGTTTGGGTGTGCTGTATTTGAGTCCAGGGTGATTTGACAGGCATCTGTAGACAAAAGGAGAGTTTAATCAAACCACATCTTCATATAAAATGTTGTTTTGTAGTTACAGAACAAGTATTGATTAGTTATTATGTTACTATAGTTCTGAATATTCAGTTAATTAGGATTGAAGAGACTTACATTTCCTCAGCCCTGATTCCAGCCTACACTCTCCACCATGATCCACACTGTAGGAGAAACAGGTTATTGACCAACAAAGACCTAATAAAGCAGTCAACATTTAAACCATATTGTTGTGTTCTGGTGCACTATCCAAGTTCATTACTAGAGACATACAGGTATTCTATCCTACCTACTGCATACAGGTATTCTATCCTACCTACTGCATACAGAACGGAATACAATTCATTACTAGAGACATACAGTATTCTATCCTACCTACTGCATACAGAACGGAGTACTATTCCAACAGGATATCAGAGATGCAGAAGAAGAGTATTCATGTGTTGATGATGTATGCTGTGTTGGAGTGCTCAGCCTGCTGAGTAAACTTCCCCTTAATTCTACCATGTCCTCATGTTACTGAACCTACTACATACAGTGAGGGAAAAAAGTATTTGATCCCCTGCTGATTTTGTACGTTTGCCCACTGACAAAGAAATGATCAGTCTATAATTTTAATGGTAGGTTTATTTGAACAGTGAGAGACAGAATAACAACAACAAAAAATCCAGAAAGACGCATGTCAAAAATGTTATAAAATTATTTGCATTTTAATGAGGGAAATAAGTATTTGACCCCTCTGTACAACATGACTTAGTTCTTGGTGGCAAAACCCTTGTTGGCAATCACAGAGGTCAGACGTTTCTTGTAGTTGGCCACCAGGTTTGCACACATCTCAGGAGGGATTTTATCCTACTCCTCTTTGCAGATCTTCTCCAAGTCATTAAGGTTTTGAGGCTGACGTTTGGAAACTTGAACCTTCAGCTCCCTCCACAGATTTTCTATGGGATTAAGGTCTGGAGACTGGCTAGGCCACTCCAGGACCTTAATGTGCTTCTTCTTGAGCCACTCCTTTGTTGCCTTGGCAGTGTGTTTTGGGGCATTGTCATGCTGGAATACCCATCCACGACCCATTTTCAATGCCCTGGCTGAGGGAAGGAGGTTCATGGCCCCGTCCATCATCCCTTTGATGCGGTGAAGTTGTCCTGTCCCCTTAGCAGAAAAACACCCCCAAAGCATAATGTTCCCACCTCCATGTTTGACGTGGGGATGGTGTTCTTGGGGTCATAGGCAGCATTCCTCCTCCTCCAAACACGGCGAGTTGAGTTGATTCCAAAGAGCTCCATTTTGGTCTCATCTGACCACAACACTTTCACCCAGTTGTCCTCTGAATCATTCAGATGTTCATTGGCAAACTTCAGACGGGCATGTATATGTGAATTCTTGAGCAGGGGGACCTTGCGGGCGCTGCAGGATTTCAGTCCTTCACGGCGTAGTGTGTTACCTATTGTTTTCTTGGTGACTATGGTCCCAGCTGCCTTGAGACCATTGACAAGATCCTCCCGTGTAGTTCTGGGCTGATTCCTCACCGTTCTCAAGATCATTGCAACTCCACGAGGTGAGATCTTGCATGGAGCCCCAGGCCGAGGGAGATTGACAGTTCTTTTGTGTTTCTTCCATTTGCGAATAATCGCACCAACTGTTGTCACCTTCTCACCAAGCTGCTTGGCGATGGTCTTGTAGCCCATTCCAGCCTTGTGTAGGTCTACAATCTTGTCCCTGACATCCTTGGAGAGCTCTTTGGTCTTGGCCATGGTGGAGAGGTTGGAATCTGATTGATTGCTTCTGTGGACAGGTGTCTTTTATACACACCCTTTAAGAGTGTGCTCCTAATCTCAGCTCGTTACCTGTATAAAATACACCTGGGAGCCAGAAATCTTTCTGATTGAGAGGGGGTCAAATACTTATTTCCCTCATTAGAATGCAAATCAATTTATAACATTTTTCACATGCATTTTTGTTGTTGTTATTCTGTCTCTCACTGTTCAAATAAACCTACCATAAAATTTTAGACTGATCATTTCTTTGTCAGTGGGCAAACGTACAAAATCAGCAGGGGATCAAATACTTTTTTCCCATCACTGTATGACACAACCGCTGCTCACATTATTAGGACATCCATTCTGACTTACTTCAGCTTCATCAGTTTATATGTGGGATCCACCAGAGCAGCTGAAAGCAGTCCCCCTGCAGAGTCTCCTGGGTGATTGTAGCTCAGGTCCAGCTCTTTCAGGTGGGAGGGGTTTGACCTTAGAGCTGAAGACAGAGCAGCACAGCCCTCCTCTGTGACCAGACAGCCAGACAGCCTACAGAGAGACACACAGCAGCTGTCTAAGTTGGTGTACTGGTGTCAATCATCTTGTAGGACACCCATACATTTGTCCATGACACAAACATTATGATGAAACATCAGATGCTCAGAGTATTTGTTTTACTAAGCTCAGTACTGACCTGACTGAAACAGCTGTACTTACCCCAGTGTGTGTAGTTCACAGTCTGGATCCTCCAGTCCAGCAGACAGCAGTGTAACTCCTGAGTCCTGCAGGTCATTGTCTCTCAGCTCCAGTTGTTTCAGTTGTGAGTTGGGTGAACTCAGGACTGAGGCCAGATCTGAACAGCAACCCTCTGTCAGACCACACTGACCTAGACTAGAGGGCAGAAGAGCACATGATTAACACATGTTTAAAACATCCACATAATAACTCATACTGAAGATATTGAACTCACACTAGTGTCTGTATGTTGCAGAGTGGACTGGTTAGTCCAACACAGAGCAGCTCCACTCCTCTGTCTCCCAGGTCATTGTAGCTGAGGTTCAGTTCTCTCAGGGGGGAGTTTGGTGTCTGCAGAACTGAGGCCAGAGTCTCACAGGATTTATATGTCAGTTTACAGCCATCCAGTCTGGAGAGAGGAGAAATGTTGATATACTGTTAAAGCTTTGCATATTTAACAATAATGAGAAGCATTAAGACAATAACAGAAGGACACATGATTAACAATGTATAAAACTTTTAAAAACCCTATTAATATTTTAAGATACAGTTGAAGTCTGAAGTTTACATACACTTTGTTTGGAGTCATTAAAACTCGTTTTTCAACCACTCCACAAATTTCATGTTAACAAACTATAGTTTTGGCAGGTCGGTTAGGACATCTACTTTGCATTCTATTTTGTGAAGTGCACCAGTCCCTCCTACAGCAAAGCACCCCCACAACATGATGCTGCCACCCCCGTGCTTCACGGTTGGGATGGTGTTCTTTGGCTTGCAAGCCTCACCCTTTTTCCTCCAAAAATAACGATGGTCATTATGGCCAAACAGTCCTATTTTTGTTTAAATCAGACCTGAGGACGTTTCTCCAAAAAGTATGATCTTTGTCACCATGTGCATTTGCAAACCGTAGTCTGGCTTTTTAATGGCGGTTTTGGAGAAGTGGCTTCTTCCTTGCTGAGCGGCCATTCAGGTTATGTCGATATAGGACTCGTTTAACTGTGGATATAGATACTTTTGTACCTGTTTCCTCCAGCATCTTCCCAAGGTCCTTTGCTGTTGTTCGGCGATTGATTTGCACTTTTCGCACCAAAGTACATTCATCTCTAGGAGACAGAACGTGTCTCCTCCCTGAGCGGTATGACTGCTGCCTGGTCCCATGGTGTTTATACTTGCGTACTATTGTTTATACAGATGAACGTGGTACCTTCAGGCATTTGGAAATTGCTCCCAAGGATGAACCAGACTTGTGGAGGTCTACAATTTTGAGGTCTTGGCTGATTTCTTTAGATTTTCCCATGATGTCAAGCAAAGAGGCACTGTGTTTGCAGGTAGGCCTTGAAAAACATCCACAGGTACACCTCCAATTGACTCAAATTATGTCAATTAGCCTATCAGAAGCTTCTAAAGCCATGACATCATTTTCTGGAATTTTCCAAGCTGTTTAAAAGGCACAGTCGACTTAGTGTATGTCAACTTCTGACCCACTGGAATTGTGATACAGTGAATTATAAGTGAAATAATCTGTCTGTAAACAATTGCTGAAAGAATTACTTGTGTCATGCACAAAGTAGATGTCCTAACTGACTTGCTAAAACTATAGTTAGTTAACAAGAAATGTGTTGAGTGGTTGAAAAACAAGTATTAATGACTCCAACCAAAGTGTATGTCAACTTCCGACTTCAACTGTATTTTTAGTATATGTTTTTACAAGATGAGTGATGAGAAGAGAATTGTCAAGCTCATTGGGTCTCTCACTACACCCCCATATGCCATGTCATGAAATATGCAGACAGAGGGATTAACAGTACGTTTACATTGTAATACTTCTGACAGACAACTTCTATCTCCGCCCATTACTTTATGACGTCATAACATTCCCAGAAAGCATGAATTATTGACTCATTGTTAGTTTTACACTTCAGACATGACTCTGCCGTTGTGCTGTAGAATGTGTTAATTTTGTCTCGTGTAATACATTCTACACATTAGTTTATCCTGGATTAATAGTACATTTCTGCTAACTTCAATTTCATTAGTTATGTTCCAACATTCCCTGCATCTTGTGCCAATATCAGTTCTTTTAAAGTCTTGGTTCCAATAGTTTTTACATATTTTTCTAAAAACACATACTAACTCACTCAAGAAATTTAACCTTAGTTTGATATATTTATTACATTTGATTTATGATTCCGCATATTTACAGTGTGGGAAAAAAGTATTTGATCCCCTGCTGATTTGTACGTTTGCCCACTGACATTGCCCACTGACAAAGAAATGATCAGTCTATAATTTTAATGGTAGGTTTATTTGAACAGTGAGAGACAGAATAACAACAACAAAAATCCAGAAAAATGCATGTCAAAAACGTTATAAAATGATTTGCATTTTAATGAGGGAAATAAGTATGACCCCCTCTCAATCAGCGAGATTTCTGGCTCCTAGGTGTCTTTTATACAGGTAACGAGCTGAGATTAGGAGCACACTCTTAAAGGGAGTGCTCCTAATCTCAGTTTGTTACCTGTATAAAAGACACCTGTCCACAGAAGCAATCAATCAATCAATCAGATTCCAACCTCTCCACCATGGCCAAGACCAAAGAGCTCTCCAAGGATGTCAGTGACAAGATTGTAGACCTACACAAGGCTGGAATGGGCTACAAGACCATCGCCAAGCAGCTTGGTGAGAAGGTGACAACAGTTGGTGCGATAATTCGCAAATGGAAGAAACACAAAAGAACTGTCAATCTCCCTCGGCCTGGGGCTCCATGCAAGATCTCACCTCGTGGAGTTGCAATGATTATGAAAACAGTGAGGAATCAGCCCAGAACTACACGGGACGATCTTGTCAATGATCTCAAGGCAGCTAGGACCATAGTCACCAAGAAAATAATTGGTAACACACTACGCCGTGAAGGACTGAAATCCTGCAGCGCCCGCAAGGTCCCCCTGGTCAAGAAAGCAAATATACATGCCCATCTAAAGTTTGCCAATGAACATCTGAATGATTCAGAGGACAACTGGGTGAAAGTGTTGTGGTCAGATGAGACCAAAATGGAGCTCTTTGGCATCAACTCAACTCGCCGTGTTTGGAGGAGGAGTAATGCTGCCTATGACCCCAAGAACACCATCGCCACCGTCAAACATGGAGGTGGAAACATTATGCTTTGGGGGTGTTTTTCTGCTAAGGGGACAGGCCAACTTCACCGCAAAGGGATGATGGACGGGGCCATGTACCGTCAAATCTTGGGTGAGAACCTCCTTCCCTCAGTCAGGGCATTGAAAATGGGTCGTGGATGGGTATTCAAGCATGACAATGACCCCCAAAAAACTGCCAAGGCAACAAAGGAGTGGCTCAAGAAGAAGCACATTAAGGTCCTGGAGTGGCCTAGCCAGTCTCTAGACCTTAATCCCATAGAAAATCTGTGGAGGGAGCTGAAGGTTCAAGTTGCCAAACGTCAGCCTCAAAACCTCATTGACTTGGAGAAGATCTGCAAAGAGGAGTGGGACAAAATCCCTCCTGAGATGTGTGCAAACCTAGTGGCCAACTACAAGAAATGTCTGACCTCTGTGATTGCCAACAAGGGTTTTGCCACCAAGTACTAAGTCATGTTTTGCAGAGGGGTCAAATACTTATTTCCCTCATTAAAATGCAAATCAATTTATAACATTTTTGACATGTGTTTTTCTGGATTTTTTTGTTGTTATTCTGTCTCTCACTGTTCAAATAAACCTACCATTAAAAGTATAGACTGATCATTTCTTTGTCAGTGGGCAAACGTACAAAATCAGCAGGGGATCAAATACTTTTTTCCCTCACTGTACCAAGATGTTCAAATAATTTCAACATATTAACACATACTAACTAAATACAAAATATAGAAACACACAGTGGATACTGAAGATATTTAACTCACACTAGTGTCTGTATGTTGCAGAGTGGACTGGTTAGTCCAACACAGAGCAGCTCCACTCCTCTGTCTCCCAGGTCATTGTAGCTGAGGTCCAGTTCTCTCAGGGGGGAGTTTGGTGTCTGCAGAGCTGAGGCCAGAGGCTCACAGGATTTATATGTGAGGTTACAGCGATCCAGTCTGGAGAGAGGAGATATGTCGATACACTGTTAAATATGCAAAGCTTTAACAATAATCCTACGCATTAAGACAATAACAGAAGGACATGATTAACCAATGTTAAAAACATACTAACTCACTCAATATATTTAACCTTAGTTTGATATATCTATCACATGTGATGCATGATTCCGCATATTTACCATTATGTTCAAATAATGTTAAAAACAGAAAAACACATAATTACTACAAATATATAAACACTATAAAGACAGTGGATACTGAAGATATTTAACTCACACTAGTGTCTGTATGTTGCAGAGTGGACTGGTTAGTCCAACACAGAGTAGCCCCAGTCCTCTGTCTCTCAGGTTATTGTACCTGAGGTCCAGTTCTCTCAGGGGGGAGTTTGGTGTCTGCAGAGCTGAGGCCAGAGTCTCACAGGATTCATATGTGAGTCTACAGTCAGCCAGTCTGGAGAGAGGAGATAATCTGTTACATATACAAATCCTTCATTATAATGATACTGTATACATAAACTCAATAACAGAACCTACAGTGCTCTCTTGCAGGTTTTCACTACCGGCAGCAACCTCTGATAACCTTCCTCTTTTGTGTTGTATGTCTTCAGGTCAAACTCCTCCAGCACCTCCTCTGACATCAGTAACAGGTAGGCCAGGGCTGAACATTGGTCAGGTTCTAGCTCGGTTTCTGAAAGAGTTCCTGATCGCAGGGAGGTCTCCATGTCTTCAACTAGAGAGTTGGCACCAAGTTCATTCAGACAGTGGAACAAGTTGACGATCCTTTCTGGTGAGGATTCCTCCTTGATCTTCTCTGAAAGGTACCTGACTGTTCTCTCAGATGTTTCCTCATTGCTCTGTGTTGTACATCCTGTCTGTGTAGCAAGGCCTCGTAACAGATTCTGATTGGCTCCTATAAGAACAGTCAATATTTCTGAACATTGTTGAAGAACCATTAACAATGACAACACTTTTATTGTCTGTGGTCAAAGAGTTGGTGCTTCAATATATCCACATAATTTTCCTTCCTCATTATGCCATCTATTTTGTGAAGAGCACCAGTCCCTCCTGCAGCAAAGCACCCCAACAACATGATTCTGCCACCCCCTGTGCTTCACGGTTGGTATGGTGTTCTTCGGCTTGCAAGCCTCCCCCTTTTTCCTCCAAACATAACGATGGTCATTATGGCCAAACAGTTCTATTTTTGTTTCATCAGACCTGAGGACGTTTCTCCAAAAAGTACGATCTTTGTCACCATGTGCAGTTGCAAACCGTAGTCTGGCTTTTTGTTATGGCCCTTTTGGAGCAGTGGCTTCTTCCAGCATCTTCCCAAGGTCCTTTGCTGTTGTAAGGCGATTGAGTTGCACTTTTCACACCAAAGTACATTAATCTCTAGGAGACAGAACGCGTCTCCTTCCTGAGCGGTATGACGGCTACCTGGTCCCATGGTGTTTATACTTGCGTACTATTGTTTGTACAGATGAGCGTGGTACTTTCAGGCGTTTGGAAATTGCTCCCAAGGAAGAACCAGACTTGTGGAGGTCTACAATTTTTTTTCTGAGGTCTTGGCTGATTTCTTTTGGTTTTCCCATGATGTCAAGCAAAGAGGCACTGTGTTTGCAGGTAGGCCTTGAAATACATCCACAGGTACACCTCCAATTGGCTCAAATTATGTCAATTAGCCTACCAGAAGCTTCTAAAGCCAAGACAACATTTTCTGGAATTTTCCGAGCTGTTTAAAGGCACAGTCAACTTAGTGTATGTCAACTTCTGACCCACTGGAATTGTGATACAGTGAATTATAAGTGAAATAATCTGTCTGTAAACAATTGCTGAAAAAATTACTTGTGTCATGCACAAAGTAGATGTCCTAACCGACTTGCTAAAACTATAGTTAGTTAACAAGAAATTTGTGGAGTTGTTGAAGAATAAGTTTTAATGACTCCAACCAAAGAGTATGTCAACTTCAACTGTATTTTTAGTATACGTTTTAACAAGATGAGTGATAAGAAGAGAATTGTCAAGCTCATTGGGTCTCTCACTACACCCTCATATGCCGTGTCATGAAATATGCAGACAGACGGATTAAAAGTATGTTTACATTGTAATACTTCTGACAGACAATTCTATCTCCGCCCATTACTTTATGACGTCATAACATTCCCAGAAAGCATGAATTATTGACTCATTGTTAGTTTTACACTTCAGACATGACTCTGCCGTTGTGCTGTAGAATGTGTTAATTTTGTCTCGTGTAATACATTCTACACATTAGTTTATCCTGGATTAATAGTACATTTCTGCTAACTTCAATTTCATTAGTTATGTTCCAACATTCCCTCCATCTTGTGCCAATATCAGTTATTTTTAAGTCTTGGTTTCAATAGTTTATATTTTTCTAAAAACACATACTAACTCACTCAATATATTTAACCTTAGTTTGATATATTTATCACATTTTATGTATGATTCTGCATGTTAACCAAGTTGTTCAAATAATGTTAACATAATAACTGAAGATATTTAACTCACACTAGTGTCTGTATGTTGCAGAGTGGACTGGTTAGTCCAACATAGAGCAGCTCCACTCCTCTGTCTCCCAGGTCATTGTAGCTGAGGTCCAGTTCTCTCAGGGGGGAGTTTGGTGTCTGCAGAGCTGAGGCCAGAGTCTCACAGGATTCATATATGAGGTTACAGCCATCCAGTCTGGAGAGAGGAGATATGTCAATACACTGTTAAATATACAAAGCTTTAAGAATAATGAGATGCATTAAGACCATAACAGAAGGACATGATTAATCAATGTTAAAAACATACTAACTAACTCAAGATATTTAACCTTAGTTTGATATATTTATCACATTTTATGAATGTTTCTGCATATTTACCAAGATGTTCAAATAATGTTAAAAACATAATAACACATAATTACTACAAATATATAAACACTATAAAGATAGTGGATACTGAAGATATTTAACTCACACTAATGTCTGTATGTTGCAGAGTGGACTGGTTAGTCCAACACAGAGCAGCTCCACTCCTCTGTCTCCCAGGTCATTGTAGCTGAGGTCCAGTTCTCTCAGGGGGGAGTTTGGTGTCTGCAGAGCTGAGGCCAGAGCCTCACAGGATTCATATGCGAGTTTACAGCCATCCAGTCTGGAGAGAGGAGATAATCTGTTAGATATACAAATCCTTCATTATAATGATACTGTAAACATCAACACAATAACAGAACTTACAGTGCTCTCTTGCAGGTTCTCACTACCGGCAGCAACCTCTGATAACCTTCCTCTGATGTGTTGTATGTCTTCAGGTCAAACTCCTCCAGCACCTCCTCTGACATCAGTAACAGGTAGGCCAGGGCTGAACATTGGTGAGGTTTTAGTCTTGTTTCTGAAAGCGTTCCTGAATGCAGGGAGGTCTGCATCTCTTCAACTAGAGAGTTGGCACCAAGTTCATTCAGACAGTGGAACAAGTTGATGATCCTTTCTGGTGAGGATTCCTCGTCGATCTTGTCTGAAAGGTACCTGACCGTTCTGTTAACTGTGTTCTTATTGCTCTGTGTTGTACTTCCTGTCTGTGTCAGAAGGCCTTGTAACAGATTCTGATTGGACTCCAGTGAGAGACCCAGAAGGAAGCGGAGGAACAGGTCCAGGTGTCCATTCTCACTCTTCAAGGCCTTGTCAACTGCTCTCTCGTGTAAGTCAGACAACTGGATTGACTCCTCCTCCTCATCATCATCATCATCATCATCATCATCCTTCTCATCATCTTCATCATCCAACTCGACTTCATCATCATCACCATCGTCACCACCACTAGGGACTGCTTTGAGGGAGAAAATATTTTCCTCCTTGTCCAGACATGATTCTAAAGCATACACTGCTGCTAGAAACTCCTGAATGCTCAGATGCAGAAAGCTGTAGACCTTCTCTTGGTACAGCCCAGATTCTTCTTTAAAGATCTCTGTACACAATGCTGAGTACTCTGATGCCTCTGTGACGTCAAGGCCACACTCTCTCAGGTCCTCCTCATAGAAGATCAGGTTGCCCTTCTGCAACTGTTGGAAAGCCAGCTCTGCCAGTTTCAGGATCATCTCTTTGTCTGACTGAGACAGTTCCTTTGGGTTTGTCTCTGTGGCTTTGTTGTACTTCCTGTTCTTCAAAATGATTTGGATGAGCATGAAGTGTGAGTACATTTGGGTCAGAGCTTTGGGGACTTCATCCTTCTCTGCTTCTTTCAGCATCACCTCAAGGACAGTGGCTGATATCCAACAGAACACGGGCATGTGGCACATGATATGGAGGCTCCTTGATGTCTTTATGTGTTTGATGATTTCATTGGCCAGATTCTGATCTGTGATTTTCTTCCTGAAGTATTTCTCCTTCTGTGGATCATTGAACCCTCGTACCTCTGTCACCTGGTCAACACACTCAGGAGGGATATGATTGGCTGCTGCAGGTCGTGTGGTTATCCAGAGGAGAGCAGAGGGAAGCAGATTCCCCTTGATGAGGTTTGTCAGCAGAACGTCCACTGAGGTTGGCTTCGTGACATCACAGCACTTCTCATTGTTTTTGAAGTCTAAAGGAAGTCGACACTCATCCAGACCATCAAAAATGAAAACAGTTTTGGTTTCACCATCTTCAATGCTGTCAATCTCTTTCAGCTCTGAGAAGTAGTGGGAAAGATGTTGCATCAGACTGTATTGGTCCTTTTTCAGGTTCAGATCACGGAAAGGAAGAGGAAACATGAAATGAACGTCCTGATTTGCTTTTCCCTCTGCCCAGTCAAGGATGACCTTCTGCACAGAGACTGTTTTTCCAATGCCAGCGATTCCTTTGGTCAGCACAGTTCTGATAGGTTTGTCTTGTCCAGGTAAAGACTTGAAGATGTCGTTGCATTTGATTGGTGTCTCTTGTGTGGTTTGTTTCTTGGATGCCATCTCTACCTGTCTAACCTCATGTTCATTATTGAGCCCTCCACTTCCACCCTCGGTGATGTAGAGCTCTGTGTAGATGTCCTTTAACAGACTTTGGTTTCCATGGTGTCCAATTCCTTCAGATATGTGTTGATACTTGTGTTTCAGTTTAGCCTTAATGTCTTGTTGGACTGTCAGCAGAGTTTGACCTGTAGGAAAACAATGAGAGTTGGGACTCATAAGTTTGTGTGTGTGTCTGTTTTATAAGGGCCATAGTACCGTTCTTTGTAATATTGTATGAAACACAGTCTTACTTCTTCTGTCCAGAAGGTTGTGTGTGATCTTTAATGCATCCTCACTGTCCAAACTCTCCACTTCCTTCTTGTCATCTGGTAATGGTTCCTGGCTGAAAGCAGGTGGCTGATCACTCTTCATTGATAGCAGGCTGGTTGTAGGCGACTCTGCTCTGGGCTTCTGGACACTGCACAAAACAGGGAGACAGATCACCTCATCAAAATCACATAAATACCTCATCTACTTCATTTTAACAACTGTATAGTGGAATTCTAGAAGTTCTGATGTTTCTTTTAAACTACAGTCTGCAATTGCTAAATCGATTCTGGGACTTTTAAAGGAATGATGTAGACCTACATTTGACGTAATTTGGGAACTTTTCCCTTGAGTTTTATATCTTTAAGAGAACTGTATATTTTACATTTAATCTCTTACCTCTTAGAACTGGTGTCTTGAGTCATTTTAGAGGCAGTGGTCCCCTCCTCTCTCTCCCCAGAGAGATTCATTTTAGAGGCAGTGGTCCCCTCCTCTCTCTCCCCAGAGAGTCTCATTTTAGAGGTAGTGGTCCCCTCCTCTCTCTCCCCAGAGAGACTCATTTTAGAGGCAGTGGTCCCTTCCTCTCTCTCCACAGAGAGACTCATTTTAGAGGCAGTGGTCCCTTCCTCTTTCTCCCCAGAGAGACTCATTTTTTATGTAAGTCACAGCTCACTCAGCTACAAGAAGAAATAACAGAACAATCAATATTTTCGGAACATTGTTGAAGAATCAATAACAATGACAACACATTTACTGTCTGTGTTCAAAGAGTTAAATCAGACTTCATATTGTATTCAAACATACACAGTTCAATATGTTATTCGTTTAATTTGACTTGGATCCACATTAGCTGACTCCATAACAACAGCTAGCCTACCTGGTTGGATCCCCTGACTCCATAACAGCAGCTAGTCTACCTCAGAGCATGCGCAGACCAGCTGGCTGGTGTGTTTACGGACATATTCAATCATATTCAATCAGTCCCTATCCCAGTCTGCTGTTCACACATGCTTCAAGAGGGCCACCATTGTTCCTGTTCCCAAGAAAGCTAAGGTAACTGAGCTAAATGACTATCGCCCCGTAGCACTCACTTCCGTCATCATGAAGTGCTTTGAGAGACTGGTCAAGGATCATATCACCTCCATCCTGCCAGACACCCTGGACCCACTCAAATTTGCTTACCGTCCCAATAGGTCCACAGACGACGCAATCGCAATAACACTGCATACTGCCCTAACCCATCTGGACAAAAGGAATACCTATGTAAGAATGCTGTTCATCGACTACAGCTCAGCATTTAACACCATAGTTCCCTCCAAGCTCGTCATTAAGCTCGAGACCCTAGGTCTCGACCCAGCCCTGTGCAACTGGGTCCTGGACTTCCTGACGGGCCGGCCCCAGGTGGTGAGGGTAGGAAACAACATCTCCACCCCGCTGATCCTCAAGACTGGGGCCCCACAAGGGTGCGTTCTCAGCCCTCTCCTGTACTCCCTGTTTACCCATGACTGCGTGGCCAAGCACGCATCCAACTCAATCATCAAGTTTGCTGACGACACTACAGTGGTAGGCTTGATACCCAACAACGACGAGACGGCCTACAGGGAGGAGGTGAGGTCCCTCGGAGTGTGGTGTCAGGAAAATAACCTCTCACTCAATGTCAACAAAACAAAGGAGATGATCGTGGACTTCAGGAAACAGGAGAGGAGCACCCCCTTATCCACATCGACGGGACAGTAGTGGAGAAGGTGGAACGTTTTCAGTTCCTCGGCGTACAAATCACGGACAAACTGAAATGGTCCACACACACAGACAGCGTGGTGAAGAAGGCGCAACAGCGCCTCTTCAACCTCAGGAGGCTGAAGAAATTCGGCTTGTCACCAAAATCACTCACAAACTTCTACAGATACACAATCGAGAGCATCCGGTCAGGCTGTATCACCGCCTGGTACGGCAACGGCTCCGCCCACAACCATAAGGCTCTCCAGAGGGTAGTGAGGACTGCACAACGCATCACCGGGGGTAAACTACCTGCCCTCCAGGACACCTACACCACCCGATGTCACAGGAAGGCCAAAAAGATAATCAAGGACAACAACCACCCGAGCCACTGCCTGTTCACCCCGCTATCATCCAGAAGGCGAGGTCAGTACAGGTGAATCAAAGCTGGGACCGAGAGACTGAAAAACAGCTTCTACCTCAAGGCAATCAGACTGTTAATCAGCCATCACTAACATTGAGTGACTGCTGTCAACATACTGACTTAAATCTCTAGCCACTTTAATAATTATAATTGGATGAAATGAATGTATCACTAGCCACTTTAAACGATGCCATTTATATAATGTTTACATATCCTACATTACTCATCTCATATGTATATACTGTACTCCATACCATCTACTGCATCTTGCCTACACCAGTCAGCCATCGCTCATCCATATATGTATATGTACATACTCGTATTCATTCCTTTAATCGTGTGTGTATAAGGTAGTTGTTGTGAATTGGTTACATTACTTGTTAGATACTACTGCATGGTCGGAACTAAAAGCACAAGCATTTCGATACACTTGCATTAACATCTGCTTTCCATGTGTATGTGACAAATAAAATGTGGTTTGATTTGGTTGGATCCCTTGACTCCATAGCAACAGCTAGTCCACCTGGTTGGATCCCCTGACTCCATAACAACAGCTAGTCTACCTGGTTGGATCCCCTGACTCCATAACAACAGCTAGTCTACCTGGTTGGATCCCCTGACTCCATAACAGCAGCTAGTCCACCTTGTTGGATCCCCTGACTCCATAACAACCGCTAGCCTACCTGGTTGGGTCCCCTGACTCCATAACAACAGCTAGTCCACCTGGTTGGATCCCCTGACTCCATAACAACAGCTAGTCTACCTGGTTGGATCCCCTGACTCCATAACAGCAGCTAGTCCACCTGGTTGGATCCCCTGACTCCATAACAGCAGCTAGTCCACCTGGTTGGATCCCTGACTCCATAACAACCGCTAGCCTACCTGGTTGGATCCCCTGACTCCATAACAACAGCTAGTCTACCTGGTTGGATCCCCTGACTCCATAACAACAGCTAGTCCACCTGGTTGGATCCCCTGACTCCATAACAACAGCTAGTCTACCTGGTTGGATCCTGACTCCATAACAACAGCTGGTCTACCTGGTTGGATCCTGACTCCATAACAACAGCTAGTCTACCTGGTTGGATCCCCTGACTCCATAACAACAGCTAGTCTACCTGGTTGGATCCCCTGACTCCATAACAACAGTTAGTCTACCTGGTTGGATCCCCTGACTCTATAACAACAGCTAGTCTACCTGGTTGGATCCCCTGACTCCATAACAGCCCATTTTTAGGGGGGAAATCTATTACAGCAAAGTACTTCATTAATTGTTACCCAGAAATGATTTGATATTGATATCAACATGCCTGATTTGGGTCTTTAAAGCTAGAATCCTTAGTTGCTACATCCATTTTTGGAAGTATAAATGAATGATATACTGTATACTGATTCATTCTAGAAGAATGTAATGTATAAATGAATGATATACTGTATACTGATTCATTCTAGAAGAATGTAACGTATAAATGCCTCATGAGTTCAGTTCAACTGTCGTACTCCATCAGAAGCCAAAATATAAGCTTGTTTTACTCAAATGTTTTGAAACAAACACCATAGCCTTAAAACCCTTAGCTTACAATGGTCACGCCTCCGCGGAAATCAAAATGAAAAAATAAAACAATCCCCATCAAAATTCGTCTCTTTAAACTAGAGATGTTGTTGTTGCGTGGGCTGCATCTCAATCCACACCATCCACCGATATCGCCCTTCAGCATCTGCGGTGAAAGGTTGCAGAGCTTCAGCGGTGTTTGTCAGACCATGAGACATCCTGAAAATCGGTCTACTCACAACATCTTCTGTAGCATCTGAACGGTTTGGCCTATAAACTACTATGACCACTCTATTGAAAGATGAGAGTCTCTGGCAGAACATGATGGTGTTCTCTGTTTTCATCTAGGACGCCCTAAAGCCTCACAAGACTCATCTGAAGGTCCCCAGTACCAGTTAAAAAAAATGATTGGAAGTATATATGGGTGTGGTAAAGTGGTACTGTAGGTTAGGATAATTAAAGTGGTAATGTAGATTAGGATAATTAAAGTGGTAATGTAGATTAGGATAATTAACATGGCAGGTTAGGATAATTAAAGTGGTACTGTAGGTTAGGATAATTAAAGTGGCACTGTAGGTTAGGATAATTAAAGTGGTACTGTAGGTTAGGATAATTAATGTGGCAGGTTAGGATAATAATTAAAGTGGTACTGTAGGTTAGGATAATTAAAGTGGTACTGTAGGTTAGGATAATTAAAGTGGTACTGTACGTTAGGATAATTAAAGTGGTACTGTAGGTTAGGATAATTAACGTGGCGGGTTAGGATAATTAACGTGGCAGGTTAGGAAAATTAGCGTGGCAGGTTAGGTTAATTAACATGGTAGGTTAGGAAAATGTATGTGGTAGGATAGCAAAATGTTACAACAACGAGAGTTTCTATTGGAGAAATTTAGGTAGTTCCCTCTCCATATAATTTAGTGCAGGGATGGAGAACTTTTATTTGGTGGGGGCCACACAAATAAAACGGAACTCATCATGAGGGGCCGCAGTGTCTCGTGGGTCTGCGTACCCACATCCATACCCCCGCCCCCTTTGCCATGGGATAAAAAGATTTGTGAAAAGGATGAAGTTTTGAAGCAAGTTTGCTGCTATTCTACACTTGTTGCCATGGGGTGAAAATGATATGGCAATTTTCTAACTCATTTCCTGCAATTCAACAGAGAAAACATGTTCAGTTTTACAGATAATTCTACTCATGTTGCCATAGGGTGGAGGCAAATGTTAGCAGTTTTTAATATGATAACTGATGATCAATGGGCCCCACCCCGGTTGGTAATTCAACCATGCTTACTACAAGTTTAGATAGCTGGCCGCTAGACCAATCTAAAAACATGTAGCTGACATGGGCTAATAGACAGACTGCTGATGCACAACCACATTTCCAAATTGCAACATGTGTATTCTATTATTCTGTCACCGTGTGTATTCTATTATTCTGTCACCATGTGTATTCTATTATTCTGTCACCTTGTGTATTCTATTATTCTGTCACCTTGTGTATTCTATTATTCTGCCACCTTGTGTATTCTATTATTCTGTCACCTTGTGTATTCTATTATTCTGTCACCTTGTGTATTCTATTATTCTGTCACCTTGTGTATTCTATTATTCTGTCACCATGAGTATTCTATTATTCTGTCACCATGAGTATTCTATTATTCTGTCACCTTGTGTATTCTATTATTCTGTCAGCTTGTGTATTCTATTATTCTGTCACCATGTGTATTATATTATTCTGTCACCGTGTGTATTCTATTATTCTGTCACCTTGTGTATTATACTATTCTGTCACCGTGTGTATTCTATTATTCTGTCACCGTGTGTATTCTATTATTCTGTCACCATGTGTATTCTATTATTCTGTCACCATGTGTATTCTATTATTCTGTTAACGTGTGTATTCTATTATTCTGTTAACGTGTGTATTCTATTATTCTGTCACCGTGTGTATTCTATTATTCTGTCACCGTGTGTATTCTATTATTCTGTCACCGTGTGTATTCTATTATTCTGTCACCTTGTGTATTCTATTATTCTGTCACCGTGTGTATTCTATTATTCTGTCACCGTGTGTATTCTATTATTCTGTCACCTTGTGTATTCTATTATTCTGTCACCTTGTGTATTCTATTATTCTGTCACCGTGTGTATTCTATTATTCTGTCACCGTGTGTATTCTATTATTCTGTCACCTTGTGTATTCTATTATTCTGTCACCTTGTGTATTATATTATTCTGTCACCGTGTGTATTATATTATTCTAACGGTCTACAGTAAGTTGAGATCCAGACTGAGTTCCAAAACAATGTTTTTTATTATTGGTCCGGCCGCCAGTTGCCCATCCCTGGTTTGGTGAATAGACCTGCTGCAGTGCACTGCTAGAGCTCACTTGAGGTGCGATCAGTTTATCTCACCCGGCGCACCGGGGTTTGTATTCTGAGAAGAGGCGTGCTGATGATTCAACCCGTGGTTAACAATGTACATAGATGAGCCGGGGAAGTTATATCGAGCGCACCTGCAGTGAGCCAAACGGACCAACGCTTTCCTGATCTGTCACCAGAAAGCTTTAAACTTAAAATGTGATTTAGCCCGACATTTAAATAGTTTCTATGCACATTGTTTAACGTCACATTTACTTGACGAGACAGACTATTTTATTTAATGACAGCTATACATCATTCCGTGGCACGTCTTCTTTCAGGAAGTGAAAGTGAGCCAGTTTCCACAGTCTTTCATGCGGATAATAATCACCTTAATGTGCTGTCAATCACCTATAACAATAATACCATACCTCATAGCCCTGTAGCCTATATCACATCACATTGGATCTTATTGATTAGGATAATCACTAGGAATCAACACCAATGTAAATACGCCTAAAATAATCATTCTTGAAAGTTTAAATCAATATTGTATTAACTTGGCGGATGTCTTACCCCCTAAATCATCTCTCTCTTTATGATAACCTAACTTCTCAAAAATACTTTTCTACATTACATTGTAAAAGAACGCTACAAACCTCTGAAACACTTTTCTTCGACGATAAGGTCCGTTACTTCCTCTACTTCGTTATACCAGTATTTCCCGTCTCAACCAGCGATGGGTCGTTCGATAACGAAAGGTTGTTTTTGAACGGATCTTTTTGGTGAACGTCGGTAACCGAATTGCATCGGTGAAAGAGACGTTCATTTAGCTCCCTGGTTTACATACAGCTACGAGGTGCTTTTTGAGGTCAAAACAACGAATACCTGCAGATAAGAGACACAATAATTCTCTAAAGAGGGTGAATCCTTACTGCAGAAACAAGAAATAGTGTGGAGAGCGCGTCATTCTTGTCAAGCCTCTGTAGTGCGCAAACAACAAACAGGTGATCTAATCATTTAAATACTAATTATAGAAAAAATAATAACGTCAACTTACTTGATGTGCCAAAACTTTGTATTTTCCTAAAGTTATGATATTAGTTACGTTGCCAATTTTTGTTCGCGAATATATTTCGTTATTTGGTCCTCAACTTGAACTCTAGAAATACCATTAGGAGAATGCAGCGTTTCCCGCAACCATTATGATTGGTCAGGTAAGCGTATGCGTCATCACACTCTCTCATCTGATTGGTCGGGTAGGCGGACCTTCTGATTTTGTGGCCCTGGTCACTAGTCAGCAAAACAGATCACCACCTTTCTGAGTTGTGCCACCATAAATCTTTCTAATCTAATGCTGCGTTCAAAACAACTGGGAACTCGGAAAAAACTAATACCGAAAGGGAAAAATCGATTTGAACGGTCCTCTTTCTCAAGCGCTGACATCGAATTTTTCAGAGTTCCCAGTTGTTGTGAACGCCGCATAAAATGTTCACATTAGCCCTTCATTTAGTTTCAAAGTCCATTGCTGCACGTCACTTTTACTTGCCCGAATTGACGAGAAGGGCTTTTATTTTTCCAAGAAACTAGTTCACGTGATTACACGTCTTTCTCTGGGAAGTGAAAGAGCGCAAAGATAATAATCACGGTCATGTGCAGCCAATCACCCATCCCCTACCTCATAACCCTGTAGCCTATAATATAACATTGATACATATTGACTAGGCTGATCATCCCCTACCTCATAACCCTGTAGCCTATAATATAACATTGATACATATTGACTAGGCTGATCATCCCCTACCTCATAGCCCTGTAGCCTATAATATAACATTGAGACATATTGACTAGGCTGATCATACCCTACCTCATAACCCTGTAGCCTATAATATAACATTGATTCATATTGACTAGGCTGATCATACCCTACCTCATAACCCGGTAGCCTATAACATAACATTGATTCATATTGACTAGGCTGATCATACCCTACCTCATAGCCCTGTAGCCTATAATATAACATTGATTCATATTGACTAGGCAGATCATACCCTACCTC
The DNA here is from genome assembly GCA_030435695.1 of Brachymystax lenok tsinlingensis. Taxonomy (NCBI): domain Eukaryota; kingdom Metazoa; phylum Chordata; class Actinopteri; order Salmoniformes; family Salmonidae; genus Brachymystax; species Brachymystax lenok. Next base: position 28,413,019 of record CM059810.1, read on the forward strand.
ATAACCCTGTAGCCTATAATATAACATTGATTCATATTGACTAGGCTGATCATACCCTACCTCATAACCCGGTAGCCTATAATATAACATTGATTCATATTGACTAGGCTGATCATCCCCTACCTCATAACCCTGTAGCCTATAATATAACATTGATACATATTGACTAGGCTGATCATACCCTACCCCAGTTGTGGCACAACTCAGTAAGGCGGTGAGATGTTTTGCTCACTAGTTACCACAGCCATAAAATCAGAAGGTCCGCCTACCCGACCAATCAGATGAGAGAGTGTGATGACGCCTAGGCTTACCTGACCAATCATAATGGTTGCGGGAAACGCTGCATTCTCCAAATGGTATTTCTAGAGTTCAAGTTTTGAGGACCAAATAAGGAAATACATTCGCGAACAAAAATTGGCAACGTCACTAAATTCATATCTTTAGGAAAATACAAAAAGTTTTGGCCAAAAAAAACAATTTGGCGTTTTATATTTTTTCTATAACTAGTATTTAAATTATTAGATCACCTGTTTGTTGTTTGCGCACTACAAAGCCTTGACCAGAATGACGCGCTCTCCACACTATTTCTTGTTTCTGCAGTAAGGATTCACCCTCTGTTAAGGAAATTTTGTGCCTAATGTTCATAAACTGAACTTCAATTAAACAACTCTATCTTCAAAGGTCGTAAAGCTTTGGTTAAGAAGAAACAGACAGAGACCCAGCTGCAGAGATCATTTCAAAGGTTTATTCGCGCGAGAGCTCTACTGGGATACAATGCACATTCGTTTATATAGTCACACGTAGCGTCATAAATGTCCATCACATATGTCCCTCCTTGTCCACTTCAAAACATACTTTTACTAATCTTGTCCTGCAACATGTTACACAATATTATTACAAGTCCAACTGTACTTTCCCCTCTCTGTCTGGAGAGGCCCTCTTCCTCTTATCAGTGCCCACAGTGATCACATGCTGTCTGTCACTGGTTCCTCCTTTTCACACACATCCAAGCCAACTCTAAAAATACTGTACTGGTTATCTCCTTATTTTAGGATTATAATTCATTTAGTCATCATTAAAGATTTTAATCATATAAAATCATCCATAACACCCCTCTTTAGAGAATCATTGTGTCACTTATCTGCAGGTAATCGTTGTTTTGAGCTCAAAAAGCACATCGTAGCTGTATGTAAACCAGGGAGCTAAATGAACGGCTCTTTCACCGATGCAATTCGGTTACCGACGTTCACCAAAAAGATCCGTTCAAAAACAACCTTTCGTTTTCGAACGACCCATCGCTGGTTGAGACGGGAAATACTGGTATAACGAAGTAGAGGAAGTAACGGACCTTATCGTCGAAGAAAAGTGTTTCCGAGGTTTGTAGCGTTCTTTTACAATGTAATGTAGAAAAGTATTTTTGAGAAGTTAGGTTTTCATAAAGAGAGAGATGATTTAGGGGGTAAGACATCCGCCAAGTTAATATAATATTGATTTAAACTTTCAATAATTATTATTTTAGGCGTATTTACATCGGTTTTTATTCATAGTGATTATCCTAATCAATAAGATCCAATGTGATGTGATATAGGCTACAGGGCTATGAAGTATGGTATTATTGTTATAGGTGATTGACAGCACATTAAGGTGATTATTATCCGCATGAAAGACTGTGGAAACTGTCTCACTTTCACTTCCTAAAAGAAGACGTGCATCGGAATGATGTATAGCTGTCATTAAATAAAATAGTCTGTCTCGTCAAGTAAATGTGACGTTCAACAATGTGCATAGAAACTATTTAAATGTCGGTCTAAATCACATTTTAAAGCTTTCTGACGATAGATCAGGAAGGCGGTGGTCCGTTTGGCGAACTGCAGGTGCGCTCGATATAACTTCACCGGCTCATCTATGTACATTGTTAACCACGGGTTGAATCATCAGCACGCCTCTTCTCAGAATACAAACCCCGGTGCGCCGGGCGAGATAAACTGATCGCACCTCAAGTGAGCTCTAGCAGTGCATTGCAGCAGTTTTGGAACTCAGTCTGGATCTCAACTTACTGTAGACCTTTAGAATAATAGAATACACAAGGTGACAGAATAATATAATACACATGGTGACAGAATAATATAATACACAAGGTGACAGAATAATAGAATACACATGGTGAAAGAATAATATAATACACAAGGTGACAGAATAATAGCATACACATGGTGACAGAATAATAGAATACACAAGGTGACAGGATAATAGAATATACATGGTGACAGAATAATAGAATACACAAGGTGACAGGATAATAGAATATACAAGGTGACAGAATAATAGAATACACAAGGTGACAGAATAATAGAATACACAAGGTGACAGAATAATACAATACTCATGTTGACAGAATAATAGAATACACAGGTTGACAGAATAATAAAATACACATGGTGACAGAATATTAGAATACACAAGGTAACAAATAATAGAATGCACATGGTGACAAAATAATAGAATACACAAGGTGACAGAATAATAGAATACACAGGGTGACAGAATAATAGAATACACATGGTCACAGAATAATAGATTACACAAGGTGACAGAATAATAGAATACACAGGGTGACAGAATAATAGAATAGTCAAGGTGACAGAATAATAGAATACTCAAAGTGACAGAATAATAGAATACACATGGTGACAGAATAATAGAATACACAAGGTGACAGAATAATAGAATACTCAAAGTGACAGAATAATAGAATACACATGGTGACAGAATCATAGAATACACAAGGTGACAGAATCATAGAATACACATGGTGCAATTTGGAAATGTGGTTGTGCATCAGCAGTCTGTCTATTGGCCCATGTCAGGTACATGTTTTTAGATTGGTCTAGCGACCAGCTATCTAAACTTGTAGTAAGCATGGTTGAATTACCAACCGGGGTGGGGGCCATTGATCATCAGTTATCATATTAAAAACTGCTAACATTTGCCTCCACCCTATGGCAACATGAGTAGAATTAGCAGTAAAACTGAACATGTTTTCTTTGTTGAATTGCAGAGAATTGCTATATCATTTTCACCCTATGGCAATATGTGTAGAATAGCAGCAAACTTGCTTCACAAATCACTTCATCCCATTTGGGGGTATGGATGTGGGTACGCAGACCCACGAGACGCTGCGGCCCCTCATGATGAGTTCTGTTTTTTTTTTGTGGCCCCCACCGAATAAAAATTCTCCATCCCTGCACTAAATTATATGGAGAGGGAACTACCTGAGTTTGTCCAATAGAAACTCTCATTGTTGAAACAATTTGCTTTCCTACCACGTTAATTATCCTAACCTGCCACGTTAATTATCCTAACCTGCCATGTTAATTAATTATCCTAACCTGCCACGTTAATTATCCTAACCTGCCATGTTAATTAATTATCCTAACCTGCCATGTTAATTATCCTAACCTGCCACGTTAATTAATTATCCTAACCTACTTTAATTATCCTAACCTGCCACGTTAATTATCCTAACCTGCCACGTTAATTATGCCATGCCATGTTAATTATCCTAACCTGCCACGTTAATTAATTATCCTAACCCACTTTAATTATCCTAACCTGCCACGTTAATTATCCTAACCTGCCACGTTAATTAATTATCCTAACCTACAGTACCACTTTAATTATCCTAACCTACAGTACCACTTTAATTATCCTAACCTGCCATGTTAATTATCCTAACCTGCCATGTTAATTATCCTAACCTGCCATGTTAATTATCCTAACCTACCACGTTCATTTTCCTAACCTGCCACTTTAATTAATTATCCTAACCTGCCATGTTAATTATCCTAACCTGCCATGTTAATTATCCTAACCTACCATGTTAATTATCCTAACCTGCCACGTTAATTAATTATCCTAACCTGCCATGTTAATTATCCTAACCTGCCATGTTAATTATCCTAACCTGCCACGCTTATTATCCTAACCTGCCATGTTAATTATCCTAACCTACAGTACCACTTTAATTATCCTAACCTACAGTACCACTTTAATTATCCTGACCTACAGTACCACTTTAATTATCCTAACCTACAGTACCACTTTAATTATCCTAACCTGCAACATGGATTATCCTAACCTACAGTACCACTTTAATTATCCTAACCTGCCACGTACATTTACTGTATAGTAAAAATGAATAAAAACAGCTATTTTCTTTTTGGTCTTTATTTAAGGTAATGGTTAGGCACAAGGTTAGCAGTGTGGTTAAGGTTAAGTTTAAAATCATATATTTAAAAGATAAATTGGAGATATATATGCATTGAATAACAGATTCACTACACAGAACAACAGATAGTCATTACTGCTATTAGCCAATAGAAACACATTGAATAACAGATTAATTACATAGAACAACAGAAAGTCCAAAACGAAACCCAAAGGAAGTCCGTTCTCTCCATCTGAGAGATATGAAGATCAGGAAACATCTTTTTACATGTATTTATCCCCTTATTTTAGTGCCTAAACTACCTCCATATATACTTCCAATAATTTTTTTAAACTGGTACTGGCGACCTTCAGATGAGTCTTGTGAGGCTTGAGGGCGTCCTAGAGGAAAACAGAGAACACCATCATGTTCTCCCAGAGACTCCCATCTTTCAATAGAGTGGTCATAGTAGTGTATAGGCCAAACCGTTCAGATGCTACAGAAGATGTTGTGAGTAGACCGATTTTCAGGATGTCTCATGGTCTGACAAACACCGCTGAAGCTCTGCCACCTTTCACCGCAGATGCGGAAGGGCGATATCGGTGGATGGTGTGGATTGAGATGCAGCCGACGCAACAACAACAAAAATATCTCTAGTTTAAACAGACGGATTTTGATGGGAATAGTTTTATTATGTTAATTTTGATTTCCGCGGAGGCGTGACCATTGTAAGAAAAGGGTTATGATGTTTGTTTCCACACATTGGAGTAAAGCTTATATTGTGGCTTCTGATGGAGTACGACAGTTGAACTGAACTCATGAGGCATTTATAAATTACATTCTTCTAGAATGAATCAGTATACAGTATATCATTCATTTATAAATTACATTCTTCTAGAATGAATCAGTATACAGTATATCATTCATTTATACGTCCAAAAATGGATGTAGCAACTAAGGATTCTAGCTTTAAAGACCCAATCCAGGTATTTTTATATCAATATCAAATCATTTCTGGTTAACAATTAATTAAGTACTTTGCTGTACTAGATTTCCCCCCCAAAATGGGCTGTTGTTATGGAGTCAGGGTAACCAACCAGGTGGACTAGCTGTTGTTATGGAGTCAGGGGATCCAACCAGGTGGACTAGCTGTTGTTATGGAGTCAGGGATCCAACCAGGTAGATTAGCTGTTGTTGTGGAGTCAGGGATCCAACCAGGTAGACTAGCTGTTGTTGTGGAGTCAGGGGATCCAACCAGGTAGACTAGCTGTTGTTATGGAGTCAGGGATCCATCCAGGTAGACTAGCTGTTGTTATGGAGTCAGGGATCCAACCAGGTAGACTAGCTGTTGTTATGGAGTCAGGGGATCCAACCAGGTAGACTAGCTGCTGTTATGGAGTCAGGGGATCCAACCAGGTAGGCTAGCTGTTGTTATGGAGTCAGCTAATGTGGATCCAAGTCAAATTAAATGAATAACATATTGAACTGTGTATGTTTGAATACAATATGAAGTCTGATTTAACTCTTTGAACACAGACAGTAAATGTGTTGTCATTGTTATTGATTCTTCAACAATGTTCCGAATATATTGATTGTTCTGTTATTTCTTCTTGTAGCTGAGTGAGCTGTGACTTACATAAAAAATGAGTCTCTCTGGGGAGAAAGAGGAAGGGACCACTGCCTCTAAAATGAGTCTCTCTGGGGAGAGAGAGGAAGGGACCACTGCCTCTAAAATGAGTCTCTCTGGGGAGAGAGAGGAGGGGACCACTGCCTCTGAAATGAGTCTCTCTGGGGAGAGAGAGGAGGGGACCACTGCCTCTAAAATGAGTCTCTCTGGGGAGAGAGAGGAGGGGACCACCGCCTCTAAAATGACTCAAGACACCAGTTCTAAGAGGTAAGAGATTAAATGTAAAATATACAGTTCTCTTACAGATATAAAACTAAAGGGAAAAGTTCCCAAATTACGTCAAATGTAGGTCTACATCATTCATTTAAAAGTCCCAGAATCGATTTATCAATTGCAGACTATAGCTTTAAAAGAAACATCAGGACTTCTAGAATTCCACTGGAGGAGAGTTTGGACAGTGAGGATGCATTAAAGATCACACACAACCTTCTGGACAGAAGAAGTAAGACTGTGTTTCATACAATATTACAAAGAACGGCACAAAGGCCCTTATAAAACAGACACACACACAAACTTATGAGTCCCAACTTTCATTGTTTTCCTACAGGTCAAACTCTGCTGACAGTCCAACAAGACATTAAGGCTCAACTGAAACACAAGTATCAACACATATCTGAAGGAATTGGACACCATGGAAACCAAAGTCTGTTAAAAGACATTTACACAGAGCTCTACATCACAGAGGGTGGAAGTGGAGGGCTCAATAATGAACATGAGGTTAGACAGGTAGAGATGGCATCCAAGAAACAAACCACACAAGAGACATCAATCAAATGCAACGACATCTTCAAGCCTTTACCTGGACAAGATAAACCTATCAGAACTGTGCTGACCAAAGGAATCGCTGGCATTGGAAAAACAGTCTCTGTGCAGAAGGTCATCCTTGACTGGGCAGAGGGAAAAGCAAATCAGGACGTTAATTTCATGTTTCCTCTTCCTTTCCGTGATCTGAACCTGAAAAAGGACCAATACAGTCTGATGCAACTTCTTTCCCACTACTTCTCAGAGCTGAAAGAGATTGACAGCATTGAAGATGGTGAAACCAAAACTGTTTTCATTTTTGATGGTCTGGACGAGTGTCGACTTCCTCTAGACTTCGAAAACAATGAGAAGTGCTGTGATGTCACAAACCCAACGTCAGTGGATGTGCTGCTAACAAACCTCATCGAGGGGAATCTGCTTCCCTCTGCTCTCCTCTAGATAACCTCAAGGCCTGCAGCAGCCAATCAGATCCCTCCTGAGTGTGTTGACCAGGTGACAGAGGTACGAGGGTTCAATGATCCACAGAAGGTGGAATACTTCAGGAAGAAAATCACAGATCAGAATCTGGCCAATGAAATCATCAAACACATGAAGACATCAAGGAGCCTCCACATCATGTGCCACATGCCCGTGTTCTGTTGGATATCAGCCACTGTCCTTGAGATGATGCTAAAAGAGGCAGAGAAGGTTGAAGTCCCCAAAACTCTGACCCAGATGTACTCACACTTCATGCTCATCCAAATCATTGTGAAGAACAGGAAGTACAACAAAGCCACAGACACAAACCCAAAGGAACTGTCTCAGTCAGACAAAGTTATGATCCTGAAACTGGCAAAGCTGGCTTTCCAACAGCTGCAGAAGGGCAACCTGGTCTTCTATGAGGAGGACCTGAGAGAGTGTGGCCTTGACGTCACAGAGGCATCAGAGTACTCAGCATTGTGTACAGAGCTCTTTAAAGAAGAATCTGGGCTGTACCAAGAGAAGGTCTACAGCTTTCTGCATCTGAGCATTCAGGAGTTTCTAGCAGCAGTGCATGCTTTAGAGTCATGTCTGGGCAAGAAGGATAATGTTTTCCACCCCGATGATGAAAATGAGAAAGAGAAGAATGTTGACGATGATGAAGAGAAGGAGTCAATCAAATTGTCTGACTTACACGAGAGAGCAGTGGACCAGGCCTTGAAGAGTAAAAATGGACACCTGGACTTGTTCCTCCGCTTCCTTCTGGGCCTCTCACTGGAGTCCAATCAGAATCTGTTACGAGGCCTTCTGACACAGACAGGAAGTACAACACAGACCAATGAGGAAACAGTTGAGAGAACAGTCAGGTACCTTTCAGACAACATCGAAAGGAATCCTCACCAGAAAGGATCATCAACTTGTTCCACTGTCTGAATGAACTTGGTGCCAACTCTCTAGTTGAAGACATGCAGACCTCCCTGCAATCAGGAACTCTTTCAGAAACAGAGCTAAAACCTGACCAATGTTCAGCCCTGGTCTACCTGTTACTGATGTCAGAGGAGGTGCTGGAGGAGTTTGACCTGAAGACATACAACACATCAGAGAAAGGTTATCAGAGGTTGCTGCCGGTAGTGAAAACCTGCAAGAGAGCACTGTAAGTTCTGTTATTGAGTTGATGTATACATTCTCTTTATAATGAAGGATTTGTATATCTAACAGATTATCTCCTCTCTCCAGACTAGCTGGCTGTAAACTCACATATGAATCCTGTGAGACTCTGGCCTCAGCTCTGCAGACACAAAACTCCCCTCTGAGAGAACTGGACCTCAGCAACAATGACCTGGAAGACAGAGGAGTGGAGCTGCTCTGTGTTGGACTAACCAGTCCACTCTGCAACATACAGACACTAGTGTGAGTTACATATCTTCAGTATCCACTGTCTTTATAGTGTTTATATATGTGTAGTAATTATGTGTTATTATGTTTTTAACATTATTTAAACATCTTGGTAAATATGCAGAAACATTCAAACGATGTGATAAATATATGAAACTAAGGTTAAATATATTGAGTGAGTTAGTATGTTTTTAACATTGGTTAATCATGTCCTTCTGTTATTGCCTTAATGCATCTCATTATTCTTAAAACTTTGCATATTTAACAGTGTATCGACATATCTCCTCTCTCCAGACTAGCTGGCTGTAAACTCACATATGAATCCTGTGAGACTCTGGCCTCAGTTCTGCAGACACCAAACTCCCCCCTGAGAGAACTGGACCTCAGCAACAATGACCTGGGAGACAGAGGAGTGGAGCTGCTCTTTGTTGGACTAACCAGTCCACTCTGCAACATACAGACACTAGTGTGAGTTAACTTTCTTCAGTATCCACTATCTTTATAGTGTTTATGTATTTGTAGTAATTATGTGTTATTATGTTTTTAACATTATTTAAACATCTTGGTAAATATGCAGAAACATTCAAACGATGTGATAAATATATGAAACTAAGGTTAAATATATTGAGTGAGTTAGTATGTTTTTAACATTGGGTAATCATGTCCTTCTGTTATTGCCTTAATCATCAAATCAAATGTATTAATAAAGCCCCCCTTACATCAGCTGATGTCACAGAGTGCCGTACAGAAACCCAGCCTAAAACCCCAAACAGCAAGCAATGCAGGTGTAAAAGCACGGTGGCTAGGAAAAACTCCCTAGAAAGGCCAGAACCTAGGAAGAAACCTAGAGAGGAACCAGGCTGTGAGGGGTGGCCAGTCCTCTTCTGGCTGTGCCGGGTGCAGATTATAACAGAACATGGACAAGATTTTAAAATGTTCATAAAACAGGCAGAACAGTTGAAACTGGAGAAGCAGCACGGCCAGGTGGACTCGGGACATCAAGGAGTCATCAGGCCAGGTAGGCCTTGAGGAATGGTCCTAATGCTCAGGTCCTGAGAGAGAGAGAAAGAGAGAGAGAGAGAATTAGAGAGAGCCTACTTAAATTCGCACAGGACACCAGATAAGAGAAGAAATACTCCAGATATAGCAGACGGACCCTAGCCCCCCGACACATAAACTACTGCAGCATAAATACTGGGGGCTGAGACAGGAGGGGTCGGGAGACACTGTGGCCCCATCCGACGATACCCCCGGACAGGGCCAAACAGGCAGGATATGACCCCACCCACTCTGCCGAAGCACAGCCCCCACACCACTAGAGGGATATCTTCAACCACCAACTTACCATCCTGAGACAAGGACGAGTATAGCCCACAAGATGCATCTCATTATTCTTAAAACTTTGCATATTTAACAGTGTATAACCATATCTCCTCTCTCCAGACTAGCTGGCTGTAAACTCACATATGAATCCTGTGAGACTCTGAACTCCTGTGAGACTCTGACACCAAACTCCCCCCTGAGAGAACTGGACCTCAGCAACAATGACCTGGAAGACAGAGGAGTGGAGCTGCTCTGTGTTGGACTAACCAGTCCACTCTGCAACATACAGACACTAGTGTGAGTTAAATATCTTCAGTATGAGTTATTATGTGGATGTTTTAAACATGTGTAAATCATGTGTTCTTCTGCCCTCTAGTCTAGGTCAGTGTGGTCTGACAGAGGGTTGCTGTTCACATCTGGCCTCAGTCCTGAGTTCACCCAACTCACAACTGAAACAACTGGAGCTGAGAGACAATGACTTGCAGGACTCAGGAGTTACACTGCTGTCCGCTGGACTGGAGGATCCAGACTGTAAACTACACACACTGGGGTAAGTACAGCTGTTTCAGTCAGGTCGGTACTGAGCTTAGTAAAACAAATACTCTGAAAATATGATGTTTTGTCACAATGTTTGTGTCATGGACAAATGGACGGGTGTCCTACAAGATGATTGACACCAGTACACCAACCTAGACAGCTGCTGTGTGTCTCTCTGTAGGCTGTCTGGCTGTCTGGTCACAGAGGAGGGCTGTGCTGCTCTGTCTTCAGCTCTGAGGTCAAACCCCTCCCACCTGAAAGAGCTGGACCTGAGCTACAATCACCCAGGAGTCTCTGCAGGGGGACTGCTTTCAGCTGCTCTGGTGGATCCCACATATAAACTGATGAAGCTGAAGTAAGTCAGAATAGATGTCCTAATAGTGTGAGCAGCGGTTGTGTCATATGTAGTGTAGTAGGGTCAGTAACATGAGGACATGATGGTAGAATTAAGGGGAAGTTTACTCAGCAGGCTGAGCACTCCAACACAGCATACATCATCACCACATGAATATTCTTCTTCTGCATCTCTGATATCCTGTTGGAATTGTACTCCGTTCTGTATGTAGTAGGAAGGATAGAATACCTGTATGTCTCTAGTAATGAATTGTACTCTGTTCTGTAAGCAGTAGGTAGGATAGAATACCTGTATGTCTCTAGTAATGAATTGTACTCCGTTCTGTATGCAGTAGGTAGGATAGAATACCTGTATGTCTCTAGTAATGAATTGTACTCCGTTCTGTATGCAGTAGGTAGGATAGACTACCTGTATGTCTCTAGTAATGAATTGTACTCCGTTCTGTATGCAGTAGGTAGGATAGAATACCTGTATGTCTCTAGTAATGAATTGTACTCCGTTCTGTATGCAGTAGGTAGGATAGAATACCTGTATGTCTCTGGTAATGAATTGTACTCTGTTCTGTATGCAGTAGGTAGGATAGAATACCTGTATGTCTCTAGTAATGAATTGTACTCCATTCTGTATGCAGTAGGTAGGATAGAATACCTGTATGTCTCTGGTAATGAATTGTACTCTGTTCTGTATGCAGTAGGTAGGATCGAACACCTGTATGTCTCTAGTAATGAATTGTACTCCGTTCTGTATGCAGTAGGTAGGATAGAATACCTGTATGTCTCTGGTAATGAATTGTACTCTGTTCTGTATGCAGTAGGTAGGATAGAATACCTGTATGTCTCTGGTAATGAACTGTACTCTGTTCTGTATGCAGTAGGTAGGATAGAATACCTGTATGTCTCTAGTAATGATCTTGGATAGTGCACCAGAACACAACAATATGGTTTAAATGTTGACTGCTTTATTAGGTCTTTGTCAGTCAATAATCTGTTTCTCCTACAGTGTGGATCATGGTGGAGAGTGCAGGCTGAAATCAGGGCTGAGGAAATGTAAGCCTCTTCAATCCTAATTAACTGCATATTCAGAACTATAGTAACATAGTAACTAATCAATACTTGTTTTGTTCCTACAAAACAACATTTTATATGAAGATGTGGTTTGATTAAACTCTCCTTTTGTCTACAGATGCCTGTCATCTCACCCTGGACCCAAATACAGCACACCCAAACCTGATACTGTCTGAGGGGAACAGGAAGGTGACATTGGTGAAAGAGAATCAGCATTATGAAGACCATCCAGACAGATTTGACAGTAATTCCCAAGTTCTCTGCAGAGAAGGCTTATCTGGATCTTGTTATTACTGGGAGGTGGAGAGGGATGGTGACTGGGATGGTGGCCTGTTTGAGTGGGTGGCAATTGATGTAGTGTACAAAGGAATAAAGAGGAAGGAAGCGGACAATAGGACTGGATTGGGCTGGGCTTTAGTCTGCTCTCCTAGGGGTTATGAATTTAGCCATGGAGTCAGCAGAATCGTCAATGGTCCTGATTCTAACAGAGTTGGGGTGTATCTGGACTGGCCAGCTGGTACTTTGTCCTTCTATAGTGTGTCCTCCTCTGGTACACTGAAACACATTCAGACAGAACACACCAGATTCACTGAACCCCTCTATCCTTGGTTTTGGGTTTTATCCTCCTCCTGCTCAGTGACCCTGTGTCAGATAGATGACCAACACATTCAGAGGTGAGTCATAGCAATGTTTCATATTCCTCTGGAATCATTCCTACAATTACATTATTGTTGATGTGTTTTGCAATGTTTCATCATTGGTTTTCCTCTGGAATCATTCCTGCAATTAGATTAGTAGTAGTGGTGTGTTTTAATGTGCTCTGTTGGACCTACAGACAGTTAGATTAGTAGTAGTGGTGTGTTTTAATGTGTTCTGTTGGACCTACAGACAGACGGTATGTATGCTTTATAAAGCCTTTTTATAAGTTGTATTTAGTTTATTCACAGTCCTTCTGCTTTACCAACACCAGAGACCATGTTGGAGAGAGTTGTATCAAGCCTGGACCTGAGGACACCAGAGACCATGGTGGAGAGAGTTGGATCAAGCCTGGACCTGAGAACACCAGAGACCATGGTGGAGAGAGTTGTATCAAGCCTGGACCTGAGGACATCAGAGACCATGGTGGAGAGAGTTGGATCAAGCCTGGACCTGAGGACACCAGAGACCATGGTGGAGAGAGTTGTATCAAGCCTGGACCTGAAAAATGTGAGTGTTAACTGATAATTGTTTTTAACTCAAAATAGTTTTAAAGCGTTCATTATAGTTTGGTATAGTGGGTCAATTTCTACAAGAACTAAGAGTGTTGGAGCGCAAGGCTAAACTTCTCTGCAGTTTTGGTCCCGTGACTAACACGCTGTAAGAGAGTGAAGAGGACCCATGCACATGGGCAGATACTGTGTGAGAGAAGTCAGGCATCTTGCTCATCACAATATCTGTGGTGCTGCTCGTACATCATCATTTAGCTGACTCTACCTTTAAGCTCTCATCCTAGGATCTACCAGAAATCAGGCCCCCAACATCTATAAAACATGGACCAGAACGATGTTGTTTCCTGCTTCCACAAACATTAATTAATATAACACTAATGTCAGATTATGGTATGCTAATGAGTGTACATTCTGAGACTGTTGAACACTTTTATATTCATTTTTATTACAAGTCTATTTAATAATTATTCATTCATTATTACATGAGATATTCCATTTTAAATAACTACTTTTGACTTCAGTGATTCCTCAGAGCTGTAAGACTTGTGACCATGTTGAGGTAAGTCATAATGTCAATTCTTACTTTTACATACCTGCAGGAGTCCGGCACAGTCTCAAAGCCAGGTGTGTAGTGACCAACCATTCATACTGGGATATAGACAGTCCTGTGTTCTGCTTTAGTAATATAAACACAGTCTCAAAGCCAGGTGTGTAGTGACCAGCCATTCATACTGGGATATAGACAGGCCTGTGTTCTGCTTTAGTAATATAAACACAGTCTCAAAGCCAGGTGTGTAGTGACCAACCATTCATACTGGGATATAGACAGTCCTGTGTTCTGCTTTAGTAATATAAACACAGTCTCAAAGCCAGGTGTGTACTGACCAACCATTCATTCTGGGATATAGACAGTCCTGTGTTCTGCTTGTAGGCATGCAGTGTTGTCGCTGTTGTCATATTTTGTCATTAGACAGTTTAATTGATAAATCACCAGCATTCCATGTAACATTGAATAAATACATTAGATTAGTTACTTTGGTTAATGGGCCAGTTTCCCGGACACAGATTAAGCCTAGTCCTGGACCTTAAAGAACTTTCTATTGAAACTTCCATTGAACATGCTTTTTAGTCCAGCACTAGACTCAATCTGTGTCCAGGAAACAGGCCCCATATGTATTACTGACATGCTTGTCCTTGATCAGGACACCACACACTGGCTTCAGATTGAACCCTTGACTTCCACTGTCCAGGGAAAGACAATGTTCAGGTAAAATAACTACATTTAACATTTCATTCCACTTGCTAATGTATTTCCCCATTACCTTTGGGAATAGTCTTGTAATCCAACCTCTCCATTTGACCATTGACCCTCTCTACCATATCTTGTTGTTGCCCTCAGGCACAGGACACCCAAAGGGAGTTATGAGTGCACAGTGTCTGGGCTCCGCTGGCTGTGTGAGAGAGATGTCATTCTGAAGTATCACTTCAGGAACTGGGAACCCTACAGTCAACTTCTGAAAGACATGCAGTACACACAAGGTGGTCCATTGCTGGATATCACTATGGAGTTAGGTGAACTGGAGGAAGTTCATCTGCCACACTTTGTCTGTTTAGGTAAAACCATATAGAAATAGTATTCAGAAAGACATTTCCATGGAACTGAGTTTCACTTCCTGAATTAATGAATGAACTATTCTGAGAGTTTGATTTAACTGTGATCTGGTACTGCATATTCTTTCGGTTTTAGTTGGATGAATAATACAATATTTGTCTTTGTCTCTCCTTTTTATTGTGTTGCTCAGGGACCAACCCTTCCCTGAGGAATGAGATGAAGATTCTTCATGTAGAGGAACATGGAGTGTCTTTAGAGGAAGTGTATGAGGTCACCAGATTCCATGCTAAGATTCTCCATCCCAAGTTCTCACTTATCTCTGTTATACTGAGCTATATCTTTTCTTGGAACGTAGATGTCCACTGTGACGTGGTCCTCTATATGGCAGTAAAAAAGTCAACAGTAATTTCACGTCTGTACCTGCTGCTCAGAAACTCCAGTCAGAAAGAGGTGAGGCACTATCATTGAAGTGACAACAGTAAGTTGAAACTTACTGAAGGAAAGCTGATAGTTTGTTTAAAATCTCTAGATTACAAAGACAAGATGCAGCTCTGTGAGAAATCTATTTCTGTCTCATTCATTTGAAGAGCCAGTAGACAGCACTCTTCCCTCTGGTCGAAGGAGAACCCAATGCCCCTGGGCAGTGAAGGGGACATTGCCCTGTGTAGGGTGCTGTCTTTCGCATGGGACGTTAAACGGGTGTCTTCTCCATGGTCACTAAAGATCCCATGGCACTTATCATAAGAGTAGGGATCCTGGCTAAATTCCCAATCTGGCCCTCATACCATCATGGCTAGCTAATCATCCCCAGCTTCCAAATGGCTCATTCATCCCCTCCTCCCTGTAACTCTTCCTCAGGTCGTTGCTGTAAAAGAGAATCTCTTCTCAGTCAACTTACCTGGTAAAATAAGGGTTAAATCAATAACAATAGTGTTGACAAAAATGGATTGCTCAGTTAGCTGCATGTTGTGTGAATTATGAGACTACATTGTTCTGACTGACTACTACGTTGCTCATTTTGTAGGCTGTTCAGGAACGGGAGAAAAGTCAGCTGTCCCAAGGATATTCAGAATTGGTCCTGTCAAGTCCAAACGGGTCCTTAAAGCTGAACAGTTGGTTTGCAATCAAGAATCGCCACTCCACTTCCATCAATCCAGAGGTGCAGTTTTAGCAGGCTGAGGACATGAATCTGTTATATTGTATGTGAATAAGTGGAATATCATTCTATTTCACCCTTTCTCTCTCTCTCTGTCTGTTGTCTCAATCGTTGCACCATGTGGCCTTCTACAGAAGATTCAGCTGTTACCTGCAGACACCACACCCAGCTGTTGTAAGATGATAATGAGAAACACAGGGGTTGACATTGAGATGGAGTTAATTGGGGATGATGAGAGGACAGTATGGAAATCAGTGGTATCAAAAGGTAAGAAATACTATACATGAACAGTATGTCAATCATCGATGTCCTTTTCTAACAGATGCTATTAAAATGTTTTATGATATTTTCTATTGTTTGTCTTTCAGATGAGTACAGCAAAGACTCTCATTCAATATGTAAGTTTGTTTTTGTGGATGAGGTTTTTAAACAGGTGATAGAGCTAACATCTCTTCAAGTTGTGATGAAAGACACTGATGAAGGTCTTCATGAGTCATGTTCAGTGGGGTGTAATGATATAGAACATTCAGACAGAAATACAGAGCCTTGCAGAAATATCTGTATCTGCAATTTTATTGTGTTACAAAGTGGGATTCAAAGGGATTTCATTGTCATTTCTTGTCAACAATCTACACAAAATACTCTGTAATGTCACAGAATATATATATTTAGATTGATAGAAATTACAGGTGGAGTCTTCTTGGGTAAGTCTCTAAGAGTCATTACAGGTGGAGTCTTCTTGGGTAAGTCTCTAAGAGCTTTACACCTGGATTGTACAATATTAGCCCATTATTATGTTCATAATTCTTCAAGCTCTGTCAAGATGTTGGAGATCATGGCTAGACAGCCATTTAAGTCTTTCCATATATTTACAAGCAGATTTAAGTCAGAACTGTAACTTGGCCACTCAGGAACATTCAATGTCTTCTTGGTAAGCAACTCCAGTGTAGATCTGGCCTTGTGTTGTAGGTTATTGTTCTGTTGAAAGGTGAATTCCTCTCCCAGTGTCTGGTGTAAAGCAGACTGAAGCAGATTTTCCTCTAGGATTTTGCCTGTTCTTAGCGCCTTCCTGTTTTCTTTTTATCCTGAAAAACTCCCCAGTATTTGCTGATGACAAGCATACCCATACCAGGATGCAGCCACCACCATGCTGGAAAATAAGAAGACAGTTACTCAGTGATGTGTTGTGTTGGATTTGCACCAAACAAGATGCTTTGCATTTAGGCCAAAAAGTGTATATTCATTTGTAGAGGTTTTTTACAGTATTACTTTAGTACCTTGTTGCATATAAGATGCATGTTTTGGAATATTTTTATTCTGTATATTTGTATTCTTCTTTTCACTCTGTCATTTAAGTCGTTATTATGGAGTCACTACAATGTTGTTGAACAATCCTCAGTTTTCTCCCATCACAGACATTGAACTCTGTAACTGTTTCAAATTCAGCAATGTCCTGATGGTAACATCCCCAAGCAGTTTCATTCCTGTCCTGCAGCTCAGTTCAGAAGGACGACTGTATCTTTGATGTGTCTGGGTGTTTTAATACATCATCCACAGCATCATTATTAACTTGACCATCCTTAAAGATATATTAAATGTCTGATTTTGTTATTGTTACCCATCTACCAATCACTGCCCTTCTTTATGAGGCTTTCAAAAAGATCCCTGGTCTTTGTATATAGTTGAATATGTGCTTGAAATGCGATACTTGACTGAGGGACGTTACAGATGTTGTATGTATGGGGGACATGTCCACATTAGTGTATTTTCATTAGATTGTTGACAAAACATTACAATAAAATCAATTTTAATCCCACTATGTAACAATAGAGAAATCCAAGGGGTATGAACACTTCTGCAAGGCTCTGTATGGTATGTAGAACAGACAATCGTGTCAGCCAGGGTAGGTGTCAATTACAAATAAGGCAGTCAATTCAGGAAGTAAACTGAAATTCCAATTCAATAACTGGAAAAGGGCATCTATTTTCAATGACTTCTCAATGAACCGAATAGGCTTTCATTTTGATTTTTTATTGACTGACTTGAATTTGAATTGACTACAAACCTGGAGTCAGCTCTATACAAGAAATTACTATCAGAAGAATTATAACTGGAGAGACTGTTAGATGTAGAAACAGCTGATGTTAACCCTAAGCCATATTCATTTAATTCACCCCCCTTCAGCATTAACACTCCCTGGCATTCCTGCTGAGGAGTTTCTGAAGAAACACAGGGCTATACTCATCCAGGGAGTCAAAAACCCAATGCCAATTGCAGATGATCTGTCGTCAAAGAGCATGATTGGTGATGAAGAGTACTCCAGAATAAAAGCTGAAACAACTGAACAGGACCGAATGAGAGAACTACTGAATGCAGTCCTCCCTAAAGGACCAGAAGTGACGGGAGCTTGTCTCAAAGCTCTCATTGAACATGAACACCATCTTGTTAAGTACTTGAGTGAATCTCGGTAAGACAGTTTTCTTTCCTCCCTCCCTTTAATATGTGGAATGATTTAAATATAGGTCAAATAAAAACATAGCTACCCAGATCAAAGAGAAACTCTTTCAGAATGGAAGCATGTTTTTGTGTTGCTGCCTGTAATAAATGTCTCTTATTATATTTGTATCATAGGACCATCTTCACATCATTATCTCAGGTGTATCATAGGACCATCATCACATCATTATCTCAGGTGTATCATAGGACCATCATCTCGTCATTATCTCAGGTGTATCTCACTCCTCAATCTTCTCCATTCTTTCTGATCTCTCTCTTCTCTTCTCCTCCATCCTCTGTCTTGTAGCACCTAATCTGAAGATGCTGAGGCCTGTCTCCTAGTCTGTGGACAAAGACACTTCTCCACCTAATCTGAAGATGCTGAGGCCTGTCTCCTAGTCTGTGGACAAAGACACTTCTCCACCTAATCTGAAGATGCTGAGGCCTGTCTCCTAGTCTGTGGACAAAGACACTTCTTCACCTAATCTGAAGATGCTGAGGCCTTGTCACGACTTCCGGCGAAGTCGGTTCCTCTCCTTGTTTGGGCGGCGTTTGGCAGTCGACGTCACCGGTCTTCTAGCCATCGCCGATCCGCTTTTCATTTTCAATTTGTTTTGTCTTGTTTTCCATCACACCTGGTTTTAATTTGCCCTCATTACCATTGTTTATTTAACCCTCTGAGGAATTGTTTGTAGGCATGCCGGTTCACGCCGGGTTTGTATGTTTTCACCCGTGCTTTGTGGCAGCCGGTATTTGTACGTGTATCTTGTACTTTGTGCTGCCTTACTTGGTTCTGGGCATTTGTTTTGTGATGCGGTTGCGTTCTGTTTTTACATTGCCTGAGTAAAGTACTTAGTACACTCATCTCTGCTCTCCTGCGCCTGACTACCTACACCAGCTACACGCACCACATGACAGGCCTGTCTTCTAGTCTGTGGACAAAGACACTTCTTCACCTAATCTGAAGTTGCAGAGGCCTGTCTCCTAGTCTGTGGATAAAGACACTTAAATGATTGTAAGGGAAATGTTCATGTTTGTGCTATTCTATTCTATTGTTTTGAGAATGAGATGTCTCAGTTTCAAGACCTCATCTTAAAGAGAAGACTGGTGAGGTGTTAGTCTGTCAAATGCTATGAACCAGGATTGGTCGGACACATGAATGGAACAAAACGGTAATGATTAATTAATTATGCTAAATCTTGCAATATAACTTGTCTGTGTATAGCCGTATATAAGACAACTGCTGGATCTGAACAGGGAGAGCTCCTGATTGACATGTGTACTATGGTACATTGAGTTGGGGCTGCCCCAGCTGAGCTCCTGATTGACATGTGTAATACGGTGCATTGAGTTGGGTCTGACCAGGGAGAGATCCTGATTGACATGTGTACTATGGTACATTGAGTTGGGGCTGCCCCAGCAGAGCTCCTGATTGACATGTGTAATACGGTGCTTTGAGTTGGGTCTGACCAGGGAGAGATCCTGATTGGTTGGAACCTCTTCAGCTCGCTGACAATAAACAATGATTAATTTCAGATTGACTTAGAGTGTCTTCATGTTGTGCAAAGATTTTGCACAACATGATTTTGAAAACGCAATTAAGAGAGTGAACTGGAATGATCTCTAATCCTATACAGAATATTTGTGGAATATTTAATCAAAATATGACACCTTACTGGAACTTGTGAATTCAAAATAAGACCTTTAATACAAAGTATCAAGGCCGTGCTGAACCATGGATCAACCGACTGATTCAACACAGGGCTCTGCCCTTATAGCTTTACATCCTTACATGAAGCATATGGACACTCCCCATATGCTGACACAATTTCCCTCTTTTCTATAGGTCCTTTGTTACATTGTCTGCTGACATCCTGTTTCTGCTGGAGTCCAATGTTCAACTCTGTTTAACTAGCTCTGTCCATTTACCTGAGCTCAGCAGATATTCTGCTCACATATGTCTTATTTGTTAAATATGTTTTTTTTCATCTCAAATACTTCAAAGTGGTCAGTCAGAATACTGGAAATGTAATCATTTTCATGAGGTTTTTGTTAAATTCATATGATTTATATGTTTAATGACTAAATGATTTATACGTTTAAAGTAATGATAAGACAATAACTAACAGTTTTCTACCCTGTCTCTGTATAATGGCTTGAAATGTTTGTGTGTAGAAAAGTAGGAACTGATAACAGGAACAGCTGGTGACAGACAACTTGTGACCACTTTGAAACTAAGAACAGGAACTTCTTGTGAGAACAACTAGATAAGAAAGGCCTCCCTGTCCTCGGGGAGGGAGGAACGGCTAGGAGCTGTCCAGATTGACTTATGTTGCAAGATTGTGATAAGCCAATGAATGTGTATTTCCTAGAGAGGGTGGGGCATTTGTATCATTTGTGTTTAGCTTAAAGCTTGTACAATATAAAAAGACTGTTCACATTTGGAGTCCAGAATTCTCATGAATAAACAACCTGACCAAATTGCAGATATGGGACTTTGTCTAATTTTTTATTAACTAGAGCTTTACAACCTCTGGGAATTACAAAAAGAGAAAATAAACCAAACAAAAGAAAATACAAATATCAAACAGAATAACCCAAATATCCAATGTAGAAGGGATGAGCAGTACAGTAGTAGAACAGAGCCTTACCCGAGGTTGTCTCAGTGATGTAGAATATATACCTCCAGGATACTTTTCTGCTGGACTCCACAAGGATCCACCCGAGGTTGTCTCAGTGATGTAGAATATATACCTCCAGGATACTTTTCTGCTGGACTCCACAAGGGTCCACTGAGGTTGTCTCAGTGATGTAGAATATACACAAAATTATACAAAAAGAAACAACTACTACATGATTATGAGAAACTAATCAAAATAAACACACAAGAAACCAAACAAAAACCTATAATATAACATTCTAAAACACCATACCTGAACAAGATCCTCCCTTGCAGACACCTCTCCAGCAGTCATAGCAAATATGAAGAAAAAAAGTTAGAAGATTGGGGACATGCTGGGTAGGCACTCATAACCGGAATAGCCTATGTTACCTATCATGTCTAGGTGAACAGATATTCAGAAGGTCTAACATCATTTATCATTCAGCAACTGTTACATTGAGTACATGAGTATGTTCTGTTATACTATGTGTACACTGTAAACACATTCCTCATCCCAATCATAAGGGGCAGTCACCCTTTTGACACACAGCCCAGAAGATTGGGTAACATTTGTGTTTGCACCATTTTCACAAACCTCAAACATCTCAGGTTCAGGTACTATTAATATACCTGTCAGGGGGGATTTGTTGGAACTTGGTGTTCCCAAGTCATGTCATTTTCACCTTGTTCCCCATCTCCTCCATTTCAACTGATAGGCACAGCACCTGATATGCAAGTGCGTATCCCTGATTAGCATTGCATTCTCTTGAGGTAACTCAGTACTGTATATGTTTTTACACTGATGCCTTCAGAATGTTGTTTATAGTATAATTATCCCAACATCTATCCTCTACATGTGATGCATTAACCAATAAAACAACTAACCCAAACCAATTATGATGTTTAATGTAGCTCCCAAACCCAACACATTTGTATGCCAACAGTGGAATCTAGTCTCTCCCTCTCTTTAGCTCCGCGTCCTCTGTCACGGTGTCTTCAAGCTCACCCATTATACAGCTGGACCTTACTTCAAGTGAGAACTATGCATCCACCAAAGAGAGACATTACAATCTTTACCACTGCAGGTGTTGTAAGGAGTACCGTATGTGTGGACCAGACCAAATCTATCCCAACACCCCCTCCTGGTTGATAAGGAAATGTGTATGTTTATGTAGTGACAAAACGTATTCCACCCTGAAAATGTATGCAATGGTGTTACAGTGTTTAGACAATAATCCAATGATGTGTGTGTCTAGAACTTTTTAGAGACTAGAACATGGTGTTGCTATCTTGCAATGTAAGCAGGGTGTATTTGAGAAGAACAAAGGAATCCTTGTGAAACCAACTACAGAAAAGAGGCCTTCCCACCCTCGGGAGGGGAGGAACTGTTAGAAACTGTCTAGCTTGAAGAAATATGTTGAGATAAGCCATGAATGTATGTGTACTGTGGAAAAATACATCCGCCTAAAGAGGGGTGGAGCTCATTTGTATGAAGCTTATTTGTATGTACAATATAAAAAGACTGTGCTCCCATTTTGAGAGCAGAACGTTCTCTGAATAAAACCTGACCCATTGCAGATTGGGACTTTGTTTAATTCTTTAACTACTTAGGGAGTGGTTGATTACCTCTATAGAGTTTCAGAAGGTGCTCCCCTTCTCATCTATACTGGAAAATGTAATTGTGTGAAACTCTGAGTTTCAAAGGTTGGTTTATGTAGGAGAAAACTCATGACAATGATTACATTTCCAGTTTTCTGACTGACCACTTTGAAGTATTGAGACAAAAAAAACATTTAACGAATAAGACATATGTGAGCAGAATATCTGCTGAGCTCAGGTAAATTGACAGAGCTAGATAAACATAGAGTTGAACATTGGACTCAGAAACAGGATGTCAGCAGAAAATGTAACAAAGGACCTATAGATAACTTCACCGGCTCCAGCAGAAAAACTGACTGTTTTGGAGAGCCTGGCGTGCCCAAAGTAAAATGCCTCCCATTTAGGCCCAGAAAATGGGATATGCATATATTTAGTACCATTGGATAGGAAACACTCTGAATTTTCCAAAACTGTTAACCATTTGTCTGTGAGTCAATCAGAACGAATTTGGCAGGCAAAACCCTGAGGAATCTCTGTCCTGAAAAAGTCATTTTGACACATTGCTCATTTTGAGCCCTCCCTATCCAAAATGACCATATATAGGCATGTGAACTCTGTGCACGTCGCTTCCTTATGATGTCATCAACCACGAGACGGTGTTTTACTCCATCTTGGGGAATTTCGACCATTGATAAACAGCTTGGAGCGAGAGACCACGTTATGAAAACTCTTCAGAGTCTTGGCGTGCATGAGAAGGAGCGCTGTGCCTTATTTATCGTTTTTAGCGTTCAGTTTATATTCCGGCTGATTTATAATAGTACATATACGTAAAAGGGTTCCTAAGGATACATTTAAAACTATGTTTGATTGTTTTTGGACAAGTTTATAGGTAACATTTGAGCGAGTTGGCGCTGCGTTTCAAAAAAGAGTAATGGAGGCTGTCGTTTTGCATGAACCAAATGGAGGATTTATGGATAAAAGACGTTACTTTTTCTAACAAAAGAACCATGGATTGTCTTCAGTGGACACTTAGGAAGACCTCAGCAGAAGTTCTTCAACAGGTAATTACTTTGTTTTCGCTGTGAAATGTGTTATGTGTGTGCCATGATTGCTAATCGATACATGGCTATTGGAAAATATGTGAGGTGCTACCCTCAAACAAATGAATGTGCTGCTTTCGCCGTAAAGCCTTTTTGAAATCTGACAACGCTGTGATATTGCCTAGAAACAGAGCTTTTGATGAGTATGGAACACTTGTATATACCTGGATGTTTAATAATTCAATTTTCGGATTTTAAATCTGGCGCTACAGGTTTTAGCTGGTAGTGTCGGGATGATCCCGCTAGCGACCCACTGGTATTTGAGTCGATAAGAGGGAAATTGTGTCAGCATATGGGGAGTGTCCATATGCTTCATGTAAAGATGTAAAGCTATAAGGGCAGAGCCCTGTGTTGAATCAGTCGGTTGATCCATGGTTCAGCATGGCCGTTGATACTTTGTATTAAAATCAACAGCATTCTTTGTCAGTCTAGGAGGCATGTATCTGTAAATAAATATAAAAAAAGTATTTAGTCAGCCACCAATTGTGCAAGTTCTCTCACTTAAAAAGATGAGAGAGGCCTGTAATTTTCATCATAGGTACACTTCAACTATGACAGACAAAATGAGGAAAGAAAATCCAGAAAATCACATTGTAGGATTTTTTATGAATTTATTTGCAAATTATGGTGGAAAATAAGCTAATGTATAAGCAATGTATGTGTTGGAATAAACTTGTCAAACAGCATTGCCATTGTCAGAGAGGAGGAGGGACATTTATGACGCTATGTGTGATATATAAACTAATGTGCATGGTATTATGGTTAGAGCTCTCACAAATAAACATTTGACTATTGTAGACTGGGCTTCTGTCTTTCATTTCAACCAGTATCTTACAAATTCTGGTTTACAGACTGAGTAGTTTAATTGAAGTTCAGTTTATGTACATTGAGAACATAATTATCTTAACAATTTGATCCTTCGAGCCGGATCCCAATACCTGTCCCTGTCGCCCAAAGAACAGTGCACGGGCGGGTTGTTATCCCGTAAATTAAAGACCTGTCCCCTGGTATTGGGGTTCCATAACAGGCCGGTATATACCTAAGGTTGACAGGAACGGTGACGAGATCCAACCGACATTGCTTTTCCCAGTCTACTAGACAGGTCAGTACATCTTTATTCGCGGATTTGGGGGGAATGATTTAAGATATCTTTGATTTGATGTTCTAAAATGAAGCAATATAAGGAGCTTAATCATTAGATTTACTAGCAGTCAGTTAACTTTAAACGATCTATAAACGATCCAGAGAGACAGGTCCGAAATGACCTGAGGTAAGGTGCGCTACCATAAATATAACTAGCTTAACTTCTTACGGAGTAGCGTCACGCTAGCGCCCCACTCCCGACACTACCCGGTGAAATGCAAGGCGCCAAATTCAAAATCCAAAAGTTGAATTAAACATTCATCAATATACAAGTGTTGCATAGTCATAAAAAGCTCTGCTTCTTGGCAATATCACAGCGTTGTCAGATTTCAAAAAAGCTTCATGGCGAAAGCACAACATTTGATTGTTTGAGTGTAGCACCTCCAATAATTTTATCCATTAGCATAAATTCATAAACCATCGCGGTTCACACAAAACACATTTCACAGCAAAAACAAATCCCTTACCTTTTGAAGAACTTCTGCTGAGGGCTTCCCAAGTGTCCAACGAAGACATTCCATGGTTCTTTTGTTAGAAAAAGTCATTTATTATATCCATTAATCTCCATTTGGTTGGCGCGTTGTGTTCAGAAATTCCAAAGTCGAATCGCCCATTGAAACGTGAAGAGAACGCGTTCAAATATACCTATAAACCTTTCCTAAACAAATCAAATACCAGTTATAATGCATCCTTATCTATCCTTTTATGAATATTAGCGATAATATTTAACTCTGATGCTCACCTAAACGTTATATAAGTAAAATAAAGTGGGGCGCGCAGCCAGACTCGCACCCGAGAAAACTTGTTGACATTGAGCTACCTTGACCATTTCCTTTTCCTATTTGTTCTGTTTACTCCAATCTCTGAGTCTTTGTATATAGACTGCTGACATCTAGTGGAAGCCATAGGTACTGCAATCCAGGAGCTGGTTACAATTGGATTCAATGGAGAGTGTCAAACAGATCAAAAGGTCACAAAAAACTGATTTCCAGATGATTTCTCTGGTTTTCGCCTGCTGTTCTGTTATACTCACAGACATTATGTTAACACTTTTAGAAACTTCAGAGTGTTACCTATCCAATAGTACTAATTATGTGCATATCCTATTTTCTGAGCCTGTGTGGCAGGCATTTTGCTTTGGGCACGCCAGACTCTCCAAAACAGTCACCTCAGCTGCCGCTCCCTAAGAAGTTAAGATAATGTATGTGAGTATAACATAACTGATATGGCAGGCAAAAAACAGAGCAAAATCCATCCATAAAGTGGGATTTTTTGAGGTGACCAGTTTTAAATTGAAGGCCTATTGGTTTTATAGGGGAATAGCTCCCCGATTGCAGTTCCTATGGCTTCCACTAGATGTAAACAGTCTTTAGAAAAAGGTTTCAAGCTTGTATCTTGAAAAACGATGAGGAAAAAGCAGTTTTGGGAAGTGGTCACTTTCAGACTGGGTGAAAGCATGAGGAAGCTTTTTAGGGCTTCTATTTTTGTGGAGTCTAGCAGTAAACGCATCTGGAAGGCATAGAGTCAGGTGAAGAGAGTGGGAATTGTCATGGTCTTAGATTTTGGTTTTTGTGCATATCACATTGTCAATACTGTTATGTTTTTTTTTTTTTTGCTTTCCAAGTATTCTGCTATCACGCTCTTAGGAACCATAAGGAGATGGGATGGGTCGCCAGCTTCAGCTGGATTGTCAGTGTGTTGTGTGATGGACATAAGAGGATGTATGGTGTAATCATAGAACAGAGGCCGTAAGTCTAAGTGTGAATGCCTCACAGAAAAAAAAGGAAGACACCTGAACCAGGACCAGAGGTTCCATGTTAAGTGATCTGAGGTGACCAGGTCTGAGTGTTCTGGAAGAATGGAATGAGCCAAAGAGGGAAAGTCCCTACGAGGTGGTTCGAACAACACCAACTGCCATCCAGGTGAAAGGAAGCAAGACGTGGTATCATCTAAACCATCGCTCCAGAGTCCGTCAGAGAGGAGACAACCATCGAGACATGAGAACGCAGAGAATGCTAATCCACCAGGCAGGAGCTCAGAGGGAACGGGAGCAGCGGAGGAGATCGAGGCGCCAGGGAAGAGGCAGGATGTCAGCAAACCAAGTGGAAGCCAGGATGCGACTAATTCAACGAGAGGAAGGCGAAAGAAAGGAAATGCAGGAGCCAAAACCTGTGAGAAACAACTTCTCTCCTGGAGGGCCTGAGAGTCCAGGGGTGAGGGAAAGTGGCATGCCTGCTACTCCTAATGACATATATATTCTGGCAGATCTCTGACAGAAGCCGTTACAATGGGACCCCAAAATACCAACTGAAAAGTGGGAACCACATTTCTCTGAATTCAATGTATTCCCTGAGGGGAGCCCATTCAGACTGGAAGGAGGGCTTCCACCAGTTGAAGAGGAAGAACTATGTCCATAGGTTTGCAGGAGAGAGCGAACCTTCACAAGGGGCAGGACGAGGTGAA
This sequence comes from Brachymystax lenok tsinlingensis, assembly GCA_030435695.1. NCBI lineage: Eukaryota > Metazoa > Chordata > Actinopteri > Salmoniformes > Salmonidae > Brachymystax > Brachymystax lenok. The sequence continues at coordinate 28,440,247 of CM059810.1, forward strand.
CTTCTAAAGGTTGAAGAAAAGGGGGATTTCCCCACAATTGACTTTTCTGCCCTTGAAGACTTCTAAATGACAATCAATGGAACCTGAAACAGAACAATGACATTGAAATTATAGTAGCATCAGTAAACCTAAGTGAAGTGACTGTTAACATACCTCATTGTGTTAGAAATAGGCCAAGAAGAGAAGTGCCTATTGATCCGCCTGGAAAGGATGTAAGAGTTAGTATTCCTATTTCACCTCAGCTGATAACAGAAAAGGGAGAACAGAAGTCCATCAAACCTCTGCCAGAGACAGCCTTCTGTGGATGGACACGTCATCAGACGAAGGGAGAAGTCATCTGGGACCCAAAAGGATGTGACTTGACATTAACCAAAGAAGAAGACCCTTGGATACTCACCATTAATAAGTTTGAAGGTGAGTACTAGATTTACTGAGGGAGATTGTTTGACAATCAGACTGGGACCAGCACTGACACCTGAACAGGATGAGCCTGTGATGACTACAGGAATGACAACAGCGGTTGCCTTGAACACAACAGCAGTTACTACGTTGACTAGATGTACTACGAAACTGTCTACAGCAATCACAAAGGTACTAGATGTGTCAGAGACTGGTGGGTTCTTTACCAACATTTGGAACCTTTTCACCAATTCCAATAGTGTCCTTTACATAAGGCAGGCTATCTTCAACTGACATTTCAATCCCTGGACCGTATAAGGATACTGTGGCATCATGAGAGGGCGTGTTCTAGAGGGCAGATACATTGCCCTCAGATGGCTGGAGCAAGATGGCCGTCTGTGAAGGACTACAAAACCCAGGCTGCCTGAGAGTACAGCTGGAGCTAATGAGACCAGCAGCAGCTGAATAATAATAATAATAATAATGAAACTGTTGTTTGGTGTGGCTGGGGGAAGGACATGTACCTCTATGGCTCTCTGAAGCCCCAAAAAGAGGGGAAGGAATAGAAAAGAAAAAGGCAAGTGGACGAAAAGATAAGGTAGAGCCAAGTCAGACATGGACAGTACAGGTCGGGTTGCCAGTTCCCTCGGTACCCCCGACACAGGCAGGAAAGAGAGAGAAGTTCAGGAACAAAGGTTCCCTCAGTACAGGAGAGAGAGGAGGGGCGAAGTGCTACAATTGTCAGAAGTCAGGGCACTTCGCCTGGGAGTGTAAGGCGGCATGTACTCATTGTGGAAGAAAGGGTCATAATAATCGCGAGTGCGCTAAGAAAGGAAAGAGGAAGTGTTTTAATTGTCAGAAAACAGGGCACTTCGAGGGACTGCCTAGCCCCCTGCGTTTATTATGGGAGAAAGGGACATATTCGCCGCAATTGCGAAAAGACAAAAGGGAAAGAATGACAAACCCAGCCCAGAAAGGAGAGAAGGGTAAGCACCTACCGCCAGACTCTGAGGAAGATGAGCCCTGACTAAGTTCGGGACAGACAGGAAAGAACGAGCTAAATACTGAACTTGAGGTATTTGAGTTAGTGATATTTGAGCTAAGTCCTTCATCTGAAAAATGGACTACATTTGCGACAGGAAAAAGTATTATATTTAGTAATGGTTAACAGAAATAATCTACAGTATAATAGCTATCAAATGTGCTGATTTGAAATTGGTCTATTAACGATAGAGTATTTGTACATGATTATGGCAGTGAGAGACCAACCATATAATACCGTGTGTGTGTGTGATGTGAATGGGTGTAGGAATGTCTAACTGGAGCATGGAAGGGCCTGGACATTTGTTTGATTTTAACATATGGTTTAACACACAAACCAGCACTCACAGACAATCAATGCGATTGCGGAGGTCTCACTGAGGTGGGGGATTTAATTTGTATAGAAATGTTTTGAAGAGCCCTGAATAGTAAAATGATTCCTAATGAAGAATGATCAACTTCATTATGAATTGAAAAGACAGGGGTATTTCATTTTAACGTGAGAAACACCATTTGCTATCCAAATTGTACTATTACTTTAGGAGATTATTATTATTATCTCCTTAGGAAATTATAAAGACGTTTTTGGGAAATAGCGCTTTGTTCAGTCTGTATATGGAAGGGACAGACAGTTCCCACAGCCCAGTAGATTTCCACCTCGGGGAGAAAGGAGAGAGTACCCTGCCATAGCTGATCAGGCTTGGGCAGATAATCATATTGGTTAAGTTGTGTAGTCAGACAGAAAGGCTCCCCGCCTTATGCAGAGCCCGAGAGTGATCTTGGGGGTTGAAAGAGGGGGCAAGGAGGAATAGAGCAGAGAGAGAGAAAATTTTAGGCTGAGCAGGTGAGCTAGATAGAACGTGCAGTTAGACAAGGAAACAGGATTGTTTTATAGTGGGCTGTAGATGGAGAGTACCGAGACAAACTTAACCTCTTAGCGCGCCCGATCCCTTTAGCGGGATCGTTTTCCAGAGCAAACATAACGCGCCAAATTCAAAATACATATTAAGTAATACATATTCGTAATATTTAACCCGATATACAAGTGTTGCATAGTGTTGCATAGCCATCAAAAGCTCTGCTTCTTGGCAATATCACTGCGTTGTCAGATTTTAAAAAGGCTTTCAATGAAAGCACTACATTTGATTGTTTGAGGCTAGTACCTCACATATTTTCCACATTAGCATAAATTCATATCCAGCTCGGTTCTCAAAATATCCATATCACAGCTAATATAAATCGCTTACCTTTCAAATAACTTCTTCTGAGGTCTTCCCAAGTGTCCAAACAAGATAATCCATGGTTCTTTTGTTAGAAAAAGTAAATAATTATATCCATAAATATCCGTTGTTTTTGGCACGTTACGTTCAGCTACTCCACCAAGCATTGTCAGTCTACTCGCCCGTTTTACAGTGAAGGGATCGCGTTCAAATTATACCTCTCATCTTTTCACAAACAAATCAAATATCATTAATAATGCATCCTTATGTATTCTTTTATGAATAATAGCGATCATATTTTACAAGAACGGTAAGTGAAACGTTAAAAGACAAAAAGAAAGTTGGTCGCTGGGGCGCGTTCACGTTCGTGAACGTGCGTCTGTTTACCTTTTTCCCTACCCGTAGTAATTCTCTCTCTCTAAGGATCTGGTCAGAGCTTTTTCCTCCATACCCTTTCCAGAGACTGTTGACATCTAGTGGAAGCCATAAGTACTGCAACCTCGGTCCTATTCCCCATAGAAAAATATTACATGGGCTTCAAAATGAGAGGAGAGCAACAGAAAAATAAATTCGGACAGAAATCTCTCTGGTTTTTGCCTGCTAAATCTGTTCTGGAATAGCCACAGACTATATCTTAATGGTTTTATAAACTTCAGAGTGTTTCCTATCCAATAGTACTAAATATGTAAATATCCTAGTTTCTGGCCATGAGTGGTAGGCATTTAACTTTGGGCACGTCAGACAGGCGAAAATTTGGAAAATGGGACCCTAGCTGGAAGAGGTTTTAATCAGCTAGGTAATAATCATAGACATGCAGATTTTTTCTAAAATCCATGACTGGAAACAGGGAGACAGTGAGACAGTCAGTATTTGGAAAGGTTTAGGGATGTATTTAATGTTCCCAGTATTGGTAGATCCAGGCTAGGGGGGAAAGGATCCTAATCATCAATAGTTTAAGAAAGCATAGTTTGAGTGGTATGGGACCTGAAACTTATCAAAAGCAACACCCCATGAAGGCCGAGGCCATAGAAGGGATTACTCCCACATTTGAATAATTAGCAGGAGGGGGAGTAATCATAGGAGGTGAACCACAGTACAATTCTCCAATTTTCCCAACAAAAGAAGCAGCATCTAGGAACGACTAGAGAATGGTATAGACCTGCCGGGAGCAAATCAGAGTGTAATACCTAGAGCTCCATGTATCCCAGAGCCACAGACTTTGTTTAATCAAGTGAAACCAGAAGAATACCTATTTTACCGTGATAGATTTGGTTAACTTCTCAGGGATCACTGGGGCGCTAGCGGGCTGCTCCCGACACTACCAGGGAAAAAGGCGCCAAATTCAAAATCCAAAAGTTGAATTATTAAACATCCACCAATATACAAGTGTTCCATACTCATCAAAAGCTCTGTTTCTTGGCAATATCACAGTGTTGTCAGATTACAAAAAGGCTTTACGGCGAAAGCAGCACATTTGATTGTTTGAGGGTAGCACCTCACATATTTTTCCCATAGCCATGAATCGATTAGCCATCATGGCACACACATAACACATTTCACAGCGAAAACAAATCAATTACCTGTTGAAGAACTTCTGCTGAGGTCATCCTAAGTGTCCAACGAAGACAATCCATGGTTCTTTTGTTAGAAAAAAGTAATGTATTTTATCCATAAATCCTCCATAATCAGAAACGACAGCCTCCACTCCTCCATTGAAACGTGATGCAAACTCGTTCATCTTATGCCTATAAACTTGTCCAAGAACAATCAAACATAGTTTTAAATGTATCCTTAGGAACACTTTTACGTATATTTACTATTATAAATCAACCGGAATATAAACGATCGATAACGACGGTAAAAAAGACACAGCGTGCCTTCTAGAACACTTGGCGCTGGGTACTGTTGACATAAAAGATAACCTTCCTGGTTTGCTCTTCTTCTCTGGTCTAATTCATCCAAAATGAAATTTTACACTGTCTCGAGACTGTTGACATCTAAAGGAAGCGATGGGTACTGCATTCATATGCCCTTATATGGTCATTTTCATGAGGGAGGGGTGCCCAAATGAGCAATGTGTCAAAATCACTTTTTCCAGGACAGAAATTCCTCGGGGTTTCGCCTGCTATATGCGTTCTGTTTTACTCACAAATGGTTAACAGTTTTGGAAAATTCAGAGTGTTTCCTATCCAATGGTACCAAATATGTGCATATCCTATTTTCTGGGCCTGAATGGGAGGCATTTTACTTTGGGCACGCCAGGCTCTCCAAAACCGACCCCTCAGCTGCCACTCCCTAACAAGTTAATGTATTTTTTAGTATACTAGTGCATCCTTTAAGCCAAGGGTGGTTGGGTTTCACCTTTCAGGGGAGGAAGTAAATTAAGTGACCTTATCTATAAGCAGACAATGGCCGCCCATGATAAAATAATTTGGAACTCCGAGGCAGAAGAACAATTTGAGGATAGAGACAATGTTTGGCATTCCCTAGATATGACCGTCCGTTTACTCAGACTGGACTGTAGGGAGGGGGTCATGACGTTAGTTTTGACCTAGAAACAGGGGGGTGGGGGACGAATAAGCCAGTGGCTTATCACTCCTCTCGTTTGGATAAGGTGGCTCGGGCTAGGCCTTTGTGTCTTGTATGATTATATTGTTAGACATGCCAAATATGACTATTGAGAGATGTACTACTCTGAACCCCTCCACCTTTATTCACATATCATGTGGACTCCCTTCATTAGCTTGTGTAACTGAGATGGAGAAAGTTGTTGCATAGGCCTGATTTTACAGATTTGCTATTAACAGATGTAGAAATTACTATGGCACCATATACATGTATAGTGCTTATGTATTTAACACTGTCCATGTATTTGCTGTTAAATGGAGAAATAGAAGACAGGTAACGTCTGTGGGTAAACCTATTACACACGCTCAGTTGATTTTGCATTTATTAGAAGAGGGTTAAGTTGGGAGCCGTAGACAAAGGTAATTTACCAATTTTGCCCAAGTCTATGTTTTAGACGATTGCAGCAGTTTTGATACAGGAGCAAAGCCTTTTATCAACATGAGGGATATGTTAGAGATGATTGTTAGATATGGTAGAGATTGTTAGACAACACAAATTACTTTAAAAAAACTTGTTGGAAATTGATTTTATAGAGCTCACCAGGAGCGAAGGAAAGAAACAGATTATTATTATAGAACGCATGAATTCTACAATTAAGAGTAGGTTAGGAAAGAAACACATTTACATCCTGTTCAAGGGCCCTGATAGTCTTTAACTTCAATACAAGAGAGCAGTAGACTTGACAAAACACTCGTATTTGAGCCTTCCCAACCTCCCACCATCGTCTCAGGGATTTTAAATTTCTAATTAATAAGCCATTTTTAATATTTCAACATTTCTAATTAATAAGCCATTAATAAGCCACTCCATTTTTCTCAAAGCAACAAAAACGTTTCCCAAAACATGGCGTCATGTAATATCTTCCCATTAAAATACCAATAAGATGATAACCTTCATCACAGGACAAGTGAATATCAACAGTAACAATATGGGGATCAGAGAAACCCTCAGGAGTAATGTCACACCTTCCAACCCTACTACAGTAGAGCTCAGATACATACAACCTGTCTAACCTTGCTGCCCCGACACCACCTTCATTAACTACTACAGTAGAGCTCAGATACATACAACCTGTCTAACCTTGCTGAATGACACCACCTTCATTAACTACTACAGTAGAGATCAGATACATACAACCTGTCTAACCTTGCTGCACTGACATGACCTTCATTAACTTTGAGCCAGGTGTACTGCCTAACTTTAGCATTCCTTACTCTCCACACATCAGAAAGCTCCAACTCAGTTAGTAGACCAGACAGACAAGTAAAGGACCACAGGTGAGGTTCTTCAGCAGTGATCAACAGTAAAATCCACTGTACTGTTCCAGTCCCACCCTAAAACCATACACCCCTCTTGGTCACACTGTCTTAAGGTTCCCTTTATTTGATCAAATACAGCAATACGCTCTGTACCCTCATTAGGAGCAGAAACATTACCAAAAACATTGACCAATAAAACCCGACCCTTGACAATCTCTGTTGTAGATACCACAGTCACCCTTAAGCCTGAGGAAGACAAAATTGCCACCCCAGCACTGAAATTAGTACCATGGCTGAATATATGCTGCCCTTCCCACCACATACCCCAGTCAACCTCATCACTATGTGTCTCCTGTAGAAAAACTACATTAAGCCTTTTCTGTTTTATTACTTCTAATACCCAAGCCAATTTAACAGATTCCCCAAAAGTCTGGTCCAGAAACCCATTTACCTCACCTAGATTGTAAATTGAGGCATCGTCAGCTGCTATCATATCAACAAGGATATCAGAAATATCCATAACCTTCTCCTCCTCAACTGAGGCCACAGACCCCTGACTCCCCTCTGCCACATCCCTCTCAACACTCCCCACATCACTAGTACAGGGCATCTCCTCTACTGACTGGGAGCCTAGCTCCACCTGAATCCCCCTCCTGTACCCCATTACTCGTAGTGGACATCTCCTCCACTACCTGGGAGACTATCCCCATCTGATCCTCCTCCTGTACCCCATTACTCGTAGTGGACATCTCCTCCACTACCTGGGAGACTAGCTCCACCTGAATCCCCCTCCTGTACCCCATTACTCGTAGTGGACATCTCCTCCACTACCTGGGAAACTATCCCCATCTGATCCTCCTTCTGTACGGACGGAAACAAAAGCCGCATCTAAAGCGTTTAAAGTCTACTGAATCTGTACCTGTGGATTGATGCAGGTAGAACGGGGAATGTTCAGTCTGAAGGAACTATTCAGTTTGAAGGACCGCTCTGGTCTTGAGATGAGAATCCTTGAAGACCCTTGAGACTTTTCCTGTTGTTCCACAGCCTGCGAAACGAGTCATGGAATACACAGCCAGTCAATGTATAGTCTAATTCAAACATTATTCAGAAAACTAGCAACACACTATTATCTTCATTAAACGAGTGTCAACATAAACTGCACCACTGGTTAGTTAAGGTCATCTCTATAATAATGGTACCTCACCTGTATTTGGCTGGGGTTACTGGGGAACAGGTATAGGCGTGGAATTAATGTTTCCCTTTTCACTGTCAGATAGAGCATCAGCTCACAGTGGACATCTACGTTCCAAGAAAAGATATAGCTCAGTATAACAGCGATAGGTGAGAACTTGGGATGGAGAATCTTAGCATGGAATCTGGTGACCTCATGCACTTCCTCTAAAGACACTCCATGTTCCTCTACATGAAGAATCTTCATCTCATTCCTCAGGGAAGGGTTGGTCCCTGAACAACACAATAAAAAGGAGACAAATACAAATATTGTATTATTCATCCTTCTAAAACACAAAGAATATGCAGTACCAGATCACATTAAACTCAAACTCCCAGAACAGTTCATTCATTAATTCAGGAAGTGAAACTCAGTTACATGGAAATGTCTTTCTGAATACTATTTCTATATGGTTTTACCTAAACAGACACAGTGTGGCAGATGAACTTCTTCCAGTTCACCTAACTCCATAGTGATGTCCAGCAATGGACCACCTTGTGTGTACTGCATGTCTTTCAGAAGTTGACTGTAGGGTTCCCAGTTCCTGAAGTGATACTTCAGAATGACATCTTTCTCACACAGCCAGCGGAGCCCAGACACTGTGCACTCATAACTCCCTTTGGGTGTCGTGTGCCTGAGGGCAACAACAAGATATGGTAGAGAGGGTCAATGGTCAAATGGAGAGGTTGGATTAGAAGACTATTCCCAAAGGTAATGGGGAAATACACTAGCAAGTGGAATGAAATGTTAAAAGTAGTTATTTTACCTGAACATTGTCACTCCCTGGACAGTGGAAGTCAAGGGTTCAATCTGAAGCCAGTGTGTGGAGTCCTGAACAAGGACAAGCATGTCAGTAATACATATGGGGCCTGTTTCCTGGACACAGATTGAGTCTAGTGCTGGACTAAAAAGCATGATCAATGGAAGTTTCAATAGAAAGTTTTTTTAAGGTCCAGGACTAGGCTTAATCGGTGTCCGGGAAACTGGGCCATTAACCAAAGTAACTAATCTAATGTATTTATTCAATGTTACATGGAATGCTGGTGATTTATCAATTAAACTGTCTGACAAAATATGACAACAGAACATAGGACCTGTCTATATCCCAGTATAAATGGTCAGTACACAACTGGCTTTGAGACTGCGCCTGACTCCTGCAGGTATGTAAAAGTAAGAATTGACATAATGACTTACCTCAACATCTTCACAAGTCTTGCAGCTCTGAGGAATCCCTAAAGTCAAAAGTAGTTGTTTAAAATTGACAACGTAATTGTCACGACCGCTGACATAATTAGACCAAGGCGCAGCGTGCAGGGTTGAGTGAAACATATTTACTAGAAGCAACTCACCAAAACAAGAAATTCACAACGACCGTAGCGCAACACCGTAACATAAATAATATCCCACAACACAGGTGGGGGCCTGAACACACTAAATAGGATTCCCAATTAGAGACAACGACTAACAGCTTCCTCTAATTGGGAACCCAAACCAACATAGAAATACCAACATAGAACAAACAAACCCCTGATCATGTCCTGACCAAAACACCATAAAGCAGCCAAAAAGGGCCATAGACGTGACAGTACCTCCCCCCCAAAGGCGCGGACTCCGACCCCGACCAAAGGTCACTGGGGGGGTCTTTCGGGTGGGTCTTCGCCTTTGGCGGCGGCTCCGATGCGGGCCGAACTGGCCCGAGAAGACGCACTGGAGGCCCAGCGCGTGGAGCCGAAACAGGACGACACCCTAGAGGCCTGGTGCGTGGAGCAGGAACAGTACGTACCAGGCTGGGTCGACACCCTAGAGGCCTGGTGCGTGGAGCAGGAACAGGATGTGCTGAGCCCTCGATGCGCACAGGGGACCTGATGCGAGGAGCAGGAACAGGACGTGCTAGGCTCGGAAGGCGCACAGGGAGCCTGGTGCGCTGAGCAGGGACAGGGCGTGCCGGGCTCGATGCGCTGGGGGCCTGATGCGTGGAGCAGGAACAGGACGTGTTGGGCTCGGAAGGCGCACAAGGAGCCTGGTGTGCGGAGCAGGGACAGGGCGATGCCGGGCTCTCGATGCGCTGGGGGCCTGATGCGTGGAGCAGGAACAGGGCGTGCTGGGCTTGGAAGGCGCACAAGGAGCCTGGTGTCGCGGAGCAGGGACAGGGCGTGCCGGGCTCTCGATGCGCTGGGGGCCTGATGCGTGGAGCAGGGACAGGGCGTGCCGGGCTCTCGATGCGCTGGGGGCCTGATGCGTGGAGCAGGGACAGGGCGTGCTGGGTTCTCGATGCGCACAGGGGGCTTGATGCGTGGAGCAGGGACAGGACATGCTGGGCTTGGAAGGCGCTGGGGACCTGGTGCGTGGAGCCAGTGTAGGTCTCACCAGACTGTTCTCCACGCAACTCAGAGCGAGTCTGAGAGCTGGTGCAGAGCGAACCGGGCTGTGACGGCGCTCCTCCAGGTGTCCTCGCTGCAGCTCACTCATCACCTGTACCTCTCTCCTGAACTCCTCTATGGTCCCCAACTCGGGCTACGGCTCCCTTCTCTGCCTCATCTTGACCACCAGCCCCCTTCTCTGCCTCATCTCGGCCACCAGCCCCATGTGCCCCCCCCAAAAAAAAATCTTGGGGCTGTTGTGGCCTCGGACCCCGGCGTTGTCGCTGACCTTCGTCTCTCCTTGGCCACTCCAGCCAAGGAAGGGTCTCACTGCCACCCATGAGCTCCTCCCAGGTCCAGAACATTTTAACCTGCACGGGGGCACACTGCTTGGTCCTGGTGTGGTGGGATATTCTGTCACGACCGCTGACATAATTAGACCAAGGGGCAGCGTTGAGTGAAACATCTTTACTACAAGCAACTCACCAAAACAAGACATTCACAACAACCATAGCACACTACACAACATAAATAATAGCACACAACACAGGTGGGGGGACTGAACACACTAAATAGGATTCCCAATTAGAGACAACGACTAACAGCTGTCTCTAATTGGGAACCCAAACCAACATAGAAATACCAACATAGAACAAACAAACCCCTGATCACGCCCTGACTAAAACACCATAAAGAAGCCAAAAAGGGCCATCTATGGCCAGGACGTGACAGTAATAATAAATTAACTATTATTAAATTGACTTTTAATAAAAATGAATAGAAGTGATCAACAGTCTCAGAATGTACACTCATTAGCATACCATAATCTGACATTAGTGTTATATTAATTAATGTTTGTGGAACCAGGAAACACCATCAATCTGGTCCATGTTTTGTAGATGTTGGGGCCTGATTTCTGTTAGATCCTAGGATGAGAGCTTAAAGGTAGAGTCAGCTAAATTATTTTGTACGAGCAGCACCACAGATGAGTTAAAAATAATTAATTAAATAAATCAGTTAACACTCACATTTCTCAGGTCCAGGCTTGTTACGACTCTCTCCAACATGGTCTCTGGTGTTGGTAAAGCAGAAGGATAGACTGTGAATAAACTAAATACAACTGATAAAGGCTTTAAATAGCATACATACAGTCTTCATAAGCAATACAAAGGGTGTATAAAGAGTGATTGGACAGCTCCCTATGTAGGGTGCATTGCCTAAATGTGACTAAACCCACTATGTCAACTTCCATGAAGTCAATACTGATGGTGATGTTATTTTTTTTAAATATATTATTCAACCTTTATTTAACTAGGCAAGTCAATTAAGAACAAATTCTTATTTAAAATGACTGCCTACCCCAGCCAAACACTCCCCTAACCCAGACGCGGCCCTACGGGTCTCCCGATCACGGACTGTTGAGATACCGCCTGGGATCAAACCCGGGACTGCGCCACTCAGGTTCCATCAGGTGGACATTGCTTATCTTGAGGAAAGCCCATAGAGATGTGAAGTCACCAGGTATCATGAGTTACATACCCCTAAAGATGTGAAGTCACCAGGTATCATGAGTTACATACCCCCTCCCCCAGAGATGTGAAGTCACCAGGTATCATGAGTTACATACCCCCCTAGAGATGTGAAGTCACCAGGTATCATGAGTTACATACCCCCCCAGAGATGTGACGTAACCAGGTATCATGAGTTACATACCCCCCTTAGACATATGAAGTCACCAGGTATCATGAGTTACATACCCCCTAAAGATGTGAAGTCACCAGGTATCATGAGTTACATACCCCCCCTTCCCCCAGAGATGTGAAGTCACCAGGTATCATGAGTTACATACCCCCCTTAGAGATGTGAAGTCACCAGGTATCATGAGTTACATACCCCCCCTAGAGATGTGAAGTCACCAGGTATCATGAGTTACATACCCCCAGAGATATGAAGTCACCAGGTATCATGAGTTACATACCCCCCCACCCCAATACTTCACACAAACACACTTTTCTCCCCTCATAAAACACGGAGCTTGTGAATTGAGATTTACACAAGATAGATATATATATATAATGGCGGTGGAGAAGAAGGGTGACGTTTTACGTGTCCCCAACCAATTGTGTTTTGTTTGTTTCTTAGCGTTGTTTGTAACTTATTTTGTACATAATGTTGTCGCTACTGTCTCTTATGATCGAAAATACTTCCGTGATGCATACAAGGCTATTCTCCGCCCTCCTTTCAGCAAGTCTGACCATGACTCCATTTTGTTGCTCCCAGCCTACAAACAGAAACTAAAACAGGAAACGCCCGTTCTCAGGTCTGTTCAACGCTGGTCCGACCAATCTGATTCCATGCTGCAAGATTGCTTCGAGCACGTGGACTGGGATATGTTCTGGAAAGCATCGGACAACATTGATGTATATGCGGATTCGGTGAGCGAGTTTATTAGCAAGTGCATTGGTGATGTTGTACCCATAGCAAATATTAAAACCTTCCCCAACCAGAAACCGTGGATTGATGGCAGCATTCGCAAGCAAAACTGAAAGCGCGAACCACTGCTTTTAACCAGGGTAAGGCTACCGGAAACATGACTGAATACAAACAGTGTAGCTATTCCCTCCGCAAGGCAATCAAACAATATAGAGACAAAGTAGAGTCACAATTCAACGGCTCAGACACAAGAGGAATGTGGCAGGGTCTACAGTCAATCACGGACTACAAAAGGAAACCAGCCCCGTTGCGGACCATGACGTCCTGCTCCCAGACAAACTAAACAACTTCTTTGCTCGCTTTGAGGACAATACAGTGCCACCGACACGGCCCGCTACCAAAACCTGCGGGCTCACCTTCACCGCAGCCAATGTGAGAAAAACATTTAAAGGTGTTAACCCTCGCAAGGCTGCCGGCCCAGATGGCATCCCTGGCCGTGTCCTCAGAGCATGCGCAGACCAGCTGGCTGGTGTGTTTACGGACATATTCAATCAGTCCCTATCCCAGTCTGCTGTTCCCACATGCTTCAAGAGGGCCACCATTGTTCCTGTTCCCAAGAAAGCTAAGGTGACTGATCTAAATGACTATCGCCCCGTAGCACTCACTTCCGTCATCATGAAGTGCTTTGAGAGATTAGTCAAGGATCATATTACCTCCATCCTGCCAGACACCCTGGACCCACTCCAATTTGCTTACCGTCCCAATAGGTCCACAGACAGCCTGTCGCAATAACACTGCATACTGCCCTAACCCATCTGGACAAAAGGAATACCTATGTAAGAATGCCGTTCATCGACTACAGCTCAGCATTTAACACCATAGTTCCCTCCAAGCTCGTCATTAAGCTCGAGACCCTGGGTCTCGACCCAGCCCTGTGCAACTGGGTCCTGGACTTCCTGACGGGCCGGTCCCAGGTGGTGAGGGTAGGAAACAACATCTCCACCCCGCTGATCCACAACACTGGGGCCCCACAAGGGTGCGTTCTCAGCCCTCTCCTGTACTCCCTGTTTACCCATGACTGCGTGGCCAAGCACGCATCCAACTCAATCATCAAGTTTGCTGACGACACTACAGTGGTAGGCTTGATTACCAACAACGACGAGACGGCCTACAGAGAGGAGGTGAGGGCCCTCGGAGTGTGGTGTCAGGAAAATAACCTCTCACTCAATGTCAGCAAAACAAAGGAGATGATCGTGGACTTCAGGAAACAGGAGAGGGAGCACCCCCCCCTATCCACATCGAGGGGACAGTAGTGGAGAAGGTGGAAAGTTTTAAGTTCCTCGGCGTACACATCACGGACAAACTGAATTGGTCCACCCACACAGACAGCGCCTCTTCAACCTCAGGAGGCTGAAGAAATTCGGCTTGTCACCAAAATCACTCACAAACTTTTACAGATGCACAATCGAGAGCATCCTGTCGGGCTGTATCACCGCCTGGTACGGCAACTGCTCCGCCCACAACCGTAAGGCTCTCCAGAGGACTGTACAGCGCATCACCGGGGGGGTAAACTACCTGACCTTCAGGACACCTACACCACCCGATCACAGGAAGGCCAAAAAGATCATCAAGGACAACAACCACCCGAGCCACTGCCTGTTCACCCCGCTATCATCCAGAAGGCGAGGTCAGTACAGGTGAATCAAAGCTGGGACCGAGAGACTGAAAAACAGCTTCTACCTCAAGGCCATCAGACTGTTAAACAGCCATCACTAACATTGAGTGGCTGCTGCCAACATACTGACTTAAATCTCTAGCCACTTTAAACATAGGAATTGGATGTAACAATGTATCACTAGCCACTTTAAACAATTTTGTATATAATGTTTACGTATCCGACATACTCATATCAAATGTATACACTGTACTCTAAACCATCTACTGTATCTTGCCTATGCCGTTCGGCCATCGACTCAAATCTCTAGCCACTTTAATAATTATAATTGGATGAAATAATGTATCACTAGCCACTTTAAACAATGCCATTTATATAATGTTTACATATCCTACATTACTCATCTCATATATATATATATATATATATATGTTTATGTGTGTATATACTGTACTCCATACCATCTACTGCATCTTGCCTATGCCGGTCAGCCATCGCTCATCCATATATTTATATGTACATACTCGTATTCATTCCTTTACTCTTGTGTGTATAAGGTAGTTGTTGTGAATTTGTTAGATTACTTGTTAGATACTACTGCATGGTCGGAACTAGAAGCACAAGCATTTCGCTACACTCGCATTAACATCTGCTAACCATGTGTATGTGACAAATAAAATTTGATAACTTCTGGACATCAGGACTGCGATTACTCACCACGGACTGGCAAAATCCTTCATTTTCTTTAATGAGTCTGACAAGCCCGGCCTTAAGCGATATACTATTTTCGGAGGGAGAATTCGAATAAACCCCCAATTCCTTTCATTCTGCTAGCAAAAGTGCAATCTTTGGAGAATAAAATAGACGAGCTACGCGGAAGATTAAACAACCAACAGGACATTAACTTCTTAGGGAGCGGCAGGTGAGGTGACGGTTTTGGAGAGTCTGGCGTGCCCAAAGCAAAATGCCTGCCACTCAGGCTCAGAAAATAGGATATGCACATAATTAATACTATTGGATAGGTAACACTCTGAAGTTTCTACAAGTGTTAACATAATGTCTGTGAGTATAACAGAACTCATTTAGCAGGCAAAAACCAGAGAAAAAAACATCCAGAAATCAGTTTCTAGTGACCTTTGGCTCTGTTAGACACACTCCCTATTGAATCCATTTGTTACCAGGACTGAGACTGCAGTACCTATGGCTTCCACTAGATGTCAACAGTCTATATACACTGCTCAAAAAAATAAAGGGAACACTAAAATAACACATCATAGATCTGAAAGAATGAAATAATCTTATTAAATACTTTTTTCTTTACATAGTTGAATGTGCTGACAACAAAATCACACAAAAAATATCAATGGAAATCAAATTCATCAACCCATGGAGGTCTGGATTTGGAGTCACACTCAAAATTAAAGTGGAAAACCACACTACAGGCTGATCCAACTTTGATGTAATGTCCTTAAAACAAGTCAAAATGAGGCTCAGTAGTGTGTGTGGCCTCCACGTGCCTGAATGACCTCCCTACAACACCTGGGCATGCTCCTGATGAGGTGGCGGATGGTCTCCTGAGGGATCTCCTCCCAGACCTGGACTAAAGCATCCGCCAACTCCTGGACAGTCTGTGGTGCAACGTGGCGTTGGTGGATGGAGCAAGACATGATGTCCCAGATGTGCTCAATTGGATTCAGGTCTGGGGAACGGGCGGGCCAGTCCTTAGCATCAATGCCTTCCTCTTGCAGGAACTGCTGACACACTCCAGCCACATGAGGTCTAGCATTGTCTTGCATTAGGAGGAACCCAGGGCCAACTGCACCAGCATATGGTCTCACAAGGGGTCTGAGGATCTCATCTCGGTACCTAATGGCAGTCAGGCTACCTCTGGCGAGCACATGGAGGGCTGTGCGGCCCCCCAAAGAAATGCCACCCCACACCATGACTGACCCACCGCCAAACCGGTCATGCTGGAGGATGTTGCAGGCAGCAGAACGTTCTCCACGGCGTCTCCAGACTCTGTCACGTCTGTCACGTGCTCCGTGTGAACCTGCTTTCATCTGTGAAGAGCACAGGCGCCAGTGGCGAATTTGCCAATCTTGGTGTTCTCTGGCAAATGCCAAACGTCCTGCACGGTGTTGGGCTGTAAGCACAACCCCACCTGTGGACGTTGGGCCCTCATACCACCCTCATGGAGTCTGTTTCTGACCGTTTGAGCAGACACATGCACATTTGTGGCCTGCTGGAGGTCATTTTGCAGGGCTCTGCCAGTGCTCTTCCTTGCACAAAGGCGGAGGTAGTGGTCCTGCTGCTGGGTTGTTGCCCTCCTACGGCCTCCTCCACGTCTCCTGATGTACTGGCCTGTCTCCTGGTAGCGCCTCCATGCTCTGGACACTACGCTGACAGACACAGCAAACCTTCTTGCCACAGCTCGCATTGATGTGCCATCCTGGATGAGCTGCACTACCTGAGCCACTTGTGTGGGTTGTAGACTCCGTCTCATGCTACCACTAGAGTGAAAGCACCGCCAGCATTCAAAAGTGACCAAAACATCAGCCAGGAAGCATAGGAACTGAGAAGTGGTCTGTGGTCACCACCTTCAGAACCACTCCTTTATTGGGGGTGTCTTGCTAATTGCCTATAATTTCCACCTGTTGTCTATTCCATTTGCGCAACAGCATGTGAAATTTATTGTCAATCAATGTTGCTTCCTAAGTGGACAGTTTGATTTCACAGAAGTGTGATTGACTTGGAGTTACATTGTGTTGTTTAAGTGTTCCCTTAATTTTTTTGAGCAGTGTATAAAGCCTCAGAAAGATTGGAGTAAGCAGAACGAATAGGTACAGGAAATGGCATGGGGACCTGAAATGTCAACATGTTTTCTCGGGCGCGAGTCTGGCTGGCGCGCCCTACTTTATTTTACTTATATAAGGTATAGGTGACCATCCGAGTGAAATATTATTGCTAATATTCATAAAAGGATAGCTAAGGATGCATTTTAACTGGTATTTGATTTGTTTAGGAAAAGTAGGTATATATTATAGGTATATTTGAATGCAGTCTCTTCACGTTTAAATGGGCGATTCGACGTTGGATTTTCTGAACATAACGCGCCAACCAAACTGAGATTTATGGATATAATAAATGACTTTTTCTAACAAAAGAACAATGGATTGTCTTCGTTGGACACTTGGGAAGCCCTCAGCAGAAGTCCTTCAAAAGGTAAGGGATTTGTTTTCGCTGTGAAATGTGTTTTGTTTGAACCGCGATGGTTTATGAATTTATGCTAATGGTAAATATTGGAGGTGCTACCTAAAACAATCAAATGTTGTGCTTTAGCCGTAAAGCCTTTCTGAAATCTGACAACGCTGTGATATTGCCAAGAAGCAGAGCTTTTGATGACTATGCAACACTTGTATATTGATGAATGTTTAATAATTCAACTTTAGGATTTAGAATTTGGCGCCTTGCATTTCACTGGGTAGAGTCGGAGTGGGGTGCTAGTGCTCGCTACTCCGTAGAAGTTAAAAACTGTAACATCTTATGCATCACGGAGTTGTGGCTGAGCGACAACACTATCAACATACAGATTGATGGTTATACGCTGTACCGGCAGGATAGAACAGCGGCGTCTGGTAAGACAAGGGGCGGTGGACAATGTATTTTTGTAATTAACAGCTGGTGCACGATATCTAAGTAAGTCTCGAGCTATTGCTCGCCCGAGGTAGAGTATCTCATGATAAGCTGTAGACCACACTATCTACCTAGAGAGTTTCCATCTGTATTTTTCAAAGCTGTTTACGTACCACCACAGACGGAAGCTGGCACTAAGACTGCCTTGAATGAGCTGTATTCCGCCATAAGCAAACAAGAAAATGTTCACCCAGAGGCGGCGCTCCTAGTAGCCGGGGACTTTAATACAGGGAAACTTAAATACATTTACCAAATTTCTATCAGCATGTTAAATGTGCAACCAGAGGGAAAATAACTCTGGACCACCTATACTCCACACACAGAGATGCATACAAAGCTCTCCCTCGCCCTCCATTTGGCAAATCTGACCATAATTCTATCCTCCTGATTGCTGCATACAAGCAAACATTTAGGCAGGAAGCACCGTTGACTAGATCAATAACAAAAAAAGTGGTCAGATGAAGCAGATGCTAAGCAACAGGACTGTTTTGCAAGCACAGACTGGAATATGTTCCGGGATTCCTCCGATGGCACGTACGTACATACCCCAACCAGAAGCCATGGATTACAGTCAACATCCGCACTGAGCTAAAGGCTAGAGCTGCCACTTTCAAGGAGCGGGACTCTAAACCGGAAGCTTATAACAGGCAAAGCGTCAATACAGGACAAAAATCGAATCGTATACTACACCGGCTCTGACGCTCGTCGGATGTGGCAGGGCTTGCAAACCATTACAGACTACAAAGGGAAGCACAGCCGAGAGCTGCCTAGTGACACGAGCCTACCAGACGAGCTAAACTACAGTGCCTTGCAAAAGTATTCATCCCCCTTGGCGTTTTTCCTATTTTGTTGCACTACAACCTGTAATGTAAATAGAGTTTAATTTGGATTTCATGTAATGGAGATAAACAAAATAGTCCAAATTGGTGAAGGGAAATGAAAAGAATACAAACGGAAAAGTGGTGCATGCATATGTATTCACCCCTTTTGCTATGAAGCCCCTAAATAAGATCTGGTGCAATCAATTACCTTCAGAAATCACATAATTAATTCAATAACGTCCACCTGTGTGCAATCTAAGTGTCACATGATCTGTCACATGATCTCAGTGTATATATATATATATATATATATATATACACATATATATATACACACACACCTGTTCTGAAAGGCCCCACAGTCTGCAACACCACTAAGCAAGGGGCACCAACAAGCAAGCGGCACCATGAAGACCAAGGAGCTCTCCAAACAGGTCAGGGACAAAGTTGTGGAGAAGTACAGATCAGGGTTGGGTATTAGAAAAGATCAGAAACTTTGAACATCCCACGGAGCACCATTAAATCCATTATTAAAAAAACTGAAAGAATATGGCACCCCAAAAAACCCGCCAAGAGAGGGCCGCCCACCAAAACTCACAGACCAGGCAAGGAGGGCATTAACCAGAGAGACAACAAAGAGACCAAAGCTGCAAAGCTCCACAGTGGAGATTGGAGTATCTGTCCATTGGACCACTTTAAGCCGTACACTCCACAGAGCTGGGCTTTACGGAAGAGTGGCCAGACGAAAGCCATTGCTTAAAGAAAAAAAATAAGCAAACAAGTTTGGTGTTCGCCAAAAGGCATATGGGAGACTCCCCAAACATATGGAAGAAGGTACTCTGGTCAGATGAGACTAAAATTGAGCTTTTTGGCCATCAAGGAAAATGCTATGTCTGGCACAAACCCAACACCTCTCATCACCCTGAGAACACCATCCCCACAGTGAAGCATGGTGGATGCAGCATCATACTGTGAGGATATTTTTTCCATCGGCAGGGACTGGGAAACTGGTCAGAATTGAAGGAATGATGGATGGAGCTAAATACAGGGAAATTAT
This sequence comes from Brachymystax lenok tsinlingensis, assembly GCA_030435695.1. Lineage (NCBI taxonomy): Eukaryota > Metazoa > Chordata > Actinopteri > Salmoniformes > Salmonidae > Brachymystax > Brachymystax lenok. The sequence goes on from CM059810.1 coordinate 28,460,064, forward strand.
TGAGGGAAACCTGTTTCAGTCTTACAGAGATTTGAGACTGGGACGGAGGCTTGGAATGGCCTAGTCAAAGCCCAGACCTCAATACAATTGAGAAAATGTGGTACGACTTAAATATTGCTGTACACCAGCAGGAACTCATCCAACTTGAAGGATCTGGATCAGTTTTCCCTTGAAGAACGGGCAAAAATCCCAGTGGCTAGATGTGCCAAGTTTATAGAGACAAATCCCAAGAGACTTGTAGCTGTAATTGTTGCAAAGGTGGGTCTACAAAGTATTGACTTTGGGGAGGTGAATAGTTATGCACGCTCAAGTACAGTTTTTGTCACAATAAAAATATTTTGCATCTTCAAAGCGGTAGGCATGTTGTGTAAATCAAAAAATACAACCCCCCCAAAATCTATTTTAATTCCAGGTTGTAAGGCAACAAATTAGGAAAAATGCCAAGGGGGTGAATACTTTCACAAGGCACTGTACTTCTATGCTCGCTTCGAGTCAAATAACACTGAAACATGCATGAGAGCACCAGCTGTTCCAGAAGACTGATCACGGTCTCTGATGTGAGTAAGACCTTTAAAAGGTCAACATTCACAAGGCCGCAGGGCCAGACGGATTACCAGGCATGTACTGCGAGCATGCGCTGACCAACTGGCAAATGTCTTCACTGACATTTTCAACCTCTCCCTGTCCGAGTCTGTAATACCAACATGTTTTAAGCAGACCACCATAGTGCCTGTGCCCAAGAACACTAAGGTAACCTGCCTAAATGACTACCGACACGTAGCACTCAGGTCTGTAGCCATGAAGTGCTTAGAAAGACTGGTCATGGCTCACATCAACACCATTATCCCAGAAACACGAGACCCACTCCAATTTGCATACCGTCCCAACAGATCATGCAAATCTCTATTGCACTCCACACTACCCTTTCCCACATGGACAACAGGAACACCCATGTGAGAATGCTGTTTATTGACTACAGCTCAGCGTTCAACACCATAGTGCCCTCAAAGCTCATCAATAAGCTAAGGACCCTGGGACTAAACACCTCCCTCTGCAACTGGATCCTGGACTTCCTGACCGGCAGCCCCCAGGTGGTAAGGGTAGGGTAACAACACATCCGCCATGCTGATCCTCAACACAGGGGGCCCCTCAGGAGTGCGTGCTCAGTCCCCTCCTGTACTCCCTGTTCATTCATGGCCAGGCATGACTCCAACACCATCATTAAGTTTGCCGATGACAACAGTGGTAGGCCTGATCACCGACGAGACAGCCTATAGGGAGGAGGTCAGAGACCTGGCCGTGTGGTGCCAGGACAACAACTTCTCCCTCAACGTGATCAAGACAAAGGAGATGATTGTGGACTACAGGAATAAGAGTACCGAGCACACCCCATTCTCATCGACGGGCTACAGTGGAGCAGGTTGAGAGCTTCAAGTTCCTTGGTGTCCACATCACCAACAAACTAACATGGTCCAAGCACACCAAGACAGTCGTGAAGAGGGCACAACCTACAAAACCTATTCCCCCTCAGGAGACTGAAAAGATTTGGCATGGGTCCTGAGATCCTCAAAAGGTTCTACAGCTGCACCATCGAGAGAATCCTGACTGGTTGCATCACTGCCTGGTATGGCAACTGCTCGGCCTCCGATCGCAAGGCACTACAGAGGGTAGTGCATACGGCCCAGTAAATCACTGAGGCCAAGCTTCCTGTAATCCAGGACCTCTATACCAGGCAGTGTCAGAGGAAGGCCCTAAATTGTCAAAGACCCCAGCCACCCCAGTCAGACTGTTCTCTCTGCTACCGCACAGCAAGCGGTACCCGAGCTCCAAGTCTAGGTCCAAGAGGCTTCTAAACAGCTTCTATCTTCTACCTTCTATAAGACTCCTGAACATCTAATCAGACTATTTGCATTCCCCCCCCTTTACACCGCTGCTACTCTCTGTCGTTATCAACTATGCAAAGTCACTTTAATAACTATACCTACATGTACATACTACCTCAACTAACCGGTGCCCCCGCACATTGACTCTGTATCGGTACCTGTATATAGTCTCGCTATTGTCATTTTACTTGTAACTCTTATTTCTTATTATTCTCCATATTATTTTTCCTCAACTGCATTGTTGTTTAAGGTCTCATAAGTAAGCTTTTCACTGTAAGGTTGTATTCAGCGCATGTGACTAATAAAATTAGATTTGGAAATGAGTGAGTGAGACTGGCCTTACAGTGAGGCAGTCCTATTTAGTAGGTTCTGATGCCCTCTAGTGGTTAGAGAGAGACTGACATTACAGTGAGGCTGTCCTATTTAATAGGTTCTGATGCCCTCTAGTGGTTATAGTGAGACTGGCATTACAGTGAGGCTGTCCTATTTAAAACACAACACTACTACTAATCTAAGTATAGAGGATAAACAAATGATAAAACATTGCTATGACTCACCTCTGAATGTGTTGGTCATCTATCTGACACAGGGTCATTGAGGAGGGAGAGTAAACCCCAAACAGAAACCCAAACCCAGGATAGAGGGGTTCAGTGAATGTGGTGTGTCTTGAGTAAAGGTGTTTCAGTGTACAAGAGGAGGACACACTATAGAAGGACAAAGTACCAGCTGGCCAGTCCAGATACACTCCAACTCTCTTAGAATCAGGACGAGGGGATGGATCTCCTACGGACTCCAGCTTGTAAAAAAAGCGATAACGACTGTCAGAGCAGACTAAACACCAGGACTCCTTATTGTGTCCAATCCTACTGTCATCTCCAGCTCCCTTCCTCATCATTCCTTTGTACACTACACCAATGACAGTCATGCCACCATCCCAGTAACTATCCATCTCCACCTCCCAGTAATAACGAGATCCAGATAAGCCTTCTCTGCTGAGAACGTGGGAATGATAGTCAAATCTGTCTGGATGGTCTTCATAATGCTGATTCTCTTTCACCAATGTCACCTTCCTGTTCCCCTCAGACAGTATCAGGTGTGGGTTTGCTGTATTTGGGTCCAGGGTGAGATGACAGGCATCTGTAGACAAAAGGAGAGTTTAATCAAACCACATCTTCATATAAAATGTTGTTTTGTAGGAACAGAACAAGTATTGATTAGTTACTATGTTACTATAGTTCTGAATATTCAGTTAATTAGGATTGAAGAGACTTACATTTCCACAGCCCTGATTTCAGTCTGCACTCTCCACCATGATCCACACTGTAGGAGAAACAGGTTATTGACTGACAAAGACCTAATAAAGCAGTCAACATTTAAACCATATTGTTGTGTTCTGGTGCACTATCCAAGTTCATTACTAGAGACATACAGGTATTCTACCCTACCTACTGCATACAGAACGGAGTACAGTTCATTACTAGAGACATACAGGTATTATATCCTACCTACTGCATACAGAACGGAGTACAATTCATTACTAGAGACATACAGGTATTTTATCCTACCTACTGCTTACAGAACGGAGTACAATTCCAACAGGATATAAGAGATGCAGAAGAAGAGTATTCATGTGGTGATGATGTATGCTGTGTTGGAGTGCTCAGCCTGCTGAGTAAACTTCCCCTTAATTCTACCATCATGTCCTCATGTTACTGACCCTACTACACTACATATGACACAACCGCTGCTCACACTATTAGGACATCTATTCTGACTTACTTCAGCTTCATCAGTTTACATGTGGGATCCACCAGAGCAGCTGAAAGCAGTCCCCCTGCAGAGACTCCTGGGTGATTGTAGCTCAGGTCCAGCTCTTTCAGGTGGGAGGGGTTTGACCTCAGAGCTGAAGACAGAGCAGCACAGCCCTCCTCTGTGACCAGACATCCAGACAGCCTACAGAGACACACAGCAGCTGTCTAGGTTGGTGTACTGGTGTCAATCATCTTGTAGGACACCCGTCCATTTGTCCATGACACAAACATTGTGATAAAACATTAGATTTTCAGAGTATTTCTTTTACTCAGCTCAGTACCTACCTGACTGAAACAGCTGTACTTACCCCAGTGTGTGTAGTTTACAGTCTGGATCCTCCAGTCCAGCAGACAGCAGTGTAACTCCTGAGTCCTGCAGGTCATTGTCTCTCAGCTCCAGTTGTTTCAGTTGTGAGTTGGGTGAACTCAGGACTGAGGCCATATCTGAACAGCAACCCTCCGTCAGACCACACTGACCTAGACTAGAGGGCAGAAGAACACATGATTAACACATGTTTAAAACATCCACATAATAACTCATACTGAAGATATTTAACTCACACTAGTGTCTGTATGTTGCAGAGTGGACTGGTTAGTCCAACACAGAGCAGCTCCACTCCTCTGTCTCCCAGGTCATTGTAGCTGAGGTCCAGTTCTCTCAGGGGGGAGTTTGGTGTCTGCAGAGCTGAAGCCAGAGTCTCACAGGATTCATATGTGAGTTTACAATCAGCCAGTCTGGAGAGAGGAGATATGTCGATACACTGTTAAATATGCAAAGCTTTAAGAATAATGAGATGCATTAAGACAATAACAGAAGGACTTGATTAACCAATGTTAAAAACATACACATACTTACTACATACAAAATATATAAACACTCACAGTGGATACTGAAGATATTTAACTCACACTAGTGTCTGTATGTTGCAGAGTGGACTGGTTAGTCCAACACAGAGCAGCTCCACTCCTCTGTCTCCCAGGTCATTGTTGCTGAGGTCCAGTTTTCTCAGGTGGGAGTTTGGTGTCTGCAGAGCTGAGGCCAGAGTCTCACAGGATTCATATGCGAGTTTACAGTGATCCAGTCTGGAGAGAGGAGATATGTCGATACACTGTTAAATATGCAAAGATTTAAGAATAATGAGATGCATTAAGACAATTACAGAAGGACACGATTAACCAATGTTAAAAACATACACATACTTACTACATACAAAATATATAAACACTCACAGTGGATACTGAAGATATTTAACTCACACTAGTGTCTGTATGTTGCAGAGGGGACTGGTTAGTCCAACACAGAGCAGCTCCACTCCTCTGTCTCCCAGATCATTGTAGCTGAGGTCCAGTTCTCTCAGGGGGGAGTTTGGTGTCTGCAGAACTGAGGCCAGAGTCTCACAGGATTCATATGTGATTTTACAGTCAACCAGTCTGGAGAGGAGATATGTCGATTAGAGGTCGGGCCGATTAATTAGGGCCGATTTCACATTTTCATAATCGGTCATCAGCATTTTTGGACGCCGATTACAATGCAATCCACGAGGAGACTGCGTGGCAGGGTGACCACCTGTTACGCGACTGCAGCATCAAATGGACCTTGTGGCTGCAAGGAGCCAAGGTAAGTTTCTAGCTAGCATTAAACTTATCTTATAAAAAACAATCTATCTTCACATAATCACTAGTTAACTACACATGGTTGATGATATTACTAGGTTAACATATGCACATAATTAGTACTATTGGATAGGAAACACTGAGGTTTCCAAAAGTGTTAACATTTTGTCTGTGAGTGTAACAGAACTCATTTGGCAGGCCAAAACCAGAGAAAATTCCAAACCTGGAAATCTCATTCTGGTGGCTTATGGCTCACTTTGAGACAGTGCCTTTAGAAAAGTCTTTATACCAGGACACTGAATGTAGTACCTATTGCTTCCACTGGATGTCAGCAGTGTATACGTAAAGTTTAAACGGCAATCGGAACCAATGTGTTCAATCGGGAGAGGTTTTAGTGATGGGAGCTCTTTTTTGAGTTGCACGTTTTTGGGCGCACGTTTGGCTGAGCGGACCACTTTATTTGACTTATATAACGTTTAGGTGACCATCCAAGTGAAAGATTATCACTTTCATTCATAAAAGATAAGCTAATGATGCATTTTAATTGGTTTTTGTTTTGTTGAGGGAAGGTTTATAGGTTTAAATGAACGCGTTCTCGTCACGTTGGATTTTCTGAACACAAGGCGCCAACCAAACAGAGATTTAAGGATACAATTAATGACTTTTTATAACCAAATACCCATGGATTGTCTTCGTTGGACACTTAGGAAGCCCTCTGCAGAAGTTCTACAAAAGATAAGGCACAGGTTTTCCCTGTGAAATGCATTTTCAATGGACCGCGCTGGCTAAAGATTTCATTGTTATGGAAAATATTGAAGGTGCTACCCTCAAACAATCAAATGTAGTGCTTTCGCCGTAAAGCCTTTTTGATATCCGACAACACTGTGATATTGCCAAGAAGCAGAGCTTTTGATCAGTATGAAACACTTGCATATTGGTGCATGTTTAATAATTCAACCTTTGGATTTTGCCTTGCATTTCACCTGGTAGTGTCGGGAGTGGGGCGCTAGCGCCCCAAATCACCTTGCTGCTCCCTAAGAAGTTATCATGGTCTGAGAGTCTTTACATGCCTGAGTAGTTAAATATGCAAAGCTTTAAGAATAATGAGATGCATTCAGACAATAACAAAAGAACACATGATTTACCAATTTTAAAACATACTAACTCAAGATATTCAACCTTAGTTTGATATATTTATCACATTGTATGTACAGTCGGCCAAAAGTTGAGAATGACACAAATATTAATTTGCATATACTCCAGAATGTCATGAAGAGTGATCAGATGAATTGCAATTAATTGCAAAGTCCCTATTTGCCATGCAAATTAAATGAATCCCCAAAAAACATTTCCACTGCATTTCAGCCCTGCCACAAAAGGACCAGCTGACATCATGTCAGTGACTCTCTCGTTAACACAGGTGTGAGTATTGACGAGGACAAGGCTGGAGATCACTCTGTCATGCTGACTGAGTTCGAATAACAGACTGGAAGCTTCAAAAGGAGGGTGGTGCTTGGAATCATTGTTCTTCCTCTGTCAACCATGTTTACCTGCAAGGAAATACGTGCTGCCATCATTGCTTTGCACAAAAAGGGCTTCACAGGCAAGGATATTGCTGCCAGTAAGATTGCACCTAAATCAACCATTTATCGGATCATCAAGAACTTCAAGGAGAGCGGTTCAATTGTTGTGAAGAAGGCTTCAGGGCGCACAAGAAAGTCCAGCAAGCGCCAGGACCGTCTCCTAAAGTTGATTCAGCTGCAGGATCGGGCACCACCAGTACAGAGCTTGCTCAGGAATGGCAGCAGGTAGGTGTGAGTGCATCTGCACGCACAGTGAGGCGAACTTTTGGAGGATGGCCTGGTGTCAAGAAGGGCAGCAAAGAAGCCACTTCTCTCCAGGAAAAACATCAGGGACAGACTGATATTCTGCAAAAGGTACAGGGATTGGACTGCTGAGGACTGGGGCAAAGTCATTTTCTCTGATGAATCCCCTTTCCGATTGTTTGGAGCATCCGGAAAAAAGCTTGTCCGGAAAAGACAAGGTGATCGATACCATCAGTCCTGTGTCATGCCATCAGTAAAGCATCCTGAGACAATTCATGTGTGGGGTTGCTTCTCAGCCAAAGGAGTGGGCTCACTCACAATTTTGTCTAAGAACACAGCCATGAATAAAGAATGGTACCAACACATCCTCCGAGAGCAACTTCTCCCAACCATCTAGGAACAGTTTGGTGACAAACAATGCATTTTCCAGCATGATGGAGCACCTTGCCATAAGGCAAAAGTGATAACTAAGTGGCTCAGGGAACAAAACATCGATATTTTGGGTCCATGGCCAGGAAACTCCCCAGACCTTAATCCCATTGAGAACTTGTGGTCAATCCTCAAGAGGCGGGTGGACAAACAAAAACCCACAAATTCTGACAAACTCCAAGCATTGATTATGCAATAATGGGCTGCCATCAGTCAGGATGTGGCCCAGAGGTTAATTGACAGTATGCCAGGGCGGATTGCAGAGGTCTTGAAAAAGAAGGGTCAACACTGCAAATATTGACTCTTTGCATCAACTTCATGTAATTGTCAATAAAAGCTTTTGACACTTATGAAATACTTGTAATTATACTTCAGTATTCCATAGTAACATCTGACAAAAATATCTAAAGACACTGAAGCAGCAAACTTTGTGGAAATCAATATTTGTGTCATTCTCAAAACTTTTGCTACGACTGTATGTTTCTGAATATCTACCAAGATGATAAAATAATGTTAAAAACATACACATACTAACTACATACGAAAAATATATAAACACACAGTGGATACTGAAGATATTTAACTCACACTAGTGTCTGTATGTTGCAGAGTGGACTGGTTAGTCCAACACAGAGCAACTCCACTCCTCTGTCCTCCAGGTCATTGTATCTGAGGTCCAGTTCTCTCAGGGGGGAGTTTGGTGTCTGCAGAGCTGAGGCCAGAGTCTCACAGGATTTATATGTCAGTTTACAGCCATCCAGCCTGGAGAGAGGAGAGAATTAGTTAGATATACAAATTCTTCATTATAATGATACTGTATACATCAACTCAATAACAGAACGAGGATACCTGGTCGTTCTTTAAAAGCAACTTCCTCACCATCTTAAATAAACATGCCCCTTTCAAAAGATGTAGAACTAAGAACAGATACACCCCTTGGTTCACTCCAGACCTGACTGCCCTTGACCAGCACAAGAACATCCTGTGGCGGACTGCTATTGTATCGAATAGTCCCTGCGATATGCAACTGTTCAGGGAAGTCAGGAACCAATACACGCAGTCAGTCAGGAAAGCAAAAGCTAGCTTTTTCAAACAGAAATTTGCATCCTGTAGCTCTAACTCAAAAAAGTTTTGGGATACTGTCAAGTCCATGGAGAACAATAGCACCTCCTCCCAGCTGCCCACTGCACTGAGGCTAGGTAACACGGTCACCACCGATAAATCCTTGATAATCAAACATTTCAACAAGCATTTCTCTACGGCTGGCCATGCTTTCCTCCCGGCTACCCCGACCCCGGCCAACAGCTCCGCCTCCCCCCGCAGCTACTTGTCCAAGCCTCCCCAGCTTCTCCTTCACCCAAATCCAGATAGCAGATGTTCTGAAGAGCTGCAAAATCTGGACCCGTACAAATCAGCTGGACTAGATAATCTGGACCCGCTCTTTTTAAAACTATCTGCCGCCATTGTTGCAACTCCTATTACCAGTCTGCTCAACCTCTCTTTAGTGTCGTCCGAGAATCCAAAAGATTGGAAAGCTGCCGCGGTCATCCCCCTCTTCAAAGGGGGTGACACCCTAGACCCAAATTGCTATAGACCTATATCCATCCTGCCCTGCATCTCTAAAGTCTTCGAAAGACTAGTTAATAAACAGATCATTGACCACTTCGAATCCCACCGTACCTTCTCCGCTGTGCAATCCGGTTTCCGAGCTGGTCACGGGTGCACCTCAGCCACGCTCAAGGTACTAAACGATATCATAACCGCCATCGATAATTGACATTACTGTGCAGCCGTATTCATTGACCTGGCCAAGGCTTTCGACTCTGTCAACCACCACATCCTTATCGGCAGACTCAACAGCCTTGGTTTCTCTAATGATTGCCTCGCCTGGTTCACCAACTACTTTGCAGACAGAGTTCAGTGTGTTAAATCGGAGGGCCTGTTGTCCGGGCCTCTGGCAGTCTCTATGGGGGTGCCACAGGGTTCAATTCTTGGGCCGACTCTCTTCTCTGTATACATCAATGATGTCGCTCTTGCTGCCGGTGATTCTCTGATCCACCTCTAGGCAGACGATACCATTCTGTATACATCTGGCCCTTCATTGGACACTGTGTTAACTTCTCAGGGATTGCTGGGGCGCTAGCGGGCTGCTCCCGACACTACCAGGTGAAATGTAAAGCGCCAAATTCAAAATCCCAAAGTTGAATTATTAAACATCCACCAATATACAAGTGTTCAATACTCATCAAAAGCTGTTTCTTGGCAATATCACAGCGTTGTCAGATTTCAAAAAGGCTTTACGAAAGCAGCACATTTGATTGTTTGAGGGTAGCACCTAACATATTTTTCCCATAGCCATGAATCCATTAGCCATCATGGCACACACATAACACATTTCACAGCGAAAACAAATCAATTACCTGTTGAAGAACTTCTGCTGAGGTCATCCTAAGTGTCCAACGAAGACAATCCATGGTTCTTTTGTTAGAAAAAGTAACGATTTTATCCATAAATCCTCCATTTGGTTCTGCGTTATAATCAGAAACGACAGCCTCCACTAGTCCATTGAAACGTGACGCAAACTCGTTCATCTTATACCTACAGTGGGGAAAAAAAGTATTTAGTCAGCCACCAATTGTGCAAGTTCTCTCACTTAAAAAGATGAGAGAGGCCTGTAATTTTCATCATAGGTACACTTCAACTATGACAGACAAAATGAGGAAAAAAAATCCAGAAAATCACATTGTAGGATTTTTTATGAATTTAGTTGCAAATTATGGTGTGAACTTACTTTTTGATTTGACTTACAGTGCTCTCTTGCAGGTTTCCACAACCGGCAGCAACCTCTGATAACCTTTCTCTGATGTGTTGTATGTCTTCAGGTCAAACTCCTCCAGCACCTCCTCTGACATCAGTAACAGGTAGGCCAGGGCTGAGCATTGGTCAGGCTTTAGTCTTGTTTCTGAAAGAGTTCCTGAATGCAGGGAGGTCTGCATCTCTTCAACTAGAGAGTTGGCACCAAGTTCATTCAGACAGTGGAACAAGTTGATGATCCTTTCTGGTGAGGATTCCCTTTCGATGTTGTCTGAAAGGTACCTGACTGTTCTCTCAACTGTTTCCTCATTGGTCTGTGTTGTACTTCCTGTCTGTGTCAGAAAGCCTCGTAACAGATTCTGATTGGACTCCAGTGAGAGACCCAGAAGGAAGCGGAGGAACAGGTCCAGGTGTCCATTCTCACTCTTCAAGGCCTTGTCCACTGCTCTCCTGTGTAAGTCAGACAACTGGATTGACTCCTTCTCTTCATCACTAGTGGGGGAGAAAACATTTTCCTTCCTGTCCAGACATGACTCTAAAGCATGCACTGCTGCTAGAAACTCCTGAATGCTCAGATGCAGAAAGCTGTAGACCTTCTCTTGGTACAGCCCAGATTCTTCTTTAAAGATCTCTGTACACAATGCTGAGTACTCTGATGCCTCTGTGACGTCAAGGCCACACTCTCTCAGGTCCTCCTCATAGAAGATCAGGTTGCCCTTCTGTAGCTGTTGGAAAGCCAGCTTTGCAAGTTTCAGGATCATCTCTTTGTCTGACTGAAACAGTTCCTTTGGGTTTGTCTCTGTGGCTTTGTTGTACTTCTTGTTCTTCACAATGATTTGGATGAGCATGAAGTGTGAGTACATCTGGGTCAGAGTTTTGGGGACTTCATCCTTCTCTGCCTCTTTCAGCATCATCTCAAGGACAGTGGCTGATATCCAACAGAAGACTGGCATGTGGCACATGATGTGGAGGCTCCTTGACGTCTTCATGTGTTTGATGATTTCATTGGCCAAATTCTGATCTGTGATTTTCTTCCTGAAGTACTCCTCCTTCTGTGGATCATTGAACCCTCGTACCTCTGTCATCTGGTCAACACACACAGGGGGGATCTGATTGGCTGCTGCAGGTCGTGAGGTTATCCAGAGGAGAGCAGAGGGAAGCAGATTCCCCTTGATGAGGTTTGTCAGGAGCACGTCCACTGAGGTTGGCTTCGTGACATCACAGCACTTCTCATTGTTTTTGAAGTCTAGAGGAAGTCGACACTCATCCAGACCATCAAAAATGAAAACAGTTTTGGTTTCACCATCTTCAATGCTGTCAATCTCTTTCAGCTCTGAGAAGTAGTGGGAAAGAAGTTGCATCAGACTGTATTGGTCCTTTTTCAGGTTCAGATCACGGAAAGGAAGAGGAAACATGAAATTAACGTCCTGATTTGCTTTTCCCTCTGCCCAGTCAAGGATGACCTTCTGCACAGAGACTGTTTTTCCAATGCCAGCAATTCCTTTGGTCAGCACAGTTCTGATAGGTTTATCTTGTCCAGGTAAAGGCTTGAAGATGTCGTTGCATTTGATTGATGTCTCTTGTGTGGTTTGTTTCTTGGATGCCATCTCTATCTGTCTAACCTCATGTTCATTATTGAGCCCTCCACTTCCACCCTCTGTGATGTAGAGCTCTGTGTAGATGTCCTTTAACAGACTTTGGTTTCCATGGTGTCCAATTCCTTCACATATGTGTTGATACTTGTGTTTCAGTTTAGCCTTAATGTCTTGTTGGACTGTCAGCAGAGTTTGACCTGTAGGAAAACAATGAGAGTTGGGACTCATAAGTTTGTGTGTGTGTTTTATAAGGGCATTTGTACTGTTCTTTGTAATATTGTATGAAACACAGTCTTACTTCTTCTGTCCAGAAGGTTGTGTGTGATCTTTAATGCATTCTCACTGTCCAAACTCTTCACTTCCTTATTGTCATCTGGAAATGGTTCCTGGCTGAAAGCAGGTGGCTGATCACTCTTCATTGATAGCAGGCTGGTTGTAGGGGACTCTGCTCTGGGTTTCTGGACACTGAACAAAACAGGGAGACAGATCACCTCATCAATATCACATCTACTTCATTTTAACTGAATAGTGGACCTTCTAGAAGTTCTGATGTTTCTTTTAAAGCTACGGTCTGCAATTGCTAAATCGATTCTGGGACTTTTAAATGAATGATGTAGACCTACATTTGACGTAATTTCAGAACTTTTCCCTTTAGTTTTATATCTTTAAGAGAGCTGTATATTTTACATTTAATCTCTCACCTCTTAGAACTGGTGTCTTGAGTCATTTTAGAGGTGGTGGTCTCCTCCTCTCTCTCCCCAGAGAGACTCATTTTAGATGCAGTGTTCTCATCCTCTTTTTCCGCAGAGAGATTCATTTTAGAGGCAGTGGTCCCCTCCTCTCTCTCCCCAGAGAGATTCATTTTAGATGTAAGCCACAGCTCACTCAGCTACAAGAAGAAATAACAGAACAGTCAATATTTCTGAACATTGTTGAAGAACCATTAACAACACATTAACTGTCTGTGATCAAAGAGTTAAATCAGACTTCATATTGTATTCAAACATACACAGTCCAATATGTTATTCATTTGATTTGACTTGGATCCCCATTAGCTGACTCCATAACAACAGCTAGTCCACCTGGTTGGATCCCCTGACTCCATAAAAACAGGTAGTCCGCCTGGTTGGATTCCCTGACTCCATAACAACAGCTAGTCCGCCTGGTTGGATCCCCTGACTCCATAACAACAGCTAGTCCGCCTGGTTGGATTCCCTGACTCCATAACAACAGCTAGTCCGCCTGGTTGGATCCCCTGACTCCATAACAACAGCTAGTCTACCTGGTTGGGTCCCCTGACTCCATAACAACAGCTAGTCTACCTGGTTGGATCCCCTGACTCCATAACAACAGCTAGTCCGCCTGGTTGGATTCCCTGACTCCATAACAACAGCTAGTCCGCCTGGTTGGATCCCCTGACTCCATAACAACAGCTAGTCTACCTGGTTGGGTCCCCTGACTCCATAACAACAGCTAGTCTACCTGGTTGGATCCCCTGACTCCATAACAACAGCTAGTCTACCTGGTTGAATCCCCTGACTCCATAACAACAGCTAGTCCGCCTGGTTGGATTCCCTGACTCCATAACAACAGCTAGTCCGCCTGGTTGGATCCCCTGACTCCATAACAACAGCTAGTCCGCCTGGTTGGATCCCCTGACTCCATAACAACAGCTAGTCCGCCTGGTTGGATCCCCTGACTCCATAACAACAGCTAGTCCGCCTGGTTGGATTCCCTGACTCCATAACAACAGCTAGTCCGCCTGGTTGGATCCCCTGACTCCATAACAACAGCTAGTCCGCCTGGTTGGATCCCCTGACTCCATAACAACAGCTAGTCTACCTGGTTGGATCCCCTGACTCCATAACAGCCCATTTTGGGGGGGAAATCTAGTACAGCAAAGTAGTTAATTAATTGTTAACCAGAAATGATTTGATATTGATATAAAAATGCCTGCATTGGGTCTTTAAAGCTAGAATACTTAGTTGAGACATCAATTTTTGGACGTATAAATTAATTATATACTGTATACTGATTCATTCTAGAAGAACGTAACGTATAAATGCCTCATGAGCTCAGTTCAACTGTCGTACTTCATCAGAACCCAAAATATATAAGCTTGTTTAACTCCAATGTTTGTAAACAAACACCATAGCCTTAAAACATGGTTAAAACTGTAATTTAGAGACCTCCTGAAAATCGGTTTTCTCACAAAACCTTCTGTAGCAAACGGTTTGTCCTACAAACTATTATGACCACTCTACTGTAAGATGGGAGTCTCTGGGAGAACATGATGGTGTTCTCCGTTTTCCTCCAAGACGCCCTCAAGCCTCACAAGACTCATCTGAAGGTCCTCAGTACCAGTTAAAAAAATGAATGGAAGTATATATGCGGATAGTTTAGGCACTAAAATAAGGGGATAAATACATGTAAAAAGATTACATAGCAGGATCATTAACGCAGCAGGTTAGGAGAACTAACGCGGCAGGTTAGGAGAACTAACGCGGCAGGTTAGGAGGAGAACTAACACAGCAGGTTAGGAGGAGAACTAACACGGCAGGTTAGGAGGAGAACTAACACAGCAGGTTAGGAGGAGAACTAACACGGCAGGTTAGGAGGAGAACTAACGTGGCAGGTTAGGAGGAGAACTAACACGGCAGGTTAGGAGGAGAACTAACACGGCAGGTTAGGAGGAGAACTAACACGGCAGGTTAGGAGGAGAACTAACACAGCAGGTTAGGAGGAGAACTAACACAGCAGGTTAGGAGGAGAACTAACACAGCAGGTTAGGAGGAGAACTAACACAGCAGGTTAGGAGGAGAACTAATGAGGCAGCTTAGGAGAACTAACACTAACACAGGAGACTGAGGTTAATGTTAGGAAAAGGGTTTGGCTTAGCTAAAAAGCTACATTTGTCAATATCTGTTGTCCCCAACTCAACCACTACATGGAGCTGTAGGCCTACAGCTGTATTCCATCTAGCCACAACCGTAGAAATGTAATCAAACCATCTATGGAGACAAATCATCAGTATCATAACACAGGAATGCAACATCCATCCACTTATATAAGTTCATTTGGAACAGCCTAAACATGACAAACCTATTAGATCAAATAAGCCTCACGTAACTCCACACTCTCATAGAACTTGTTCTCAACTGGCCTACCTGGTTAAATAAAGGTGAAATAAAATAAATAAAAATAAATAAAAGACCTCCGTACAAAAAAGGGCTTATCTCACAAGGACAGATTTAGTGCGGAGTAAATCCTCTCACTTCGCCTCTTCCTCTCTGTCCCAACTGACCACAGAAACTTCTACAGACATGTATCAGAGAGGAAGAGGCGAAGAAGCGAGAGGTTTTACTCAGCGCAAACTCTGTCCACGAAAATAAGCCCAGGAACTGAGGAGTTTGTTGAATTTGGTCAACAAAAAATGGAATTACTAATTCGCTATGTGAGGCTTATTTGATCTAATAGACGTTTCGGAATGGTTAGGTTGTTAGGAGAAAAAAAAGAATCGGAGTTGTGCCTGTTGTCATAGAGATGGAGGACTCATCATGGATATAATCTGTTATAGAACGGACATTGCTCTTGAGGCCTTCCACCATTTTAAAGTAGTCAACTGGGTGGGGATTCCTATGAGTTGGGAGCAATCAGCCAATGAAGAAGAAAATGGACTACTTTAAAATGGCGATATCCTCAATGGCACTGTCCATGCTGTCACAGAGGCTATAATGGCACAGATTTAAAAATCCGTCCCTTTATCTCTATGAGTTCATCACTGGTTTAGTGAATAGACCCATGCCCTGCTAGAGTTCATCCCTGGTTTAGTGAATAGACCCATGCACTGCTTGAGTTCACCAGAGCGGCGCACCGGGGTTTGTATTCTGAGAAAGGGCGTGCTGATGATTCAACCCGTGGTTAACAATGTTAGATAGATAGATGAGCCGGTGAAGTTATATCGAGCGCATCTGCAGCTCGCCAAACGGACCACCGCCTTCCTGATTTAGTCCTACATTTCAATAGTTTCTATGCACATTGTTGAACGTCACATTTACTTGACGAGGCAGACTATTTTATTTAATGACAGCTATACATCATTCCGATGCACGTCTTTTTTTAGGAAGTGAAAGTGAGCCAGTTTCCACAGTCTTTCATGCGGATAATAATCACCTTAATGTGCTGTCAATCACCTATAACAATAATACCATACCTCATAGCCCTGTAGCCTATATCACATCACATTGGATCTTATTGATTAGGATAATCACTATGAATCAACAGATATGTATATAAGCCTAAAATAATCATTCTTGAAAGTTTAAATCAATATTGTATTAACTTGGCGGATGTCTTACCCTCTAAATCATCTCTCTCTTTATGATAACCTAACTTCTCAAAAATACTTTTCTACATTACATTGTAAAAGAACGCTACAAACCTCTGAAACACTTTTCCTCGACGATACCGTTCTTCTTCTTCTGTGGGGTGTATGGCGGACTGCACCCAAAAAGGTGCATTGCCGCCACCAACTGGACGGGTTGAAAAACAAATAATAATAATCATAACATCTGCTCAATCTGTGTCTGGACCAATAACATCTGCTCAATGTGTGTCTGGACCAATAACATCTGCTCAATGTGTGTCTGGACCAATAACATCTGCTCATTGTGTGTCTGGACCAATAACATCTGCTCATTGTGTGTCTGGACCAATAACATCTGCTCAATGTGTGTCTGGACCAATAACATCTGCTCAATGTGTGTCTGGAACAATAACATCTGCTCAATGTGTGTCTGGACCAATAACATCTGCTCAATGTGTGTCTGGAACAATAACATCTGCTCAATGTGTGTCTGGACCAATAACATCTTCCTAATGTGTGTCTGGACCAATAACATCTGCTCAATATGTGTATGGACCAATAACATCTGCTCACTATGTGTATTGACCAATAACATTGGATTTAATTGGCCCCTGGGTGTGAGAATTCATAATTGAAAAATATATTGAGAAAGGTTGGTAAACCAATACATAGTCTGGGTTGGGGTCAATTCCATTTAAATTCCAGTCAATTCAAGAAGTAAACCAGGAGGAATTCTACAGGGACCTCTTGGTCTTCATGGAGATACAGCACATTAGGAAAGTATTCAGACCCCTTGACTTTTAACACATGTTGTTACATTACAGCCTTATTCTAAAATGGATTTAATTGTTTTTTTCATCTCATCAATCTACACACAATACCCCATAATGACATCACAATACCCCATAATGACATCACAATACCCCATAATGACATCACAATACCCTTGACAGATTATTGGAATCTGTGTGGATAGCTGGACAGGTAGGATGACAGACACGGGTCAGGTGACAGAGGAATGGATGAGACTGAGGCAGGAATTCCTTTAACCACAAAGTTGTATATTTACCGGGTAGTCTGTCTGTGCTGCATAACAAAGGAAACAGAATAACATGTATCCAATCAAATTCATGATCACAAAGATCAAATCATAACATTCATTCTCATTATTAACATAATCAGGAACATCAGCAATACGGTGGAATTAGAAGTCAATAGGAAAGGTCATTGAGTCATTTAGGCTCATCCATGTTGGTGTGGAAACCTTCAGTCGGGACCTGCCAGTCAAAGTGCTCCCCACCATTCCAGCCCTGACGTCTTACGTCTCCCAGTTTACAGGGACCAACAGCATCAACACTCAACTGTGTGAGGAAGGAAGGAAGGAAGGAAGGAAGGAAGGAAGGAAGGAAGGAAGGAAGGAAGGAAGGAAGGAAGGAAGGAAGGAAGGAAGGATTCCAGATATTAAGCAGGCAACTTATTTTTGCCGTTTTTAATATTTAAACATTTTGCATCGTGTATTTATCCTTGAAAGCTCACCTTCGGTGGTTTTGTAGCTAAAACATGACGTGGGGTAATTCACAGTATTGTATTTATTTAATTTTTTATTACGTCATAATCATGTGAATAATACATGTAATTATATCAGTTTGATATCAGAATTGATCAGTTCAGCAAACAATGACGTTTCGTATTTCATCCTTTCAGGTTTGTCTTCATATGTACATGTAATTTTATTACATATTAACCATATAATCGATGGCATAATTGGCCTGTGATGATCTGTAGGTGCCGTGATCATTGTCCATTCACAGTACACAATAGGTTTGAAGTGCGCGCTCCGCTCTCCCGATCGCAACAGATAGATCCGATGAAAGGTAACGGATCCGCTGGACTTACGTTGATTCATGGACGCACAGAATGAAGGAAGAGAGAGGTCGGACGATGGCGAATTCCTCCTTTTAATCAGTTGAGATCTGTCGGACATTTCCACCTGACCTAATGAAAGCGCCCCTGGCCCAGCTGAACAAGTGGCCATGAATTAAAGGACGATTCCAACCAACTCCTTCGCCATTTCTATCATTTTTATTTTCCATAATGACATCACAATACCCCATAGTGACATCACAATACCCCATAATGATATCACAATACCCCATCATGACAGAAGCAAAATCAGTTTTTTAGACATTTTAACATATTTGTTTTTTTAAATACCCGGAAGTATGACATTTACATAAGTATTCAGACCCTTTACTCAGTACTTTGTAGAAGCACCTTGGGCAGCGATTACAGCCTTGGGTATTCTTGGGTATGACGCTACAAGCTTGGCACACCTGTATTTGGGGAGTTTCTCCCATTCTTCTCGGCAGATCCTCTCAAGTTCTCTCCCTTACCACCTGTCTCCTCCCTCCACCTCTCCCTCCAGTCTCCTCCCTCTCCCCACCTCTCCATCTCCTCCCTCTCTTCCTCCCCCTCTCTCCACCTCCTCCCTCTCTCCCACTACACCTCTCTCCTCCTCTCTCCTCCCTCCACCTCTCCCTCCCTCCCTCCAGTCTCCTCCCTCTCCCCACTTCTCCAGTCTCCTCCCTCTCCTCCCTCCACCTCTCCCTCTCTCCTCCCTCTCCAGCACTCTCCTCCCTACACCTCATGTCCCAACACAGAAAGTCCACTTAGGTGGAAGAAATGGACCTTACGGGTAGAAGACTAAAACATCAGAGGTTTGTAACGTTCTTTTATAATTAAATGTAGAAAAGTGTTGTGGAGAAGTTAGGCTATCATAGAGAGACAGATGATTTAAAGGAACGACACCTGAAGAATTGTAAAGTTAATACAATACTGATTTCAACTTTCAAGAATGATAAGTTTAGTCGTATTTACATTAGTGTTGATTCGTATTTATTAGCCTAATCAATATGATCTAATGTGATGCTATAGGCTACAGGGCTATGAGGTAGGGTATTATTGGTAAAGGCGACTGACAGCACATTATCGTGATTATTATCCGCATGATGAAACTACGTCAGAAGACGTGAATCGTAATGATGTCAAGCTGTCACTAAAGAAAACACTCTGTTTCGTCAAGTCAGTCAAGTAAAAGTGACGTGCAACAATAAGCATAGAAACTATTTAAACGTCAGACTAAATCAAAGTTGAAACTGCTTTCTGCCGACACTGATCAGGAAAGTGGTGGTCCGTTTTGCTCAATGCTGTGCGCTCGATGTAACTTGGCCGGTGCACCGCTGCTTAATGTTACCCACTAGTTCAATCGTTGTCGACACACCTTTCTTCTGAATACAAGCCCCGGTACAACGGGCGAGAGAAACTGATCGCACCTCATGTGAACTCAAGCAGTGCATGTGTGTATTCACTAAGGGCACTATTCCAATTTATGAAATGACGCCTGTCTTATGCACGCCTTTCCTACGCACTTCTCAGCAGTTTATATTCAGACTTACTTTATTAAGTTGCATAATGGGCTTTGCAGGCGTGGTTCCCTTGCGTGCGCTGAATAAATGTAATTTAATCAATGAAAACACCCACTTGCTGGCCAACAGATTTACTGGTGGAGTTTTCATTCAACAGCGTTTTCACACGAGATATGTTGATAAATAATACATACAGTGGTTTGATTCATCCTAAAAGTTGTCATATTCAAGTTCAATCCATGAAACATTGGAAGGTTTTAAAGTGTACAATAGGGGTTGAATAGGGTGGGGTCCCATACATCTACCCTAATTCTCACTAATCATGGAACTGGATGACAACGGTCCAGTCGTCGTGAACCGGGCACCGGGCTACAGGTTTAACCTGCTCCGTGGGGTCTGAGTTTCATAATGATTCTAACAGGCTATATGTTCCACATTCTGGCACAACTTTAGCCTGACGCTAACGACCCTCAGGAACAACGTACACCGACGTGACAGAGGAAAGAAAGGAGAACAGAATGGAAAAATGTAAGAAACAATTAGAAGAAAACGAACACTCAAGTGACAGTTATAAATGTGTGTGGGTATTACTGACCGTGGTTCCCGATAGTGGATGATATTTAATTACATAATTCACATTTAATTGCTAAATTGTAATGACTTCGCCACTATGGCCTATTTATTGCCTTACCTCCCTAATCTTACCTAATTTGCACACACTGTATATATATATATCTTTGTTTTTCCTTTGTGTTATTGACTGTATGTGTGTTTATTCCATGTGTAACTCTGTGTTGTTGTTTGTGTCGAACTGCTTTGCTTTATCTTGGCCAGGTCGCAGTTGTAAATGAGAACGTGTTCTCAACTGTCCTACCTGGTTAAATAAACGTGAAAAAAAAAAATTAAAACAAGAAACAAATTATAACGGAGAACGCCCGGACACAGCCTATAATTAAAACATTCCAGAGCTCTTACATCAACTGGGCAGGTTCAGTCCTAAACCGGGGGTGTCCGAATTGTATCCACGACAATTATGAGGTCACACCAGTATCAGTGCGTGGGTAAAACCCACTGTTATTAATATATAATTAATACGTCTGAGACAATAAGAAGACAGTGGCAGAATACATTCAACCACACTTTTGTTTTATCACAAAACCGGAGAGCAACATCTGTCCGGTTAAATTTACAAAGCATGTTGTATGTGACAGACAGTTACATGACCTACAGCAGGGTCAAGCAAGGTCATGTTTCCGACATTTCTGGACCACTAAACAACCATTTATTTATAACCACAGAGAGTTACCGCACGTCGCAAAGAACGGTTCCTGGTCCTGATGTCTGTGTGTCTGCGTGTTCCTACAAGTAGAAAAACCATGTTGACTCACACTAATTGTAGAGAAACACCCATGACATCCGCCTCTCTGTCACGTTGACAAAACGAGTGAGATGAGATGTGAGACGCAACAATTAAAGTTGTATATGTCAATGACATACGTGACTCACCACCTGTATTCGGTTTTATGTAACAACATTTGAATTTGTTTTTTTTTACATTTATATAAAGGCAGAGACTCTGAGCTACAAAATGGTATATCATACACTGCATTTGAGGAACAAATGGGAAAGTAATTCTGCTTTCATTAAAGTTGATTAACTTGTAAACTCACTTTTGAGAAAGTCACCTTTGAATGTTTTGCTATCTAGTGAAGAGCTCTTCTTTGTCTACACCCATTCAGCATCATTCACACCCTCACCCTAAGCTTTAGCCCCACCCCACCAGCTAGAGAGCCAGCCAGCAAACATTAGACTCTAACTAGAACAGCACACGGCTAACGTTAGCTTGAAATGAAACCACTTTCTGTCAAAATTAGAAAACATGTCATATCTGAAAATGTAACGTTAGCTAGCTAACGCTAGACTATCTTACCTGTATACATCATCTTGCATGATGGACGCATTTCCCTGTCAGGAATTCCATGCCCTTAGTTAACTAGGCTCCTAATTTAACAATTGTATTCGTATTTACAGATAGCATACGAGTTTGTTATTAAGGCACATGAAAGTGCACACATTCAAGAAGGCATTTCTGCCTGAAAATGCATTTTGATTAAAAAAAATGTACGTTCAAACGGCTCTCTTGTTAAGTCGTGACTTGCGACATACGCCTAGTTTCCTGAATCGGGTCAAAAATGCTCTCAATGGGATCTGATCGGAGTGACTCCAAAATCCTAACTGGTTTATCTTGACACCTTTTTTTGGTGCGCCAGGTCCATTCACAGTTGAGCTCGCTCAGTTTAGCTCAATGTTCTTTGGCTAATTTCAAATACTATTTGTTTTATCAAGGGCCAAATTCTCGCTGGCTTCCCTTTCTTTCAATGCTACGGGCAACAATGTCATACTCATTTGGACCAGACAGTATCAGATACATGGTCTACATGTAGAGAGACAGAGGGGCGCTGTTTCGCTCGCTCAGATGATTTCTCCTGTGAGATACATTCAACCTCTTGCGAATTGAAGGACAATTATGAAGCACAGAGAGATGAAAGATACATTATATAAAAATAATCTTGGTCAATGTTTTGGGGAAGCCTGGCTTCCCTTGGTATAGAATAAATAACTGTCAGCTATTTTAACTGTCTGCAATGTCTACTTGGTAAATGTTTATAAAGTCTACTACGTCTGTCAATCTAAACTGTAAGGTCTTTTTAGTTGCTTGTATCCCGGGTAGACTAGCTGTTGTTATGGCGTCAGCTAGTGGGGATCCAAGTCATACTGGACTGTGTAACTTAAATGCAACATGAATTCTCTGATTGAACTCTTTGACCACAGACAGTAAAAGTGTTGTCATTGTTAATGGTTCTTCAACAATGTTCAGAAATATTGACTGTTCTGTTATTTCTTATTGTAGCTGAGTGAGCTGTGACTTACATCTAAAATGAGTCTCTTTGGGGAGAGAGAGGAGGAGACCACTGCCTCTAAAACGAGTCTCTCTGGGGAGAGAGAGGAGGAGACCACTGCCTCTAAAATTAGTCTCTCTGGAGAGAGAGAGGAGGTCCCCACTGCCTCTAAAATGAGTCTCTCTGGGGAGAGAGAGGAGGGGAACACTGCCTCTAAAATGACTCAAGACACCAGTTCTAAGAGGTAAGAGATTAAATGTAAAATATACAGTTCTCTTACAGATATAAAACTAAAGGGAAAAGTTCCCAAATTACGTCAAATGTAGGTCTACATCATTCATTTAAAAGTCCCAGAATCGATTTATCAATTGCAGACCGTAGCTTTAAAAGAAACATCAGGACTTCTAGAATTCCACTATACAGTTGTTAAAATGAAGTAGATGAGGTATTTATGTGATTTTGATGAGGTGATCTGTCTCCCTGTTTTGTTCAGTGTCCAGAAGCCCAGAGCAGAGTCCCCTACAACCAGCCTGCTATCAATGAAGAGTGATCAGCAACCTGCTTTCAGCCAGGAACCATTACCAGATGACAAGAAGGAAGTGGAGAGTTTGGACAGTGAGGATGCATTAAAGATCACACACAACCTTCTGGACAGAAGAAGTAAGACTGTGTTTCATACAATATTACAAAGAACGGCACAAAGGCCCTTATAAAACAGACACACACACAAACTTATGAGTCCCAACTTTCATTGTTTTCCTACAGGTCAAACTCTGCTGACAGTCCAACAAGACATTAAGGCTCAACTGAAACACAAGTATCAACACATATCTGAAGGAATTGGACACCATGGAAACCAAAGTCTGTTAAAGGACATCTACACAGAGCTCTACATCACAGAGGGTGGAAGTGGAGGGCTCAATAATGAACATGAGGTTAGACAGGTAGAGATGGCATCCAAGAAACAAACCACACAAGAGACATCAATCAAATGCAACGACATCTTCAAGCTTTTACCTGGACAAGACAAACCTATCAGAACTGTGCTGACCAAAGGAATCCCTGGCATTGGAAAAACAGTCTCTGTGCAGAAGGTCATCCTTGACTGGGCAGAGGGAAAAGCAAATAAGGACGTTAATTTCATGTTTCCTCTTCCTTTCCGTGATCTGAACCTGAAAAAGGACCAATACAGTCAATACTTCTTTCCCACTACTTCCCAGAGCTGAAAGAGATTGACAGCATTGAAGATGGTGAAACCAAAACTGTTTTCATTTTTGATGGTCTGGATGAGTGTCGACTTCCTCTAGACTTCAAAAACAATGAGAAGTGCTGTGATGTCACGAAGCCAACCTCAGTGGATGTTCTCCTGACAAACCTCATCGAGGAATCTGCTTCCCTCTGCTCTTCTCTGGATAACCTCACGACCTGCAGCAGCCAATCAGATCCCTCCTGAGTGTATTGACCAGGTGACAGAGGTACGAGGGTTCAATGATCCACAGAAGGAGGAGTACTTCAGGAAGAAAATCACAGATCAGAATCTGGCCAATGAAATCATTAAACACATGAAGACATCAAGGAGCCTCCACATCATGTGCCACATGCCCGTGTTCTGTTGGATATCAGCCACTGTCCTTGAGATGATACTGAAAGGGGCAGAGATGGATGAAGTCCCCAAAACTCTGACCCAGATGTACTCACACTTCATGCTCATCCAAATCATTGTGAAGAACAAGAAGTACAACAAAGCAACAGAGACAAACCCAAAGGAACTGTCTCAGTCAGACAAAGAGATGATCCTGAAACTGGCAAAGCTGGCTTTCCAACAGCTGCAGAAGGGCAACCTGATCTTCTATGAGCAGGACCTGAGAGAGTGTGGCCTTGATGTCACAGAGGCATCAGTGTACTCAGCATTGTGTACAGAGATCTTTAAAGAAGAATCTGGGCTGTACCAAGACAAGGTCTACAGCTTTCTGCATCTGAGCATTCAGGAGTTTCTAGCAGCAGTGCATGCTTTAGAGTCATGTCTGGGCAGGAAGGAACATGTTTTCCCCCCCGATGATAAAGAGAAGGAGTCAATCCAGTTGTCTGACTTACACAGGAGAGCAGTGGACCAGGCCTTGAGGAGTGAGAATGGACACCTGGACCTGTTCCTCCGCTTCCTTCTGGGTCTCTCACTGGAGTCCAATCAGAATCTGTTACGAGGCCTTCTGACACAGACAGGAAGTACAACACAGACCAATGAGGAAACAGTTGAGAGAACAGTCAGGTACCTTTCAGACAACATCGAAAGGGAATCCTCACCAGAAAGGATCATCAACTTGTTCCACTGTCTGAATGAACTTGGTGCCAACTCTCTAGTTGAAGACATGCAGACCTCCCTGCAATCAGGAACTCTTTCAGAAACAAGACTAGAACCTGACCAATGTTCAGCCCTGGCCTACCTGTTACTGATGTCAGAGGAGGTGCTGGAGGAGTTTGACCTGACGACATACAACACATCAAAGGAAGGTTATCAGAGGTTGCTGCCGGTAGTGAGAACCAGCAAGAGAGCATTGTAAGTTCTGTTATTGTGTTGATGTATACAGTATCATTATAATGAAGGATTTGTATATCTAACAGATTATCTCCTCTCTCCAGACTGGA
This sequence comes from Brachymystax lenok tsinlingensis, assembly GCA_030435695.1. Taxonomy (NCBI): domain Eukaryota; kingdom Metazoa; phylum Chordata; class Actinopteri; order Salmoniformes; family Salmonidae; genus Brachymystax; species Brachymystax lenok. Next base: position 28,485,370 of record CM059810.1, read on the forward strand.
TCGCTGTAACCTTACATATGAATCCTGTGAGACTCTGGCCTCAGCTCTGCAGACACCAAACTCCCCCCTGAAAGAACTGGACCTCAGCTACAGTGACCTGGAAGACAGAGGAGTGAAGCTGCTCTGTGTTGGACTAACCAGTCCACTCTGCAACATACAGACACTAGTGTGAGTTAGATATCTTCAGTATGAGTTATTATGTGGATATTTTAAAGATTTGTTAATCATGTGCTCTTCTGCACTCTAGTCTAGGTCAGTGTGGTCTGACAGAGGGTTGTTGTTCACATCTGGCCTCAGTCCTGAGTTCACCCAACTCACAACTGAAACGACTGGAGCTGAGAGACAATGACCTGCAGGACTCAGGAGTTACACTGCTGTCTGCTGGACTGGAGGATCCAGACTGTAAACTACACACACTGGGGTAAGTACAGCTGTTTCAGTCAGGTCGGTACTGAGCTTAGTAAAACAAACACTGAAAATCTGATGTTTGATGACAATTTTGTGTCATGGACAATTGTATTGGTGTCCTACAAGATGATTGACACCAGTACACCAACCTAGACAGCTGTTGTGTGTGTCTCTGTAGGCTGTCTGGCTGTCTGGTCACAGAGGAGGGCTGTGCTGCTCTGTCTTCAGCTCTGAGGTCAAACCCCTCCCACCTGAAAGAGCTGGACCTGAGCTACAATCACCCAGGAGACTCTGCAGGGGACTGCTTTCAGCTGCTCTGGTGGATCCCATATATAAACTCATGAAGCTGAAGTAAGTCAGAATAGATGTCCTAATAGTGTGAGCAGTGGTTGTGCCATATGTAGTGTAGTAGGGTCAGTAACATGACATGATGGTAGAATTAAGGGGAAGTTTACTCAGCAGGCTGAGCACTCCAACACAGCATACATCATCACCACATGAATACTCTTCTTCTGCATCTCTGATATCCTGTTGGAATTGTACTCTGTTCTGTATGCAGTAGGTAGGATAGAATACCTATATGTCTCTAGTAATGAATTGTACTCCGTTCTGTATGCAGTAGGTAGGATAGAATACCTATATGTCTCTAGTAATGAATTGTACTCCGTTCTGTATGCAGTAGGTAGGATAGAATACCTGTATGTCTCTAGTAATGAATTGTACTCTGTTCTGTATTCAGTAAGTAGGGTAGAATATCTGTATGTCTCTAGTAATGAATTGTACTCCGTTCTGTATGCAGTAGGTAGGATAGAATACCTGTTTGTCTCTAGTAATGAGTTGTACTCCGTTTTGTATGCAGTAGGTAGGATAGAATACCTGTATGTCTCTAGTAATGAATTGTACTCCGTTCTGTATGCAGTAGGTAGGATAGAATACCTGTTTGTCTCTAGTAATGAGTTGTACTCCGTTCTGTATGCAGTAGGTAGGATAGAATACCTGTATGTCTCTAGTAATGAATTGTACTCCGTTCTGTATGCAGTAGGTAGGATAGAATACCTGTTTGTCTCTAGTAATGAGTTAAACTCCGTTCTGTATGCAGTAGGTAGGATAGAATACCTGTATGTCTCTAGTAATGAGTTGTACTCCGTTCTGTATGCAGTAGGTAGGATAGAATACATGTGCACCAGAACACAACAATATGGTTTAAATGTTGACTGTTTTATTAGGTCTTTGTCAGTCAATAACCTGTTTCTCCTACAGTGTGGATCATGGTGGAGAGTGCAGGCTGAAATCAGGGCTTTGGAAATGTAAGTCTCTTCAATCCTAATTAACTGAATATTCAGAACTATAGTAACATAGTAACTAATCAATACTTGTTCTGTTCCTACAAAACAACATTTTATATCAAGATGTGGTTTGATTAAACTCTCCTTTTGTCTACAGATGCCTGTCATCTCACCCTGGACCCAAATACAGCAAACCCACACCTGATACTGTCTGAGGGGAACAGGAAGGTGACGTTGGTGGAAGAGAATCAGCATTATGAAGACCATCCAGACAGATTTGATTGTTGTCTCCAAGTTCTCTGCAGAGAAATCTTATCTTGTGGTCGATATTACTGGGAGGTGGCGAGGGATGATACCGTGGCTGACATTGGTGTGGTGTACAAAGTAATGAAGAGGAAGGGACGGAAGAATGACAGTTGGATTGGATCCAATAAGGAGTCCTGGTGTTTATTCTGCTCTGATAGTGGTTATGAATTTAACCATACTGGAGTCAGCCGATCTGTCTCTGGTCCTGTTTCTAACAGAGTTGGAGTGTATCTGGACTGGCCAGCTGGTACTTTGTCCTTCTATAGTGTGTCCTCCTCTGGTACACTGACACACCTTTACACAGAACACACCAGATTCACTGAGCCCCTCTATCCTGGGTTTGGGTTTTCCTCGATCTCCTCCTCAGTGACCCTAGATGACCAAAACATTCAGAGGTGAGTCATAGCAATGTTTATCATTTGTTTCCCTCTGGAATCATTCCTATAATTATATTAGTAGTGGTGTTTTAATGTGTTCTGTTGGACCTACAGACAGTTAGATTAGTAGTAGTGGTGTGTTTTAATGTGTTCTGTTGGACCTACAGACAGTTAGATTAGTAGTGTGTTTTAATGTGTTCTGTTGGACCTACTTTTTTTCCCCCTAATGGTTCTCTGTGGGAATCAAACCCACAACCCTAACATTGCAAGCACCATACTCTACCAACTGAGCTACACAGGGACACACATGTTGAGGTTGACATAGTGGGTTATGTCACATTTAGGCAATGCACCCTCGATAGGGAGCTGTTCTGTCACCCTTTATACACCCTTTGTATTGCTTATGAAGACTGTATGTATGCTATATAAAGCCTTTATAAGTTGTATTTAGTTTAATCACAGTTGTGAAATTCATTTTCAATACTATATGCATTATCAAGACTGTCCACTTTGAGGTACAGAATGGACCAGGGCTCAGCCACCATTATAGCTACCATTATAACGTAGATGTGGGCAGTAACAAGCAAAGCACTGAGACTGGAAGATAAGGGTAGAGCAGGGCCAATGGGGATTGTTCATAAATAGAGAAGGAGTGACGATATGTGCTATGTAAAGATAATGTGATAATTATAAGGCCAATAGGAGTTGTTCATGAACATACAAGGATACAGAATACTATGAAGGCAGAGCTCTGTGATAAGGAAGGTATTAAACGTTTGAATCTAAAAGTCTAAATTGAATTCACAAAAGTTCCGGTATCTGTGTAAAGATTTCACTCAAGATTTTCCACATCACAGTCTACCCTTCTGCTTTACCAACACCAGAGACCATGGTGGAGAGTCTTGGATCAAGCCTGGACCTGAGAACACCAGAGACCATGGTGGAGAGTGTTGGATCAAGCCTGGACCTGAGAACACCAGAGACCATGGTGGAGAGTGTTGTAGCAAGCCTGGACCTGAGAACACCAGAGACCATGGTGGAGAGTGTTGGATCAAGCCTGGACCTGAGAACACCAGAGACCATGGTGGAGAGTGTTGGATCAAGCCTGGACCTGAGAAATGTGTGTGTGAACTGATAATTGTTTTTAACTCAAAACAGTTTGAAAGCGTTCATTATAGTTGAGTCCCAATCAAGGAACACACATGATCTATTTGGTCAAAACAAATTTAAAGGTAGATTCAGCGATATGATGTCGATGCACAAAGTAAACATCCTAGTGGGTCAATTTCTACAACAACTAAGAGTGTTGGAGCGCAAGGCTAAACTTCTCCGCTGTTTTGGTCCCGTGACTAACACGCTGTAAGAGAGTGAAGAGAACCCATGCACATGGGAAGATACTGTGTGAGACTGTGTGAGAGAGAAGTCAGGCATCTTGCTCATCACAATATCTGTGGTGCTGCTCATACAAAATAATTTAGCTGACTCTACCTTTAAGCTCATCCTAGGATCTACCAGAAATCAGACCCCCAACATCTACAAAACATGGACTAGAACGATGTTGTTTCCTGCTTCCACAAACATTAATTAATACAACACTAATGTCAGATTATGGTATGCTAATGAGTGTATATATACTATTGATTAAACTGTATATTATTATCATATTATATATATATATGTATTATATTCTTGTTTTCCAAGACTGTTGATCGCTTATATTCAAGTCTGTTTAATAATAATAAATTCATTATTACATGAGATTGTCCATTTTAAATAACAACTACTTTTGACTTCAGGGATTCCTCAGAGCTGTAAGACTTGTGGCCATGTTGAGGTAAGTCATAATGTCAATTCTTACTTTTACATACCTGCAGGAGTCAGGCACAGTCTCAAAGCCAGGTGTGTACTGGCCAATCATTCATACTGGGATATAGACAGTCCTGTGTTCTGCTTTAGTAATATAAACACAGTCTCAAAGCCAGGTGTGTACTGACCAACCATTCATACTGAGATATTGACAGGTCCTGTGTTCTGCTTGTAGGCATGCAGGATTTTACCTGTTGTCATATTTTGTCATTAGACAGTTTAATTGATAAATCACCAGCATTCCATGTAACATTGAATAAATACATTAGGTTAGTTACTTTGGTTAATGGGACAGTTTCCCGGACACAGATTAAGTCTAGTCCTGGACCTTAAAGAACTTTCTATTGAAACTTCCATTGAACATGCTTTTTAGTCCAGCACTAGACTCAATCTGTGTCCAGGAAACAGGCCCCATATGTATTGCTAACATGCTTGTCCTTGTTCAGGACTCCACACACTGGCTTCAGATTGAACCCTTGACTTCCACTGTCCAGGGAGTGACAATATTCAGGTAAAATAACTCCTTTTAACATTTCATTCCACCTGCTAGTGTATTTCCCCATTACCTTTGGGAATAGTCTTCTAATCCAACCTCTCCATTTGACCATTGACCCTCTCTACCATATCTTGTTGTTGCCCTCAGGCACAGGACACCCAAAGGGAGTTATGAGTGCACAGTGTCTGGGCTCCGCTGGCTGTGTGAGAGAGATGTCATTCTGAAGTATCACTTCAGGAACTGGGAACCCTACAGTCAACTTCTGAAATACATGCAGTACATACAAGGTAGTCCATTGCTGGACATCACTATGGAGTTAGGTGAACTGGAGGAAGTTCATCTGCCACACTGTGTCTGTTTAGGTAAAACCATAAAGAAATAGTATTCAGAAAGACATTTCCATGGAACTGAGTTTCACTTCCTGAATGAATTAATGAACTATTCTGGGAGTTTGATTTAACTGTGATCTGGTACTGCATATTCTTTGTGTTTTAGTTGGATGAATAATACAATATTTGTCTTTCTCTCTCCTTTTTATTGTGTTGTTCAGGGGCCAACCCTTCCCTGAGGAATGAGATGAAGATTCTTCATGTAGAGGAACATGGAGTGTCTTTAGAGGAAGTTGATGAGGTCACCAGATTCCATGCTAAGATTCTCCATCCCAAGTTCTCAGCTATCTCTCTGATACTGAGATTACTGTCTTGGAACGTAGATGTCCACTGTGAGCTGATGCTCTATCTGACAGTGATGAAGGAAACACTAATTACACGCCTATACCTGTTCCCCAGTAACCCCGGCCAAATACAGGTGAGGTACCATTATTATAGAGATGACCTTAACTAGCCAGTGGTGCAGTTTATGTTGACACTCATTAAATGAAGATAATAGTGTGTTGCTAGTTTTCTGAATAATGTTTGAATTAGACTATACATTGACTGGCTGTGTATTTCATGCCTCGTTTCACAGGCTGTGGAACAACAGGAATCAAAGTTTCAAGGGTCTAAAAGGTTTCCCAACACAAGACCAGAGCGGTCCTTCAAACTGAATAGTTCCTTCAGACTGAACATTCCCTGTTCTATAGCCATCAATCCACAGGTACAGACTCAGTAGACTACGAACATGAATCTGACATTTAAGACATTTCTATGCATTGCTCTCTCTCGCTCAATCTCAATTCAAATGGCTTTATTGGCATGGGAAACATGTTTACATTGCTTAAGCAGTCTCTCTCGCCAGAGGATTCATCTCATACATAGAGACACCACACCAAGCTTTTTCAAGGCGGTTGTGAAAATGACAGGGATTGACATTGAGATGGAGTTATTCGGTGATGATGAGAGGATAGCATGGAGAGAAATTGTATCACGAGGTAGGAGAACATGTCAATCATCACTTTGTACTTTTGTAACATATGCTATTTAGAGTGATATAAACTAACTTTGTTTATCTTTCAGATGAATACTATCAGAACCAAGGTAAGACCCAGATGCAGACTGTCGAAGTAACAGTGTTTATTGTAACAGGGGCAAAGACAGGTCAAGGCAGGCAGAGGTCAGTAATCCAGAGAGGGTGCAGAAGGTACCGATCGGCAGGAAGGGTCAGGGACAGGCAGAGTTGTCAGGCAGGCGGGCTCAGAGTCAGGACAGGCAAGGGTCTAAAACTGGAAGAAAGAAAAAGAGAGACTGGGGAAAAATTAGGAGGACAGGAAAAGAGAGACTGGGGAAAAAACAGGAGCTGAGACACAACGCTGGTTGACTCGAACAAACAAGACGAACTGGCAGCAGACAAACAGAGAACACAGGAATAAGTACACAGGGGGTAATGGGGAGATGGGAGACACCTGGAGGGGGGTGGAGACAATCACAAAGACAGGTGGAAAAGATCAGGGTGTGATAGAATACGTCACTGACACCCGTTCAACAAGTAAACATGAGAGTTACAAAGCATTCAGAAAGTATTCAGACCCCTTGACTTTCCCACATTTTCGTACGTTACAGCCTTGTTCTAAAATGGATTCAATTGTTTTTTTCCTTCATCAATCTACACACAATACCCCATAATGACAAAGCAAATGTATTAAAAATAGAAAACAATCATTACATAAGTATTCAGACCCTTTACTCAGTACTTTGTTGAAGCACCTTTGGCAGCGATTACAGCCTAGAATCTTCTTGGGTATGACGCTACAAGCATGGCACACCTGTATTTGGGGAGTTTCTCATATTCTTCTCTGCAGATCCTCTCAAGCTCTGTCAGGTTGAATGGGAGCGTCGCTGCACAGATATTTTCAGGTCTCTCCAGACATGTTGGATCGGGTTCAAGTCCGGGCCCTGGCTGGGCCTCTCATTGACATTCAGAGACTTGTCCCAAGCCACTCCTGCGTTGTCTTGTCTGTGTGCTTAGGGTAGTTGTCCTGTTGTAAGGTGAACCTTCGCCCCAGTCTGAGGTCCTGAGCGCTCTGGAGCAGGTTTTCATCAAGGATCTCTTTTATACGTTCATCTTTCCCTCGTTTCTGACTAGTCTCCCAGTCCCTGCCGCTGAAAAACATCCCCACAGCATGACGCTGCCACCACCATGCTTCACTGTAGGGATGGTGCCAGGTTTCTTCCAGACCCTTGGCTTTCAGGCCAAAGAGTTCAATATTGGTTTCATCAGACCAGAGAATCTTGTTTCTCATGATCTGAAAGTCTTTACGTGCCTTTTGGCAAACTCCAAGCAGGCTGTCATGTGCCGTTTACTGAGGAGTGGCTTCCGTCTGGCCAAACTACCATAAAGGCCTGATTGGTGGAGTGCTGCAGAGATGGTTGTCCTTCTGGAAGGTTCTCCCATCTCCACAGAGGAACTTTGGAGCTCTGTCAGAGTGACCATCGGGTTCTTGTTCACCTCCCTGGCCAAGGCTCTTCTCCGCCGATTGCTCAGTTTGGCTGGGCGGCCGAGAGTCTTGGAGGTTCTAAACTCCTTTCATTTAGGAAGGATGGAGGCCACTGTGTTCTTGGGGACCTTTAATGCTGCAGACATTTTTTTGGTACCCTTCCCCAGATCTGTGCCTCGACACAATCCCGGAGCTCTATGGACAATTCCTGAGACCTCAAATTTGTACACCTGTTTTTGCTTTGTCGTTATGGGGTATTGTGATGTCATTATGGGGTATTGTGGTGTCATTATGGGGTATTGTGGTGTCATTATGGGGTATTATGTGTAGATTTTTTTGATTAACCGTTATTTATCTAGGCAAGTCAGTTAAGAACAAATTCTTATTTACAATGGACTGCCTAACCCGGACAACACTGGGCCAATTGTGCCGCCCTATGGGACTCCCAATCACGGCGGGTTGTGATACAGCCAGGATTCGAACCAGGGTCTGTAGTGACACCTCTAGCACTGAGCTGCGTCACTAGATTGCTGATGATCTTTTTTTCATCTCTTTTAGAATAAGGCTGTAACGTTGTAAAATGTGGAAAAAGTCAAGGGGTCTGAATACTTTCCGAAGGCCCTGTATATGAGGCTTTCAAAAACATCGCTGGTCTTTGTATATAGTTGAATCTGTGCTTGAAATGCAATACTTCCAGATATTGTATGTATTGGGAACATGTCCACTTTGACATTAGTGTATTTTCAGTAGATTGTTGACAAAACATTACAATGAAATCCATGTTAATCCCACTATGTAACACAATAGAGAAATCCAAGGGGCATGAACACCTCTGCAAGACTCTGTATGTTATGTAGAACAGACAATCGTGTCAGCCAGGGTAGGTGGCAATTCCAAATAAGGCAGTCAATTCAGGAAGTAAACTGAAATTCCAATTCAATAACTGGAAAAGGGCATCTATTGTCAATGACTAATAGGAAGAAAAAAGGTTTAATTTAGACTGACATGAATACGTTTAAATTGAATGACTTGAATATGAATTGACTACAACCCTGGAGTCAGCTCTATACAAGAAATTAACATCAGAGGAATGATAACTGGAGAGACTGTTAGATGTAGAAACAGCTGCTGTTAACCCTAAAGCCATATTCATTTAATTCACCCCCCTTCAGCATTAACACTCCCTGGGATTCCTGCTGAGGAGTTTCTGAAGAAACACAGGGCTATACTCATTCAGGGAGTCAAAAACCCAATGCCAATTGCAGATGATCTGTCGTCAAAGAGCATGATTGGTGATGAAGAGTATTCCAGAATAAAAGCTGAAACAACTGAACAGGACCGAATGAGAGAACTACTGAATGCAGTCCTCCCAAAAGGACCAGAAGTGACGGGAGCTTGTCTCAAAGCTCTCATTGAACATGAACACCATCTTGTTAAGTACTTGAGTGAATCTCGGTAAGACAGTTGTATTTTCTCCCTCCCTTGAATATGTGGAATAATTAAATATAGGTCAAATAAAAACATAGCTACCCAGATCAAAGAGAAACTCTTTTTCAGAATGGAAGCATGTTTTTGTGTTGCTGCCTGTAATAAATGTCTCTTATTATAGTTCTATCATAAGACCATCATCACATCATTATCTCAGGTGTACCATAGGACCATCATCACATCATTATCTCAGGTGTACCATAGGACCATCATCACATCATTATCTCAGGTGTATCATAGGACCATCATCACATCATTATCTCAGGTGTATCATAGGACCATCATCACATCATTATCTCAGGTGTATCATAGGACCATCATCACATCATTATCTCAGGTGTATCATAGGACCATCATCACATCATTATCTCAGGTGTATCATAGGACCGTCATCACATCATTATCTCAGGTGTATCATAGGACCATCATCACATCATTATCTCAGGTGTATCATAGGACCATCATCACATCATTATCTCAGGTGTATCATAGGACCATCATCACATCATTATCTCAGGTGTATCATAGGACCATCATCACATCATTATCTCAGGTGTATCATAGGACCATCATCACATCATTATCTCAGGTGTATCATAGGACCATCATCACATCATTATCTCAGGTGTGTCATAGGACCATCATCACATCATTATCTCAGGTGTATCATAGGACCATCATCACATCATTATCTCAGGTGTGTCTCACTCCTCATTCTTCTCCATAATTTCTGATCTCTCTCTTCCCTTCTCCTCCATCCTCTGTCTTGTAGCACCTAATCTGAAGATGCTGAGGCCTTGTCACGACTTCCGCCGAAGTCGGTTCCTCTCCTTGTTCGGGCGGTGTTCGGCGGTCGACGTCACCGGTCTTCTAGCCATCGCCGATCCGCTTTTCATTTTCCATTTGTTTTGTCTTGTTTTCCATCACACCTGGTTTTAATTTGCCCTCATTACCATTGTTAATTTAACCCTCTGGGGAATTGTTTGTAGGCATGCCGGTTCACGCCGGGTTTGTATGTTTTCAACCGTGCTTTGTGGCAGCCGGTATTTGTACGAGTATCTTGTACTTTGTGCTGCCTTACTTGGTTTTGGGCATTTGTTTTGTGATGCGGTTGCTTTCTGTTTTTACATTGCCTGAGTAAAGTACTTACTATACTCATCTCTGCTCTCCTGCGCCTGACTACCTACACCAGCTTCACGCACCACATGACAGGCCTGTCTTCTAGTCTGTGGACAAAGACACTTCTTCACCTAATCTGAAGATGCTGAGGCCTGTCTCCTAGTCTGTGGACAAAGACCCTTCTTCACCAAATCTGAAGATGCTGAGGCCTGTCTCCTAGTCTGTGGAGAAAGACACTTAAATGATTGTAAGGGAAATGTTCATGTTTGTGCTATTCTATTCTATTGTTTTGAGAATGAGATGTCTCAGTTTCAAGGTCTCATCTTAAAGAGAAGACTGGTGAGGTGTTGGTCTGTCAAATGCTATGAACCAGGATTGGTCGGACACATGAATGGAACAAAATGGTAATGATTCATTAATTATGCTAAATCATGCAATATAACTTGTCTGTGTATAGCCGTATATAAGACAACTGCTGGATCTGACCAGGGAGAGCTCCTGATTGACATGTGTACTATGGTACATTGAGTTGGGTCTGACCAGGGAGAGCTCCTAATTGACATGTGAACTATGGTACATTGAGTTGGGTCTGCCAAGGGAGAGCTCCTGATTGACATGGTGCTTTGAGTTGGGTCTGACCAGGGAGAGATCCGGATTGGTTGGAACCTCTTCAGCTCGCTGACAATAAACAATGATTCATTTCAGATTGACTTAGAGTGTCTTTGTGTGAAAGATTTTGCACAATGTGATTTTGAAAACGCAATTAAGAGAGTGAACTGGAATGATCTCTAATCCTATACAGAATATTTGTGGAATATTTAATCAAAATATGACACCTTACTGGAACTTGTGAATTCAAAATAAGACCTTTAATACAAAGTATCAAGGCCGTGCTGAACCATGGATCAACCGACTAAATCAACACAGGGCTCTGCCCTTATAGCTTTACATCCTTGCATGAAGCATATGGACACTCCCCATATGCTAACACAAATTCCCTCTTTTCTATAGGTCCTTTGTTACATTGTCTGCTGACATCCTGTTTCTGCTGGAGTCCAATGTTCAACTCTGTTTATCTAGCTCTGTCCATTTACCTGAGCTCAGAAGATATTCTGCTCACATATGTCTTATTTGTTAAATATGTTTTTTTTGTCTCAATACTTCAAAGTGGTCAGTCAGAATACTGGAAATGTAATCATTGTCATGAGTTTTTATGAATAAATTCATATGTTTAACGACTAAATGATTTATACGTTTAAAGTAATGATAAGACAATATCTAACAGTTTTCTACCCTGTCTCAGTATAAATGCTTGTAATGTTTGTGTGTAGGAAAGTAGGAACTGATAACAGGATCAGCTGGTGACAGACAACTTGTGACCACTTTGAAACTAAGAACAGGAACTTCTTGTGAGACCAACTAGATAAGGAAGGCCTCCCTGTCCTCGGGGGGAGGAATGGATAGGAGCTGTCCAGATTGACTTATGTTGCAAGATTGTGATAAGCCAATGAATGTGTATATCCTAGAGAGGGTGCAGCATTTGTATCACTTGTGTTTAGCTTAAAGCTTGTACAATATAAAAGACTATGTTCACATTTGGAGTCCAGAATTCTCATGAATAAACAACCTGACCAAATTGCAGATATGGGACTTTGTCTAATTTTTCATTAACTAGAGCTTTACAACCTCTGGGAATTACGAAGAGAGAAAATAAACCGAACAAAAGAAAATACAAATATCAAACAGAATAACCCAAATATCCAATGTAGAAGCGATGAGCAGTACAGTAGTAGTACAGAGCCTTACCCGAGGTTGTCTCAGTGATGTAGAATATATACCTCCAGGATACTTTTCTGCTGGACTCCACAAGGATCCATTGAGGTTGTCTCAGCGATGTAGAATATACACTAAATTATACAAAAAGAAACAACTACTACATGATTATGAGAAACAAATAAAAAATAAACACACAAGAAACCAAACAAAAACCTATAATATAACATTCTAAAACACCATACCTGTACAAGATCCTCCCTTGCAGACACCCCTCTAACAGCAGTCATAGCAAATATGAAAAAAAAAATGGGGACATGGTGGGTAGACACTCATAACCGGAATACCCTATCATGTCTAGGTGAACAGATATTCAGAAGGTCTAACATAATTTATCATTCAGCAACTGTTACATTGAGTCCATGAGTATGTTCTGTTATACTATGTGTAAACTGTAAACACATTCCTCATCCCAATCGTAAGGGGCAGTCACCCATTTGACACACAGCCCAGAAGATTGGGTAACATTTGTGTTTGCACCATTTTCACAAACCTCAAACATCTCAGGTTCAGGTACTATTAACTTCTCTGGGAGCAGTGCATGAGGTGACCGTTTTGGAGAGCCTGGCGTGCCCAAAGTAAAATGCCTCCCATTTAGGCCCAGAAAATAGGATATGCATATATTTAGTACCATTGGATAGGAAACACTCTGAATTTTCCAAAACTGTTAACCATTTGTCTGTGAGTGAATCAGAACGCATATAACAGGCAAAACCCTGAGGAATCTCTGTCCTGGAAAAAGTGATTTTGACACGTTGCTCATTTGGGAACCCCTCCCTATTGAAAATGACCATATATAGGCATATGAATGCAGTACACGTCGCTTCCTTATGATGTCAACAGCCTCGAGACGGTGTTTCCCTCCATTTTGGATGAATTTAGACCAGAGAAAAACAGCAAACAATGAAGACCCTCGTTCTGAGAAAAGTTCCGTGGCGCTGCACGAGAAGTCACGGAGTGTCTTTTGTAGCCTCGTTATTGATCAGTTTATATTCCGGCTGATTTATAATAGTAAATATACGTAAAAGTGTTCCTAAGGATACATTTAAAACTATGTTTGATTGTTCTTGGACAAGTTTATAGGTATAATTTGAACGAGTTCACGCCGCGTTTCATGGACTAGTGGAGGCTGTCGTTTCTGATTATAACGCGCAAACCAAACGGAGGATTTATGGATAAAAGACGTTACTTTTTCTAACAAAAGAACCATGGATTGTCTTCGTTGGACACTTAGGATGACCTCAGCAGAAGTTCTTCAACAGGTAATTGATTTGTTTTCGCTGTGAAATGTGTTATGTGTGTGCCATGATGGCTAATCGATACATGGCTATTGGAAAAATATGTGAGGTGCTAACCTCAAACAATGAAATGTGCTGCTTTCACCGTAAAGCCTTTTTGAAATCTGACAACGCTGTGATATTGCCAAGAAACATAGCTTTTGATGAGTATGGAACACTTGCATATTGGTGGATGTTTAATAATTCCATTTTGGGATTTTGAATTTGGCGCTTTAGATTTTCGCTGGTAGTGTCGGGACGAGCCCGCTAGCGACCCAGCAATCCCTGACTGGTTAACCAATAAAACAACTAACCCAACCCAATTATGATGTTTAACTTCTTAGGGAGCAGCGCACGAGGTGACCGTTTTGGAGACCCTGGCGTGCCCAAAGTAAAATGCCTCCCATTCAGGCCCAGAAAATAGGATATGCACATATTTAGTACCATTGGATAGGAAACACTCTGAAGTTGTCTGTGAGTATAACAGAACGGATATGGCAGGCAAAAACCAGAGGAATTTCTGTCCTGGAAAAAGTGGTTTTGACACATTGCCTCATTTTGAACCCCTCCCGTATGAAAATGCCCATATAAGGGGGCATATGAATGCAGTACCTATTGCTTCCTCTGGATGTCAACAGTCTCGAGAAAGTGTTCTGATTCTTTTTAGATGTTTTTAGAGCAGAGAAGAAGAGGAATAAGGAAGTGGCCACACAGATGTCAATACAAGAAAACGCGTGTTCACGGCTGGCGCGCGCTCTGTGGTTTTTTCCTTTCTTATCGCCCAGTTTATATTCCGGTTGAAATATTATACTATTTATACATAAAAGTGTTCCTAAGGATACATTTAAAATTATGTTTGATTGTTCTTGGACAAGTTTATAGGTATAAGTTGAACGAGTTCTCTTCACGTTTCAATGGAGGAGTCGACGCTATATTTTCTCATTATAATGCGCCAACCAAACTGAGATTTATGGATATAATACATTACTTTTTCTAACAAAAGAACCATGGATTGTCTTCGTTGGACACTTGGGAAGCCCTCAGCAGAAGTTCTTCAAAAGGTAATTGATTTGTTTTCGCTGTGAAATGTGTTTTCTGTGAACCATGGAGGCTTATGAATTTATGGTAATGGCAAATATGTGGGGTGCTACCCTCAAACAATCAAATGTAGTGCTTTCGCCGTGAAGCCTTTTTGAAATCTGACAACGCTGTGATATTGCCAAGAAGCAGAGCTTTTGATGACTATGAAACACTTGTATATTGATGCATGTTTAATAATTCAACTTTTGGATTTTGAATTTGGCGCCTTGCATTTCACCGGGTAGTGTCGGGAGTGGGGCGCCCCACCACTCCGTAAGAAGTTAATGTAGCTACCAGACCCAACACATTTGTATGCCAACAGTGGAATCTTGTCTCTCCCTCTCTTTAGCTCCGCGTCCTCTGTCACGGTGTCTTCAAGCTCACCCATTATACAGCTGGACCTTACTTCAAGTGAGAACTATGCACCCACCAAAGAGAGACATGACAATCTTTACCACTGCAGGTGTTGTAAGGAGTACCGTATGTGTGGACCAGACCAAATCTATCCCAACACCCCCTCCTGGTTGATAGGGAAATTTGTATGTTTATGTAGTGACTAAAAATATTCCACCCTGAAAATGTATGCAATGGTGTTAGAGTGTTAAGACAATAATCCAATAATGTGTGTGTCTAGAACTTTTTAGAGACTAGAACATGGTGTTACTATCTTGCAATGTAAGCAGGGTGTATTTGAGAAAAACAAAGGAATCCTTGTGAAACCAACTACAGAAAAGAGGCCTTCCCACCCTCGGGAGGGGAGGAACTGTTAGAAACTGTCTAGCTTGAAGAAATATGTTGAGATAAGGCATGAATGTATGTGTACTGTGGAAAAATACATCCGTCTAAAGAGGGGTGGAGCTCATTGGTATGAAGCTCATTTGTATGTACAATATAAAAAGGCTGTGCTCCCATTTTGAGAGCAGAACGTTCTCTGAATAAAACCTGACCTATTGCAGATTGGGACTTTGTTTAATTCTTTAAAACTTAAGAGTTTTGTTAGGTTGGATAGTCTTCCAACTCATTGGTATGTTTCTTAATTTTTCACCGGTGGAAGACACTTGACTGATTACATGCAGTAGTTATTCTTATGGCAGTTGCAGTAGGGACCGTAATTGGGCAATCATTATGTGTAAATGTAGCAGGAGACGGGGTGGTTGAGATATGTTTACATAGGGTTGTTATTTAAATATTACGAATTAGTGATCTTGACATAAGAAGAGTCTGTTGTCAGGAAATGACTGACCACTTTGAAGTATTGAGACAAAAAAAAACATATTTAACAAATAAGACATATGTTAGCAGAATATCTGCTGAGCTCAGGTAAATGGACAGAGCTAGATAAACAGAGTTGAACATTGGACTCCAGCAGAAACAGGATGTCAGAAAAGACATATGGAACTGATAACCAGACATGTAGAAACAGGATGTCAGCAGACAATGTAACAAAGGACCTATAGAAAAGAGGGAAATTGTGTCAGCATATGGGGAGTGTCCATATGCTTCATGTAAGGATGTAAAGCTATAAGGGCAGAGCCCTGTGTTGAATCAGTCGGTTGATCCATGGTTCAGCACGGCCGTTGATACTTTGTATTAAAGGTCTTATTTTGAATTCACAAGTTCCAGTAAGGTGTCATATTTTGATTAAATATTCCACAACAGTCTACCCACACCCAGGGCTTGACTACAACTGTTGATCTGAAGCTGTGTCCAAAAGAAAGGGGTCCAGCTCCCCAAGAAGGTTGATCATCCTGGAACATGACTCGGTTCCTTTTCTCAACACCATGTCGGTGAGGTCACGTGCCTTCTCTGCCCTCTCAGCAATCCCCTTTAGTGAGTCCATTTCCTCCTGAAAGAAGGAGTTGAAATCCCCCATAAAGAATCTAAGAAAGGTCTTTGGTCAAGATGTCAACGTGGTGATGTGTATCTTTGACTTACCTAACTATCAGCTTCCCCCATCTGTATAGGATTAGAGATCATTCCAGTTCACTCTCTTAATTGCGTTTTCAAAATCATGTTGTGCAAAATCTTTTACACAAAGACATTCTAAGTCAATCTGATATGAATCATTGTTTATTGTCAGCGAGCTGAAGAGGTTCCAACCAATCAGGATCTCTCCCTGGTCAGACCCAACTCAATGCACCATAGTACACATGTCAATCAGGAGCTCTCCCTTGGCAGACCCAACTCAATGCACCATAGTACACATGTCAATCAGGAGCTCTGCTGGGGCAGCCCCAACTCAATGCACCATAGTACACATGTCAATCAGGAGCTCTCCCTGGTCAGACACAACTCAATGCACCGTATTACACATGTCAATCAGGAGCTCTGCTGGGGCAGCCCCAACTCAATGCACCATAGTACACATGTCAATCAGGAGCTCTCCCTGGTCAGACCGAACTCAATGCACCATAGTACACATGTCAATCAGGAGCTCAGCTGGGGCAGCCCCAACTCAATGCACTGTATTACACATGTCAATCAGGAGCTCTCCCTGGTCAGACCCAGCAGTTGTCTTATATATGGCTATACACAGACAAGTTATATTGCATGATTTAGCATAATTAATTAATCATTACCGTTTTGTTCCATTCATGTGTCAGACCAATCCTGGTTCATAGCATTTGACAGACCAACACCTCACCAGTCTTCTCTTTAAGATGAGACCTTGAAACTGAGACATCTCATTCTCAAAACAATAGAATAGAATAGCACAAACATGAACATTTCCCTTACAATCATTTAAGTGTCTTCATCCACAGACAAGGAGACAAGCCTCCACATCTTCAGATTAGGTGAAGTAGTGTTTTTGTCCACAGACCTAGGAGACAGGCCTCAGCATTTTAAGATTAGGTGAAGAAGTGTCTTTCTCCACAGACTAGGAGACAGGCCTCAGCATCTTCAGATTAGGTGGAGAAGTGTCTTTGTCCACCGACTAGGAGACAGGCCTCAGCATCTTCAGATTAGGTGAAGAAGTGTCTTTAACCACAGACTAGCAGACAGGCCTCAGCATCTTCAGATTAGGTGCTACAAGACATAGGATGGAGGAGAAGGGAAGAGCGAGATCAGAAAGTATGGAGAAGAATGAGGAGTGAGATACACCTGAGATAATGATGTGATGATGGTCCTATGATACACCTGAGATAATGATGTGATGATGGTCCTATGATACACCTGAGATAATGATGTGATGATGGTCCTATGATACACCTGAGATAATGATGTGATGATGGTCCTATGATACACCTGAGATAATGATGTGATGATGGTCCTATGATACACCTGAGATAATGATGTGATGATGGTCCTATGATACACCTGAGATAATGATGATGATGGTCCTATGATATACCTGAGATAATGATGTGATGATGGTCCTATGATACACCTGAGATAATGATGTGATGATGGTCCTATGATACACCTGAGATAATGATGTGATGATGGTCCTATGATACACCTGAGATGATGATGTGATGATGGTCCTATGATACACCTGAGATAATGATGTGATGATGGTCCTATGATACACCTGAGATAATGATGTGATGATGGTCCTATGATACACCTGAGATAATGATGTGATGATGGTCCTATGATACACCTGAGATAATGATGTGATGATGGTCCTATGATAGAACTATAATAAGAGACATTTATTACAGGCAGCAACACAAAAACATGCTTCCATTCTGAAAAAGAGTTTCTCTTTGATCTGGGTAGCTATATTGTTATTTGACCTATATTTAAATCATTCCACATATTCAAGGGAGGGAGGAAAGACAACTGTCTTACCGAGATTCACTCAAGTACTTAACAAGATGGTGTTCATGTTCAATGAGAGCTTTGAGACAAGCTCCCGTCACTTCTGGTCCTTTAGGGAGGACTGCATTCAGTAGTTCTCTCATTCGGTCCTGTTCAGTTGTTTCAGCTTTTATTCTGGAATACTCTTCATCACCAATCATGCTCTTTGATGACAGATAATCTGCTATTGGCATTGGGCTTTTGACTCCCTGAATGAGTATAGCCCTGTGTTTCTTCAGAAACTCCTCAGCAGGAATCCCAGGGAGTGTTAATGCTGAAGGGGGGTGAATTAAATGAATATGGCTTTAGGGTTAACAGCAGCTGTTTCTACATCTAACAGTCTCTCCAGTTATCATTCCTCTGATAGTAATTTATTGTATAGAGCTGACTCCAGGGTTGTAGTCAATTCAAATTCAAGTCAGTCAATAAAAAATAAAAATGAAATTCCTATTTGGTTCATTGAGAAGTCATTGAAAATAGATGCCCTTTTCCAGTTACTGAATTGGAATTTCAGTTTACTTCCTGAATTGACTGCCTTATTTGTAATTGACACCTACCCTGGCTGACACGATTGTCTATTCTACATAACATACAGAGCCTTGCTGAAGTGTTCATACCCCTTGGATTTCTCTATTGTTACATAGTGGGATTAAAATTGATTTAATTGTAAGGTTTGACAACAATCTAATGAAAATACACTAATGTGGACATGTCCCCCATACATACAACATCTGTAATGTCCCTCAGTCAATTATTGCATTTCAAGCACAGATTCAACTATATACAAAGACCAGGGATCTTTTTGAAAGCCTCATGAAGAAGGGCAGTGATTGGTAGATGGGTAACAATAACAAAATCAGACATTTAATATATCTTTAAGGATGGTCAAGTTAATAATGATGCTGTGGATGATGAATTAAAACACCCAGACACATCAAAGATACAGTCGTCCTTCTGTACTGAGCTGCAGGACAGGAATGAAACTGCTCGGGGATGTCACCATCAGGACATTGCTGAATTTGAAACAGTTACAGAGTTCAATGTCTGTGATGGGAGAAAACTGAGGATTGTTCAACAACATTGTAGTGACTCCATAATAAAGACTTAAATGACAGAGTGAAAAGAAGAATACAAATATACAGAATAAAAATATTCCAAAACATGCATCTTATATGCAACAAGGTACTAAAGTAATACTGTAAAAAACCTCTACAAAGGAATATACACTTTTTGGCCTAAATTCAAAGCATCTTGTTTGGTGCAAATCCAACACAACACATCACTGAGTAACTGTCTTCTTATTTTCCAGCATGGTGGTGGCTGCATCCTGGTATGGGTATGCTTGTCATCAGCAAATACTGGGGAGTTTTTCAGGATAAAAAGAAAACAGGAAGGCGCTAAGAACAGGCAAAATCCTAGAGGAAAATCTGCTTCAGTCTGCTTTACACCAGACACTGGGAGAGGAATTCACCTTTCAACAGAACAATAACCTACAACACAAGGCCAGATCTACACTGGAGTTGCTTACCAAGAAGACATTGAATGTTCCTGAGTGGCCAAGTTACAGTTCTGACTTAAATCTGCTTGTAAATCTATGGAAAGACTTAAATGGCTGTCTAGCCATGATCTCCAACATCTTGACAGAGCTTGAAGAATTATGAACATAATAATGGGCTAATATTGTACAATCCAGATGTAAAGCTCTTAGAGACTTACCCAAGAAGACTTCCACCTGTAATTTCTATCAATCTAAATATATATATTCTGTGACATTACAGAGTATTTTGTGTAGATTGTTGACAAGAAATGACAATGAAATCCCTTTGAATCCCACTTTGTAACACAATAAAATTGCAGATACAGATATTTCTGCAAGGCTCTGTATTTCTGTCTGAATGTTCTATATCATTACACCCCACTGAACATGGCTCATGAAGACCTTCCTTCATCAGTGTCCTTCATCACAACTTGAAGAGATGTTAGCTCTATCACCTGTTTAAAAACCTCATCCACAAAAACAAACTTACATATTGAATGAGAGTCTTTGCTGTACTCATCTGAAAGACAAACAATAGAAAATATCATAAAACATTTTAATAGCATCTGTTAGAAAAGGACATTGATGATTGACATACTGTTCATGTATAGTATTTCTTACCTTTTGATACCACTGATTTCCATACTGTCCTCTCATCGTCCCCAATTAACTCCATCTCAATGTCAACCCCTGTGTTTCCCATTATCATCTTACAACAGCTGGGTGTGGTGTCTGCAGGTAACAGCTGAATCTTCTGTAGAAGGCCACATGGTGCAACGATTGAGACAACAGACAGAGAGAGAGAAAGGGTGAAATAGAATGATATTCCAGTTATTCATATACAATATGACAGATTCATGTCCTCAGCCTGCTAAAACTGTACCTCTGGATTGATGGAAGTGGAGTGGCGATTCTTGAGTGCAAACCAACTGTTCAGCTTTAAGGACCCGTTTGGACTTGACAGGACCAATTCTGAATATCCTTGGGAGCGCTGACTTTTCTCCCGTTCCTGAACAGCCTACAAAATGAGCAACATAGTAGTCAGTCAGAACAATGTAGTCTCATAATTCACACAACATGCAGCTAACTGAGCAATCCATTTTTGTCAACACATTTGTTATTGATTTAACCCTTATTTTACCAGGTAAGTTGACTGAGAAGAGATTCTCTTTTACAGCAACGACCTGAGGAAGAGTTGCAGGGAGGAGGGGATGAATGAGCCATTTGGAAGCAGGGGATGATTAGGTAGCCATGATGGTATGAGGGCCAGATTGGGAATTTAGCCAGGACACTGGGGTTAACACCCCTACTCTTATGATAAGTGCCATGGGATCTTTAGTGACCATGGAGAAGACACCCGTTTAACGTCCCATGCGAAAGACAGCACCCTACACAGGGCAATGTCCCCATCACTGCCCAGGGGCATTGGGTTCTCCTTCGACCAGAGGGAAGAGTGCTGTCTACTGGCTCTTCAAATGAATGAGACAGAAATAGATTTCGCACAGAGTTGCATCTTGTCTTTGTAATCTAGAGATTTTCAACCAACTATCAGCTTTCCTTCAGTAAGTTTCAACTTACTGTTGTCACTTCAATGATAGTGCCTCACCTCTTTCTGACTGGAGTTTCTGAGGAGCAGGTACAGCCGTGAAATTACTGTTGACTTTTTTACTGCCATATAGAGGACCACGTCACAGTGGACATCTACGTTCCAAGAAAATATATAGCTCAGTATAACAGAGATAAGTGAGAACTTGGGATGGAGAATCTTAGCATGGAATCTGGTGACCTCATACACTTCCTCAAAAGACACTCCATGTTCCTCTACATGAAGAATCTTCATGTCATTCCTCAGGGAAGGGTTGGTTCCTGAACAACACAATGAAAAGAGACAGAAAGACAAATATTGCATTATTCATCCAACTAAAACAGAATATGCAGTACCAGATCACAGGAAACTCAAACTCCCAGAATAGTTCATTCATTAATTCAGGAAGTGAAACTCAGTTACATGGAAATGTGTTTCTGAATACTATTTCTATATGGTTTTACCTAAACAGACAAAGTGTGGCAGATGAACTTCCTCCAGTTCACCTAACTCCATTGTGATGTCCAGCAATGGACCACCTTGTGTGTACTGCATGTCTTTCAGAAGTTCACTGTAGGGTTCCCAGTTCCTGAAGTGATACTTCAGAATGACGTCTCTCTCACACAGCCAGCGGAGCCCAGACACTGTACACTCATAACTCCCTTTGGGAGTCCTGTGCCTGAGGGCAACAACAAGATATGGTAGAGAGGGTCAATGGTCAAATGGAGAGGTTGGATTAGAAGACTATTCCCAAAGGTAATGGGGAAATACACTAGCAAGTGGAATGAAATGTTAAATGTAGTTATTTTACCTGAACATTGTCTTTCCCTGGACAGTGGAAGTCAAGGGTTCAATCTGAAGCCAGTTGGTGGTGTCCTGAACAAGGACAAGCATGTCAGTAATACATATGGGGCCTGTTTCCTGGACACAGATTGAGTCTAGTGCTGGACTAAAAGCATGCTCAATGGAAGTTTCAATAGAAAGTTATTTCTGGTCCAGGACTAGACTTAATCTGTGTCTGGGAAACTGGCCCATTAACCAAAGTAACTAATCTAAATGTATTTATTCAATGTTACATGGACTGCTGGTGATTTATCAATTAAACTGTCTAATGACAAAATATGACCACAGGTAAAATCCTGCATGCCTACAAGCAGAACACAGGACTGTCTATATCCCAGTATGAATGGTTGGTCAGTACACACCTGGCTTTGAGACTGTGCCTGACTCCTGCAGGTATGTAAAAGTAAGAATTGACATTATGACTTACCTCAACATGGTCACAAGTCTTACAGCTCTGAGGAATCACTGAAGTCAAAAGTAGTTGTTATTTAAAACGATACAATCTCAAGGAATAATGAATCAATATTAAATAGACTTTTAATAAAAATGAATATAAGTGACAACAGTCTCATAATGTACACCTACACCTGCGTACCATAATCTGACAGTGTTATATTAATTAATGTTTGTGGAAGCAGGAAACAACATCGTTCTGGTCCATGTTTTATAGATGTTGGGGTCTGATTTCTGGTAGATCCTAGGATGACAGCTTAAAGGTAGAGTCAGCTAAATTATTTTGTACGAGCAGCACCACAGATATTGTGATGAGCAAGATGCCTGACTTCTCTCTCTCACAGTCACACACAGTATCTGCCCATGTGCAAAGGTCCTCTTCATTCTCTTACAGCGTGTTAGCCACGGGACCAAAAATAACCTAATGAATCTACTTTTAAGTTTGTTTTGACCAAAAAGTTCACGATTGTGTTCCTTGCCTGGGACTCAAGTATAATGAACGCTTTAAAACTATTTTTTCTTTCATCGTATTTTGATTTCAATACAATTAAAACAGTTAACACTCACATTTCTCAGGTCCAGGCTTGATACAACTCTCTCCACCATGGTCTCTGATGTCCTCAGGTCCAGGCTTGATACAACTCTCTCCACCATGGTCTCTGGTGTCCTCAGGTCCAGGCTTGATACAACTCTCTCCACCATGGTCTCTGATGTCCTCAGGTCCAGGCTTGATACAACTCTCTCCACCATGGTCTCTGGTGTCCTCAGGTCCAGGCTTGATCCAACACTCTCCACCATGGTCTCTGGTGTCCTCAGGTCCAGGCTTGATCCAACACTCTCCACCATGGTCTCTGGTGTCCTCAGGTCCAGGCTTGATACAACTCTCTCCACCATAGTCTCTGGTGTTGGTAAAGCAGAAGGACTGTGATTATACTAAATACAACTTATAAAGGCTTTATATAGCATACATACAGTATTCATAACAATACATTGCTTATCTTGAGGAAAGCCCGTAGAGATGAGATGTGAAGTCACCAGGTATCATGAGTTACATACCCCCCTAGAGATGTGAAGTCACCAGGTATCATGAGTTACATACCCCCCTAGAGATGTGAAGTCAACAGGTATCATGAGTTACATACCCCCCTAGAGATGTGAAGTCACCAGGTGTCCTGAGTTACATACCCCCATAGAGATGTGACGTCACCAGGTATCATGAGTTACATACCCCTAGAGATGTGAAGTCACCAGGTATCATGAGTTACATACCCCCCTAGAGATGTGAAGTCACCAGGTATCATGAGTTACATACCCCTAGAGATGTGAAGTCACCATGTATCATGAGTTACATACCCCCCTAGAGATGTGAAGTCACCAGGTATCATGAGTTACATACCCCCTAGAGATGTGAAGTCACCAGGTATCATGAGTTACATACCCCCTAGAGATGTGAAGTCACTAGGTATCATGAGTTACATACCCCCATAGAGATGTGAAGTCACCAGGTATCATGAGTTACATACCCCCCCTAGAGATGTGACATTACCAGGTATCATGAGTTACATACCCCCCTAGAGATGTGAAGTCACCAGGTATCATGAGTTACATAGCCCCCTAGAGATGTGACATCACCAGGTATCATGAGTTACATACCCCCTAGAGATGTGACATCACCAGGTATCATGAGTTACATACCCCCTAGAGATGTGAAGTCACCAGGTATCATGAGTTACATACCCCTAGAGATGTGAAGTCACCAGGTATCATGAGTTACATACCCCCCTAGAGATGTGAAGTCACCAGGTATCAACCCCTCCCATACACACACTTTCCCCCTCATATCACACACAATTGGGACTGAGATTGAGACTGACATTACAGAGGCCGTTCTATATAACAGGTTCTGATCCTCTCTAGTGGTTAGAGAAAGAATTACATTACAGAGAGGAGAGGAAACTGTACATCCAACAGAACCCATTAAAACACACCACTACTACTAATCTAACTGTCTGTTGGTCCAACAGAACACATTAAAACACACCACTACTACTAATCTAACTGTCTGTAGGTCCAACAGAACACATTAAAACACACCACTACTACTAATCCAACATTGCTATGACTCACCTCTGAATGTGTTGGCCATCTATCTGACACAGGGTCACTGAGGAGGAAACCCCAAACACAGGATAGAGGGGTTCAGTGAATCTGGTTTGGTCTGAGTTAAGGTGTGTCAGTGTACCAGAGGAGGACACACTATAGAAGGACAAAGTACCAGCTGGCCAGTCCAGATACACTCCAACTCTGTTAGGAACAGGACGACAGCTGCACATGGAGGATCCATTATGGTAAAAGACAGAACCGCTAGAGCAGTGTAAAAAGCAGGACATCTCTTCCTTCCTCTTCATCCCTTTGTTCAACACACCAATGACAACCATGTCACCATCCCACTCCACCTCCCAGTAATAACGATATCCAGATAAACCTTCTCTGCAGAGAACGTGGTAACGACAATTAAATAATAATGAAGGGTTTTGAACTTTGGGACTACAGTCAAATCTGTCTGGATGGTCTTCATAATGCTGCTCCTCTTCCACCAATGTCACCTTCCTGTTCCCCTCAGACAGTATCAGGTTTGGGTGTGCTGTATTTGGGTCCAGGGTGAGATGACAGGCATCTGTAGACAAAAGGAGAGTTTAATCAAACCACATCTTCATATAAAATGTTGTTTTGTAGGTACAGAACAAGTATTGATTAGTTACTATGTTACTATAGTTCTGAATATTCAGTTAATTAGGATTGAAGAGACTTACATTTCCTCAGCCCTGATTTCAGCCTGCACTCTCCACCATGATCCACACTGTAGGAGAAACAGGTTATTGACTGACAAAGACCTAATAAAACATTTAAACCATATTGTTGTGTTCTGGTGCACTATCCAAGCTCATTTCTAGAGACATACAGGTATTCTACCCTACCTACTGCATACAGAACAGAGTACAATTCATTACTAGAGGCATACAGGTATTCTATCCTACCTAATGCTTACAGAACAAAGTACAATTCATTACTAGAGACATACAGGTATTCTATCCTACCTACTGCATACAGACAGAGTACAATTCCAACAGGATATCAGAGAGTCAGAAGAAGAGTATTCATGTGGTGATGATGTATGCTGTGTTGGAGTGCTCAGCCTGCTGAGTAAACTTCCCCTTAATTCTACCATCATGTCCTCATGTTACTGACCCTACTACACTACATATGACACAACCGCTGCTCACACTATTAGGACATCTATTCTGACTTACTTCAGCTTCATCAGTTTATATGTGGGATCCACCAGAGCAGTTGAAAGCAGTCCCCCTGCAGAGTCTCCTGGGTGATTGTAGCTCAGGTCCAGCTCTTTCAGGTGGGAGGGGTTTGACCTCAGAGCTGAAGACAGAGCAGCACAGCCCTCCTCTGTGACCAGACAGCGAGACAGCCTACAGAGAGACACACAACAGCTGTCTAGATTGGTGTACTGGTGTCAATCATCTTGTAGGACACCCATACATTTGTCCGTGACACTAACATTGTCATGAAACATCAGATATTCAGAGTATTTGTTTTACTAAACTCAGTACCGACCTGACTGAAACAGCTGTACTTACCCCAGTGTGTGTAGTTTACAGTCTGGATCTTCCAGTCCAGCAGACAGCAGTGTAACTCCTGAGTCCTGCAGGTCATTGTCTTTCAGCTCCAGTTGTTTCAGTTGTGAGTTGGGTGAACTCAGGACTGAGGCCAGATGTGAACAGCAACCCTCTGTCAGACCACACTGACCTAGACTAGAGGGCAGAAGAACACATGATTAACACATGTTTAAAACATCCACATAATAACTCATACTGAAGATATTTAACTCACACTAGTGTCTGTATGTTGCAGAGTGGACTGGTTAGTCCAACACAGAGCAGCTTCACTCCTCTGTCTTCCAGGTCATTGTTGCTGAGGTCCAGTTCTCTCAGGGGGGAGTTTGGTGTCTGCAGAACTGAGGCCAGAGTCTCACAGGATTCATATGTGAGGTAACAGCCAGCTAGTCTGGAGAGAGGAGATATGTCGATACACTGTTAAATATGCAAAGCTTTAACAATAATGAGATGCATTAAGACAATATGCATTAAGATAATTAATTTGTATATGTATATTTATTTATTCATACATTTTTAGTATACGTTTCTACAAGATGAGTGATGAGAAGAGAATCGTCCAGCTCATTGGGTCTCTCTCTCTTCACACCCCATATGCCGTGTCATGAAATATGCAGACAGACGGATTAAAAGTATATTTACATTGTAATACTTCTGACAGACAACTTCTATCTCCGCCCATTACTTTATGACGTCATAACATTCCCTGAAACCATGAATTATTGACTCATTGTTAGTTTTACACTTCAGACATGACTCTGTCGTTGTGCTGTAGAATGTGTTAATATTGTCTTGTTTAATAAATTCTATACATTCGTTTATCCTGGATTAATAGTACATTTCTGCTAACTTTAATTTAGTTAGTTATGTTCCAACATTCCCTCCATCTTGTGCCAATATCAGTTATTTTTAAGTCTTGGTTTCAATAGTTTATATTTTTTACTAAGAACACATACTAACTCACTCAATATATTTAACCTTAGTTTGATATATTTATCACATTTTATGAATGTTTCTACATATTTACCAAGATGTTTAAATAATGTTAAAAACATAATAACACATAATTACTACAAATATATAAACACTATAAAGACAGTGGATACTATAGATATTAAACTCACACAAGTGTCTGTATGTTGCAGAGTGGACTGGTTAGTCCAACACAGAGCAGCTCCACTCCTCTGTCTTCCAGGTCATTGTAGCTGAGGTCCAGTTCTCTCAGGGGGGAGTTTGGTGTCTGCAGAGCTGAGGCCAGAGTCTCACAGGATTTATCTGCGAGTTCACAGTGATCCAGTCTGGAGAGAGGAGATAATCTGTTAGATATACAAATCCTTCATTATAATGACACTGTATACACCAACTCAATAACAGAACTTACAGTGCTCTCTTGCAGGTTTTCACTACCGGCAGCAACCTCTGATAACATTTCTGTGATGTGTTGTATGTCTTCAGGTCAAACTCCTCCAGCACCTCCTCTGACATCAGTAACAGGTAGGCCAGGGCTGAACATTGGTCAGATTCTAGTCTTGTTTCTGAAAGAGTTCCTGAATGCAGGGAGGTCTGCATGTCTTCAACTAGAGAGTTGGCACCAAGTTCATTCAGACAGTGGAACAAGTTGATGACCCTTTCTGGTGAGGATTCCTCCTTGATCTTGTATGAAAGGTACCTGACTGTTCTCTTCACTGTTTCCTCATTGGTCTGTGTTGTACTTCCTGTCTGTGTCAGAAGGCCTCGTAACAGATTCTGATTGGACTCCAGTGAGAGACCCAGAAGGAAGCGGAGGAACAAGTCCAGGTGTCCATTCTTACTCTTCAAGGCCTGGTCCACTGCTCTCTCGTGTAAGTCAGACAATTTGATTGACTCCTTCTCTTCATCATCGTCAACATCCTTCTCTTCCTCATCTTCATCATCGGGGTGGAAAACATTATCCTTCTTGCCCAGACATGACTCTAAAGCATGCACTGCTGCTAGAAACTCCTGAATGCTCAGATGCAGAAAGCTGTAGACCTTGTCTTGGTACAGCCCAGATTCTTCTTTAAAGATCTCTGTACACAATGCTGAGTACTCTGATGCCTCTGTGACGTCAAGGCCACACTCTCTCAGGTCCTCCTCATAGAAGATCAGGTTGCCCTTCTGCAGCTGTTGGAAAGCCAGCTTTGCCAGTTTCAGGATCATCTCTTTGTCTGACTGAGACAGATCCTTTGGGTTTGTCTCTGTGTCTTTGTTGTACTTCTTGTTCTTCACAATGATTTGGATGAGCATGAAGTGTGAGTACATCTGGGTCAGAGTTTTGGGGACTTCATCCTTCTCTGCCTCTTTCAGCATCATCTCAAGGACAGTGGCTGATATCCAACAGAACACGGGCATGTGGCACATGATGTGGAGGCTCCTTGATGTCTTCATGTGTTTGATGATTTCATTGGCTAGATTCTGATCTGTGATTTTCTTCCTGAAGTATTCCTCCTTCTGTGGATCATTGAACCCTCGTACCTCTGTCACCTGGTCAACACACTCAGGAGGGATCTGATTGGCTGCTGCAGGCCTTGAGGTTATCCAGAGGAGAGCAGAGGGAAGCAGATTCCCCTTGATGAGGTTTGTCAGCAGCACATCCACTGAGGTTGGCTTCGTGACATCACAGCACTTCTCATTGTTTTTGAAGTCTAGAGGAAGTCGACACTCATCCAGACCATCAAAAATGAAAACAGTTTTGGTTTCACCATCTTCAATGCTGTCAATCTCTTTCAGCTCTGAGAAGTAGTGGGAAAGAAGTTGCATCAGACTGTATTGGTCCTTTTTCAGGTTCAGATCACGGAAAGGAAGAGGAAACATGAAATGAACGTCCTGATTTGCTTTTCCCTCTGCCCAGTCAAGGATGACCTTCTGCACAGAGACTGTTTTTCCAATGCCAGCGATTCCTTTGGTCAGCACAGTTCTGATAGGTTTGTCTTGTCCAGGTAAAAGCTTGAAGATGTCGTTGCATTTGATTGATGTCTCTTGTGTGGTTTGTTTCTTGGATGCCATCTCTACCTGTCTAACCTCATGTTCATTATTGAGCCCTCCACTTCCACCCTCTGTGATGTAGAGCTCTGTGTAGATGTCCTTTAACAGACGTTGGTTTCCATGGTGTCCAATTCCTTCACATATGTGTTGATACTTGTGTTTCAGTTTAGCCTTAATGTCTTGTTGGACTGCCAGCAGAGTTTGACCTGTAGGAAAACAATGAGAGTTGGGACTCATAAGTTTGTGTGTGTGTTTTATAAGGGCCTTTGTACCGTTCTTTGTAATATTGTATGAAACACAGTCTTACTTCTTCTGTCCAGAAGGTTGTGTGTGATCTTTAATGCATCCTCACTGTCCAAACTCTCCACTTCCTTCTTGTCATCTGGTAATGGTTCCTGGCTGAAAGCAGGTGGCTGATCACTCTTCATTGATAGCAGGCTGGTTGTAGGGGACTCTGCTCTGGGCTTCTGGACACTGAACAAAACAGGGAGACAGATCACCTCATCAATATCACATCAACACCTCATCTACTTCATTTTAACAACTGTATAGTGGAACTTCTAGAAGTCCTGATGTTTCTTTTAAAGCCACAGTCTGCAATTGGTAAATCCATTTTTGGCCTTTTAAATGAATGATATAGGCCTACATTTTATGTAATTTAGGAACACTTTTCAATAGTTTGATATTTTTAAGAGCATTGTATATTTTGCAATTCATCTCTTACCTCTTAGAATTGGTGTCTTGAGTCATTTTATAGACAGTGGTCTCCTCCTCTCTATCCCCAGAGAGACTCATTTTAGAGGCAGGGGTCTCCTCCTCTCTCTCCCCAGAGAGACTCGTTTT
The DNA here is from genome assembly GCA_030435695.1 of Brachymystax lenok tsinlingensis. Taxonomy (NCBI): domain Eukaryota; kingdom Metazoa; phylum Chordata; class Actinopteri; order Salmoniformes; family Salmonidae; genus Brachymystax; species Brachymystax lenok. The sequence goes on from CM059810.1 coordinate 28,515,535, forward strand.
GGAGGCAGTGGTCCCCTCCTCTCTCTCCCCAGAGAAACTCATTTTAGAGGCAGTGGTCTCCTCCTCTCTCTCCCCAGAGAGACTCATTTTAGAGTCACAGCTCACTCAGCTACTATAAGAAATAACAGAACAGTCAATATTTTTCGGAACATTGCAATGTACCATTAACAACGACAACACCTTTACTGTCCACGGTCAGAGTTCACACAATGACGTCACCTGCTAAAGGAATTGACATTGATAACAGCATGTCAGTTAAACGTAACAACCAGGGGTTGTAACTGAAATTATTTTCCAATCGTTTCGTTCTGAACAGAACCCCAAAAATGTTTTTTCCGTTCCACTGTTTAGACCAGAAAGCTGTGTCCAGTCCAGGTGGTGCTTGTACAGGCAGACCATTGTTTCTGAGTGACAGAGTGAGGACTTTGTAAAGGCGCTTTGTTGTGTTTTTTTGTGTGACTGAAAAAAAATTCCCGGAATGCAAAAGAACGTTATTAACTGGTTCCAATGCTTTTAAAATAACGGTTCTGTCCGGAGCAGTATTGATTTAGTTCTGATTCTGTTCCAGAACAGTATATATTTAGTTGTGATTCTGTTCCAGAACAGTATAGATTTAGTTCTGGTTCTGTTGCAGAACAGTGTAGATTTAGTTCTGATTCTGTTCCAAAAGAGTATAGATTTAGATGTGGATCTGTTGCAGAACAGTATAGATTTAGTTCTGATTCTGTTCCAGAACAGTATAGATTTAGTTCTGATTCTGTTCCGGAAGAGTATAGATTTAGTTCTGGTTCTGTTGCAGAACAGTATAGATTTAGTTCTGATTCTGTTCCAGAACAGCATAGATTTAGTTCTGGATCTGTTGCAGAACAGTATAGATTTAGTTCTGATACTGTTCCAGAACAGTATAGATTTAGTTCTGATTCTGTTCCGGAAGAGTATAGATTTAGTTCTGATTCTGTTCCAGAACAGTATAGACTTAGTTCTGATTCTGTTCCAGATGTCACGTCCAGGCCTGAGATGACAGGCTGGCGTGTTTTTGTTTTGGTTTTGGTGTAGGGTTTTTTGAGTTCTAGGTGTTCTACATCTATGTTGGGGTAATGGTTCCCAATTAGAGGCAGCTGTGTGTCGTTGTCTATAATTGGGAACCATATATATGTTTGGGGTTTTCATTTAGGTTTTGTGGGTTATTGTTTGTACATAGCTTTAGTGGTTGTCACGTGTTATGTTTCATTATGATCGTCATTCATTCATTTTGTTGTATATTTGCCCAGTTACGTGTGTTACGTTTTCGTTTAATAAACATGTATACTGGATGCCTCGCTGCGCCTTGGTCTGTCTATCCCGAAGATCGTGACACCAGAACAGTATATATTTAGTTCTGATTCTGTTCCAGAACTGTATAGATTTAGTTCTGATTCTGTTCCAGAACAGTATAGATTTAGTTCTGATTCTGTTCCAGAACAGTACAGATTTAGTTCTGATTCTGTTCCGGAACAGTATATATTTTGTTCTGATTCTGTTCCGGAAGAGTATAGATTTAGTTCTGATTCTGTTCCAGAACAGTATAGATTTAGTTCTGATTCTGTTCTGGAGCAGTATAGATTTAGTTCTGATTCTGTTCCAGAACAGTATAGATTTAGATCTGATTCTGTTCCAGAACAGTATAGATTTAGTTCTGATTCTGTTCCGGAAGAGTATAGATTTAGATCTGATTCTGTTCCAGAACAGTATAGATTTAGTTCTGATTCTGTTCCGGAGCAGTATAGATTTAGTTCTGATTCTGTTCCAGAACAGTATATATTTAGTTCTGATTCTGTTCCAGAACAGTATAGATTTAGATCTGATTCTGTTCCAGAACAGTATAGATTTAGTTCTGATTCTGTTCCAGAACAGTATAGATTTAGTTCTGATTCTGTTCCAGAACAGTATTGATTTAGTTCTGATTTTTTACCAGATCAGTATAGATTTAGTTCTGATTCTGTTCCAGAACAGTATAGATTTAGTTCTGATTCTGTTCCAGAACAGTAAAGATTTAGTTCTGATTCTGTTCCTTGAAAAATGTTGTTAACCAAAATACTATGAATCAAAAGCTTTATTTCTATATGGTTTTTGAAAATGTAATTTGTTTATAAACACAATTGGTAATAACCAGATACTGGAATAGGTTTCTGCATAGGCACTTTGTAGCTTTTTTGTGTGACTGGAAAGAAAATGCCTGGATTCTGTTCCTCAAATGTTGTATTATTCCAACCTTTGTTGGAAACAACAAAACATTATTTATAGAAAGCAATATATTAATATGATTTTGAAAATGTCATTTGTTTACAAAACTGGTAATAACCACCTTTCCACTTGGTTATGAATGCAGCACAATACCCAACGTCCACCAGATGTATATGAGGTTTTGTTTTGCCGGATGTCTAGCCAGCATTTTCCATACTTGACGCATGTGCTTTGCTTTTCAACTCGCTAAAGGCTAGTTGGAGTCTGTGTGTACTTCCATTTGTACCACAGCACGGTAAATCAAAGCTCAAGTTTAAAATATTGAATTCATGCAGTACACAGAACACACCGCAGCCTAGTGCGGCATCCCCAACGTAGCGTTGTGGAACGCAAAGAGTTTGATGCATCTGGTGGACATGAGGCGAGTATGTTTGATTGAGCCTGAGCTGGGGTGTATTCATTAGTGCACCGTGTAGAAACTCATAGCAAAACGTTTTGCAACAAAAAACTAGAGTTTCTCTTAGACAGAGTCAGGTAGGTCGCTCTCCGTTTTGTTCCGTTTATTGAATCTGCTTCCTATTTCGCACCAAAGCATCCTTCACTCATGCTGCCAAACATACCCTCGTAAAACTGACTATCCTACCGATCCTTGACTTCGGCGATGTCATTTACAAAATAGCCTCCAACACCTACCTCATCCCCATATTGTTATTTATTGTTTTGCTCTTTTGCACCCCAGTATCTCTACTTGCACATCACCATCTGCACATCTATCCCTCCAGTGTTAATGCTCAATTGTAATTATTTCGCCTCTATGGCCTATTTATTGCCTTACCTCCGTAATTTTCTACATTTGCACACACTGTATATAGATTTTTCTAACATATAGCCTGAATCGTTCTGGATCTCAGACCCCACGGAGCAGGTTAAACCTGTCGCCCGGTACCCGGTTCACCACGACTGGACAGTTCCATGATTAGTGAGAATTAGGGTAGATGTATGGGACCCCACCTTATTCAACCCTTGTTGTACACTTTAACACCTTCCAATGTTTCATGGATTGAACTTGAATATGACAACTTTCAGGAAGAATCAAACCACTGTATTTATTATTTATCAATATATCTCGTGTGAAAACGCTGTTGAATGAAAACTCCACCAGTAAATCTGTTGGCCAGCAAGTGTGTGTTTTCATTGATTAAATTACATTTATTCAGCGCACGGAAGGGAACCACGCAAAGCCCGTAATGCAACTTAATAAGGTAAGTCTGAATATAAACTGCTGAGAAGTGCGTAGGAAAGGCGTGCATAAGACAGGCGTCATTTCATAAGTTGGAATAGTGCCCTTAGTGAATACACACATGCACTGCTTGAGTTCACATGAGGTGCGATCAGTTTATCTCGCCCGTTGTACCGGGGATTGTATTCAGATGAAAGGTGTGTCGACAACGATTGAACAAGTGGGTAACATTTTTACCACTTTCCTGATCGGTGTCGGCAGAAAGCAGTTTCAACTTTGTTGACAGACTTTTCCCTATAACATTACATCACATTGGATAATATTGATTAGGCTAATCTATACGAATCAACACCTAGGGATATACTGTAAAAGTAGTGCACTATATAGGGGAAAGTCTGTCATTTGAGGGTACACACTCTATACACTGTGTAGCAACATAGGATCTGGAAGACAAAACCCCAATATAACAGCATAGTATAATGTTACTGGAAGACAAATCGCCAATATAACAGCATAGTATAATGTTACTGGAAGGCAAACCCAATTTAACAGCATAGTATAATGTTACTGGAAGACAAAACCCCAATATAACAGCATAGTATAATGTTACTGGAAGACAAAACCCCAATATAACAGCATAGTATAATGTTACTGGAAGACAAAACCCCAATTTAACAGAATAGTATAATGTTACTGGAAGACAAAACCCCAATATAACAGCATAGTATAATGTTACTGGAGGACAAAACCCCAATATAACAGCATAGTATAATGTTACTGGAAGACAAAACCCCAATATAACAACATAGTATAATGTTACTGGAAGACAAAACCCAATATAACAGCATAGTATAATGTTACTGGAAGACAAAACCCAATATAACAGCATAGTATAACACTACTGGAAGACAAAACCCCAATATAACAGCATAGTATAATGTTACTGGAAGACAAATCCCCAATATAACAGCATAGTATAACACTACTGGAAGACAAAACCCAATATAACAGCATAGTATAATGTTACTGGAAGACAAAACCCCAATATAACAGCATAGTATAATGTTACTGGAAGACAAATCCCCAATATAACAGCATAGTATAACACTACTGGTAGACAAAACCCAATATAACAGCATAGTATAATGTTACTGGAAGACAAAACCCCAATATAACAGCATAGTATAATGTTACTGGAAGACAAAACCCCAATTTAACAGCATAGTATAATGTTACTGGAAGACAAATCCCCAATATAACAGCATAGTATAATGTTACTGGAAGACAAAACCTCAATATAACAGCATAGTATAATGTTACTGGAAGACAAAACCCCAATATAACAGCATAGTATAATGTTACTGGAAGACAAAACCCCAATATAACAGCATAGTATAATGTTACTGGAAGACAAAACCCCAATATAACAGCATAGTATAATGTTACTGGAAGACAAATCCCCAATATAACAGCATAGTTTAACACTACTGGAAGACAAAACCCAATATGACAGCATAGTATAATGTTACTGGAAGACAAAACCCCAATTTAACAGCATAGTATAATGTTACTGGAAGACAAATCCCCAATATAACAGCATAGTATAATGTTACTGGAAGACAAAACCCCAATATAACAGCATAGTATAATGTTACTGGAAGACAAAACCCCAATATAACAGCATAGTATAATGTTACTGGAAGACAAAACCCCAATATAACAGCATAGTATAATGTTACTGGAAGACAAAACCCCAATATAACAGCATAGTATAATGTTACTGGAAGACAAATCCCCAATATAACAGCATAGTTTAACACTACTGGAAGACAAAACCCAATATGACAGCATAGTATAATGTTACTGGAAGACAAAAACCCCAATATAACAGCATAGTATAATGTTATTGGAAGACAAAACCCCAATATAACAGCATAGTATAATGTTACTGGAAGACAAATCCCCAATATAACAGCATAGTATAACACTACTGGAAGACAAAACCCAATATAACAGCATAGTATAACACTACTGGTAGACAAAACCCAATATAACAGCATAGTATAATGTTACTGGAAGACAAAACCCCAATATAACAGCATAGTATAATGTTACTGGAAGACAAAACCCCAATTTAACAGCATAGTATAATGTTACTGGAAGACAAATCCCCAATATAACAGCATAGTATAATGTTACTGGAAGACAAAACCTCAATATAACAGCATAGTATAATGTTACTGGAAGACAAAACCCCAATTTAACAGCATAGTATAATGTTACTGGAAGACAAAACCCCAATATAACAGCATAGTATAATGTTACTGGAAGACAAAACCCCAATATAACAGCATAGTATAATGTTACTGGAAGACAAAACCCCAATATAACAGCATAGTATAATGTTACTGGAAGACAAAACCCAATATAACAGCATAGTATAATGTTACTGGAAGACAAAACCCCAATATAACAGCATAGTATAATGTTACTGGAAGACAAATCCCCAATATAACAGCATAGTTTAACACTACTGGAAGACAAAACCCAATATGACAGCATAGTATAATGTTACTGGAAGACAAAAACCCCAATATAACAGCATAGTATAATGTTATTGGAAGACAAAACCCCAATATAACAGCATAGTATAATGTTACTGGAAGACAAATCCCCAATATAACAGCATAGTATAACACTACTGGAAGACAAAACCCAATATAACAGCATAGTATAATGTTACTGGAAGACAAAACCCCAATTTAACAGCATAGTATAATGTTACTGGAAGACAAAACCCCAATATAACAGCATAGTATAATGTTACTGGAAGACAAAACCCAATATAACAGCATAGTATAATGTTACTGGAAGACAAATCCCCAATATAACAGCATAGTATAATGTTACTGGAAGACAAAACCCCAATATAACAGCATAGTATAATGTTACTGGAAGACAAAACCCAATATAACAGCATAGTATAATGTTACTGGAAGACAAAACCCAATATAACAGCATAGTATAACACTACTGGAAGACAAAACCCCAATATAACAGCATAGTATAATGTTACTGGAAGACAAATCCCCAATATAACAGCATAGTATAACACTACTGGAAGACAAAACCCAATATAACAGCATAGTATAATGTTACTGGAAGACAAAACCCCAATATAACAGCATAGTATAATGTTACTGGAAGACAAATCCCCAATATAACAGCATAGTATAACACTACTGGTAGACAAAACCCAATATAACAGCATAGTATAATGTTACTGGAAGACAAAACCCCAATATAACAGCATAGTATAATGTTACTGGAAGACAAAACCCCAATTTAACAGCATAGTATAATGTTACTGGAAGACAAATCCCCAATATAACAGCATAGTATAATGTTACTGGAAGACAAAACCTCAATATAACAGCATAGTATAATGTTACTGGAAGACAAAACCCCAATTTAACAGCATAGTATAATGTTACTGGAAGACAAAACCCCAATATAACAGCATAGTATAATGTTACTGGAAGACAAAACCCCAATATAACAACATAGTATAATGTTACTGGAAGACAAAACCCCAATATAACAGCATAGTATAATGTTACTGGAAGACAAATCGCCAATATAACAGCATAGTATAATGTTACTGGAAGACAAAACCCAATATAACAGCATAGTATAATGTTACTGGAAGACAAATCCCCAATATAACAGCATAGTATAATGTTACTGGAAGACAAAACCCCAATATAACAGCATAGTATAATGTTACTGGAAGACAAAACCCAATATAACAGCATAGTATACAGTTACTGGAAGACAAAACCCCAATTTAACAGCATAGTATAATGTTACTGGAAGACAAAACCCCAATATAACAGCATAGTATAATGTTACTGGAAGACAAAACCCCAATATAACAGCATAGTATACAGTTACTGGAAGACAAAACCCCAATTTAACAGCATAGTATAATGTTACTGGAAGACAAAACCCCAATATAACAGCATAGTATAATGTTACTGGAAGACAAAACCCCAATATAACAGCATAGTATACAGTTACTGGAAGACAAAACTTCAATATAACAGCATAGTATAATGTTACTGGAAGACAAATCCCCAATATAACAGCATAGTATAATGTTACTGGAAGACAAAACCCAATATAACAGCATAGTATAATGTTACTGGAAGACAAAACCCCAATTTAACAGCATAGTATAATGTTACTGGAAGACAAAACCCCAAAATAACAGCATAGTATAATGTTACTGGAAGACAAAACCCAATATAACAGCATAGTATAATGTTACTGGAAGACAAATCCCCAATATAACAGCATAGTATAATGTTACTGGAAGACAAAACCCCAATATAACAGCATAGTATAATGTTACTGGAAGACAAATCCCCAATATAACAGCATAGTATAATGTTACTGGAAGACAAAACTCCAATATAACAGCATAGTATAATGTTACTGGAAGACAAACCCCAATATAACAGCATAGTATAATGTTACTGGAAGACAAAACCCAATATAACAGCATAGTATAATGTTACTGGAAGACAAATCCCCAATATAACAGCATAGTATAATGTTACTGGAAGACAAAACCCCAATATAACAGCATAGTATAATGTTACTGGAAGACAAAACCCCAATTTAACAGCATAGTATAATGTTACTGGAAGACAAATCCCCAATATAACAGCATAGTATAATGTTACTGGAAGACAAAACCTCAATATAACAGCATAGTATAATGTTACTGGAAGACAAAACCCCAATTTAACAGCATAGTATAATGTTACTGGAAGACAAAACCCCAATATAACAGCATAGTATAATGTTACTGGAAGACAAAACCCCAATATAACAACATAGTATAATGTTACTGGAAGACAAAACCCCAATATAACAGCATAGTATAATGTTACTGGAAGACAAATCGCCAATATAACAGCATAGTATAATGTTACTGGAAGACAAAACCCAATATAACAGCATAGTATAATGTTACTGGAAGACAAATCCCCAATATAACAGCATAGTATAATGTTACTGGAAGACAAAACCCCAATATAACAGCATAGTATAATGTTACTGGAAGACAAAACCCAATATAACAGCATAGTATACAGTTACTGGAAGACAAAACCCCAATTTAACAGCATAGTATAATGTTACTGGAAGACAAAACCCCAATATAACAGCATAGTATAATGTTACTGGAAGACAAAACCCCAATATAACAGCATAGTATACAGTTACTGGAAGACAAAACCCCAATTTAACAGCATAGTATAATGTTACTGGAAGACAAAACCCCAATATAACAGCATAGTATAATGTTACTGGAAGACAAAACCCCAATATAACAGCATAGTATACAGTTACTGGAAGACAAAACTTCAATATAACAGCATAGTATAATGTTACTGGAAGACAAATCCCCAATATAACAGCATAGTATAATGTTACTGGAAGACAAAACCCAATATAACAGCATAGTATAATGTTACTGGAAGACAAAACCCCAATTTAACAGCATAGTATAATGTTACTGGAAGACAAAACCCCAAAATAACAGCATAGTATAATGTTACTGGAAGACAAAACCCAATATAACAGCATAGTATAATGTTACTGGAAGACAAATCCCCAATATAACAGCATAGTATAATGTTACTGGAAGACAAAACCCCAATATAACAGCATAGTATAATGTTACTGGAAGACAAATCCCCAATATAACAGCATAGTATAATGTTACTGGAAGACAAAACTCCAATATAACAGCATAGTATAATGTTACTGGAAGACAAACCCCAATATAACAGCATAGTATAATGTTACTGGAAGACAAAACCCAATATAACAGCATAGTATAATGTTACTGGAAGACAAATCCCCAATATAACAGCATAGTATAATGTTACTGGAAGACAAAACCTCAATATAACAGCATAGTATAATGTTACTGGAAGACAAAACCCCAATATAACAGCATAGTATAATGTTACTGGAAGACAAAAACACCACATTTCTTATGAGATTTCAGGATGATTGTGAAAATGGTCAAATTTCTCTTTGATGCTGCCAAAACTCAACAGCGCGTCACAAGGCAAAATATGTGCTGTGATTGAAACAGAACACAGGTATGATGCAGTTTGTTATACTATGGAACACCGTTTGGGTCTTTGCGTGTCAAAAAATATACGTCAAATAACACTATTTTACATGTTTTATGTAGCTGTTACACATTGATTACACTATCACTCGTATTTCATATGTCATAATGATTCATCGATACGTATGCTATGATGCTGGTAAAGTTGGCTCGTGCACCTACAGTGCTGGTCATAAAGAAAAGCTAGCTAGCTCATGGATGCAAACAATGTTCTTCCCCAAAACATAGCAAAACGACATCAATCTGTTTCAGTAGCTTTAGTTAGACAGCTAATTTACAAGACAGTTCTTATTTGACTAATGGTGGTCGGACCCATCTATGTGAAGCTAGCCACAATAAGGATTAGCCACAATGCGGTTAGCCTTCAAAATAAAAGTATGTCATTGACAGTGATGCAAATTAATAGAAATAGTAGAATTATGCCATAATTCAATAGATCGTGCTAAACGAGGTTGGAATGTTGTTATATAAAATCAACAAAAGACAATAATTTGTTAATTTGACAAAAATCTGTTGAAATCACATTGATGTACGGGCTCCAGAGTGGCGCAGAGGTCTAAGGCACTGCATTTTAGTGCAAGAAGAGTCACGGACATGGGATTCTGGTTCTAATCTGGTTCTAATCTGGCTGTATCACATCCGGCCATGAATGGGAGTCCCATAGGACGGCCCACAATTGGCCCAGTGTTGTCCGGGTTTGGCCGGAGTAGGCCGTCATGGTAAATAAGAATTTGTTCTCTACTGACTTGCCTAGTTAAATATAGGTAAAATAAAAAACATGTATTAGACTTTAGCATTGAGGCCATACTTATTTCACTGTACAGCCTTGCCTATGGATTGTGGATCAATGACATGGGGTATCAGTCTACTCAGTGACACCCAGAGAACATTAGCTCTTATTGCGGGACTCTGAAACAACTGTGAATTGAGTCACATTTATTGTCAACCTATGTGTATTGAACACTATTCCTGAGGAAAAACAATTCTGCGTGCATGTTTTGGAGTCTGATCATCAAATCAAATCAAATGTATTCATAAGGCCTTCTTACATCAGCTGATGTCACAAAGTGCTGTACAGAAACCCAGCCTAAAACCCCAAACAGCAAGCAACGCAGGTGTAAAAGCACGGTGGCTAGGAAAAACTCCCTGGAAAGGCCAAAACCTAGGAAGAAACCTAGAGAGGAACCAGGCTGTGAGGGGTGGCCAGTCCTCTTCTGGCTGTGCCGGGTGCAGATTATAACAGAACATGGACAAGATTTTAAAATATTCATAAAACAGGCAGAACAGGGCCAGGTGGACTCGGGACATCAAGGAGTCTTCAGGCCAGGTAGGCCTTGAGGAATGGTCCTAATGCTCAGGTCGTCCGAGTTAGAAAGAGAGAAAGAGAGAGAGAGAGAGAGAGAGGGGGGAAAAAGAAAGAGAGAGAGAGAGATAATTAGAGAGAGCATACTTAAATTCACACAGGACACCGGATAAGAGTGGAGAAATACTCCAGATATAACAGAGGGACCCTAGCCCCCCGACACAAACTACTGCAGCATGAATACTGGGGGCTGAGACAAGAGGGGGAGTACCTCTGAGGAGGACATTGGGGAAAAAATATCTTGGGTATTGAGTAGACTGATAACCCCTTTCATTGAGAGGTTCATGAGAGAGGCTGAATATCAACACAACCACCTCAGTCTATCAGCAGCTTTCCTGTTAGAGGTTCATGAGAGAGACTGAATATCAACACAACCATTCTCAGAGACAGTTCCCACAGACACATTCGCAGTACCCAACTAGCCCGGACTTGATCCCGCTCAAACATATCTGGAGAGACTTGAAAATAGCTGCGCAGCAACAGTCCTCATCCAACCTGACAGAACTTGTCAGGATCTGCGGAGAAAAATGGGAGAAACTCCCCAAATACAGGTGTGCCAAGCTTGTAGCGTCATACCCAAGAATACCCAAGGCTGTAATCGCTGCCCAAGGTGCTTCAACAAAGTATTGAGTAAAGGGTCTGAATACTTGTGTAAATGTGATATTAAAAAAAATTATTTGCAAAAACTTCTAAAAACCTGTTTTTGCTTTGTGATTATGGAGTATTGTTGAGGGGAATAAAACATTTTAGAATATGGCTGTAACGTATCAAAATGTGTTCAAGTCAAGGTGCTGTAACTCCATGGAGACCAACAGGTCCCTGTAGAATTATTCCTGGCTTTCCAGTGGTGTCTGGACAGAGTTCTACACACACAGAGAGAGAGAGAGACAGAGAGAGAATTAAGGTCTATATTTTCATACTGACTATGTACATGGTTGGGGTCACTTCCATTTTAATTCCATTCAGAAATTAAACAAAATTCTAAATCCAAATTGTCTTCATTGAAAAGCATTGAGGATGATTGGAATTGGAATTTCAGTCTACTTCCTGAATTGACTGGAATTTAAATGGAATTGACCCCAACCCTGACTATGTATTGGTTTACCAACATTTCAAAATATATTTTTCACTGATGAATTCTCACACCCAGGGGCCAATTAAATCAACTGTTATTGGTCTATACACATATTGATCAGATGCTATTGGACCATACACATATTTAACAGATGTCATTGGTCCATACTTATATTTAACAGATGTTATTGGTCCATACACATATTGAGCAGATGTTATTGGTCCATACTTATATTTAACAGATGTTATTGGTCTATACACATATTGATCAGATGCTATTGGACCATACACATATTGAGCAGATGTTATTGGTCCATACACATATTTAACAGATGTTATTGGTCCATACACATATTGAGCAGATGTTATTGGTCCATACACATATTTAACAGATGTTATTGGTCCATACACATATTTAACAGATGTTATTGGTCCATACACATATTGAACAGGTGTTATTGGTCCATACACATATTGATCAGATGTTATTGGTCCATACACATATTGATCAGATGTTATTGGTCCATACACATATTGATCAGATGTTATTGGTCCATACACATATTTAACAGATGTTATTGGTCCATACACATATTGATCAGATGTTATTGGTCCATACACATATTGATCAGATGTTATTGGTCCATACACATATTGATCAGATGTTATTGGTCCATACACATATTGAACAGATGTTATTGGTCCATACACATATTTAACAGATGTTATTGGTCCATACACATATTTAACAGATGTTATTGGTCCATACACATATTTAACAGATGTTATTGGTCCATACACATTTTGATCAGATGCTATTGGTCCATACACATATTGATCAGAAGGTATTGGTCCATACACATATTGAACAGATGTTATTGGTCCATACACATATTGATCAGATGTTATTGGTCCATACACATATTGATCAGATGTTATTGGTCCATACACATATTGATCAGAAGGTATTGGTCCATACACATATTGAACAGATGTTATTGGTCCATACACATATTGATCAGATGTTATTGGTCCATACACATATTTAACAGATGTTATTGGTCCATACACATATTTAACAGATGTTATTGGTCCATACACATATTGATCAGATGTTATTGGTCCATACACATATTTAACAGATGTGATTGGTCCATACACAAATTTAACAGATGTTATTGGTCCATACACATATTGATCAGATGTTATTGGTCCATAGACAGATTTAACAGATGTTATTGGTCCATACACATATTTAACAGATGTTATTATGGGTGTAGTGAAATGTTAGAACAGACAACTCACCTTTTCCATTGACGTTTGTCGTCTACGTCTGAATTTTGTAATGTGAAATTTCTTGCTTAGACAATTTAATTTATAGACATAAAACTTTATCATAATCATTGCGTAATAAATTCCTCACCTTTTGTGGCCATGATGAGTTCATATTTCCGATGTTGCCATACAACTAATTACCATGCGCATTTCTAATTTAATTGGGCCTATTAGATAGGCTATTGTTATTTAAAGTTTATGCAGCAAACACGGTGCACGTTTTACAGCATACAGGTGAACAAACAGCCTATCTTTTGTATTGAAGTGTGTAGGCTACCTATAAACTGTAGTTGATTTTATTTTGTTCATGTAGGCAATGTTTCAGAATTTGTGGGCACTGCAGCATATTTAGGTTTGGGAAAAGTCAGTGGAAAACATTACTGAATTCAAACGATGAGTTTATAGGTCCACAACAATTTGCAATTGTTTTTGTCTTTCAGAAACGGTCCAATCGGCTCCACAGCAAATGTCACTGTAAAAGAAAACATTCTGCCAACACCTCCTGTAACGTTCAGGCCTGGTTTAGCAGGCTGGTGTTTAGTTTAGAGTTTTGGTTAGAAGGGTTTTGTGTTCTAGGTGTTATATTTCTATGTTGGGTTGATGGTTCCCAATTAGAGGCAGCTGATTGTCGTTATCCCTCAAATTGGGAACCATATATATGTTTGTTCTTTTCGTTACTGGGGTTGTGGGTCATTGTTTATATTAACATTGGATTTTCATGTTAATTTGTGTGTGCGCTTTAGTTGAGCCACACCGGAGTTACGATCTTTGTATTGTTTATTGTTTTGCCAGTTACGTTCCGTTAATAAAAGTATGTACACTGGAAACCTCGCTGCATCTTGGTCTGTCTCGCTAGAAGATCGTGACACCTCCAAAGACATTTGATCAAGTTCACCATGGATATTTCCTTTAGATATTCTGTCTGGGCCTAATTCCAACACTTCCAAAGCATACAGCAAATAAGGGCGTTATTGTCACCATAAAGGGTGAATGACGGGCGTATTACATCTGGAGTTCTAACGCTAGTTCACCCGGGGCACCGTTTAACAACCGGTCGGATTTATAACTGGAAACATGCGTGCGCCAAGTTTATATATATATTAATATTTTTAATGTTGGAATGCCTAGAAAGTGTGATTTATCAAACAATCCTATGAAGCAAATGTGTTTTATTTTATCTTTCTCTGTCATTTTTTTTTTTATTAACAAAAAATCGATACAGGAAGTACATGTGGGAACACAAGTGTATATATAAATAATGTACAAAGGACAATTGGGCTAGGGGCGGGGCTAGGGGCGGGGCTAGGGGGTACAATATCACATTACACAAACATACACGTATTATTCTAACAGCTTTTTTGTTAGTAGAGTATTTAATTGTCTTAAAATACAATTCAATTTCTTTTTCGTAAGGTAAGAAAATGTGTTTTGTTTGTAAATCTACATTTGTGAATATGAAATTTGGCCAAAAGAATAATGAAATTAATTACATGAAAATGTTTCAGCTTATTTCTATCGTAGGTAAAGAATCCAAACAGTACATCCACAGGGTTCAATTCTCGGGCCGACTCTTTTCTCTGTATATATCAATTATGTCGCTCTTGCTGCGGGTGATTCCCTGATCCACCTCTATGCAGACGACACCGTTCTGTATACTTCTGTCCCTTCTTTGGACACTGTGTTAACTAACCTCCAAACTAGCTTCAATGCCATACAACACTCCTTCCGTGGCCTCCAACTGCTCTTAAACGCTAGTAAAACCAAATGCATTCTTTTCAACCGTTTGCTGCCTGCACCCGCCCGCCCGACTAGCATCACTACCCTGGACGGCTCTGACCTAGAATATGTGGACAACTACAAATACCTAGGTGTCTGGCTAGACTGTAAACTCTCGTTCCAGACTCACATTAAACATTTCCAATCCAAAATCAAATCTAGAATCGTCTTTCTATTTCGCAACAAAGCCTCCTTCACTCACGCTGCCAAACTTGCCCTAGCAAAACTTACTATCCTACCGATCCTCGACTTCGGAGATGTCATCTACAAAACAGCTTCCAATACTCTACTCAGCAAACTGGATGCAGTCTATCACAGTGCCATCCGCTTTGTCACCAAAGCCCCTTATACCATCCACCACTGCGACCTGTATGCTCTAGTCGGCTGGCCCTCACTACCTACTCGTCGCCAGACCCACTGGCTCCAGGTCATCTACAAGTCCCTGCTTGGTAAAGCCCCTCCTTATCTCAGCTCGCTGGTCACCATAGCAGCACCCACCCATAGCACGCGCTCCAGCAGGTATATCTCACTGGTCACCCCCAATGCCAATTCCTCCTTTGGCCGTCTTTACTTCCAGTTCTCTGCTGCCAATGACTGGAACGAACTACAAAAATCACTGAAACTGGAGACACTTATCTCCCTCACTAGCTTTAAGCACCAGCTGTCAGAGCAGCTCACAGATCACTGCACCTGTACATAGCTCATCTGTTAATAGCCCAACCAACTACCTCATCCCCTACCGTATTCATTTATTTATCTTGCTCCTTTGCACCCCAGTATTTCTACTTTGCACATTCATCTACTGCACATCTACCATTCCAGTGATAATTTGCTATATTGTAATTACTTCGCCACCATGGCCTATTTATTGCCTTACGTTCCTTATCTTACCTCATTTGCACACATTGTATATAGATTTAGTTTTTTCTACTGTATTATTGACTGTGTGTTTGTTTACTCCAATGTGTAACTCTGTGTTGTTGTATGTGTCGAACTGCTTTGCTTTATCTTGGCCAGGTCGCAGTTGTGAATGAGAACTTGTTCTCAACTTGCTTACCTGGTTAAATAAAGGTGAAATAAAAATAAATAAATAAACATTTCTCCACAATAGTGTAAAATCTTCATAAATGTGTTTCATTATAAATCTACTGATGTCTTGCCACAGTTTTCGTACATGAATACAATCCCCCAAAAGATGCAACAATGTTTCTGGGTGGTCATTACAAAAGGAACAATTTGAGTTGATGGTTTCCTTAAACTTCTTCATATAGTGGTTGGCAGGATAATATTTATGAATCATTTTAAAGGAAACCTCCTTCATTTTGTTAACAAGTAGGTATGTGTGTGGCAACATCCAAACTTTTTTACAACAGATATTATCAATAAATTTGTAAAGCGATAAGAATTCCTTATAACTGAGTAAAAGACCCTCTGCATTTACCAGTTGGCTCACTAATAGGATATTATCTAGGAACCAATATTCTAAAAACAGAGCAGGTTAACTGCCTGTTCAGGAGCAGAACGGCAGATTTGTACCTTGTCAGCTCGGGGATTTGAAGTTGCAGCCTTTACGGTTATTAGTCCAACACTCTAACCACTAGGCTACCCTTCCATTTAAATTCCAGTCAATTCAGGAAGTAGACTGAAATTCTAATTCCAATTCTCCTCAATGCTTTTCAACTAAAACAATTTGGATTTTGAATTTGGATTATTTTCTGAATTGACAAGTTCAAATGGAAGTGGCCGCAACAATGTACATAGTCACTATGAAAATATAGACCATAATGATTTTTTTAGTAAAAGCGAAATATTGTCTTTATTATTCTGTAGTCTTTTAATCTCTGTGTGTCTGTGTCTCTTTATGTGTGTCTGTGTATATGCTCACGTGTGTGACCTGGCCTCTCTCTGTGTGTGTGTGTGTGTGTGTGTGTGTGTGTGTGTGAGTGTGTGTGAGTTAATTTGTATCACGTTGTTCTAGGCCAGTGTCTTCCAAACCTCTCCTCTGCGACCCCCAAGGAGGTTATAGGTTTTGTCCCAGAACTAACACACTTGATTCTACTAATTAACTCATTGTCATCAAGTCTTTGATTAGTGGAATCAGGTGTGTGAGTGCTAGGGGAAAAATAAATACTATGTTTTTATTCCAATGTTTATCTACCTGCCCTGGGACTACAGTTAAACTGTATGAAGACGGTACATGACATAACTATGAACCTATAATATTAACCTGTACCTGTTGAACCCGCCCACTGTGTTGAAATAGGAAGTACATTTATAAGGAAGTAGAGGAAGAACTGAACACTATCGGTGGAAGAAAAATGTTTCAGAGGTTTGTACTGTAGCGTTATTTTACCATTTTATGAAGAAAAGTGTTTTGGAGAAGTTAGGCCATCGCAGAGAGAGGGGATTTAGGGGGTAAGACATCTGCAAAATTGTTAAGTTATTAGAATATTGATTTCATTTTTATGATCATTTCATATTGATCAGCCTAGTCAATATGAATCAGTGTTATATTATAGGCTACAGGGTTATGAGGTAGGGGATGATCAGCCTAGTCAATGTGAATCAATGTTATATTATAGGCTACAAGGTTATGAGGTAGGGTTATGATCAGCCTAGTCGATGTGAATCAATGTTATATTATAGGCTACAGGGTTATGAGGTAGGGTATGATCAGCCTAGTCAATATGAATCAATGTTATATTAT
This sequence comes from Brachymystax lenok tsinlingensis, assembly GCA_030435695.1. NCBI lineage: Eukaryota > Metazoa > Chordata > Actinopteri > Salmoniformes > Salmonidae > Brachymystax > Brachymystax lenok. The sequence goes on from CM059810.1 coordinate 28,533,464, forward strand.
AGGCTACAGGGTTATGAGGTAGGGTATGATCAGCCTAGTCAATATGAATCAATGTTATATTATAGGCTACAGGGCTATGAGGTAGGGTATGATCAGCCTAGTCAATGTGAATCAATGTTATATTATAGGCTACAGGGCTATGAGGTAGGGGATGATCAGCCTAGTCAATGTGAATCAATGTTATATTATAGGCTACAGGGCTATGAGGTAGGGGATGATGAGCCTAGTCAATATGAATCAATGTTATATTATAGGCTACAGGGTTATGAGGTAGGGGATGATGAGCCTAGTCAATATGTCTCAATGTTATATTATAGGCTACAGGGTTATGAGGTAGGGTATGATCAGCCTAGTCAATATGAATCAATGTTATATTATAGGCTACAGGGCTATGAGGTAGGGGATGATCAGCCTAGTCAATATGTATCAATGTTATATTATAGGCTACAGGGTTATGAGGTAGGGTATGATCAGGCCTAGTCAATATGAATCAATGTTATATTATAGTCTACAGGGTTATGAGGTAGGGGATGATGAGCCTAGTCAATATGTCTCAATGTTATATTATAGGCTACAGGGTTATGAGGTAGGGGATGATCAGCCTAGTCAATATGTCTCAATGTTATATTATAGTCTACAGGGTTATGAGGTAGGGGATGATGAGCCTAGTCAATATGTCTCAATGTTATATTATAGGCTACAGGGTTATGAGGTAGGGGATGATCAGCCTAGTCAATATGTCTCAATGTTATATTATAGGCTACAGGGTTATGAGGTAGGGGATGGGCGATTGACTGCACATGACCGTGATTATTGTCTTTGCGCTCTTTCACTTCCCGTAGAAAATGCTGTATCCCCCAGCCACATCTAGCTAAGTGGATGGGTCATGTGTAAGAAATGCTATATCCCCCAGCCACGTCTAGCTAAGTGGATGGGTCATGTGTAAGAAATGCTATATCCCCCAGCCACGTCTAGCTAAGTGGATGGGTCATGTGTAAGAAATGCTATATCCCCCAGCCACGTCTAGCTAAGTGGATGGGTCATGTGTAAGAAATGCTATATATACCAGCCACATCTAGCTAAGTGGATGGGTCTCTACAGAAGGTGTAAACTGTACAGCCAAATGGTTAGTTGCATAGTAGCAATATCCAATATATATAGTGTCAATATCAATAAAAAAAGAACAAGTGTCAATGCCAGTAGAGAAAGAATATACAGTCTGTAGGAGAACAATATCAATAACCATATCAGTGATAGATGAGGTAGTTATATGTAGTTATACAGACTGTAGAAGAACAATATCAATAACCATATCAGTGATAGATGAGGTAGTTATATGTATACAATCAGGGGTAAAGTGGCTGAGCAGCAGGATATATTTTTTTTATAGTAGCAGCAAGTTATGGTGTGTGTTATGAGAGAGTCATCTGACGAGAGGCACTGCAGATAGTGCTGATGACTGGGAACTCTCCCCCAGTGATGAACTGGTCCATCTGAACCACGCAAGAACAAGGGAATCTATATTCGGAGAGCCTGTTTCTGTCCTGCCCTTGACTTTGGTGCAGGGCATGTGATGTCCATTGCTTCTTCGTAGCAAAACTCCTTGATCTTCTCAAAAATATCAGTTTGTCTAGCTGTGTCCAGTCCAGGTGATGCTTGTACTGGCAGACCATCTATGGGAGGAAGGATGTCAGCGTTGAGCAGCAGCTGAAACCTGGTCCCGACTGAGTCCGAACGCTCCTTGGCGACAACAACACTAGGCTTCAGAGCATCAAAGCTGTAAAACAGGAAACAAATAAACAAATTGAGAAGACATTACAACCTTACATAGCATCAATTCAACCAACAAGTTTAGATAAGAAGAATAACCTCACACAATGGAATGGAAAATTATATTAACCTGAAGTGCTGGTACTGCTTGATCTGTAGCAGTGGCCTGAAGAACAGAGTCAGGTGTTGTTGCCAGCCATAAATTTCCACCAGCACCGTACCATCCTCCAGTCCAACCAGTTGTGGGATGTTGACCCCTGTCACTGTGCTGTTCTTCACAACACCAGCACCGTACCATCCTCCAGTCCAACCAGTTGTGGGATGTTGACCCCTGTCACTGTGTTGTTCTTCACAACACCAGCAATCTCAGACAAAGTGTTCACTGGTTTTTCTGAAGCTTTGCTTGATGAGGCCAAAGGGTAAGGAAGAAATACCTGTCAGTTATTTTAGCGGTCTGTAATGTCTACTTGGTAAATGTTTATAATGTCTACTACTGTCTTTCAATGTAAACTGCAAAGTCGATGTATGTAATGTCTATAGTTAGTTGTGTGTGGACCCCAGGTGTTATGGAGTCAGCTAATGGGGATCCAACCAGGTAGACTGGCTGTTGTTATGGAGTCAGGGGATCCAACCAGGTGGACTAGATGTTATGGATTCAGATAATGGGGATCCAACCAGGTTGACTAGCTGTTGTTATGGAGTCAGGGATCCAACCAGGTGGACTTGCTGTTGCTATGGAGTCAGGGGATCCAATTAGGTGGACTAGCTGTTGTTATGGAGTCAGGGGATTCAACCAGGTAGACTAGCTGTTGTTATGGAGTCAGGGGATCCAATTAGGTGGACTAGCTGTTATTATGGAGTCAGGGGATCCAACCAGGCAGACTAGCTGTTGTTATGGAGTCAGGGGATCCAACCAGGTAGACTAGCTGTTGTTATGGAGCCAGGGGATCGAACCAGGTAGACTAGCTGTTGTTATAGAGTCAGAGGACCCAACCTGGTAGACTAGCTGTTGTTATGGAGTCAGGGGATTCAACCAGGTAGACTAGCTGTTGTTATGGAGTCAGGGGACCAGGTAGACTAGCTTTTGTTATGGTGTCAGGGGACCCAACCAGGTGGACTAGCTGTTGTTCTGGAGTCAGCTAATAGGGATCCAAGTCAAATTAATAATATTGGACTGTGTATGTTTAAATACAACAAGATGTGTCTGAACTCTGACCTCAGACAGTAAACGTGTTGTCATTATTAATGGTTCTTCAACAATGTTCAGAAATAGTGACTGTTCTGTTATTTCTTATTGTAGCTGAGTGAGCTGTGACTTACATCAACAATGAGTCTCTCTGGGGAAAGAAAGGAGGAGACCACTGCCTCTAAAATTAGTCTCTCTGGGGAGAGAGAGAAGGGGACCACTGCCTCTAATATGAGCCTTTCTGGGGAGAGAGAGGAGGGGACCACTGCCTCTAAAATGAGTCTCTCTGGGGAGAGAGGGGAGGAGACCACTGTCTCTAAAATGAGTCTCTCTGGGGAGAGAGAGGAGGGGACGACTGCCTCTAAAACGACTCAAGACACCAGTTCTACGAGGTGAAAGACGAATTGCAAAATATACAAAAATATCTAACTAATGAAAAGTGTTCCCAAATTACATGAAATGTAGGCCTACAGTTGAAGTCGGAAGTTTATATACTAGCCAAATACATTTAAACTCAGTTTTAAAAAAATTCCTGACATTTAATCCGGGTAAAAATTCCCTGTCTTTGTCACGTCCAGGCCTGAGGCTGGCGTGTTTAGTTTTGTTTTGGTGTAGGGTTTTTTCTGTTCTAGGTGTTGTGTTTCTATGTTGGGGTAATGGTTCCCAATTAGAGGCAGCTGTGTGTCGTTACCTCTAATTGGGAACCATATATATGTTTGTAGTTTTCACTAGGGGTTTGTGGGTTATTGTTTGATCATAGCATAGTTGGTATTGTTATGTTCTCTGTTGCGCTCGGTGGTTTGTATATTTTCCCCCAGTTACGTTATTTAAATAAAGATGTATACTGGATGCCTCGCTGCGCCTTGGTCTGTCCCTACTGAAGATCGTGACGGTCTTAGGTCAGTTAGGATCAACGCTTTATTAAAAGAATGTGAAATGTCCGAATAATAGTAGAGAGAATGATTTATTTCAGCTTTTCTTTCTTTCTTCACATACCCAGTGGGTCAGAAGTTTACATACACTCAATTAGTTTTTGGTAGCATTGCCTTTAAATTGTTTAACTTGGGGCAAACGTTTCGAAGAGCCTTCCACAACCTCCCCACAATAAGTTGGGTGAATTTTGGTCCATTCCTCATGACATAGCTGTTGTAGCTGAGTCAGGTTTGTAGGCCTCCTTGCTCACACACACTTTTTCAGTTCTGCCTACACATTTTCTATGGGATTGAGGTCAGGGCTTTGTGATGGCCACTCCAAAACCTTGCCTTTGTTGTCCTTAAGCCATTTTGCCACAACTTTGGAAGTATGCTTGGGGTCATTTTCCATTTGGAAGACCCATTTGCGACCAAGCTTTAACTTCCTGGCTGATTTCTTGAGATGTTGCTTCAATATATCTACATAATTTATTATCTATCTATTTTGTGAAGTGCACCAGACGCTCCTGCATTAAAGCACACCCACAACATAATGCTGACACCCTTGTGGTTCACGGTCGGGATGGTGTTCTTCGGCTTGCAAGCCTCCCCCTTTTTCCTCAAAAAATAATGGATGGTCATTATGGCCAAACAGTTCTATTTTTGTTTCATCAGACCAGAGGACATTTCTCCAATAAATCTTTGTCCCCATGTGCAGTTGCAAACTATAGTCTGGCATTTTTATGGCGGTTTTGGAGCAGTGGCTTCTTCCATGCTGAGCGGCCATTCAGGTTATGTCAATATAGTACTCGTTTTAATGTGGATGTAGATACTTTTGTACCTGTTTCCTCCAGCATCTTCACAAGGTCCGTTGCTGTTGTTCTGGGATTGATTTGCACTTTTCGCATCAAAGTACGTTCATCTCTAGGAGACAGAACGCGTATCCTTCCTGAGCGGTATGACCGCTGCGTGGTCCCATGGTGTTTATACTTGCGTACTATTGTTTGTACAGATGAACGTGGTACCTTCAGGCGTTTGGAAATTGCTCCCAAAGATGAACCAGACTTGTGGAGGTCTGAGTTTGAAAGTAGGCCTTGAAGTATATCCACAGGTCGACCTCCAAATGATTAAAATTATGTCAATTAGCCTATCAGAAGCTTCTAAAGCCATGACATAATTTTCTGGAATTTACAATCTGTTTAAAGGCACAGTCAACTTAGTGTATGTAAACTTCTGACCCACTGGAATTGTGATACAGCGAATTATAAGTGAAATAATCTGTCTGTAAACAATTGTTGGGAAAATGACTTGTGTCATGCACAAAGTAGACGTCCTAACAGACTTGCCTAAACTATAGTTTGTTAACAAGACATTGTGAAGTGGGTGAAAAACGAGTTTTAATGACTCCAACCTAAGTGTATGTAAACTTCCGACTTCAACTGTATATCGTTAATTTAAAAGGCCAAAAATGGATTTACCAATTGCAGACTGTAGCTTTAAAAGAAACATCAGGACTTCTAGAAGTGCCATTAACAGTTGATAAAATGAAGTCGATGAGGTATTGATGTGATATTGATGAGGTGATCTGTCTCCCTGTTTTGTTTAGTGTCCAGAAGCCCAGAGCAGAGTCCCCTACAACCAGCCTGCTATCAATGAAGAGTGATCAGCCACCTGCTTTCAGCCAGGAACCATTACCAGATGACAATATAGAAGTGGAGAGTTTGGACAGTGAGGATCCATTAAAGATCACACACAACCTTCTGGACAGAAGAAGTAAGACTGTGTTTCATACAATATTACAAAGAACGGTACGAAGGCCCCTTTAAAACACACACAAACTCATGAGTCCCAACTCTCGTTGTCTTCCTACAGGTCAAACTCTTCTGACAGTCCAACAAGACATTAAGGCTAAACTGAAACGCATGTATCAACACATATCTGAAGGAATTGGACACTATGGAAACCAAACTCTGTTAAAGGACATCTACACAGAGCTCTACATCACAGAGGGTGGAAGTGGAGGGCTCAATAATGAACATGAGGTTAGACAGATAGAGATGGCATCCAAGAAACAAACCACACAAGAGACATCAATCAAATGCAATGACATCTTCAAGCCTTTACCTGGACAAGACAAACCTATCAGAACTGTGCTGACAAAAGGAATCGCTGGCATTGGAAAAACAGTCTCTGTGCAGAAGGTCATCCTGGACTGGGCAGAGGGAAAAGCAAATCAGGACGTTCATTTCATGTTTCCTCTTCCTTTCCGTGATCTGAACCTGAAAAAGGACCAATACAGTCTGATGCAACTTCTTTCCCACTACTTCTCAGAGCTGAAAGAGATTGACAGCATTGAAGATGGTGAAACCAAAACTGTTTTCATTTTTGATGGTCTGGATGAGTGTCGACTTCCTCTAGACTTCAAAAACAATGAGAAGTGCTGTGATGTCACGAAGCCAACCTCAGTGGATGTGCTGCTGACAAACCTCATCGAGGGGAATCTGCTTCCCCCTGCTCTCCTCTGGATAACCTCACGGCCTGCAGCAGCCAATCAGATCCCTCCTGAGTGTTTTGACCAAGTGACAGAGGTACGAGGGTTCAATGATCCACAGAAGGAGGAGTACTTTAGGAAGAAAATCACAGATCAGAATCTGGCCAATAAAATCATCAAACACATGAAGACATCAAGGAGCCTCCACATCATGTGCCACATACCAGTCTTCTGTTGGATATCAGCCACTGTCCTTGAGATGATGCTGAAAGAGGCAGAGAAGGATGAAGTCCCCAAAACTCTGACCCAGATGTACACACACTTCATGCTCATCCAAATCATTGTGAAGAACAAGAAGTACAACAAAGCCACAGAGACAAACCCAAAGGAACTGTCTCAGTCAGACAAAGAGATGATCCTGAAACTGGCAAAGCTGGCTTTTCAACAGCTACAGAATGGCAACTTGATCTTCTATGAGGAGGACCTGAGAGAGTGTGGCCTTGATGTCACAGAGGCATCAGTGTACTCAGCATTGTGTACAGAGATCTTTAAAGAAGAATCTGGGCTGTACCAAGAGAAGGTCTACAGCTTTGTGCATCTGAGCATTCAGGAGTTTCTAGCAGCAGTGCATGCTTTAGAATCATGTCTGGACAAGAAGGAAAATGTTTTCTCCCCCAAAGCAGTCCCTAGTGATGAAGGTTATGATGAGGAGGAGGAGGAGTCAATCCAGTTGTCTGACTTACACGAGAGAGCAGTGGACCAGGCCTTGAAGAGTAAGAATGGACACCTGGACCTGTTCCTCCGCTTCCTTCTGGGTCTCTCACTGGAGTCCAATCAGATTCTGTTACGAGGCCTTCTGACACAGACAGGAAGTACAACACAGACCAATGAGCAAATAGTTGAGAGAACAGTCAGGTACCTTTCATACAAAATCAATAGGCAATCCTCACCAGAAAGGATCATCAACTTGTTCCACTGTCTTAATGAACTTGGTGCCAACTCTCTAGTTGAAGACATGCAGACCTCCCTGCATTCAGGAACTCTTTCAGAAACAGAGCTAGAACCTGACCAATGTTCAGCCCTGGCCTACCTGTTACTGACGTCAGAAGAGGTACTGGAGGAGTTTGACCTGAAGACATACAACACAACAGAGAAAGGTTATCAGAGGTTGCTGCCGATAGTGAAAACCTGCAAGAGAGCACTGTAAGTTCTGTTATTGAGTTGATGTATACAGTATCATTATAATGATGGATTTGTGTATCTAACAGATTATCTCCTCTCTCCAGACTGGATCACTGTAAACTGACATATAAATCCTGTGAGACTCTGGCCTCAGCTCTGCAGACACCAAACTCCCCCCTGAGAGAACTGGACCTCAGCTACAGTGACCTGGAAGACAGAGGAGTGAAGCTGCTCTGTGTTGGACTAACCAGTCAACTCTGCAACATACAGACACTAGTGTGAGTTAAATATCTTCAGTATCTACTGTCTTTATAGTGTTTATATACTTGTAGTAATTATGTTTTTAACATTATTTGAACATCTTGGTAAATATGCAGAAACATACATACGATGTGATAAATAATCAAACTAAAGTGAAATATCTTGAGTGAGTTAGTATGTTTTTAACATTGGTTAATCATGTCCTTCTGTTATTGTCTTAATGCATCTCATTATTGTTAAAGCTTTGCATATTTAACAGTGTATCAACTTATCTACTCTCTCCAGACTAGCTGGTTGTAAACTCAAATATGAATCCTGTGAGACTCTGGCCTCAGCTCTGCAGACACCAAACTCCCCCCTGAGAGAACTGGACCTCAGCAACAATGACCTGGGAGACAAAGTAGTGAAGCTGCTCTGTGTTGGACTAACCAGTCCACTCTGCAACATACAGACACTAGTGTGAGTTAAATATCTTCGGTATTAGTTATTATGTGGATGTTTTCAACATGTGTTAAGCATGTGCTCTTCTGCCCTCTAGTCTAGGTCAGTGTGGTCTGACAGAGGGTTGCTGTTCTGATCTGGCCTCAGTCCTGAGTTCACCCAACTCACAACTGAAACAACTGGAGCTGAGAGACAATGACCTGCAGGACTCAGGAGTTGCGCTGCTGTCTGCTGGACTGGAGGTTCCAGACTGTAAACTACACACACTGGGGTAAGTACAGCTGTTTCAGTCAGGTCGGTACTGAGCTGAGTTACACTGCTGTCTTCTGGACTGGAGGAACCAGACTGTAAACTACACACACTGGGGTAAGTACAGCTGTTTCAGTCAGGTCGGTACTGAGCTGAGTTACACTGCTATCTGCCGGACTGGAGGATCCAGATTGTAAACTACACACACTGGGGTAAGTACAGCTGTTTCAGTCAGGTCGGTCCTGAGCTTAGTAAAACAAATACTCTGAAAATCTGATGTTTCATCACAATGTTTATGTCTTGGACAAATGTATGGGTGTCCTACAATATGATTGACACCCTTACATCAACCTAGACAGCTGTTGTGTGTCTCTCTGTAGGCTGTCTGGCTGTCTGGTCACAGAGGAGGGCTGTGCTGCTCTGTCTTCAGGTCTGAGCTCAAACCCCTCCCACCTGAAAGAGCTGGACCTGAGCTACAATCACCCAGGAGACTCTGCAGGGGGGCTGCTTTCAGCTGCTCTGGTGGATCCCACATATAAACTGATGAAGCTGAAGTAAGTCAGAATAGATTAGACGAGGTACGATCACGAATATCCTACCAACGGGACATGAAAAAACTGTAATATCCTATGTTTCACGGATTATTTTCTGATTGACGACATGGATATTCAGCTAGCGGGATATACGCTGCACCGGCAAGATAGAACAGCACACTCCGGTAAGACGAGGGGGGGCTGTCTGTGCATATTTGTAAACAAAACCTGGTGCACAAAATCTAAGGAAGTCTCTAGATTTTGCTTGCCTGAACTAGAGTATATTGTGATAAATTGCTTGCCACTGAACTAGAGTTTTCAGCTATACTTTTCGTGGCTGTTTGTTTACCACCACAGACAGATGCTGGCACTAAGACCACACTCAGTCAGCTGTATAAGGAAATAAGCAAACAGGAAACCACTCACCCAGTGGCGGCGCTCCTAGTGGCAGGGAAACTTAAATCAGTTCTACCAAATTTCTATCAACATGTTAAATGTGCAACCAGAGGGAAAAATAATTCTAGATCACCTGTACTCCACACACAGAGACAAAGACAAGCCTAGTGGTAAGAGCGTTGGACTAGTAACCGAAAGGTTGTAAGTTCAAGTCCCCCAGCTGACAAGGTACAAATCTGTCATTCTGCCCCTGAACAGGCAGTTAACCCACTGTTCCTAGGCCGTCATTGAAAATAAGAATTTTGTCTTAACTGACTTGTAGTTAAATAAAGGAAAAAAAAAATCCTCCTGATTACAAGCAAAAATTAAAGCAGGAAGCACCAATGACTCGGGTCTATTAAAAAGTGGTCAGATGAAGCAGATGCTAAACTACAGGACTGTTTTGCAGCACAGACTGGAACATGTTCCGGGATTCCTCCGATGGCATTGAGGAGTACACCACATCAGTCACTGGCTTTATCAATAAGTGCATTGATGACGTCGTCCCCACAGTGACTGTATGAACATACCCCAACCAGAAGCCATGGGTTACAGGCAACATTTGCACTGAGCTAAAGGGTAGAGCTGCCGCTTTCAAGGTGTGGGACTCTAACCTGGAAGCTTACAAGAAATCCTGCTATGCTCTGCGACGAACCATCAAACAGGCAAAGCGTCAATACAGGGCTAAGATTGAATCATACTACACCGGCTCTGACGCTCGTCTTATGTGGTAGAGCTTGCAAACTATTACAGACTACAATGGGAAGCACAGCCGCGAGCTGCCCAGTGACACAAGCCTACCAGACAAGCTAAATTATTTCTATGCTCGCTTCGAGGCAAGCAACACTGAGGCATGCATGAGAGCATCAGCTGTTCCGGACGACTGTGTGATCACGCTCTCCGTAGCCGACGTGAGTAAGACCTTTAACTACTTAGGGAGTGGAGATTTAATATCCATAAATCTCCGTTTGGTTGGCGCGTTATGATCACAAAATACAGCGTCCACTCGCCCATTGAACCGTGAAGAGAACGCGTTCAACCTATACCCTTATCCAAGAACAATCAAACATCATTGATAATGTATCCTTAGGAAAAACCACAGCGTGCGCGAGCCCGTGAACGCGCTTCCTCTTCTGTTTACATCCGATGACCACTTCGAAATTCTTCTTCTATTACCATCCAGAGCAACTAAACATCATCAAACACTGTCTAGAGACTGTTGACATCCAGTGGAAGCAGGTACTGCAATTTTACTTCTATATATGTCTGTTTTCAATAGGGAGGGGTTCAAAATGAGGCAATGTGTCAAAACCACTTTTTCCAGGACAGAAATTCCTCGGGTTTTCACCTGTTATATCAGTTCTGTTATACTCACAGACCATATTTTAACACTCTTAGAAACTTCAGAGTGTTTCCTATCCAAAAGTACTAATTATGTACATATCCTATTTTCTGGGCCTGAGTGGGAGGCATTTTACTTTGGGCACGCCAGACTCTCCAAAACCGTCACCTCGGGAGCCGCTCTCTAAGAAGTTAAACAGGTCAACATACACAAAGCTGCGGGGCCAGACGGATTACTAGGATTTGTGCTCTGGGCATGTGCTGACCAACTGGCAGGTGTCTTCATTGACATTTTCAACATGTCCCTGATTGAGTCTGTATTACCAACATGCTTCAAGCAGACCACCATAGTCCCTGTGCCCAAGAACACAAAGGCAACCTGCCTAAATTACCACAGACCCGTTGCACTCACGTCCGTAGCCATGAAATGCTTTTGAAAGGCTGGTAATGGCTGGTAATCAACACCATCATCCCAGAAACCCTAGACCCACTCCAATTTGCATACCTGCCCAAACAGATCCACAGATGATGCAATCTCTATTGCACTCCACACTGCCCTTTCCCACCTGAACAAAAGGAACACTTATGTGAGAATGCTATTCATTGACAACAGCTCAGCGTTCAACACCATAGTACCCTCAAAGCTCATCACTAAGCTAATGATCCTGGGACTAAACAGCTCCCTTTGCAACTGGATCCTGGACTTCCTGACGGGCCGCCCCCAGGTGGTGAGGGTAGGTAGCAACACATCCGCCACGCTGATCCTCAACACTGGAGCCCCCCAAGGGTGCGTGCTCAGTCCCCTCCTGTACTCCCTGTTCACCCATGACTGCGTGGACAGGCACGACTCCAACACCATCATTAAGTTTGCAGATGACACAACAGTGTTAGGCCTGATCACCGACAATGGCGAGACAGCCTATAGGGAGGAGGTCAGAAACCTGGCCGGGTGGTGTCAGAATAACAACGTATCCCTCAACGTAACCAAGACTAAGGAGATGATTGTGGACTACAGGAAAAGGAGGACCGAGCACGCCCCAATTCTCATCGACGGGGTGTCCACATCACCAACAAACTAGAATGGTCCAAACACACCAAGACAGTTGTGAGGAGGGCACGACAAAGCCTATTCTCCCTCAGGAAACTAAAAAGATTTGGCATGGGTCCTCAGATCCTCAAAAGGTTCTACAGCTGCACCATCGACAGCATCCTGACTGGTTGCATCACTGCCTGGTATGGCAACTGCTCGGCCTCCGACCGCAAGGCACTACAGAGGGTAGTCTGACGTAAACGTCTGACATCTGTGATTGCCAACAAGGGTTTTGCTACCAAGTACTAAGTCATGTTTTGCAGAGGGGTCAAATACTTATTTCCATCATTAAAATGCAAATCAATTTATAACATTTTTGACATGCGTTTTTCTGGAATTTTGTTGTTGTTATTCTGTCTCTCACTGTTCAAATAAACCTACCATTAAAATTATAGTCTGATCATTTCTTTGTCAGTGGGCAAACATACAAAATCAGCAGGGGATCAAATACTTTTTTCCCTCACTGTGGCCCGCTACTGTTATAGCCTCTCTACAGTATATAGCCTCTCTACTGTAAATAGCCTCTCTACTGTATATAGCCTTGCTACTGTATATAGCCTCGCTACTGTATATAGCCTCGCTACTGTAAATAGCCTCTCTACTGCATATAGCCTCGCTACTGTTATAGCCCAGCTACTGTATATAGCATTGCTACTGTATGTTGCCTCGCTACAGTAAATAGCCTATCTCTCTACTGTATATAGCCTCTCTACTGTATATAGCCTCTCTACTGTATATAGCCTCTCTACTGTATATAGCCTCTCTACTGTATATAGCCTCTCTACTGTATATAGCCTCGCTACTGTATATAGCCTCTCTACTGTATATAGCCTCGCTACTGTATATAGCCTGTCTTTTTACTGTTGTTTTATTTCTTACCTATTGTTCACCTAATTCCTTTTTTTGCACTATTGGTTAGAGCCTGTAAGTAAACATTTCACTGTAAGGTCTACACCTGTTGTATTCAGCATTTCACTGTAAGGTCTACACCTATTGTATTTCGCACACGTGACAAATAAACTTTGATTGGAGTTGATGTCCTAATAGTGTGAGCAGCAGTTGTGTCATATGTAATGTAGTAGGGTCAGTAACATGAGGACATGATGGTAGAATTAAGGGGAAGTTTACTCAGCAGGCTGAGCACTCCAACACAGCATACATCATCACCACATGAATACTCTTCTTCTGCATCTCTGATATCCTGTTGGAATTGTACTCTGTTCTGTAAGCAGTAGGTAGGATAGAATACCTGTATATCTCTAGTAATGAATTGTACGCCGTTCTGTAAGCAGTAGGTAGGATAGAATACCTGTATGTCTCTAGTAATGAATTGTACTCCGTTCTGTATGCAGTAGGTAGGATAGAATACCTGTATGTCTCTAGTAATGAATTGTACATCATTCTGTATGCAGTAGGTAGGATAGAGTACCTGTATGTCTCTAGTAATGAATTGTACATCATTCTGTATGCAGCAGGTAGGATAGAGTACCTGTATGTCTCTAGTAATGAATTGTACACCGTTCTGTATGCAGTAGGTAGGATATAATACCTGTATGTCTCTAGTAATGAATTGTACTCCATTCTGTATGCAGTAGGTAGGATAGAATACCTGTATGTCTCTAGTAATGAACTTGGATAGTGCACCAGAACACAACAATATGGTTTAAATGTTGACTTTTTTATTAGGTCTTTGTCAGTCAATAACCTGTTTCTCCTACAGTGTGGATCATGGTGGAGAGTGCAGGCTGAAATCAGGGCGCAGGAAATGTAAGTCTCTTCAATCCTTATTAACTGAATATTCAGAAATATATTAACATAGTAACTAATCAATACTTGTTCTGTACCTACAAAACAACATTTTATATGAAGATGTGGTTCGATTAAACTCTCTTTTTGTCTACAGATGCCTGTCATCTCACCCTGGACCCAAATACAGCAAACCCAAACCTGATACTGTCTGAGGGGAACAGGAAGGTGACATGGGTGGAAGATGAGCAGCATTATGAAGACCATCCAGACAGATTTGACTGTATTCCCCAAGTTCTCTGCAGAGAAGGTTTATCTGGATCTCGTTATTACTGGGAGGTGGAGATGGAAGGTGACAAGGCCAACATTGGTGTGGTGTACAAAGGAACGAAGAGGAAGGGAGGGGGGGTTGACAGTAACATTGGAGGCAATAGGAAGTCCTGGTGTTTAGGCTCCTCTGACAGTGGTCATCACTTTTACCATGCTGGAGTCTGGAGGAGATCCATCCCTCGTCCTGATTCTAACAGAATTGGAGTGTATGTGGACTGGCCAGCTGGTACTTTGTCCTTCTATAGTGTGTCCTCCTCTGGTACACAGAAACACCTCTACACAGAACACAACACATTCACTGAACCCCTCTATCCTGGATTTTTGGTTTCCTCCATCTCCTCCTCCTCAGTGACCCTGTGTCAAATAGATGACCAACACATCCAGAGGTGAGTAGTAGCAATATTTATAATTTGTTTCCCTCTGGAATCATTCCTACAATTAGATTAGTAGTGGTGTGTTTTATTGTGTTCTGTTGGACCTACAGACTTAGATTAGTAGTAGTGTTGTGTTTTAATGTGTTCTGTTGGACCTACAGACAGTTAGATTAGTGGTGTGTTTTAATGTGTTCTGTTGGACCTACAGACAGTTAGATGAGTAGTAGTGGTGTGTTTTAATGTGTTCTGTTGGACCTACAGACAGTTAGATTAGTAGTAGTGGTGTGTTTTAATGTGTTCTGTTGGACCTACAACCAGTTAGATTAATAGTAGTGGTGTGTTTTAATGTGTTCTGTTGGACCTACAGACAGTTAAAATAGTAGTAGTTAGAATAGTAGTAGTAGTGGTGTGTTTTAATGTGTTCTGTTGGACCTACAGACAGTTAGATTAGTAGTAGTGGTGTGTTTTAATGTGTTCTGTTGGACCTACAGACAGTTAGATTAGTAGTAGTGGTGTGTTTTAATGTGTTCTTTCGGACCAACAGACATTTAGATTAATGGTAGTGGTGTGTTTTAATGTGTTCTGTTGGACCTACAGACAGTTAAAATAGTAATCGTTAGAATAGTAGTAGTAGTAGAGGTGTGTTTTAATGTGTTCTGTTGGACCTACAGACAGTTAGATTAGTAGTAGTGGTGTGTTTTAATGTGTTCTGTTGGACCTACAGACAGTTAGATTAGTGGTGTGTTTTAATGTGTTCTGTTGGACCTACAGACAGTTAGATTAGTGGTAGTAGTAGTGTGTTTTAATGTGTTCTGTTGGACCTACAGACAGTTAGATTAGTAGTAGTGGTGGGTTTTAACCTCTCAGGGATTGCTGTTCCATACTCATCAAAAGCTCTGTTTCTTGGCAATATCACAGCGTTGTCAGATTTCAAAAAGGCTTTACGGCGAAAGCAGCACATTTGATTGTTTGAGGGTAGCAGCTCACATATTTTTCCCGTAGCCATGAATCGATTAGCCATCATGGCACAGACATAACACATTTCACAGCGAAAACAAATCAATTACCTGTTGAAGAACTTCTGCTGAGGTCATCCTAAGTGTCCAACGAAGACAATCCATGGTTCATTTGTTAGAAAAGATAATGTATTTTATCCATAAATCTCCATTTGGTTCCCGCGTTATAATCAGAAACGACAGCTTCCACTCCTCCACTGAAACGTCACGCAAACTCGTTCATCTTATACCTATAAACTTGTCCAAGAACAATCAAACAAAGTTTTAAATGTATCCTTAGGAACACTTTTACGTATATTTACTATTATAAATCAACCGGAATATAAACTGATCGATAAAGACGGTAAAAAAGACACTGCACGCTTTGTCGGGAACGCGCACTGGGTACTGTTGACATAAAAAATACACTTCCTGGTTTGCACTTCTTCTCTGGTCTAAAGCATCCAAATTTAAAATTTACACTGTCTCGAGACTGTTGACATCTAAAGGAAGGGATGGGTACTGCATTCATATGTCCTTATATGGTCATTTTCATGAGGGAGGGGTTCCAAATTAGCAATGTGTCAAAATCTCTTTTTCCAGGACATAAATTCCTCTGGGTTTCGCCTGCCATATGCGTTCTGTTTCACTCACAGACAAATGGTTAACAATTTTGGAAAATTCAGAGTGTTTCCTATCCAATGGTACCAAATATGCATATCCTATTTTCTGGGCCTGATAGGGAGGCATTTTACTTTGGGCACGCCAGGCTCTCCTAAACCGACCCCTAAGCTGCCACTCACTAACAAGTTAATGTGTTCTGTTAGACCTACAGACAGTTAGAACAGTAGTAGTGGTGTGTTTTAATGTGTTCTGTTGGACCTACAGACAGTTAGATTAGTAGTAGTGGGGTGTTTTAATGTGTTCTGATAGACCTACAGACAGTTAGATTAGTAGTAGTGGTGGGTTTTAATGTGTTCTGTTGGACCTACAGACAGTTAGATTAGTAGTAGTGGTGTGATCTAATGTGTTATGTTGGACCTACAGACAGTTAGATTAGTAGTGTGTTTTAATGAGTTCTGATGGACCTACAGACAGTTAGATTAGTAGTAGTGGTGGGTTTTAATGTGTTCTGTTGGACCTACAGACAGTTAGATTAGTAGTAGTGGTGTGATCTAATGTGTTATGTTGGACCTACAGACAGTTAGATTAGTGATTTGTTTTAATGTGTTCTGTTATACCTACAGACGGTTAGAATAGTTTTAGTAGTGGTATTTTTTTATGTGTTCTGTTGGACATACAGACAGTTAGATTAGTAGTAGTGGTGTGTTTTAATGTGTTCTGTTGTGCCTACAGACAGACAGTTAGATTAGTCGTAGTGGTGTGTTTTAATGTGTTCTGTTGGACCTACAGACAGTTAGATTAGTAGTAGTGGTGTGATCTAATGTGTTATGTTGGACCTACAGACAGTTAGATTAGTGATTTGTTTTAATGTGTTCTGTTATACCTACAGACGGTTAGAATAGTTTTAGTAGTGGTATTTTTTTATGTGTTATGTTGAACCTGCAGACAGTTAGATTAGTAGAAGTGGTGTGTTTTAATTAATGTGTTCTGTTGGACCTACAGACAGTTAGATTAGTGTTGTGTTTTAATGTGTTCTGTTGGACCTACAGACAGTTAGAATAGTAGTAGTAGAGGTGTGTTTTAATATGTTCTGTTGGACCTACAGACAGTTAGATTAGTAGTAGTTGTGTGTTTTAATTAATGTGTTCTGTTGGACCTACAGACAGTTAGAATAGTAGTAGTGGTGTGTTTTAATGTGTTCTGTTGGACCTACAGACAGTTAGATTAGTAGTAGTGGTGGGTTTTAATGTGTTCTGTTGGACCTACAGACAGTTAGATTAGTAGTAGTGGTGTGTTTTAATGTGTTCTGTTGGACCTACAGACAGTTAGATTAGTAGTAGTGGTGTGTTTTAATGTGTTCTGTTGTGCCTACAGACAGACAGTTAGATTAGTCGTAGTGGTGTGTTTTAATGTGTTATGTTGAACCTACAGACAGTTAGATTAGTAGTAGTGGTGTGTTTTAATTAATGTGTTCTGTTGGACCTACAGACAGTTAGATTAGTGTTGTGTTTTAATGTGTTCTGTTGGACCTACAGACAGTTAGAATAGTAGTAGTAGAGGTGTGTTTTAATTAATGTGTTCTGTTGGACCTACAGACAGTTAGATTAGTAGTAGTGGTGTATTTTAATGTGTTCTGTTGGACCTACAGACAGTTAGATTGGTAGTAGTGGTGTGTTTTAATTAATGTCTTCTGTTGGACCTACAGACAGTTAGATTAGTAGTAGTGGTGTATTTTAATGTGTTCTGTTGGACCTACAGACAGTTAGATTAGTAGTAGTTGTGTGTTTTAATTAATGTCTTCTGTTGGACTTACAGACAGTTAGATTAGTAGTAGTGGTGTATTTTAATGTGTTCTGTTGGACCTACAGACAGTTAGATTGGTAGTAGTGGTGTGTTTTAATGTGTTCTGTTGGACCTACAAACAGTTAGATTAGTGGTGTGTTTTATTGTGTTCTGTTGGACCTACAGACAGTTAGAATAGTAGGAGTAGAGGTCTGTTATAATGTGTTCTGTTGGACCTACAGACAGTTAGATTAGTGGTAGAGGTGTGTTTTAATGTGTTCTGTTGGACCTACAGACAGTTACATTAGTAGTAGTGGTGTGTTTTAATGTGTTCTGTTGGACCTACAGACAGTTAGATTAGTAGTAGTGGTGTGTTTTAATGTGTTCTGTTGGACCTACAGACAGTTAGATTAGTAGTAGTGCTGTATTTTAATGTGTTCTGTTGGACCTACAGACAGTTAGATTAGTGGTGTGTTGTAATGTGTTCTGTTGGACCTGCAGACAGTTAGATTAGTGTTGTGTTTTAATGTGTTCTGTTGGACCTACAGACTGTTAGAATAGTAGTAGTAGAGGTGTGTTTTTATGTGTTCTGTTGGACCTACAGACAGTTAGGTTAGTAGTAGTGGTGTGTTTTAATGTGTTCTGTTGGACCTACAGACAGTTAGATTAGTAGTAGTGGTGTGTTTTAAGCAATGGCTTTCGTCTGGCCACTCTTCCGTAAAGCCCAGCTCTGTGGAGTGTACGGCTTAAAGTGGTCCTATGGACAGATACTCCAATCTCCACTGTGGAGCTTTGCAGCTCCTTCAGGGTTATCTTTGGTCTCTTTGTTGCCTCTCTGGTTAATGCCCTCCTTGCCTGGTCTGTGAGTTTTGGTATGTGGCCCTCTCTTGGCGGGTGTTTTGGGGTGCCATATTCTTTCAGTTTTTTTAATTATGGATTTAATGGTGCTCCGTGGGATGTTCAAAGTTTCTGATCTTTTCTAATACCCTACCCTGATCTGTATTTCTCCACAACTTTGTCCCTGACCTGTTTGGAGAGCTCCTTGGTCTTCATGGTGCCGCTTGCTTGATGGTGCCCCTTGCTTAGTGGTGTTGCAGACTCTGGGGCCTTTCAGAACAGTAGTGTGTATATATATATATATATATATATATACACTGAGATCATGTGACAGATCATGTGACACTTAGAATGCACACCAGTGGACTTTATTGAATTAATTATGTGATTTCTGAAGGTAATTGATTGCACCAGATCTTATTTAGGGGCTTCATAGCAAAAGGGGTGAATACATATGCATGCACCACTTTTCCGTTTGTATTTTTTTCATTTCCCTTCACCAATTTGGACTATTTTGTTTATCTCCATTACATGAAATCCAAATTAAAATCTATTTACATTACAGGTTGTAGTGCAACAAAATAGGAAAAACGCCAAGGGGGATGAATACTTTTGCAAGGCACTGTAGTTTAGCTCGTCTTGTAGGCTCGTGTCACTAGGCAGCTCTCGGCTGTGCTTCCCTTTGTAGTCTGTAATGGTTTGCAAGCCCTGCCACATCCGACGAGCGTCAGAGCCGGTGTAGTATACGATTCAATTTTTGTCCTGTATTGACACTTTGCCTGTTATAAGCTTCCGGTTTAGAGTCCCGCTCCTTGAAGGTGGCAGCTCTTGCCTTTAGCTCAGTGCGGATGTTGACTGTAATCCATGGCTTCTGGTTGGGGTATGTACGTACGTGCCATCGGAGGAATCCCGGAACATATTCCAGTCTGTGCTTGCAAAACAGTCCTGTTGCTTAGCATCTGCTTCATCTGACCACTTTTTTTTTGTTATTGATCTAGTCAACGGTGCTTCCTGCTTAAATGTTTGCTTGTATGCAGCAATCAGGAGGATAGAATTATGGTCAGATTTGCCAAATGGAGGGCGAGGGAGAGTTATTTTCCCTCTGGTTGCACATTTAACATGCTGATAGAAATTTGGTAAATGTATTTAAGTTTCCCTGTATTAAAGTCCCCGGCTACTAGGAGCGCCGCCTCTGGGTGAACATTTTCTTGTTTGCTTATGGCGGAATACAGCTCATTCAAGGCAGTCTTAGTGCCAGCTTCCGTCTGTGGTGGTACGTAAACAGCTTTGAAAAATACAGATGGAAACTCTCTAGGTAGATAGTGTGGTCTACAGCTTATCATGAGATACTCTACCTCGGGCGAGCAATAGCTCGAGACTTACTTAGATATCGTGCACCAGCTGTTATTTACAAAAATACATTGTCCGCCGCCCCTTGTCTTACCAGACGCCGCTGTTCTATCCTGCCGGTACAGCGTATAACCATCAATCTGTATGTTGATAGTGTTGTCGTTCAGCCACAACTCCGTGATGCATAAGATGTTACAGTTATTAACTTCTTACGGAGTAGCGAGTGCTAGCGCCCCACTCCCGACTCTACCCAGTGAAATGCAAGGTGCCAAATTCTAAATCCTAAAGTTGAATTATTAAACATTCATCAATATACAAGTGTTGCATAGTCATCAAAAGCTCTGCTTCTTGGCAATATCACAGCGTTGTCAGATTTCAAAAAGGCTTCACGCTGAAAGCACAACATTTGATTGTTTTAGGGGTAGCACCTCCAATATTTACCATTAGCATAAATTCATAAACCATCGCGGTTCAAACAAAACACATTTCACAGCGAAAACAAATCCCTTACCTTTTGAAGAACTTCTGCTGAGGGCTTCCCAAGTGTCCAACGAAGACAATCCATGGTTCTTTTGTTAGAAAAAGTCATTTATTATATCCATAAATCTCAGTTTGGTTGGCGCGTTATGTTCCGAAAATCCAACGTCGAATCGCCCATTGAAACGTGAAGAGACTGCGTTCAAATATACCTATAAACTTTTCCTAAACAAATCAAATACCAGTTAAAATGCATCCTTAGCTATTAACAATAATATTTCACTCGGACGGTCACCTATACCTTATATAAGTAAAATAAAGTGGGGCGCGCCAGCCAGACTCGCGCCCGAGAAAACATGTTGACATTTCAGGTCCCCATGCCATTTCCTGTACCTATTCGTTCTGCTTACTCCAATCTCTCTGAGGCTTTATATATAGACTGTTGACATCTAGTGGAAGCCATAGGTACTGCAGTCTCAGTCCTGGTAACAAATGGATTCAATAGGGAGTGTGTCTAACAGAGCCAAAGGTCACTAGAAACTGATTTCCGGATGTTTTTTTTCTCAGGTTTTTGCCTGCTAAATGAGTTCTGTTATCTTGTTGGGCAGCGGCAGCTGAGGGGTCGGTTTTGGAGAGTCTGGCGTGCCCAAAGTAAAATGCTTGCCACCCAGGCTCAGAAACTAGGATATGGACATAATTAGTACTATTGGATAGGAAACACTCTGAGGTTTCCAAAAGTGTTATCACTTTGTCTGTGAGTGTAACAGAAGTCATTTGGCAGGCAAAAACCAGAGATTTTTCCATCCGGAAATCTCATTCTTGAGGCTTATAGCTCACTTTGAGACAGTGCCTATAAAAAGGTCTTTATACCAGGACCCTGAATGTAGTACCTACTGCTTCCACTGGATGTCAGCAGTGTATAGGCAAAGTTTAATGGAAATCGGAACTAATGTGTTCTATTGGGAGAAGTTTTAGCCGGGGGACCTCGTTTTCAGTTGCACGTTTTTGGGCGCACATTTTGCTGAGCGGTCCACTTTATTTGACTTATATAACGTTTAGGTGACCATCCAAGTGAAATATTATCACTTTTATTCATAAAAGATAAGCTAAGGATGCATTTTAATTGGTTTTTGTTTTGTTGAGGGAAGGTTTATAGGTATCGTTTAACGCGTTCTCGTCACATTGGATTTTCTGAACACAAGGTGCCAACCAAACGGAGATTTAAGGATATAATAAATTACTTTTTCTAACCAAATACCCATGGATTGTCTTCGTTGGACACTTAGGAAGCCCTCTGCAGACGTTCTACAAAAGATAAGGCACAGGTGTTCCCTGTGAAATGCATTTTCTATCGACCGCACTGGCTAAAGATTTAATGGTTATGGAAAATATGTGAGGTGCTAGCCTCAAACAATCAAATGTAGTGCTTTCGCCGTAAAGCCTTTTTGAAATCCGACAACGCTGTGATATTGCCAAGAAGCAGAGCTTTTGATGAGTATGGAACACTTGTATATTGGTGGATTTTTTATAATTCAATTTTGGAATTTTGTCTTGCATTTCACCTGGTAGTGTCGGGAGCAGCCCGCTAGCGCCCCACTGATCCCCAAGAAGATTTATACTCACAGACATTATGTTAACACTTGTAGAAACTTCAGAGTGTTTCCTATCCAATAGTATTAATTATGTGCATATCCTATTTTCTGAGCCTGAGTGGCAGGCATTTTGCTTTGGGCACGCCAGACTCTCCAAAACCAACACCTCACCTGCCGCTCCCTAAGAAGTTAATGTCCTGTTGGTAGTTTAATCTTCCGCGTAGCTCGTCTATTTTATTCTCCAAAGATTGCACTTTTGCTAGCAGAATGAAAGGAATTGGGGGTTTATTCGACTTCTCCCTACGAATTCTCCCTTTTTTTCCGCCTCCTCTTCATGCAAATCACGGGGATCTGGGCCTGTTCCTGAGAAAAGAGTATATCGTTTGCGTCGGGCTTGTCAGACTCCAGTCCGTGGTGAGTAATCGCAGTCCTGATGTCCAGAAGTTATTTTCGGTCATAAGAGACGGTAGCGACAACATTATGTACAAAATAAGTTACAAACAACGCTAAGAAACAAACAAAACACAATTGGTTGGGGACACGTAAAACGTCAGCCTTCTTCTCCGCCGCCATTATATATATGTATATATATATATATATATATATCTTGTGTAAATCTCAATTCCAGAAAAGTGTGTTTGTGTGAAGTATGGGGGGTATGTAACTCATGATACCTGGTTACGTCACATCTCTAGGGGGTATGTAACTCATGATACCTGGTGACTTCACATCTCTAAGGGGGGTATGTAACTCATGATACCTGGTGATGTCACATCTCTAGGGGGGTATGTAACTCATGATGCCTGGTGACTTCACATCTCTAGGGGGGTATGTAACTCATGATACCTGGTGACTTCACATCTCTAGGGGGGTATGTAACTCATTATACCTGGTGACTTCACATCTCTAGGGGGGTATGTAACTCATGATACCTGGTGACTTCACGTCTCTAGGGGGTATGTAACTCATGATACCTGGTGACTTCACATCTCTATGGGCTTTCCTCAAGATAAGCAATGTCCACCTGATGGAACCTGAGTGGCGCAGTCCCGGGTTTGATCCCAGGCGGTATCTCAACAGGCCATGATCGGGAGACCCGTAGGGCGGCGTCTGGGTTGGGGGAGTGTTTGGCTGGGTTAGGCAGTCATTTTAAATAAGAACTTGTTCTTAATTGACTTGCCTAGTTAAATAAAGGTTGAATAATATATTTTAAAAAACTAACGTCACCATCCGTATTGACTTCATGGAAGTTGACATAGTGGGTTAAGTCACATTTAGGCAATGCACCCTACATAGGGAGCTGTCCAATCACTCTTTATACACCCTTTGTATTGCTTATGAAGACTGTATGTATGCTATTTAAAGCCTTTATCAGTTGTATTTAGTTTATTTACAGTCTATCCTTCTGCTTTACCAATACCAGAGACCATGTTGGAGAGAGTCGTAACAAGCCTGGACCTGAGAAATGTGAGTGTTAACTGATAATTGTTTTTAACTCAAAATGGTTTCAAAGCGTTCATTATAGTTGAGTCCCAGGCAAGGAACACAATCATGATCTGTTTGGTCAAAACAAACTTAAAGGTTGAGTCAGCGATATGATGTAGATGCACAAAGTAAACAGCATAGTGGGTCAATTTCTACAACAACTAAGAGCGTTGTAACACGATGCTAAACTTCTATGTTTTGGTCCCGTGGCTACCACTCTGTAAGAGCGTGTAGAAAACCCTTGCACATGGGCAGATACTGTGTGAGAGAGAAGTCAGGCATCTTGCTCATCACAATATCTGTGGTGCTGCTCGTCCAAAATAATTTAGCTGACTCTACCTTTAAGCTCTCATCCTAGGATCTACCAGAAATCAGGCCCCCAACATATACAAAACATGGAACAGAACGATGTTGTTTCCTGCTTCCACAAACATGAATTAATATAACACTAATGTCAGATTATGGTATGCTAATGAGTGTACATTCTGAGACTGTTGCTCACTTATATTCATTTTTATTACAAGTCTATTTCATAATTGTTAATTTATTATTACTGTCACGTCCTGGCCATAGATGGCCCTTTTTGGCTGCTTTATGGATTTTTGGTCAGGGGTTTGTTTGTTCTATGTTGGTATTTCTATCTTGGTTTGGGTTCCCAATTAGAGGCAGCTGTTAGTCGTTGTCTCTAATTGGGAATCCTATTTAGTGTGTTCAGGCCCCCACCTGTGTTGTGTGCTATTATTTATGTTGTGTAGTGTGCTATGGTCGTTGTGAATGTCTTGTTTTGGGGAGTTGCTTGTAGTAAAGATGTTTCACTCAACCCTGCACGCTGCGCCTTGGTCTAATTATGTCAGCGGTCGTGACAGAATATCCCACCACACCAGGACCAAGCAGTGTGCCCCCGTGCAGGATAAAATGTTCTGGACCTGGGAGGAGATCATGGGTGGCAGTGAGACCCTTCCTTGGCTGGAGTCGCCAAGGAGAGACTAAGGTCAGCGACAATGGCGAGGTCTGAGGCCACAACAGCCCCAAGATTGTTTTTTTGGGGGGGCACATGGGGCTGGTGGCCGAGATGAGGCAGAGAAGGGAGCCGGAGCCCGAGTTGAGGACCATAGAGGAGTTCAGGAGAGAGGTACAGGTGATGAGTGAGCTGCAGCGAGGACACCTGGAGGAGCGTCGTCACAACCCGGTTCGTTCTGCCCCAGCTCTCCGTACTCGCTCTGAGGTGCGTGAGACCTACACTGGCTCCACGCACCAGGTCCCCTGTGCGTCTTCCAAGCCCAGCATGTCCTGTCCCTGCTCCACGCATCAGGCCCCCTGTACGCATCGAGAGCCCGGCACGTCCTGTCCCTGCTCCACGCATCAGGCCCCCTATGCGCATCGAGAGCCCGGCACGTCCTGTCCCTGCACATCAGGCTCCCTGTGCGCCTTCCGAGCCCAGCACGTCCTGTTCCTGCTCCACGCATCAGGCCCCCTGTGCGCATCCAGAGCCCAGCACGTCCTGTTCCTGCTCCACGCATCAGGCTCCCTGTGCGCCTTCCGAGCCCAGCACATCCTGGGCAGTGACTTTTGGTCTCGGTTGGAGTCCGCGCCTTTGGGGGGGAGGTACTGTCATGTCCTGGCCATAGATGGCCCTTTTTGGCTGCTTTA
Organism: Brachymystax lenok tsinlingensis; assembly: GCA_030435695.1. Classification (NCBI taxonomy): domain Eukaryota; kingdom Metazoa; phylum Chordata; class Actinopteri; order Salmoniformes; family Salmonidae; genus Brachymystax; species Brachymystax lenok. Next base: position 28,558,596 of record CM059810.1, read on the forward strand.
TGGTGTTTTGGTCAGGATGTGATCAGGGGTTTGTTCTATTTTGGTATTTCTATGTTGGTTTGGTTTGGGTTCCCAATTAGAGGCAGCTGTTAGTCGTTGTCTCTATTTAGTGTGTTCAGGCCTCCACCTGTGTAGGTTATTTATGTTGCGGTACACAGTGCGTTACGGTCGTTGTGAATTTCTTGTTTTGGTGAGTTGCTTCTAGTAAATATGTTTCACTCAACGCTGCGCCTTGGTCTAATTATGTCAGCGGTCGTGACAATTACATTGTCAATTTTAAACTACTTTTGACTTTAGGGATTCCTCAGAGCTGCAAGACTTGTGAAGATGTTGAGGTAAGTCATTATGTCAATTCTTACTTTTACATACCTGCAGGAGTCAGGCACAGTCTCAAAGCCAGTTGTGTACTGACCAACCATTCATACTGGGATATAGACAGTCCTGTGTTCTGCTTGTAGTCATGCAGGATTTTAGCTGTTGTCATATTTTGTCATTAGACAGTTTAATTGATAAATCACCAGCATTCCATGTAACATTGACTAAATACATTAGATTACTTACTTTGGTTAATGGCCCAGTTTCCCCGACACAGATTAAGCCTAGTCCTGGACCTTAAAGAACTTTCTATTGAAACTTCCATTGAGCATGCTTTTTAGTCCAGCACTAGACTCAATCTGTGTCCAGGAAACAGGCCCCATATGTATTACTGACATGCTTGTCCTTGTTCAGGACTCCACACACTGGCTTCAGATTGAACCCTTGACTTCCACTGTCCAGGGAGTGACAATATTCAGGTAAAATAACTACTTTTAACATTTCATTCCACTTGCTAGTGTATTTCCCCATAACTTTGGGAATAGTCTTCTAATCCAACCTCTCCATTTGACGATTGACCCTCTCTACCATATCTTGTTGTTGCCCTCAGACACAGGACACCCAAAGGGAGTTATGAGTGCACAGTGTCTGGGATCCGCTGGCTGTGTGAGAGAGATGTCATTCTGAAGTATCATTTCAGGAACTGGGAACCCTACAGTCAACTTCTGAAAGACAAGCAGTACACACAAGGTGGTCCATTGCTGGACATCACTATGGAGTTAGGTGAACTGGAGGAAGTTCATCTGCCACACTGTGTCTGTTTAGGTAAAACCATATAGAAATAGTATTCAGAAAGACATTTCCATGTAACTGAGTTTCACTTCCTGAATTAATGAATGAACAATTCTGGGAGTTTGAGTTTACTGTGATCTGGTACTGCATATTCTTTGTTTTAGAAGGATGTATAATGCAATATTTGTATTTCTGTCTCCTTTTTATTGTGTTGTTCAGGGACCAACCCTTCCCTGAGGAATGAGATGAAGATTCTTCATGTAGAGGAACATGGAGTGTCTTTAGAGGAAGTGCATGAGGTCACCAGATTCCATGCTAAGATTCTCCATCCCAAGTTCTCACCGATCTCTGTTATACTAAGCTATATCTTTTCTTGGAAAGTAGATGTCCACTGTGAGCTGATGCTCTATCTGACAGTGAAAAGGGAAACATTAATTCCACGCCTATACCTGTTCCCCAGTAACCCCGGCCAAATACAGGTGAGGTACCATTTATTATAGAGATGACCTTAAACTGCACCACTGGTTAGTTATGTTGACACTCGTTTAATGAAGATAATAGTGTGTTGCTAGTTTTCTGAATAATGTTTGAATTAGACTATACATTGACTGGCTGTGTATTCCATGACTCGTTTCGCAGGCTGTGGAACAACAGGAAAAGTCTCAAGGGTCTTCAAGGATTCTCATCTCAAGACCAGAGCGGTCCTTCAAACTGAATAGTTCCTTCAGACTGAACATTCCCCGTTCTACCTGCATCAATCCACAGGTACAGATTCAGTAGATTTTAAACGCTTTAGATGCCGCTTTTGTTTCCATCCGTACAGAAGGAGGATCAGATGGGCATAGTCTCCCAGGTAGTGGAGGAGATGTCCACTACGAGTAATGGGGTACAGGAGGGGGATTCAGGTGGAGCTAGTCTCCCAGTCAGTAGAGGAGATGCCCTGTACTAGTGATGTGGGGAGTGTTGAGAGGGATGTGGCAGAGGGGAATCAGGGGTCTGTGGCCTCAGTTGAGGAAGAGAAGGATAAGGACATTTCTGATATCCTTGTTGATATGATAGCAGCTGATGATGACACAATTTACAATCTAGGTGAGGTAAATGGCTTTCTGGACCAGACTTTTGGGGAATCGGTTAAATTGGCTAGGGTATTAGAAGTAATAAAACAGAAAAGGCTTAATGTAGTTTTTCTAGTTTTGCCATTACCATAATTTCATAAGCCTCCACGGTTCACAGAAATCACATTTCACAGTGAAAACAAATCAATTACCTTTTGAAGAACTTCTGCTGAGGGCTTCATAAGTGTCCAACGAAGACAATCCATGGTTCTTTTGTTAGAAAAAGTAATGTATTATATCCATAAATCTCCGTTTGGTTGGCACGTTATGAGAAAATAGCCTCCAATCGTCCATTGAAACGTGACGGGAACTCGTTCAACTTATACCTATAAACCTGTCCAAGAACAATCAAACATAATTTTAAATGTATCCTTAGGAACACTTTAATGTATATTCAGTATAATATTTCAACCGGAATATAAACTGGGCGATAAGAAAGGAAAAAACCACAGTGCGCAAGCCAGGAACGGGCATTCTGTTCGGTTTACCTCTGTGACCACTTCCTAATTCTTCTTCTTCTGCCATCTAAAGCAACTAAACAGAATCAAAACAGTGTCTCGAGACTGACATCCAGAGGAAGCGATAGGTACTGCATTCATACTCCCTTATATGGGCATTTTCCTAAGGGAGGGGTTCCAAATGAGGCAATGTGTCAAAATAACTTTTTCCAGGACAGAAATTCCTCGGTTTTCGCCTGCCATATCCGTTCTGTTATACTATCCAATGGTACTAAATACAGTGGGGCTAAAAAGTATTTATTCAGCCACCAATTGTGCAAGTTCTCCAACTTAAAAAGATGAGAGAGGCCTGTAATTTTCATCATAGGTACACTTCAACTATGACAGACGAAATGAGAAAAAGAAATCCAGAAAATCACATTGTAGGATTTTTTATTTATTTGCAAATTATGGTGGAAAATAAGTATTTGGTCAATAACAAAAGTTTATCTCAATACTTTGTTATATACCCTTTGTTGGCAATGACAGAGGTCAAACGTTTTCTGTAAGTCTTCACAAGGTTTTCACACACTGTTGCTGGTATTTTGGCCCATTCCTCCATGCAGATCTCCTCTAGAGCAGTGATGTTTTGGGGCTGTCGCTGGGCAACACAGACTTTCAACTCCCTCCAAAGATTTTCTATGGGGTTGAGATCTGGAGACTGGCTAGGCCACTCCAGGACCTTGAAATGCTTCTTACGAAGCCACTCCTTTGTTGCCCGGGCGGTGTGTTTGGGATCATTGTCATGCTGAAAGACCCAGCCACGTTTCATCTTCAATGTCCTTGCTGATGGAAGGAGGTTTTCACTCAATCTCACGATACATGGCCCCATTCATTCTTTCCTTTACACGGATCAGTCGTCCTGGTCACTTTGCAGAAAAACAGCCCCAAAGCATGATGTTTCCACCCCCATGCTTCACAGTAGGTATGGTGTTCTTTGGATGCAACTCAGCATTCTTTGTCCTCCAAACATGACGAGTTGAGTTTTTACCCAAAAGTTCTATTTTGGTTTCATCTGACATTCTCCCAATCCTCATCTGGATCATCCAAATGCTCTCTAGCAAACTTCAGACGGGCCTGAACATGTACTGGCTTAAGCAGGGGGGCACGTCTGGCACTGCAGGATTTGAGTCCCTGGCGGCATAGTGTGTTACTGATGGTAGGCTTTGTTACTTTGGTCCCAGCTCTCTGCAGGTCATTCACTAGGTCCCCCCGTGTGGTTCTGGGATTTTTGCTCACCGTTCTTGTGATCATTGTGACCCCACGGGGTGAGATCTTGCGTGGAGCCCCAGATCGAGGAAGATTATCAGTGGTCTTGTATGTCTTCCATTTCCTAATAATTGTTGAATAACAGTTGATTTCTTCAAACCAAGCTGCTTACCTATTGCAGATTCAGTCTTCCCAACCTGGTGCAGGTCTACAATTTTGTTTCTGGTGTCCTTTGACAGCTCTTTGGTCTTGGCCATAGTGGAGTTTGGAGTGTGACTGTTTGAGGTTGTGGACAGGTGTCTTTTATACTGATAACAAGTTCAAACAGGTGCCATTAATACAGGTAACGAGTGGAGGACAGAGGAGCCTCTTAAAGAAGTTACAGGTCTGTGAGAGCCAGAAATCTTGCTTGTTTGTATGTGACCAAATACTTATTTTCCACCATAATTTGCAAATAAATTCATTAAAAATCCTACAATGTGATTTTCGGGATTTCTTTTCCTCATTTTGTCTGTCATAGTTGAAGTGTACCTATGATGAAAATTACAGGCTTCTCTCATCTTTTTAAGTGAGAGAACTTGCACAATTGGTGGCTGACTAAATACTTTTTTGCCCCACTGTATGTGTATATCCTATTTTCTGGGCCTGAGTGGGAGGCATTTTACTTTGGGCACGCCAGGCTCTCCAAAACCGTCATCTCGGGAGCTGCTCCCTAAGAAGTTAAAGCTGGAGGGGGGTGATTTGTCTGGCCTGACTCCATTTTATGAGTCTGTTATGCAGGCTTGGAGAGTTTTCATCATGTTGGGGAGTCTGAAACTCTGGCACATCTGTTCTTACAGTGTCCCAGGTTGGTTGGGATGATTGACCTGATCACTAGTTCTCAGCTCTGGGAGGTTTTCTCTTCCAAAATGTTTAGATTTGGGACAAAGTACAGGTTTAGTAGAAGTCGTGTAGTTCTCTAAACTTTGTCAGGGGCAGCTAAATTAGCAATTTGGAAGACATGAAAGAACAGTATTCGAGGACAGGGTTCTGTGGACGTGGTGGGAATGCTGGAGGGGATGTTGGCAGCCAGACTGAGGGTTGAGTTTGCCTGTTACAAAATGGTTAACATTGATCTGTTTGAGTATATGGGGTATTCAGAGGCTGTTTAGTTACTGTGGAGGAAGATTGTGTTGTGTTTTTAATTGATGTTTAACCATGTTTTTGTTTGTTGTGGGTCCCCAGACCCAATAAAGGTTTTTAAAATTCAAACTCTCTCTCTCCCTCTCCAGGAGATTCAGCTCATACATAGAGACACCACACCAAGCTTTTTCAGGGCGGTTATGAAAATTACAGGGCTTGAGATGGAGTTATTCGGGGATGATGAGAGGATAGTATGGAAAGAAACTGTACCAACAGGTAGGAGCAGATGTCAATCATCACTTTTTCTGCCAGATGCTATTTAGAGTGATCTAACCTATTTCTGTTTCTTTCAGATGAATACATCACTGAAACCCATTCAACTAGTAAGTAAACATGAGAGATACAAACCAATGACTTGAGGGCCAGTCAACATGGTTTACTGTAGGACCTGGACTAGTCCTGATTAGAAAAGACTGTCTTCAAGAACAAAGACATCTCCTTCAGGACTTGACGTAAATTAGCCTGGTTCTGAATGCCCCAGCCTGTTTTGCTATGTCTGTGAATTTGTTTTTGTACCTTTACTTAACTAGGCAAGTCATTTAAGAACATTCTTGTTTACGATGATGGCCTAGAAACAGTAGGTTAAGGGGCAGAACATTTTTTTTTTACCTTGTCAGCTCGGGGATTCGATCCACCAGCCTTACTGGCCCAATGCTATAACCACTAGGCTACCTGCCGCCCTGTGAAACCGTCCCTAAATGTGTATATGTGATATGTTCAGGTCTTTATTGTAAAAGATAATGTTTTCTCAATACTTTTATTTTAAGAGTCTGCTTCTAAATGACTGAAATACAAATGTAATTAGTTTGTAACCTGACTCTCTCAGGTGCTGTGTTGGGGGCAGGAGGTCCGGCTGAGAGCAGTCTGACTGGTTCTCCAGAGCAGCAGCTGCGTTCTGTACGGACAGAGTTTGTGAAACGAGTGTCAAGACCTGTCCTGAATGAAATTCTGGACGGACTCCGGCAACACACAGTCATCAACCAGGAGGAAATGGAGTCAGTGAAGGGGATAGCTGAGAGGGCAGAGATGGCACGTGACATCATCGACATGGTGTTGAGAAAAGGAACTGAGTCATGTTCCAGGATGATCAACCTTTTTGTGGAGCTGGACCAATGTCTTTGTTCACAGCTTCAGATCAACAGTGTTGGGGTACCAACCTAATGGTAGAATGGATAGGAACAGTGTTGGGGTACCAACCTAATGGTAGAATGGATAGTGACAGTGTTGGAGTACCAACCTAATGGATAGAACAGTGTTGGGGTACCAATTGATGGTGTTCACCTTGGGGTCATGATAGGGGCTGTACCAAATTATTGATGTATTATAATAATTGATTATGCTTATGTTGTATTAATAGAAGGGGAAGGGTTATAAGACCCCTCCCTCCTTACATTCACAGGATCAATATATACATGCATTATAATGTTTTAATATTGTTCCAGTTTTCTAGTCTCCGCTTCTTATGAGAAACGATCTGAGAGATGTGAGTTATTGCAGTCAAAACTGTGTCTGTGAAAAAGCATCTCAAGGCTAAAAGAGATTCATAGACACAGAACCCAGCAGGGGAGTGAAAGAGATAAGAGACTAGTCAGACATACCACTGTAAATCAACTTGGAGTGGACAATTACTGCTGAGCCCTTAAACACTGGAACTATTGTTTGTATAGCTGTGCATGTATGGGCTTGGTCTCATGAGTAGAGAGTTTTTACGTGGGCAGTTACATCACTAGGGGTTGACTGCAAGCATAATAAAACAACTTGGACCCTTTCCTATTTTGCAGAACTTACTCAGAAACATGCATGCTATGTTCCCGTTGTCAACTTCTGTCTGCAATTGCAATAAAGGTTTTTGATTTACTTAAAGATATTGTCTGATTGCTGATTTCACCAATAAGCAAATTATTGACAAGGAACCTACCCCAACACAACCTAATGGATAGTAACAGTGTTGGGGTACCAACCTATTGGTAACCCTCCTATTCAACACCATGGGGTGTATTCACTAGGAAACAGACCTGATCCTAGATCAGGACTCCTACTCAACATTTAGGTTTACACTGAATGCTTCCCCCCCATGGTAGGAACCTGAATTTCTCCAAAAGAAACGCTTGTTTTTTTTGTTGCAAAACGTTATGCTATGGTGGGCAACTAATAAATACACCCCTGATCTTACTGGGCTGTAATTCTTTGTTTCTGGGTAGTTTTACTGTACATGCATCTGTCCATATGCCTCATATACACACAGACGTTACGTTATCATTCATCTGCAAGGATCATAACACACCTGTTCAGAAATACTATAAAAAGGGGTGACCAAGATCCAATCATGGACTGCGATAACAGTTGAAAACATACACAGGAAATCTGCTTATGGAATTAAACTTGCTTCATACTGTTGAAGTGGGTGGTTTACATACACTTAGGTTGGAGTCATTAAAACTAGTTTTTCAACGACTCCACACATTTCTTGTTAACAAACTATAGTTTTTGGCAAGTCGGTTAGGACATCTACTTTGCATGACAAGTCATTTTTCCAACAATTGTTTACAGATTATTTCACTTACAATTCACTGTATCACAATTCCATTGGATCAGAAGTTTACATACACTAAGTTGACTGCCTTTCACCAGCTTGGAAAATTCCAGAAAATTATGTCATGAATTTAGAAGCTTCTGATAGGCTAAATGACATTAATTGAGTCAATTGGAGGTGTACCTGTGGATGTATTTCAAGGCCTACCTTCAAACTCAATGCCTCTTTGCTTGACGTCATGGGGAAATAATAAATCAGCCAAGACCTCAGAAAATGGTAGACCTCCACAAGTCTGGTTCATCCTTGGGAGCAATATCCAAACGACTGAAGGTATCACGTTCAACTGTACAAACAATAGTACCCAAGTATAAACACCATGGGACCATGCAGCCGTCATACCACTCAGGAAGGAGACACATTCTGTCTCTTAGAGATTAACGTACTTTGGTGCGAAAAGTGCAAATCAATCCCAGAACAGCAAAGGACCTTCTGAAGATGCTGGAGGAAACCGTTACAAAAGTATCTACATCCACAGTAGAACGAGTCCTATATCGACGCTATACCGCTCAGCAAGGAAGAAGCCACTGCTCCAAAACCGCCATAAAAAAGCCAGACTACGGTTTGCAACTGCACATGGGGACAAAGATCGTACATTTTGGAGAAATGTCCTCTGCTCTGATGAAACAAAAATAGAACTGTTTTTGTAGGAAAAAGGGGGAAGCTTGCAAGCCGAAGAACACCATTCCAACCGCGAAGCAGGGGGGTGGCAGAATCATGTTGTGGGGGTGCTTTGTTGCAGGAGGGACTGGTGCAATTCACAAAATAGATGGCATCATGAGGAAGGAAAATTATGTGGATATAGTAAAGCAACATCTCAATACATCGGTCAGGAAGTTAAAGATTGGTCGCAAATGGGTCTTCCAAATGGACAATGACCCCAAGCATACTTCCAAAGTTGTGGCAAAATGGCTTAAGGACAACAAAGTCAAGGTCTTGGAGTGGCCATCATAAAGTTCTGACCTCAATCCCATAGAAAATGTGTGGGCAGAACTGAAAAAGCATGAGCGAGCAAGGAGGCCTACAAACCAGACTCAGTTACACCAGCTCTGTTAGGAAGAATGGGCCAAAATTCACCCAACGTATTGTGGAAAGCTTGTGGAAGGCTGCCCGCAACGTTTGACCCATGTTAAACAATTTTACGGCAATGCTACCAAATACTAATTGAGTGTATGTAAACTTCAGACCCACTGGGAATGTGGTGAAAGAAATAAAAGCTGAAATAAATCATTATCTCTACTATTATTCTGACATTTCACATTCTCGAAATAAAGTGGATATCCTAAATGATCTAAGACAGGGAATTTTACTAAGATTAAAAGTCAGGAATTGTGAAAAACTGAGTTTAAATGTATTTGGCTAAGGTGTATGTAAACTTCCGACTTCAACTGTATTGTCAGGTAACCTATCAGAAAGCTAGTTGATGGCCGGTAAACCATTCAGAAAGCTAATTGATGCCGTTTGAACCTAAGTGGTCTTGGTGATACCAACCCTCCTCCCAGAGAGCTACTGGGTCTGCAGGCTTTTGCTTCAGCCCTGCTCAAACACACCTAATTCTGCCAGTCAAGGTTCTGATTAGACTGATTAGTAGAATCGGGTGTTAGAGCAGGGTCAGAGCAAAAGCCTGCACGGCCAGTAGTATCTTTCCAGGAGTAGGATTGGCCATCCTGTTTTAATTCGACATATTCCTCTCCATGGTAACCCCCTGAGCATGACCCTCGACCTTTACTGATCAGCCAAAGCTGTCCCAAATGGCATCCTATTCACTATACAGAGCCCTATGGGCCCTGGTCAAAAGTAGTGCACTACATAAGGAATAGGGCCCTGGTCTAAAGTTGTGCACTACATAGGGAATAGAGTACCAAATCCGGACAGAAATTAGTACTAATAGTACTAATTATGTGCATATCCTAGTTTCTGGGCCTGAGTGGCAGGCATTTTACTTTGGGCACGCCAGACTCTCCAAACTTCCGAATACTGCCCCGGTGCCTGGAGAGGTTAAAAGTAGGGGAGCACTGATGGAGAGAGAGTACTTTTGATTGGTACTGTATGTATAGTAAATATAAATTATATACAGTCCCAGTCAAAAGTTTGGACACACCTAGTCATTCAAGAGTTTTTCTTTATTTTTTGCTATTTTCTACATTGTAGAATACTTGTGAAGACATCAAAACTATGAAATAACACATATGGAAAAATTTAGTAACCAAAAAAGTGTATATTTTAGATTCTTCAAAGACAAATTTTCTTCTGATTATCTTGATCTCTGGCTCCCTCTTGAGTCATTAATTATTTTATCAAACAGTGCGCTTAAAGCATCAAAACACATAGGGTCTATGTGGAAAAATCTGATACATTCACAGAAATGTTGATTGATGTGCAGAATCCCTGTTGAATACATGTAATACATGTCAATTAAAAGGAATGTATTTTCTGTGTCTTTGTATATACTGTGTGTGTGACTTGGTCTGATTACTGTGATTAGTTCAATGTAACGTCATATACTATAATTCTAATCAGTTTGTTTTGGAGCTGCAGAATCATTGTATATCATTGGTTACCCATCCTATCATGTTACCATACAGATGTGACTGTCTCTAGCTCCGCGGTTCCCAACCTTTCCCATTCTGGAGACCATCAATTCATCGTCAAAAGCTCTTGAGGACCACCATTCGCAGAGTTTCTTTTTTTTCTTCACATCAAATATATTGCGGGTTAAATTCTGTCAATAGATGTGAATGTAACAAGGCCTGTAAAGACCTATTATTATAATAAACTATATGCATTGTGAAAAGGAATGTATAATACCGTTACTACTCCCAACTGTTATTATTTTTGAATTATAGAATGCTACAATCTAAAAATTATTGCGGAACACCTGCACCACCCCAACGGACCACAGGTTGTGAACCACTGGTCTAGAGTCCTTCTGCCAAACCTGGTTGTTGTGTCACACTGCCCCCTCCTGGTAACACTGCAAAAGTCAAAGTCAAAGTCACCATTATTAGTCAGTTGTACAACCGAATGCCTTCAACCGAAATGTGTCTTCCGCATTTAACCCAACCCCTCTGAATCAGAGAGGTGCGGGGGCTGCCTTAATCGACATCCACGTCTTGGCGCCCTGGGAACAGTGGGTTAACTGCCTTGTTCAGGGGCAGAACGACAGATTTTTTCCTTGTCAGCTCAGGGATTCGAACTTGCAAACCTCCGGTTACACTAGGCTACCTGCGCATCACCTAATTCAAGCAAATCAGGAAATCAAAAATTTGACAGCACTTTTACTACAAAAATCTTAATTTATAGGCTGAATACTGGTATTAAGTGTATGAAGACTTTACATGACATAAATATCAACAAATAAACCTTTAGGTGTTGAATCAAATCCACTGTGTTGAAACAGGAAGACAATTTATAAGGAAGTAGTAGAGGAGAGGGTCTCTCATATTATAGCTCAATCGTGCCGCTACTTCGCTTCACCTCCGTTCCGCCAGAATGAATAACCAAGACCTAGAAAGAATAAGGTCGTGACCTCTGCAATATTCATTCAAAATAAAAGTCCCTAAATTATGATTGTGATTGAAAAAACTGAAATCCGGTAAAATGTTATGAGGAAATGTTAGCAGACTTAGAATATTGTTTAACAATATGAGAAAATCAATAAAGTCAATCGTCTTTATCGCACAAATGATATTATAGCGTTGATATTTGTTAACAACATTAAAGTAATTATTACTAGATAGTTGTCATGGTAACAGCAGTAATACAAATAACAAAACATTATTTATAATGTTACTATTAATAATAATAGTAATAAAACTATTAACAATACTATTATAATAAAAATATGTTTTATAGTTTATTAGTTACATGGACAGGGACTCAGATGTAATTGGTCACATGGACAGGGACTCAGATGTAATTGGTCACATGGACAGGGACTCAGATGTAATTGGTCACATGGACAGGGACTCAGATGTAATTGGTCACATGGACAGGGACTCAGATGTAATGTCAGAGTACAGTGTAAATCTCTGGGCTCCAACCGTGCAGCTCAAAATGAATAAAAAAAGAAAGAGAAGTGAATGAGATGATAAAGATGATAATAATGTATAAGATAAAGACGGTAAAAAAGACACTGCGCGCCTTGTCGGGAACGCGCACTGGGTACTGTTGACATAAAAAGGACACTTCCTGGTTTCCTCTTCTTCTTTTCTCTAATTCATCCAAACAAGTTCTGAACACTGTCTCGAGACTGTTGACATCCAGAGGAAGCGATAAGGGCATTTTCATGAGGGAGGGGTTCCAAATGAGGCACTCTGTCAACAGAAATTCCTCAGGGTTTCGCCTGCCATATGCGTTCTGTTTTACTCACATACAAATGGTTAACACTTTTAGAAAATTCAGAGGGTTTCCTATCCAATGGTACTAAATATGTGCATATCCTATTTTCTGGGCCTGAATGGGAGGCATTTTACTTTGGGCACGCCAGGGTCTCCAAAGCAGTCACCTCATGCGCTGCTCCTAAGAAGTTAACACATCACATGAAGAGGATAGATGTTGGGATAATTATACTATAAACAACATTCTGAAGGCATCAATGTAAAAACATATACAGTACTGAGTTACCTCAAGATAATGTAATGCTAATCAGGGATACGCACTTGCATATCAGGTGCCGTGCATATCAGTTGAAATGGAGGAGATGGGGAACAAGGTGAAAATGACATGACTTGGGAACACCTCTCAGAACCTGGGGCCAAAGGGGAAGACTGGGAAAAAGCATGAGGAAGCTTCTGTAGGGCTTTTATTTTTGTGGAGTCCAGCAGAAAAGTATCCTGGAGGTATAGAGTCAGGTGAGAGAGAGTGGGAATTGTCATGGTTTCAGACTTTGGTATTCAGGCATATATAATTATGCATAGCTTATCACATTGTTAATGATGACATGTTTTATGTTTCTCGTTGCTTTGCAAGTCTTATGCTATCACTCTCTTAGGAACCAGAAGGAGAGGAAGTTGCCAGCTGCAGCTGGAATGTAATTTTGTTGTGTGATAAGAGATGGAAATAAAATGCTGTATGGTGTAATCATCAAGCACAGGCCATAAGTCTCTGAGTTTGAAAACATCACGAAAAGAAGGAAAAAATCTAAACCAGGACGAGAGGTTCCATGTCCTAGATCCAAAGGGACCAGGTTCCGGAGAAAGTGGAACAGCTTTCCAGGCGAAAGGGTCCTCTACAGTGGTCCTAGCAACACCAGCATTTGTCCAGATGAAAGGAAGCAACATGTGGTACCATCTTAACCACTGCACCAGAATCCCGGCAGGGAAAAGGAGGTGACCACCGAGCCATGAGGACGCAGAGGATGCTGATAAACCAGGCTGGTGTCCGGAGGGAACGGGAGTAGAGGATGTCGACAGGAGAATGGAAAGGAGACTTTCTTACCATTGACTTCTCTGCCCTCACATGGTCTTCAAGACAGATGAAGAATGGTAGAATGTCCTTGAAAGTAATGGTGGCAAACCTAGAAGAAATTGTAATACCATCCCCGACTAGCACTAGTACACCAACTAATACAATGGCAAAACCACAAGAAAGTGAGTTGATGCAGACAGTCTGGACATCTGTTACCAACTGGAGTCGCTACAATAAAGAAACTACTCATGAATCCAACATTGAATAATAAATGATAGTAAATAAACATAAAATGGACAATAGTATTATGTGTAGCAAATCCCCCATGACAGGTTTATTAATAGTAACTGAACCTGAGATGTTTGAGGTTTGTGAAAATGGTGCAAACAAAAATGTAACCCAATCTTCTGTGTCAAAAGGGTGACTGCCCCTTATGATTGGGATGAGGAATGTGTTTACAGTTTCCACATAGTATAACAGAACATACTCATGTACTCAATGTAACAGTTGCTGAATGATAAATGATGTTAGACCTTCTGAATATCTGTTCACCTAGACATGACAGGTAACATAAGGTATTCCGGTTATGAGTGTCTACCCACCATGTCCCCAATTTTGACTGCTGTTAGAGAGGTGTCTGCAAGGGAGGATCTTGTTCAGGTATGGTGTTTTAGAATGTTATATTATAGGTTTTTGTTTGGTTTCTTGTGTGTTTATTTTTATTCGTTTCTCATAATCATGTAGTAGTTGTTTCTTTTTGTATAATGTTGTGTATATTGTATAATGTTGTGTATATCAATGAGACAACCTCAGTGGATCCTTGTGGAGTCCAGCAGAAAAGTATCCTGGAGGTATATATTCTACATTACTGAGACGACCTCGGGTGGATCCTTGTGGAGTCCAGCAGAAAAGTATCCTGGAGGTATATATTTTACATCACTGAGACAACCTCAGTGTATCCTTGTGGAGTCCAGCAGAAAAGAATCCTGGAGGTATATATTCTACATTACTGAGACATTCTCGGGTAAGGCTCTGTACTACATGCTCATCGCTTCTACATTGGATATTGGGTTATTCTGTTGGATATTTGTATTTTCTTTTGTTTGGTTTATTTTCTCTTTTCGTGTGATTGATATTTTTCTTTTGTATTAAAGGTCTTATTTTGAATTCACAAGTTCCAGTAAGGTGTCATATTTTGATTAAATATTCCACAACAGTCTCCCCACACCCAGGGCTTGACTACAACTGTTGATCTGAAGCTGTGTCCAAAGAAAGGGGTCCAGTTGCCCAAGAAGGTTGATCATCCTGGAACATGACTCGGTTCCTTTTCTCAACACCATGTCGGTGAGGTCACGTGACTTCTCTGCCCTCTCAGCAATCCCCTTTAGTGAGTCCATTTCCTCCAGACAGAATGAGTTGAAATCCCATAAAGAATCTAAGGAAGGTCTTTGGTCAAGATGTCAATGTGGTGATATGTATCTTTGACTTTCCTAACTATAAGCTTCCCCCATCTGTATAGGATTAGAGATCATTCCAGTTCACTCTCTTAATTGCGTTTTCAAAATCATGTTGTGCAAAATCTTTCACACAGAGACACTCGAAGTCAATCTGAAATGAATCATTGTTTATTGTCAGCGAGCTGAAGAGGTTCCAACCAATCAGGAGCTCTCCCTGGTCAGACCCAGCAGTTGGCTAAACACAGACAAGTTATATTGCATGATTTAGCATAATTAATTAATCATTACCGTTTTGTTCCATTCATGTGTCCGACCAATCCTGGTTCATAGCATTTGACAGACCAACACCTCACCAGTCTTCTCTTTAAGATGAGACCTTGAAACTGAGACATCTCATTCTCAAAACAACGTCTGGGTTTACTGCCAAATTACAGCTACTGATAGTGAGGATTTGTACAGTCAGCCACTTGCATGAACACACAAATTGGTTTATAGAACAGCACATGAATAAAACACAGACATTTGTTAAAAGAATAGCACAAACATGAACATTTCCCTTACAATCACTTAAGTGTCTTTATCCACAGACAAGGAGACAGGCCTCCGCATCTTCAGATTAGGTGAAGAAGTGTCTTTCTCCACAGACTAGGAGACAGGCCTCAGCACCTTCAGATTAGGTGGAGAAGTGTCTTTGTCCACAGACTAGGAGACAGGCCTCAGCAACTTCAGATTAGGTGAAGAAGTGTCTTTGTCCACAGACTAGGAGACAGGCCTCAGCATCTTCAGATTAGGTGGAGAAGTGTCTTTGTCCACAGACTAGGAGACAGGCCTCAGCATCTTCAGATTAGGTGGAGAAGTATCTTTGTCCACAGACTAGGAGACAGGCCTCAGCATCTTCAGATTAGGTGCTACAAGACAGAGGATGGAGGAGAAGAGAAGAGAGAGATCAGAAAGAATGGAGAAGATTGAGGAGTGAGATACACCTGAGATAATGACGAGATGATGGTCCTATGATACACCTGAGATAATGATGTGATGATGGTCCTATGATACACCTGAGATAATGATGTGATGATGGTCCTATGATACACCTGAGATAATGATGTGAAGATGGTCCAATGATACAAATATAATAAGAGACATTTATTACAGGCAGCAACACAAAAAAATGCTTCCATTCTGAAAAAGAGTTTCTCTTTGATCTGGGTAGCTATGTTTTTATTTGACCTATATTTAATCATTCCACATATTCAAGTGAGGGAGAAAAGAAAACGGTCTTACCGAGATTCACTCAAGTACTTAACAAGATGGTGTTCATGTTCAATGAGAGCTTTGAGACAAGCTCCCGTCACTTCTGGTCCTTTAGGGAGGACTGCATTCAGTAGTTCTCTCATTCGGTCCTGTTCAGTTGTTTCAGCTTTTATTCTGGAGTACTCTTCATCACCAATCATGCTCTTTGACGACAGATCATCTGCTATTGGCATTGGGTTTTTGACTCCCTGAATGAGTATAGCCCTGTGTTTCTTCAGAAACTCCTCAGCAGGAATCCCAGAGAGTGTTAATGCTGAAGGGGGGTGAATTGAATAAATATGGCTTTAGGGTTAACAGCAGCTGTTTCTACATCTTGCCGTCTCTCCAGTTGTCATTCCTCTGATAGTCATTTCTTGTATAGAGCTGACTCCAGGGTTGTAGACAATTCATATTCATGTCAGTCAATTGAAAATAAAAATGAAGTTCCTATTCGGTTCATTGAGAAGTCATTGGAAATAGATGCCCTTTTCCAGTTATTGAATTGGAATTTCAGTTTACTTCCTGAATTAACTGCCTTATTTGGAATTGACACCTACCCTGGCTGACACGATTGTCTGTTCTACATAACATACAGAGCCTTGCAGAAGTGTTCTTACCCCTTGGATTTCTCTATTGTGTTACATAGTGGGATTAACATGGATTGAATTGTAATGTTTTGTCAACAATCTACTGAAAATACTCTTTAATGTCAAAGTGGACATGTCCCCTGTACAGGAGAAAACTGAGGATGTATCAACAACATTGTAGTGACTCCACCAAAACGACTTAAATGACAGAGTGAAAAGATGAAAACAAATATACAGAATAAAAATATTCCAAAACATGCATTTTATATGCAACAAGGTACTAAAGTAATTCTGTAAAAAACATCTACAAAGGAAGACACGTTTTGGCCTAAATGCAAAGCCTCATGTTTGGTGCAAATCCAACACAACACATCACTGAGTAACTGCCTCCTTATTTTCCAGCATGGTGGTGGCTGCATCATGGTATGGGTATGCTTGTCATCAGCAAATACTGGGGAGTTTTCAGGATAAAAAGAAAACAGGAAAGAGCTAAGAACAGGCAAAATCCTAGAGGAAAACCTGCTTCAGTATGCTTTACACCAGACACTGGGAGAGGAATTCACCTTTCAACAGAACAATAACCTACAACACAAGGCCAGATCTACACTGGAGTTGCTTACCAAGATGACATTGAATGTTCCTGAGTGGCCAAGTTACAGTTCTGATTTAAATCTGCTTGTAAATCGTTGGAAATACATAAATGGCTGTCTAGTCATGATCTCCAACATCTTGACAGAGCATGAAGAATTATGAACATAATAATGGGCTAATATTGTACAATCCAGGTGGGTAAAGCTCTTAGAGACTTACCCAAGAAGACTCCACCTGTAATGACTCATAGAGACTTACCCAAGAAGACTCACACCTGTAATCGCTTCCAAAGGTGTTTCTAAGTATTGACTCGGGGGGCTGAATACTTATGAAACGAATATTTTAGGTATTTAATTTATAACAATCTAAATAAATATATATATTCTTTGACATTACAGAGTATTTTGTGTAGATTATTAATCCCAATTTGTAACAGAATAACATCTGATACAGATACTTTTGCAAGGCTCTGTATTTCTGTCTGAATGTTCTATATCATTACACCCCCCTGAACATGACTCATGAAGACCTTCATCACCCCACTGAACATGACTCATGAAGACCTTCATCACCCCACTGAACACGACTCATGAAGCCCTTCATCACCCCACTGAACACGACTCATGAAGCCCTTCATCACCCCACTGAACATGACTCACGAAGGTCTTCATCACCCCACTGAACACGACTCATGAAGCCCTTCATCACCCCACTGAACATGACTCATGAAGACCTTCATCACCCCACTGAACACGACTCATGAAGACCTTCATCACCCCACTGAACACGACTCATGAAGCCCTTCATCACCCCACTGAACATGACTCACGAAGGTCTTCATCACCCCACTGAACACGACTCATGAAGCCCTTCATCACCCCACTGAACATGACTCATGAAGACCTTCATCACCCCACTGAACATGATTCATGAAGACCTTCATAACCCCACTGATCATGACTCATGAAGACCTTCATCATCCCACTGAACATGACACACGAAGGTCTTCATCACCCCACTGAACACGACTCATGAAGACCCTCATCACCCCACTGAACACGACTCATGAAACCCTTCATCATCCCACTGAACACGACTCATGAAGACCTTCATCGGTGTCCTTCATCACAACTTGAAGAGATGCTAGCTCTATTACCTGTTTATAAACCTCGTCCACAAAAAGAAACTTACATATTGGATGAGAGTCTTTGCTGTATTCATCTGAAAGACAAACAATAGAAAATATCATAAAACATTTTAATAGCATCTGTTAGAAAAGGACATTGATGATTAACATACTGTTCATGTATAGTATTTCTTACCTTTTGATACCACTGATTTCCATACTGTCCTCTCATCATCCCCAATTAACTCCATCTCAATGTCAACCCCTGTGTTTCCCATTATCATCTTACAACAGCTGGGTGTGGTGTCTGCAGGTAACAGCTCAATCTTCTGTAGAAGGCCACATGGTGCAACGATTGAGACAACAGACAGAGAGAGAGAAAGGGTGAAATAGAATGATATTCCAGTTATTCATATACAATATAACAGATTCATGTCCTCAGCCTGCTAAAACTGCACCTCTGGATTGATGGAAGTGGAGTGGCGATTCTTGAGTGCAAACCAACTGTTCAGCTTTAAGGACCCGTTTGGACTTGACAGGACCAATTCTGAATATCCTTGGGACAGCTGACTTTTCTCCCGTTCCTGAACAGCCTACAAAATGAGCAACGTAGTAGTCAGTCAGAACAATGTAGTCTCATAATTCACACAACATGCAGCTAACTGAGCAATCCATTTTTGTCAACACTATTGTTATTGATTTAACCCTTATTTTACCAGGTAAGTTGACTGAGAAAAGAGATTCTCTTTTACAGCAACGACCTGAGGAAGAGTTACAAGGGAGAGGGGATGAATGAGCCATTTGGAAGCTGGGGATGATTAGCTAGCCATGAAGGTATGAGGGCCAGATTGGGAATTTAGCCAGGACACTGGGGTTAACACCCCTACTCTAACGATAAGTGCCCTGGGATCTTTAGTGACCATGGAGAGGACACCCGTTTAACGTCCCATGCGAAAGACAGCACCCTACACAGGGCAATGTCCCCATCACTGCCCAGGGGCATTGGGTTCTCCTTCGACCAGAGGGAAGAGTGCTGTCTACTGGCTCTTCAAATGAATGAGACAGAAATAGATTTCTCACAGAGCTGCATCTTGTCTTTGTAATCTAGAGATTTTAAACAAACTATCAGCTTTCCTTCAGTAAGTTTCAACATACTGTTGTCACTTCAATGATAGTGCCTCACCTCTTTCTGACTGGAGTTTCTGAGGAGCAGGTACAGCCTTGAAATTACTGTTGCTTTCTTCACTGCCATATAGAGGACCACGTCACAGTGGACATCTACTTTCCAAGAAAAGATATAGCTCAGTATAACAGAGATAAGTGAGAACTTGGGATGGAGAATCTTAGCATGGAATCTGGTGACCTCATACACTTCCTCTAAAGACACTCCATGTTCCTCTACATGAAGAATCTTCATCTCATTCCTCAGGGAAGGGTTGGTCCCTGAACAACACAATAAAAAGGAGAGACAAAGACAAATATTGCATTATTCATCCAACTAAAACACAAAGAATATGCAGTACCAGATCACAGTTAAATCAAACTCCCAGAATAGTTCATTCATTAATTCAGGAAGTGAAACTCAGTTCCATGGAAATGTCTTTCTGATACTATTTCTATATGGTTTTACCTAAACAGACAAAGTGTGGCAGATGAACTTCCTCCAGTTCACCTAACTCCATAGTGATGTCCAGCAATGGACCACCTTGTGTGTACTGCATGTCTTTCAGAAGTTGACTGTAGGGTTCCCAGTTCCTGAAGTGATACTTCAGAATGACATCTCTCTCACACAGCCAGCGGATCCCAGACACTGTGCATTCATAACTCCCTTTGTGTGTCCTGTGTCTGAGGGCAACAACAAGATATGGTAGAGAGGGTCAATGGTCAAATGGAGAGGTTGGATTAGAAGACTATTCCCAAAGGTAATGGGGAAATACACTAGCAAGTGGAATGAAATGTTAAAAGTAGTTATTTTACCTGAACATTGTCACTCCCTGGACAGTGGAAGTCAAGGGTTCAATCTGAAGCCAGTGTGTGGAGTCCTGAACAAGGACAAGCATGTCAGTAATACATATGGGGCCTGTTTCCTGGACACAGATTGAGTCTAGTGCTGGACTAAAAGCATGCTCAATGGAAGTTTCAATAGAAAGTTCTTTAAGGTCCAGGAATATACTTAATATGTGTCAGAGAAACTGGCCCATTAACCAAAGTAACTAATCTAATGTATTTATTCAATGTTACATGGAATGCTGGTGATTTATCAATTAAACTGTCTAATGACAAAATATGACAACAGGTAAAATCCTGCATGCCTACAAGCAGAACACAGGACTGTCTATATCCCAGTATGAATGGTTGGTCAGTACACACCTGGCTTTGAGACTGTGTTTATATTACTAAAGCAGAACACAGGTCTGTCTATATCCCAGTATGAATGGTTGGTCACTACACACCTGGCTTTGAGACTGTGTTTATATTACTAAAGCAGAACACAGGACTGTCTATATCCCAGTATGAATGGTTGGTCACTACACACCTGGCTTGGAGACTGTGTTTATATTACAAAGCAGAACACAGGACTGTCTATATCCCAGTATGAATGGTTGGTCAGTACACACTTGGCTTTGAGACTGTGTTAATATTACTAAAGCATAACACAGGACTGTCTATATCCCAGTATGAATGGTTGGTCAGTACACACCTGGCTTTGAGACTGTGCCTGACTCCTGCAGGTACGTAAAAGTAAGAATTGACATTATGACTTACCTCAACATGGTCACAAGTCTTGCAGCTCTGAGGAATCGCTGAAGTCAAAAGTAGTTATTTAAAATGGGCAATCTCAAATAATAATGAATTACTAATTATTAAAAAGACGTGTAATAAAAATGAATATAAGTGAGCAAGTTTCAGCAAGTCTATACAACAAGTGTAGACCTTATCGTGAAATGCTTACTTACAAGCCCTTAACCATTAATGCAGTTGAAGAAATAGAGTTTAGTATATTTAGTAAATATTTTCTTAAGGAAAAATAAAGTAACATAACAATAACGAGACTATATAATAACGATGCCCGGCACCGAGTAAATGTGCGGTGGTACAGGTTAGTCGAGGTCATTTGTACATGTAGGTAGGGGTAAAGTGACTATGCATAGATGATAAATTCCCCAACCAGAAACAGTGGATTGATGGCAGCATTCGTGCAAAACTGAAAGCGCGAACCACTGCTTTTAACCAGGGTAAGGCTACCGGAAACATGACTGAATACAAACAGTGTAGCTATTCCCTCCGCAAGGCAATCAAACAAGCTAAGCGTCAATATAGAGACAAAGTAGAGTCACAATTCAACGGCTCAGACACGAGAGGAATGTGGCAGGGTCTACAGTCAATCACGGACTACAAAAAGAAAACCAGCCCCGTCGCGGACCACGAAGTCATGCTCCCAGACAAACTAAACAACTTATTTGCTCGCATTGAGGACAATACAGTGCCACCGACACAGCCCGCTACCAAAACCTGCAGGCTCTCCTTCACCGCAGCCAACGTTAAATGTGTTAAGCCTCGCAAGGCTGCCGGCCCAGATGGCATCTCTGGCCGTGTCCTCAGAGCATGCGCAGACCAGCTGGCTGGTGTGTTTACGAACATATTCAATCCTATTCCAATCAGTCCTTATCCAAGTCTGCTGTTCCCACATGCTTCAAGAGGGCCACCATTGTTCCTGTTCCCAAGAAGGTAACTGAGCTAAATTACTATCGCCCCGTAGCACTCACTTCCGTCATCATGAAGTGCTTTGAGAGACTAGTCAAGGATCATATCAACTCCATCTTGCCAGACACCCTGGACCCACTCCAATTTGCTTACAGTCCCAATAGGTCCACAGACGACGCAATCGCAATCACACTGCATACTGCCCTAACCCATCTGGACAAGAGGAATACCTATGTAAGAATGCTGTTCATCGACTACAGCTCAGCATTTAACACCATAGTTCCCTCCAAGCTCGTCATTAAGCTCGAGACCCTAGGTCTCGACCCAGCCCTGTGCAAGTCCTGGACTTCCTGACGGACCAGCCCCAGGTGGTGAGGGTAGGAAACAACATCTCCACCCCGCTGATCCTCAACACTGGGGCCCCACAAGGGAGCATTCTCAGCCCTCTCCTGTACTCCCTGTTTACCCATGACTGCGTGGCCAAGCACGCATCCAACTCAATCATCAAGTTTGCTGACGACACTACAGTGGTAGGCTTGATTACCAACAACGACGAGGCGGGGCCTACAGGGAGGAGGTGAGGGCCCTCGGAGTGTGGTGTCAGGAAAATAACCTCTCACTCAATGTCAACAAAACAAAGGAGATGGACTTCGTGGACTTCAGGAAACAGGAGAGGGAGCACCCCCCTATCCACATCGACGGGACAGTAGTGGAGAAGGTGGAAAGTTAAGTTCCTCGGCGTACACATCACGGACAAACGGAAATGGTCCACCCACACAGACAGCGTGGTGAAGAAGGCGCAGCAGCGCCTCTTCAACCTCAGGAGGCTGAAGAAATTCGGCTTGTCACCAAAATCACTCACAAACTTCTACAGATGCACAATCGAGAGCATCCTGTCGGGCTGTATCACCGCCTGGTACGGCAAGTGCTCCGCCCACAACCGTAAGGCTCTCCAAAGGGTAGTGAGGACTGCACAACGCATCACCGGGGGTAAACTACTTCAGGACACCTACATCACCCGATGTCACAGGAAGGCCAAAAAGATCATCAAGGACAACAACCACCCGAGCCACTGCCTGTTCACCCCGCTATCATCCAGAAGGCGAGGTCAGTACAGGTGCATCAAAGCTGAGACCGAGAGACTGAAAAACAGCTTCTATCTCAAGGCCATCAGACCGTTAAACAGCCATCACTAACATTGAGTGGCTGCTGCCAACATACTGACTTAAATCTCTAGCCACTTTAAAAATAGGAATTGGATGTAACAAATGTATCACTAGCCACTTTAAACAATTTTGTATATAATGTTTACATATCCGACATTACTCATATCAAATGTATACACTGTACTCTAAACCATCTACTGAATCTTGCCTATGCCGTTCGGCCATCGATTCAAATCTCTAGCCACTTTAATAATTATAATTGTATTAAATAAATGTATGACTAACCACTTTAAACGATGCCATTCATATGTTTACATATGCTACATTACTCATCTCATATGTTTATACTGTACACCATACCATCTACTGCATCTTGCCATCTACTGCATCTTGCATCAGCCATCGCTCATCCATATATTTATACATACTCGTATTCATTCCTTTACTCTTGTGTGTATAAGGTAGTTGTTGTGAATTTGTTAGATTACTTGTTAGATACTACTGCATGGTCGGAACTAAAAGCACAAGCATTTCGCTACACTCGCATTAACATCTGCTAACCATGTGTATGTGACAAATACAATTTGATTTGATTTTTGTACGTACGCTCACTGTGGGGACGACGTCCTACATGCACTTATTGATGAAGCCGGTGACTGAGGTTGTGTACTTCTCAATGCCGTTGGATGAATCACGGAACATATTAGCATACCATAATAATTTGTTTTATATTAATTAATGTTTGTGGAAGTAGGAAACAACATAATTCTGGTCCATGTTTTGTAGATGTTTGGGGTCTGATTTCTGGTAGATCCTAGGATGAGCGCATAAAAAAGGTAGAGTGATGATGTTGTACGACGATAAGCAAGATGCCCGACTTCTCTCTCACACAGTCACATTCAGTATCTGCCCATGTGCACGGGTCCTCTTCACTCTCTTACAGCGTGTTATCCACGGGACCAAAACAGCGGAGAAGTTTATCCTTGAACTCCAACGCTCTTAGTTGTTATAGAAATTGACCCACTATGCTGTTTACTTTGTGCATCTATGTCATATTCGTGACTCTACCTTTAAGTTTGTTTTTACCAAATAGATCATGATTGTGTTCCAACTATAATGAACGCTTTCATCGTATTTTGATTTAAAAACAGTTATCAGTTAACACTCACATTTCTCAGGTCCAGGCTTGATACAACTCTCTCCACCATGGTCTCTGGCGTTCTCAGGTCCAGGCTTGATCCAACTCTCTCCACCATGGTCTCTGGTGTTGGTAAAGCAGAAGGATAGACTATGAATAAACTAAATACAACTTATAAAGGCTTTATATAGCATACATACAGTCTTCATAAGCAAAACAAAGGGTGTATAAAGGGTGACAGGACAGCTCCCTATGCAGTGATGGTGACATTACAGGTGACATTTAACCAGGCAAGTCAGATCAGAACAAATTCTTATTTACAATGACGGCCTATACCGGCCAAACCCTCCCCTAACCCGGATGACGTGGGACCAATTGCGCGCCGCCCTATGGGACTCCCAATCACCTCCGGTTGTGATAAAGCCCGGGATCAAACACGGGTCTGTAGTGACACATCTAGCACTGACATACAGTGCCTTAGACAGCTGCGCCACTCGGGATCCCTCAGGTGGACATTGCTTATCTTGAGGAAAGCCCTTAGAGATGTGACGTCAACAGGTATCATGAGTTACACACCGACATAAACATCATACAGTCGTGGTCAAAAGTTGAGAATGACACAAATATAAATTTTCACAAAGTTTGCTGCTTCAGTGTCTTTATATATTTTATATATAATTACAAGCATTTCATACGTGTCAAAGGCTTTTATTGACAATTACACGAAGTTGATGCAAAGAGTCAATATTTGCAGTGTTGACCCTTCTTTTTCAAGACCTCTGCCATCTGCCCTGGCATGCAGTCAATTAACTTCTGGGCAACATCCTGACTGATGGCAGCCCATTCTTGCATAATCAATGCTTCGAGTTTGTCAGAATTTGTGGGTTTTTGTTTGTCCACCCGCCTCTTCGGGATTGACCACAAGTTCTCAATGGGATTAATTAAGGTCTGAGGAGTTTCCTGGCCATGGACCCAAAATATCAATGTTTTGTTCCCCCAGCCGCTTAGTTATCACTTTTGCCTTATGGCAAGGTGCTCCATAATACTTGAAAAGGCATTGTTCGTCACCAAACTGTTCCTAGATGGTTGGGAGAAGTTGCTCTCGGAGGATGTGTTGGTACCATTCTTTATTCATGGCTGTGTTCTTAGAAAAAATTGTGAGTGAGCCCACTCCCTTGGCTGAGAAGCAACCCCACACGTGAATGGTCTCAGAATGCTTTACTGTTGGCATGACACAGGAGTGATGGTAGCGCTCACCTTGTCTTCTCCAGACAAGCTTTTTTCCGGATACCCCAAACAATCGGAAAGGGGATTCATCAGAGAAAATGACTTTACCCCAGTCCTCAGCAGTCCAATCCCTGTACCTTTTGCAGAATATCAGTCTGTCCCTGATGTTTTTCCTGGAGAGAAGTGGCTTCTTTGCTGCCCTTCTTGACACCAGGCCATCCTCCAAAAGTCTTTGCCTCACTGTGCATGCAGATGCACTCACACCTGCCTGCTGCCATTCCTGAGCAAGCTCTGAACTGGTGGTGCCTCAATCCCGCAGATTAATTAACTTTAGTAAACGGTCCTGGCGCTTGCTGGACTTTCTTGGGCGCCCAGAAGCCTTCTTCACAACAATTGAACCGCCTCTCCTTGATAAATGATCCGATAAATGGTTGATTTAGGTGCAATCTTACTGGCAGCAATATCCTTGCCTGTGAAGCCATTTTTGTGCAAAGCAATGATGACGGCACTTGTTTCCTTGCAGGTAACTATGGTTGACAGAGGAAGAACAATGATTCCAAGCACCACCCTCCTTTTGAAGCTTCCAGTCTGTTATTCGAAATCAATCAGCATGACAGAGTGATCTCCAGCTTTGTCCTCGTCAACACTCACACCTGTGTTAACGAGAGAATCACTGACATGATTTCAGCTGGTCCTTTTGTGGCAGGGCTGAAATGCAATGGTAATGTTTTTGGGAGATTCAGTTCATTTCCATGGAAAAGAGGGACTTTGCAATTAATTGCAATTCATCTGATCACTCTTCATAACATTGTGGAGTATATGCAAATTGCCATCATACAAACTGAGGCAGCAGACTTTGTTAAAATGTATATTTGTGTCATTCTCAAAACCTCTGGCCACGACTGTATAGAACACAGCAACACACATTTGCACACACACTTTCCCCCCTTCTAAAACACTGCACTGCGCTTGTGACACACACACTGAGTGGCTGGTGTTCTGTTTATATGTGCTGTGTGCAATTATCCTGGGAACGAGGTTAGTCATGTAGTTTCAGCCGTATTGAAATAACATTTTGAACATTATAAAACTTTAGCGATGCTCTATTGAAGACTGTTCTGGACTGTGTCTCTACTGAAGACTGTTCTGGACCGTGTCTCTACTGAAGACTGTTCTGGACCGTGTATCTACTGAAGACTATTCTGGACCGTGTCTCTACTAAAGACTGTTCTGGACCGTGTCTCTACTGAAGACTATTCTGGACCGTGTCTCTACTGAAGACTGTTCTGTACTGTGTCCCCCAGTGATGCTCTACTGAAGACTGTTCTGGACCGTGTCTCTACTGAAGACTGTTCTGGACCGTGTATCTACTGAAGACTATTCTGGACCGTGTCTCTACTAAAGACTGTTCTGGACCGTGTCTCTACTGAAGACTATTCTGGACCGTGTCTCTACTGAAGACTGTTGTGTACTGTGTCCCCCAGTGATGCTCTACTGAAGACTGCTCTGGACTGTGTCCTCCAGTGATGCTCTACAGAAGACTGTTCTGGACTGTGTCTTCCAGTGATGCTCTACTGAACACTGTTCTGTACTGTGTCCTTCAGTGATGCTCTACTGAAGACTGCTCTGGACTGTGTCCTCCAGTGATGCTCTACAGAAGACTGTTCTGGACTGTGTCTTCCAGTGATGCTCTACTGAACACTGTTCTGTACTGTGTCCTTCAGTG
Organism: Brachymystax lenok tsinlingensis; assembly: GCA_030435695.1. Lineage (NCBI taxonomy): Eukaryota > Metazoa > Chordata > Actinopteri > Salmoniformes > Salmonidae > Brachymystax > Brachymystax lenok. The sequence continues at coordinate 28,585,718 of CM059810.1, forward strand.
ATGCTCTACTGAAGACAGTTCTGGACTGTGTCTCTACTAAAGACTGTTCTGCACTGTGTCCTCCAGTGATGCTCTACTGAAGACTGTTCAGTACTGTGTCCTTCAGTGATTCTCTACTGAAGACTGTTCTGGACTGTGTCCTCCAGTGATGAACATTAGATGAAATAAATTCTTTAAAATCATCATGTTGCTCCTCAGTCCTCACCTGTAAACACACCACTACTACTAATCTAACTGTCTGTAGGTCCAACAGAACACATTAAAACACACCACTACTACTAATCTAACTGTCTGTAGGTCCAACAGAACACATTACAACACACCACTACTACTAATCTAACTGTCTGTAGGTCCAACAGAACACATTAAAACACACCATTACTACAATTTAAACTGTCTGTAGGTCCAACAGAACATATTAAAACACACCACACCTACTAATCCAAGCCCATATTCATAGCATACAGTCCAAAAATAAACCATAATACAATGGTTTGAAGTGTACGAGATATAAGAAGGCTTAGGAAATATTTTTTACACATATAGTATTTTACAGTGGATTGAAAAACAGATGCACTTTTGACCCCTTTCTCTCCCCTATTTCGTCCAATTGGTAGTTACAGTACGGACTCTGGAGTGGTGAAGGTCGAGAGCCAGCCAAGCCTCACCACTGCTTCTTGACACACTGCCTGCTTAACCCAGAAGCCAGCCGCACCAATTTGTCGGAGGAAACACCGTACAGCTGGCGACCGAAGTCAGCGTGCATACACCCAGCTGCCACAAGGAGTCACTAGAGCGTGATGGGACAAGGACATCCCAGCCAGCCAATCCCTCCTCTAACCCAGACAACGCTGGGACAATTATGGCCGCCTCATTGGTCTCCTGGTGCGTCCGGCTTCGACACAGCCCGGGATCGAACCCGGATCTGTAGTGACGCCTCAAGCACTCGGGAGCCCGATGGATTTTTTTATTATGTTACTTAAATTGACACACCACTGGGTCAATACATTTCAGGGGGTTAATAAAACACAACAATAATGGAATTGTTGTAATTATTGCTATGACTCACCTCTGAATGTGTTGGTCATCTATCTGACACAGGGTTATTGAGGAGGAGTAAATCCTAAACCCAGGATAGAGGGGTTCAGTCAATGTGGTGTGTTCTGTGTGAAGGTGTGTCAGTGTACCAGAGGAGGACACACCATAGAAGGACAAAGTACCAGCTGGCCAGTCCAGATACACTCCAACTCTGTTAGAAACAGGACCAGGGACGATTCTGGTGACTTCAGCATGGTTAAAGTCATAACCACTGTCAGAGCAGAATAAACACCAGGACTTCCTATTGAATCCAATATAACTGTCATCCTCCTCTCCCTTCCTCATCATTCCTTTGTTCACCACACCAATGTCAGTCATGCCACCATCCATCTCCACCTCCCAGTAATAACGACATCCAGATAAACCTTCTCTACAGAGAACTTGAGGATGACAGTCAAATCTGTCTGGGTGGTCTTCATAATTCTGCTCCTCCACCACCCGTGTCACCTTCCTGTTCCCCTCAGACAGTCTCAGGTTTGGGTTTGCTGTATTTGGGTCCAGGGTGAGATGACAGGCATCTGTAGACAAAAGGAGAGTTCAATCAAACCACATCTTCACATAAAATTGTGTTTTGTAGGTACAGAACAAGTTTTGATTAGTAACTATGTTACCATAGTTCTGAATATTCAGTTAATTAAGATTGAAGAGACTTACATTTCCTCAGCCCTAATTTCAGCCTGCACTCTCCACCATGATTCACACTGTAGCAGAAACAGGTTATTGACTGACAAAGACCTAATAAAGCAGACAACATTTAAACCATATTGTTGTGTTCTGGTGCACTATCCAAGTTCATTACAAGAAACATACAGGTATTCTATCCTACCTACTGCATACAGAACGGAGTACAATTCATTACCAGAGACATGCAGGTATTCTATCCTACCTACTGCATACAGAACGGAGTACAATTCATTACTAGAGACATACAGGTATTCTATCCTACCTACTGCATACAGAACGGAGTACAATTCCAACAGGATATCAGAGATGCAGAAGAAGAGTATTCATGTGGTGATGATGTATGCTGTGTTGGAGTGCTCAGCCTGCTGAGTAAACTTCCTCTTAATTCTACCATCATGTCCTCATGCTACTGACCCTACTACACTACATATGACACAACCGCTGCTCACACTATTAGGACATCTATTCTGACTTACTTCAGCTTCATCAGTTTATATGTGGGATCCACCAGAGCAGCTGAAAGCAGTCCCCCTGCAGAGACTCCTGGGTGATTGTAGCTCAGGTCCAGCTCTTTCAGGTGGGAGGGGTTTGACCTTAGAGCTGAAGACAGAGCAGCACAGCCCTCCTCTGTGACCAGACAGCCAGACAGCCTACAGAGACACACAGCAGCTGTCTAGGTTGGTGTACTGGTGTCAATCATCTTGTAGGACACCCATACATTTGTCCATGACACAAACATTGTCATGAAACATCAGATGTTCAGAGTATTTGTTTTACTAAGCTCAGTACCGACCTGACTGAAACAGCTGTACTTACCCCAGTGTGTGTAGTTTACAGTCCGGATCCTCCAGTCCAGCAGACAGCAGTGTAACTCCTGAGTCCTGCAGGTCATTGTCTCTCAGCTCCAGTTGTTTCAGTTGTGAGTTGGGTGAACTCAGGACTGATGCCAGATGTGAACAGCAACCCTCTGTCAGACCACACTGACCTAGACTAGAGGGAGTAGAGAACAAACTTGAACGCTTGCAACACACACACACACACACACACACACACACACCTCAGTTTGTGTAGTTTACAGTCTGGATCCTTCAGTCCGGCAAACAGCAGTGTAACTCCTGAGTCCTGCAGGTCATTGTCTCTCAGCTCCAGTTGTTTCAGTTGTGAGTTGGGTGAACTCAGGACTGATGCCAGATGTGAACAGCAACCCTCTGTCAGACCACACTGACCTAGACTAGAGGGCAGAAGAGCACATGATCAACACATGTTTAAAACATCCACATAATAACTCATACTGAAGATATTTAACTTCTCAAGGACCAGTGGGGCGCTAGCGGGCTCCTCCCGACACTACCAGGGAAAATGTAAAGCGCCAAATTCAAAATCCAAAAGTTGAATTATTAAACATCCACCAATATACAAGTGTTCCATACTCATCAAAAGCTCTGTTTCTTGGCAATATCACAGCGTTGTCAGATTTCAAAAAGGCTTTACGGTGAAAGCAGCACATTCATTTGTTTGAGGCTAGCACCTCACATATTTTTCCAATAGCCATGTATCGATTAGCCATCATGGCACACACATAACACATTTCACAGCGAAAACAAATCAATTACCTGTTGAAGAACTTCTGCTGAGGTCATCCTAAGTGTCCAACGAAGACAATCCATGGTTCTTTTGTTAGAAAAAGTTACGTATTTTATCCATAAATCCTCCATTTGGTTCGAGCGTTATAATCAGAAACGACAGCTTCCACTCCTCCATTAAAACGTGACGCGAACTCGTTCATCTAATACCTATAAACTTGTCCAAGAACAATCAAACATAGTTTTAAATGTATCCTTAGGAACACTTTTACGTATATTTACTATTATAAATCAACCGGAATATAAACTGATCGATAACGACGGTAAAAAAGACACTCCGTGACTTCTCGTGCGCGTGCGCTGGGTACTGTTGTCATCAAGAGGGGACTCACTTGTTTGGTCTTTTTCTCTGGTGTTATTCATCCAAAATGGAAGAAATACACTGTCTCGAGACTGTTGACATCATAAGGAAGCGACGTGTACTGCATTCATATGCCTTTATATGGTCATTGTCATTAGGGAGGGTTTCCCAAATGAGCAATGTGTCAAAATCACTTTTTCCAGGACAGAAATTCCTCGGGGTTTCGCCTGCTATATGCGTTCTGTTTCACTCACAGACAAATGGTTAACAGTTTTGGACCTGAATGGGAGGCATTTTACTTTGGGCACGCCAGGCTCTCCAAAACGGTCACCTCATGCACTGCTCCCTAACAAGTTAACTCACACTAGTGTCTGTATGTTGCAGAGAGGACTGGTTAGTCCAACACAGAGCAGCTCCACTCCTCTGTCTTCCAGGTCATTGTAGCTGAGGTCCAGTTTTCTCAGGGGGGAGTTTGGTATCTGCAGAGCTGAGGCCAGAGTCTCACAGGATTCATATGTGAGGTAACAGCCAGCTAGTCTGGAGAGAGGAGATAATCTGTTAGATATACAAATCCTTCATTATAATGATACTGTATACATCAACTCAATAACAGAACTTACAGTGCTCTTTTGCAGGTTTTCACTACCGGCAGCAACCTCTGATAACCTTTCTCTGATGTGTTGTATGTCTTCAGGTCAAACTCCTCCAGCACCTCCTCTGACATCAGTAACAGGTAGGCCAGGGCTGAACATTGGTCAGGTTTTAGTATTGTTTCTGAAAGAGTTCCTGATTGCAGGGAGGTCTGCATGTCTTCAACTAGAGAGTTGGCACCAAGTTCATTCAGACAGTGGAACAAGTTGATGATCCTTTCTGGTGAGGATTCCCTTTCGATGTTGTCTGAAAGGTACCTGACTGTTCTCTCAACTGTTTCCTCATTGGTCTGTGTTGTACTTCCTGTCTGTGTCAGAAGGCTTCGTAACAGATTCTGATTGGACTCCAGTGAGAGACCCAGAAGGAAGCGGAGGAACAGGTCCAGGTGTCCATTCTCACTCCTCAAGGCCTGGTCCACTGCTCTCTTGTGTAAGTCAGACAACTGGATTGACTCCTTCTCTTTATCATCGTCAACATCCTTCTCTTCCTCATCATCATCATCGGGGGGGAAAACATGTTCCTTCCTGCCCAGACATGACTCTAAAGCATGCACTGCTGCTAGAAACTCCTGAATGCTCAGATGCAGAAAGCTGTAGACCTTGTCTTGGTACAGCCCAGATTCTTCTTTAAAGATCTCTGTACACAATGCTGAGTACACTGATGCCTCTGTGACATCAAGGCCACACTCTCTCAGGTCCTGCTCATAGAAGATCAGGTTGCCCTTCTGCAGCTGTTGGAAAGCCAGCTTTGCCAGTTTCAGGATCATCTCTTTGTCTGACTGAGACAGTTCCTTTGGGTTTGTCTCTGTTGCTTTGTTGTACTTCTTGTTCTTCACAATGATTTGGATGAGCATGAAGTGTGAGTACATCTGGGTCAGAGTTTTGGGGACTTCATCCATCTCTGCCTCTTTCAGTATCATCTCAAGGACAGTGGCGGATATCCAACAGAACACGGGCATGTGGCACATGATGTGGAGGCTCCTTGATGTCTTCATGTGTTTAATGATTTCATTGGCCAGATTCTGATCTGTGATTTTCTTCCTGAAGTACTCCTCCTTCTGTGGATCATTGAACCCTCGTACTTCTGTCACCTGGTCAATACACTCAGGAGGGATCTGATTGGCTGCTGCAGGTCGTGAGGTTATCCAGAGGAGAGCAGAGGGAAGCAGATTCCCCTCAATGAGGTTTGTCAGGAGAACATCCACTGAGGTTGGCTTCGTGACATCACAGCACTTCTCATTGTTTTTGAAGTCTAGAGGAAGTCGACACTCATCCAGACCATCAAAAATGAAAACAGTTTTGGTTTCACCATCTTCAATGCTGTCAATCTCTTTCAGCTCTGAGAAGTAGTGGGAAAGAAGTTGCATCAGACTGTATTGGTCCTTTTTGAGGTTCAGATCACGGAAAGGAAGAGGAAACATGAAATGAACGTCCTGATTTGCTTTTCCCTCTGCCCAGTCAAAGATGACCTTCTGCACAGAGACTGTTTTTCCAATGCCAGGGATTCCTTTGGTCAGCACAGTTCTGATAGGTTTGTCTTGTCCAGGTAAAAGCTTGAAGATGTCGTTGCATTTGATTGATGTCTCTTGTGTGGTTTGTTTCTTGGATGCCATCTCTACCTGTCTAACCTCATGTTCATTATTGAGCCCTCCCCTTCCACCCTCTGTGATGTAGAGCTCTGTGTAGATGTCCTTTAACAGACTTTGGTTTCCATGGTGTCCAGTTCCTTCAGATATGTGTTGATACTTGTGTTTCAGTTTAGCCTTAATGTCTTGTTGGACTGTCAGCAGAGTTTGACCTGTAGGAAAACAATGAGAGTTGGGACTCATAAGTTTGTGTGTGTGTCTGTTTTATAAGGGCCTTTGTACCGTTCTTTGTAATATTGTATGAAACACAGTCTTACTTCTTCTGTCCAGAAGGTTGTGTGTGATCTTTAATGCATCCTCACTGTCCAAACTCTCCACTTCCTTCTTGTCATCTGGTAATGGTTCCTGGCTGAAAGCAGGTGGCTGATCACTCTTCATTGATAGCAGGCTGGTTGTAGGGGACTCTGCTCTGGGCTTCTGGACACTGAACAAAACAGGGAGACAGATCACCTCATCAATATCACATCAATACCTCATCTACTTCATTTTAACAACTGTATAGTGGAATTCTAGAAGTCCTGATGTTTCTTTTAAAGCTACGGTCTGCAATTGATAAATCGATTCTGGGACTTTTAAATGAATGATGTAGACCTACATTTGACGTAATTTGGGAACTTTTCCCTTTAGTTTTATATCTGTAAGAGAACTGTATATTTTACATTTAATCTCTTACCTCTTAGAACTGGTGTCTTGAGTCATTTTAGAGGCGGTGGTCCCCTCCTCTCTCTCCCCAGAGAGACTCATTTTAGAGGCAGTGGTCCCCTCCTCTCTCTCCCCAGAGAGACTCATTTTAGAGGCAGTGGTCCCCTCCTCTCTCTCCCCAGAGAGGCTCATTTTAGAGGCAGTGGTCCCCTCCTCTCTCTCCCAAGAGAGACTCATTTTAGAGGCAGTGGTCCCTTCCTCTCTCTCCCCAGAGAGACTCATTTTAGAAGCAGTGGTCCCTTCCTCTTTCTCCCCAGAGAGACTCATTTTTTATGTAAGTCACAGCTCACTCAGCTACAAGAAGAAATAACAGAACAATCAATATATTCGGAACATTGTTGAAGAATCAATAACAATGACAACACATTTACTGTCTGTGTTCAAAGAGTTAAATCAGACTTCATATTGTATTCAAACATACACAGTTCAATATGTTATTCATTTAATTTGACTTGGATCCACATTAGCTGACTCCATAACAACAGCTAGTCTACCTGGTTGGATCCCTGACTCCATAACAACAGCTAGTCTACCTGGTTGGATCCCCTGACTCCATAACAACAGCTAGTCTACCTGGTTGGATCCCCTGACTCCACAACAGCAGCTAGTCTACCTGGTTGGATCCCCTGACTCCACAACAACAGCTAATCTACCTGGTTGGATCCCCTGACTCCATAACAACAGCTAGTCTACCTGGTTGGATCCCCTGACTCCATAACAAGAGCTAGTCTACCTGGTTGGATCCCCTGACTCCATAACAACAGCTAGTCTACCTGGTTGGATCCCCTGACTCCATAACAACAGCTAGTCTACCTGGTTGGATCCCCTGACTCCATAACAACAGCTAGTCTACCTGGTTGGATCCCCTGACTCCTTAACAACAGCTAGTCCACCTGGTTGGTTACCATGGCTCCATAACAACAGCTAGTCCACCTGGTTGGTTACCCTGACTCCATAACAACAGCCCATTTTGGGGGGGAAATCTAGTACAGCAAAGTACTTATCCTCTTCCAGCTAGGGTCCCATTTTCCGAATTTTCGCCTGTCTGACGTGCTCAAAGTTAAATGCCTGCCACTCATGGCCTGAAACTAGGATATTCACATAATTAGTACTATTGGATAGGAAACACTCTGAAGTTTCTAAAACCATTAAGATATAGTCTGTGGGTATACCAGAACAGATATAGCAGGCAAAAACCTGAGACATTTCTGTCCGGAATTCCTTTTTCTGTTGCCCTCCTCACACTTTGAAGCCCTGGTAATATAAATCAATGGGGAATAGGACACAGGTTGCAGTACCTATGGCTTCCACTGGATGTCAACAGTCTCTGGAAAGTGTCTGGAGGAAAAGCCCTGAGTGGATCCTTAATTAATTGTTAACCAGAAATGATTTGATATTGATATAAAAATACCTGGATTGGGTCTTTAAAGCTAGAATCCTTAGTTGCTACATCCATTTTTGGACGTATAAATGAATGATATACTGTATACTGATTCATTCTAGAAGAATGTAATTTATAAATGCCTCATGAGTTCAGTTCAACTGTCGTACTTCATCAGAAGCCACAATATAAGCTTTACTCCAATGTTTGGAAACAAACATCATAACCCTTTTCTTACAATGGTCACGCCTCCGCGGAAATAAAAATGAACATAATAAATCTATTCCCATCAAAATCCGTCTTTTTAAACTAGAGATATTTTTGTTGTTGTTGCGTGGGCTGCATCTCAATCCACACCATCCACCGATATCGCCCTTCCGCATCTGCGGTGAAAGGTGGCAGAGCTTCAGCGGTGTTTGTCAGACCATGAGACATCCTGAAAATCGGTCTACTCACAACATCTTCTGTAGCATCTGAACGGTTTGGCCTATAAACTACTATGACCACTCTATTGAAAGATGGGAGTCTCTGGGAGAACATGATGGTGTTCTCTGTTTTCCTCTAGGACGCCCTCAAGCCTCACAAGACTCATCTGAAGGTCGCCAGTACCAGTTTTAAAAAATGATTGGAAGTATATATGGAGATAGTTTAGGCACTAAAATAAGGGGATAAACACATGTAAAAAGATGTTTCCTGATCTTCATATCTCTCAGATGGAGAGAACGGACTTCCTTGTGGTTTTGTTTTGGACTTTCTGTTGTTCTATGTAATTAATCTGTTATTCAATGTGTTTCTATTGGCTAATAGCAGTAATGACTATCTGTTGTTCTGTGTAGTGAATCTGTTATTCAATGCGTATATATCTCCAATTTATCTTTTAAATATATGATTTTAAACTTAACCTTAACCACACTGCTAACCTTGTGCCTAACCATTACCTTAAATAAAGACCAAAAAGAAAATAGCTGTTTTTATTCATTTTTACTATACAGTAAATGTACGTGGCAGGTTAGGATAATTAAAGTGGTACTGTAGGTTAGGATAATCCATGTTGCAGGTTAGGATAATTAAAGTGGTACTGTAGGTTAGGATAATTAAAGTGGTACTGTAGGTTAGGATAATCCATGTTGCAGGTTAGGATAGTTAAAGTGGTACTGTAGGTTAGGATAATTAAAGTGGTACTGTAGGTTAGGATAATCCATGTGGCAGGTTAGGATAATTAAAGTGGTACTGTAGGTTAGGATAATTAAAGTGGTACTGTAGGTTAGGATAATTAAAGTGGTACTGTAGGTTAGGATAATTAACATGGCAGGTTAGGATAATTAAAGTGGTACTTTAGGTTAGGATAATTAACATGGCAGGTTAGGATAATTAACGTGGCAGGTTAGGAAAATAAGCGTGGCAGGTTAGGATAATTAACATGGCAGGTTAGGATAATTAACATGGCAGGTTAGGATAATTAATTAACGTGGCAGGTTAGGAAAATTAACGTGTCAGGTTAGGATAATTAACATGGCAGGTTAGGATAATTAACATGGCAGGTTAGGATAATTAACGTGGCAGGTTAGGAAAATAAGCGTGGCAGGTTAGGATAATTAACATGGCAGGTTAGGATAATTAACATGAGGGGTTAGGATAATTAACATGGTAGGTTAGGATAATTAACATGGCAGGTTAGGATAATTAACATGAGGGGTTAGGATAATTAACATGAGGGGTTAGGATAATTAATTAACGTGGCAGGTTAGGATAATTAACATGGTAGGTTAGGATAATTAACATGGCAGGTTAGGATAATTAACATGGCAGGTTAGGATAATTAATTAACGTGGCAGGTTAGGAAAATTAACGTGTCAGGTTAGGATAATTAACGTGGCAGGTTAGGATAATTAAAGTGGTACTGTAGGTTAGGATAATTAATTAACGTGGCAGGTTAGGATAATTAACATGGCAGGTTAGGATAATTAATTAACGTGGCAGGTTAGGATAATTAGGAGGCAAATGTTAGCAGTTTTTAATATGATAACTGATGATCAATGGGCCCCCCCCCAGTTGGTAATTCAACCATGCTTACTACAAGTTTAGATAGCTGGCCGCTAGACCAATCTAAAAACATGTAGCTGACATGGGCTAATAGACAGACTGCTGATGCACAATCACATTTCCAAATTGCACCATGTGTATTCTATTATTCTGTCACCTTGTGTATTCTATTATTCTGTCACCTTGTGTATTCTATTATTCTGTCACCTTGTGTATTCTATTATTCTGTCACCATGAGTATTCTATTATTCTGTCACTATGAGTATTCTATTATTCTGTCACCTTGTGTATTCTATTATTCTGTCACCTTGTGTATTCTATTATTCTGTCACCGTGTGTATTCTATTATTCTGTCACCTTGTGTATTCTATTATTCTGTCATCGTGTGTATTCTATTATTCTGTCACCTTGTGTATTCTATTATTCTGTCACCTTGACTATTCTATTATTCTGTCACCATGTGTATTCTATTATTCTGTCACCCTGTGTATTCTATTATTCTGTCACCTTGTGTAATCTATTATTCTGTGACCATGTGTATTCTATTATTCTGTCACCATGTGTATTGTATTATTTGTTACCTTGTGTATTCTAATATTCTGTCACCATGTGTATTTTATTATTCTGTCAACCTGTGTATTCTATTATTCTGTCAACCTGTGTATTCTATTATTCTGTCAACATGAGTATTGTATTATTCTGTCACCTTGTGTATTCTATTATTCTGTCACCTTGTATATTCTATTATCCTGTCACCTTGTGTATTCTATTATCCTGTCACCATGTGTATTATATTATTCTGTCACCTTGTGTATTATATTATTCTGTCACCTTGTATATTCTATTATCCTGTCACCTTGTGTATTCTATTATTCTGTCACCATGTGTATTCTATTATTCTGTCACCTTGTATATTCTATTATCCTGTCACCATGTGTATTCTATTATTCTGTCACCATGTGTATTCTATTATTCTGTCACCATGTGTATTCTATTATTCTGTCACCTTGTGTATTCTATTATTCTAACGGTCCAGGAGGTAAAGGTCCAGGAGGTAAAGTATTGTTAAGGTAGCTACCAGTAATGTATATAAGGTAAAGTATTGTTAAGGTAGCTACCAGTACTGTCTAGAAGGTAAATTATTGTAAGTTGAGATCCAGGTTGAGTTCCAAAACTGCTGCAGTGCACTGCTAGAGCTCACTTAAGGTGCGATCAGTTTATCTCGCCCGGCGCACCTGGGTTTGTATTCTGAGAAGAGGCGTGCTGATGATTCAATCCGTGGTTAACAATGCACATAGAGTAGCCGGTAAAGTTATATCGAGCGCACCTGCAGTTCGCCAAACGGACCAACGCCTTCCTGATCTATCGTCAGAAAGCTTTAAAATGTGATTTAGCCCGACATTTAAATAGTTTCTATGCACATTGTTGAACGTCACATTTACTTGACGAGGCAGACTATTTTATTTAATGACAGCTATACATCATTCCGATGCACGTCTTCTTTCAGGAAGTGAAAGTGAGCCAGTTTCCACAGTCTTTCATGCGGATAATAATCACCTTAATGTGCTGTCAATCACCTATAACAATAATACCATACTTCATAGCCCTGTAGCCTATATCACATCACATTGGATCTTATTGATTAGGATAATCACTATGAATCAAAACCGATGTAAATACGCCTAAAATAATAATTATTGAAAGTTTAAATCAATATTGTATTAACTTGGCGGATGTCTTACCCCCTAAATCATCTCTCTCTTTATGATAACCTAACTTCTCAAAAATACTTTTCTACATTACATTGTAAAAGAACGCTACAAACCTCTGAAACACTTTTCTTCGACGATAAGGTCCGTTACTTCCTCTACTTCGTTATACCAGTATTTCCCGTCTCAACCAGCGATGGGTCGTTCGATAACGAAAGGTTGTTTTTGAACGGATCTTTTTGGTGAACGTCGGTAACCGAATTGCATCGGTGAAAGAGCCGGTCATTTAGCTCCCTGGTTTACATACAGCTACGAGGTGCTTTTTGAGCTCAAAACAACGATTACCTGCAGATAAGTGACACAATGATTCTCTAAAGAGGGGTGTTATGGACGATTTTATATGATTAAAATCTTTAATGATGACTAAATGAATTATAATCCTAAAATAATGAGATAACCAGTACAGTATTTTTAGAGTTGGCTTGGATGTGCGTGAAAAGGAGGAACCAGTGACAGACAGCATGTGATCACTGTGGACACTGATAAGAGGAAGAGGGTTTCTCCAGACAGAGAGGGGAAAGTACAGTTGGACTTGTAATAATATTGTGTAACATGTTGCAGGACAAGATTAGTAAAAGTATGTTTTGAAGTGGACAAGGAGGGACATATGTGATGGACATTTATGACGCTACGTGTGACTATATAAACGAATGTGCATTGTATCCCAGTAGAGCTCTCGCGCGAATAAACCTTTGAAATGATCTCTGCAGCTGGGTCTCTGTCTGTTTCATCTTAACCAAAGCTTTACGACCTTTGAAGATAGAGTTGTTTAATTGAAGTTCAGTTTATGAACATTAGGCACGAAATTTCCTTAACAGAGGGTGAATCCTTACTGCAGAAACAAGAAATAGTGTGGAGAGCGCGTCATTCTGGTCAAGGCTTTGTAGTGCGCAAACAACAAACAGGTGATCTAATAATTTAAATACTAGTTATAGAAAAATTATAAAACGCCAAATTGTTTTTTTTGGCCAAAACTTTTTGTATTTTCCTAAAGATATGAATTTAGTGACGTTGCCAATTTTTGTTCGCGAATGTATTTCCTTATTTGGTCCTCAAAACTTGAACTCTAGAAATACCATTTGGAGAATGCAGCGTTTCCCGCAACCATTATGATTGGTCAGGTAAGCCTAGGCGTCATCACACTCTCTCATCTGATTGGTCGGGTAGGCGGACCTTCTGATTTTGTGTTTGTGGTAACTAGTGAGCAAAACAGATCACCACCTTTCTGAGTTGTGCCACCATAAATCTTTCTAATCTAATGCTGCGTTCAAAACAACTGGGAACTCGGAAAAAACTAAATCCGAATGGTAAAAATCGAATTGAACGGTCCTCTTTCTCAAGCGCTGACATCGTATTTTTCAGTTCCCAGTTGTTATGAACGCAGCATAACATTTTCACATTATTCCTTCATTTAGTTTCAAAGTCCATTGCTGCATGTCACTTTTACTTGCCCGAATTGACGAGAAGGGCTTTTATTTTTCTAAGAAACTAGTTCACGTGATTACACGTCTTTCTCTGGGATGTGAAAGAGCGCAAAGATAATAATCACGGTCATGTGCAGCTAATCGCCCATCCCCTACCTCATAACCCTGTAGACTATAATATAACATTGATACATATTGACTAGGCTGATCATCCCCTACCTCATAACCCTGTAGCCTATAATATAACATTGATTCATATTGACTAGGCTGATCATCCCCTACCTCTCAACCCTGTAGCCTATAATATAACATTGATTCATATTGACTAGGCTGATCATCCCCTACCTCTCAACCCTGTAGCCTATAATATAACATTGATACATATTGACTACGCTGATCATCCCCTACCTCATAACCCTGTAGCCTATAATATAACATTGATTCATATTGACTAGGCTGATCATCCCCTACCTCTCAACCCTGTAGCCTATAATATAACATTGATACATATTGACTAGGCTGATCATCCCCTACCTCATAACCCTGTAGCCTATAATATAACATTGATTCATATTGACTAGGCTGATCATACCCTACCTCATAGCCCTGTAGACTATAATATAACATTGATTCATATTGACTAGGCTGATCATACCCTACCTCATAACCCTGTAGCCTATAATATAACATTGATTCATATTGACTAGGCTGATCATACCCTACCTCATAGCCCTGTAGACTATAATATAACATTGATTCATATTGACTAGGCTGATCATACCCTACCTCATAACCCTGTAGCCTATAATATAACATTGATTCATATTGACTAGGCAGATCATACCCTACCTCATAACCCTGTAGCCTATAATATAACATTGATTCATATTGACTAGGCTGATCATCCCCTACCTCATAACCCTGTAGCCTATAATATAACATTGATTCATATTGACTAGGCTGATCATCCCCTACCTCTCAACCCTGTAGCCTATAATATAACATTGATTCATATTGACTAGGCAGATCATACCCTACCTCATAGCCCTGTAGCCTATAATATAACATTGATTCATATTGACTAGGCAGATCATACCCTACCTCTCAACCCTGTAGCCTATAATATAACATTGATACATATTGACTAGGCTGATCATACCCTACCTCATAGCCCTGTAGCCTATAATATAACATTGATTCATATTGACTAGGCTGATCATACCCTACCCCAGTTGTGGCACAACTCAGTATGGCGGTGAGCTGTTTTGCTCACTAGTTACCACAGCCACAAAATCAGAAGGTCCGCCTACCCGACCAATCAGATGATGGAGTGTGATGACGCAACAGCTTACCCGACCAATCATAATGGTTGCGGGAAACGCCGCATTCTCCTAATGGTATTTCTAGAGTTCAAGTTGAGGACCAAATAACGAAATACATTCCGGAACAAAAATTGGCAACGTCACTCAAATTCAGAACTTTAGGAAAATACAAAAAGTTTTGGACAAAAAAGTAAGTTGGCGTTTTATAATTTTTCTATAATTAGTATTTAAATTATTAGATCACCTGTTTGTTGTTTGCGCACTACAAAGCCTTGACAAGAATGACGCGCTCTCCACACTATTTCTTGTTTCTGCAGTAAGGATTCACCCTCTTTAGAGAATTATTGTGTCTCTTATCTGCAGGTAATAGTTGTTTTGAGCTCAAAAAGCACCTCGTAGCTGTATGTAAACCAGGGAGTTAAATGAACGGCTCTTTCACCGATGCAATTCGGTTACCGACGTTCACCAAAAAGATCCGTTCAAAAACAACCTTTCGTTTTCGAAGGACCCCATCGCTGGTTGAGACGGGAAATACTGGTATAACGAAGTAGAGGAAGTAACGGACCTTATCGTCGAAGAAAAGTGTTTCAGAGGTTTGTAGCGTTCTTTTACAATGTAATGTAGAAAAGTATTTTTGAGAATTTAGGTTATCATAAAGAGAGAGATGATTTACGGAGTAAGACATCCGCCAAGTTAATACAATATTGATTTAAACTTTCAAGAATGATTATTTTAGGCTTATATACATATCTGTTGATTCCTAGTGATTATCCTAATCAATAAGATCCAATGTGATGTGATATAGGCTACAGGGCTATGAGGTATGGTATTATTGTTATAGGTGATTGACAGCACATTAAGGTGATTATTATCCGCATGAAAGACTGTGGAAACTGGCTCACTTTCACTTCCTAAAAGAAGACGTGCATCGGAATGATGTATAGCTGTCATTAAATAAAATAGTCTGCCTCGTCAAGTAAATGTGACGTTCAACAATGTGCATATAAACTATTTAAATGTCGGGCTAAATCACTTGTTTAAAGCTTTCTGACGATAGATCAGGAAGGCGTTGGTCCGTTTGGCGAACTTCAGGTGCGCTCGATATAACTTTACCGGCTCATCCATGTGCATTGTTAACCACGGGTTGAATCATCAGCACGACTTTTCTCAGAATACAAAACCCGGTGCGCCGGGCGAGATAAACTGATCTCACCTCAAGTGAGCTCTAGCAGTGCACTGCAGCAGGTCTATTCACTAAACCAGGGATGGGCAACTGGCGGCCCGGACCAATAATAGAAAACATTGTTATATAACTCAGTCTGGATCTCAATTTACTGTAGACCGTTAGAATAATATAATACACATGGTGACAGAATAATAGAATACACACGGTGACAGAATAATAGAATACACACGGTGACAGAATAATAGAATACACACGGTGACAGAATAATAGAATACACACGGTGACAGAATAATAGAATACACACGGTGACAGAATAATAGAATACACACGGTGACAGAATAATAGAATACACACGGTGACAGAATAATAGAATACACACGGTGACAGAATAATAGAATACACACGGTGACAGAATAGTATAATACACAAGGTGACAGAATAATAGAATACACAAGGTGACAGAATAATAGAATACACATGGTGACAGAATAATAGAATACACATGGTGACAGAATAATAGAATACACAAGGTGACAGAATAATAGAATACACATGGTGACAGAATAATAGAATACACAAGGTGACAGAATAATAGAATACACATCTTGCAATTTGGAAATGTGGTTGTGCATCAGCAGTCTGTCTATTAGCCCATGTCAGCTACATGTTTTTAGATTGGTCTAGCGACCAGCTATCTAAACTTGTAGTAAGCATGGTTGAATTACCAACTGGGGGGGGCCCATTGATCATCAGTTATCATATTAAAAACTGCTAACATTTGCCTCCACCCTATGGCAACATGAGTAGAATTATCTGTAAAACTGAACATGTTTTCTCCCACCCATGGAAACATTTGTAGAATTGCATAAAATGAGTTAGAGCAATTTTCATTTTCACTACGCCCCATGGCAACGTGAGTCAGAATTAGCTGTAAAAGGAAATGAGTTAGAAAACTCCTCACTTCGTGGGCTTATTTTCGTGGACAGAGTTTGCGCTGAGTAAAACCTCTTGCTTCGCCTCTTCCTCTCTGATACATGTCTGTAGAAGTTTCTGCGGTCAGTTAGGACAGAGACAGAGAGGAAGAGGTGAAGTGAGAGGATTTACTCTGCTGTCTTTGTGAGATAAGCCCTTTTTTATATGGAGGTCTTTGAGAGTGTGGAGTTACATGAGGCTTATTTGATCTAATAGAAGGTTTGTCATGTTTAGGCTGTTAGTTCTCCTCCTAACCTGCTGTGTTAGTTCTCCTCCTAACCTGCTGTGTTAGTTCTCCTCCTAACCTGCTGTGTTAGTTCTCCTCCTAACCTGCTGTGTTAGTTCTCCTCCTAACCTGCTGTGTTAGTTCTCCTCCTAACCTGCCGTGTTAGTTCTCCTCCTACCCTACCATGTTATCCTAACCTGCCACATTAATGATCCTGCTATGTAATCTTTTTACATGTATTTATCCCCTTATTTTTGTGCCAAACCATCTGCATATATACAGTACTTCCATTCATTTTATTAACTGGTACTGAGGACCTTCAGATGAGTCTTGTGAGGCTTGAGGGTGTCTTGGAGGAAAACACCATCATGTTCTCCCAGAGACTCCCATCTTACAGTAGAGTGGTCAAAATAGTTTGTAGGACAAACCGTTCAGACGCTACAGAAGGTTTTGTGAGAACCGATTTTCAGGAAGTCTAATGGTCTGACAGACATTTAAATTTATAGACGGAGCAAGGATATCAAAATTAAATTAAAGTTTTAACCATGTTTTAGGCTATGGTGTTTGTTTACAAACATTGGAGTAAAACAAGCGTTTATATTTTGGGTTCTGATGGAGTACGACAGTTGAACTGAGCTCATGAGGCATTTATACGTTAAGTTCTTCTAGAATGAATCAGTATACAGTATATCATTCATTTATACGTCCAAAAATGGATGTAGCAACTAAGGATTCTAGCTTTAAAGACCCAATGCAGGCATTTTTATATCAATATCAAATCATTTCTGGTTAACAATTAATGAAGTACTTTGCTGTAATAGATTTCCCCCCAAAAATGGTCTGTTATGGAGTCAGGGGATCCAACCAGGTGGACTAGCTGTTGTTATGGAGTCAGGGGATCCAACCAGGTAGACTAGCTGTTGTTATGGAGTCAGGGGATCCAACCAGGTAGACTAGCTGTTGTTATGGAGTCAGGGGATCCAACCAGGTGGACTAGCTGTTGTTATGGAGTCAGCTAATGGGGATCCAAGTCAAATCAAATGAATAACATATTGGACTGTGTATGTTTGAATACAATATGAAGTCTGATTTAACTCTTTGACCACAGACAGTTAATGTGTTGTTAATGGTTCTTCAACAATGTTCAGAAATATTGACTGTTCTGTTATTTCTTCTTGTAGCTGAGTGAGCTGTGGCTTACATCTAAAATGAATCTCTCTGGGGAGAGAGAGGAGGGGACCACTGCCTCTAAAATGAATCTCTCTGCGGAAAAAGAGGAGGAGAACACTGCCTCTAAAATGAGTCTCTCTGGGGAGAGAGAGGAGGAGACCACCACCTCTAAAATGAGTCTCTCTGGGGAGGGAGAGGAGGGGAACACTGCCTCTAAAATGAATCTCTCTGGGGAGAGAGAGGAGGGGACCACTGCCTCTAAAATGACTCAAGACACCAGTTCTAAGAGGTGAGAGATTAAATGTAAAATATACAGTTCTCTTAAAGATATAAAACTAAAGGGAAAAGTTCTGAAATTACGTCAAATGTAGGTCTACATCATTCATTTAAAAGTCCCAGAATCGATTTAGCAAATGCAGACCGTAGCTTTAAAAGAAACATCAGAACTTCTAGAAGGTCCACTATTCAGTTAAAATGAAGTAGATGTGATATTGATGAGGTGATCTGTCTCCCTGTTTTGTTCAGTGTCCAGAAGCCCAGAGCAGAGTCCCCTACAACCAGCCTGCTATCAATGAAGAGTGATCAGCCACCTGCTTTCAGCCAGGAACCATTACCAGATGACAATAAGGAAGTGAAGAGTTTGGACAGTGAGAATGCATTAAAGATCACACACAACCTTCTGGACAGAAGAAGTAAGACTGTGTTTCATACAATATTACAAAGAACAGTACAAATGCCCTTATAAAACACACACAAACTTATGAGTCCCAACTCTCATTGTTTTCCTACAGATCAAACTCTGCTGACAGTCCAACAAGACATTAAGGCTAAACTGAAACACAAGTATCAACACATATGTGAAGGAATTGGACACCATGGAAACCAAAGTCTGTTAAAGGACATCTACACAGAGCTCTACATCACAGAGGGTGGAAGTGGAGGGCTCAATAATGAACATGAGGTTAGACAGATAGAGATGGCATCCAAGAAACAAACCACACAAGAGACATCAATCAAATGCAACGACATCTTCAAGCCTTTACCTGGACAAGATAAACCTATCAGAACTGTGCTGACAAAAGGAATCGCTGGCATTGGAAAAACTGTCTCTGTGCAGAAGGTCATCCTGGACTGGGCAGAGGGAAAAGCAAATCAGGACGTTCATTTCATGTTTCCTCTTCCTTTCCGTGATCTGAACCTGAAAAAGGACCAATACAGTCTGATGCAACTTCTTTCCCACTACTTCTCAGAGCTGAAAGAGATTGACAGCATTGAAGATGGTGAAACCAAAACTGTTTTCATTTTTGATGGTCTGGATGAGTGTCGACTTCCTCTAGACTTCAAAAACAATGAGAAGTGCTGTGATGTCACAAAACCAACCTCAGTGGATATGCTCCTGACAAACCTCATCAAGGGGAATCTGCTTCCCTCTGCTCTCCTCTGGATAACCTCAAGACCTGCAGCAGCCAATCAGATCCCCCCTGTGTGTGTTGACCAGATGACAGAGGTACGAGGGTTCAATGATCCACAGAAGGAGGAGTACTTCAGGAAGAAAATCACAGATCAGAATTTGGCCAATGAAATCATCAAACACATGAAGACATCAAGGAGCCTCCACATCATGTGCCACATGCCAGTCTTCTGTTGGATATCAGCCACTGTCCTTGAGATGATACTGAAAGAGGCAGAGAAGGATGAAGTCCCCAAAACTCTGACCCAGATGTACTCACACTTCATGCTCATCCAAATCATTGTGAAGAACAAGAAGTACAACAAAGCCACAGAGACAAACCCAAAGGAACTGTTTCAGTCAGACAAAGAGATGATCCTGAAACTTGCAAAGCTGGCTTTCCAACAGCTACAGAAGGGCAACCTGATCTTCTATGAGGAGGACCTGAGAGAGTGTGGCCTTGACGTCACAGAGGCATCAGAGTACTCAGCATTGTGTACAGAGATCTTTAAAGAAGAATCTGGACTGTACCAAGAGAAGGTCTACAGCTTTCTGCATCTGAGCATTCAGGAGTTTCTAGCAGCAGTGCATGCTTTAGAATCATGTCTGGACAGGAAGGAAAATGTTTTCTCCCCCACTAGTGATGAAGAGAAGGAGTCAATCCAGTTGTCTGACTTACACAGGAGAGCAGTGGACAAGGCCTTGAAGAGTGAGAATGGACACCTGGACCTGTTCCTCCGCTTCCTTCTGGGTCTCTCACTGGAGTCCAATCAGAATCTGTTACGAGGCTTTCTGACACAGACAGGAAGTACAACACAGACCAATGAGGAAACAGTTGAGAGAACAGTCAGGTACCTTTCAGACAACATCGAAAGGGAATCCTCACCAGAAAGGATCATCAACTTGTTCCACTGTCTGAATGAACTTGGTGCCAACTCTTTAGTTGAAGAGATGCAGACCTCCCTGCATTCAGGAACTCTTTCAGAAACAAGACTAAAGCCTGACCAATGCTCAGCCCTGGCCTACCTGTTACTGATGTCAGAGGAGGTGCTGGAGAAGTTTGACCTGAAGACATACAACACATCAGAGAAAGGTTATCAGAGGTTGCTGCCGGTTGTGAAAACCTGCAAGAGAGCACTGTAAGTTCAATAATACAGTAGAAAAAAAAAAAAATCTATATACAATGTGTGCAAATGAGGTAAGATAAGGAACGTAAGGCAATAAATAGGCCATGGTGGCGAAGTAATTACAGTATAGCAATTTAACACTGGAATGGTAAATGTGCAGTAGATGAATGTGCAAAGTAAAAATACTGGGGTGCAAAGGAGCAAGATAAATAAATGAATACGGTAGGGGATGAGGTAGTTGGTTGGGCTATGTACAGGTGCAGTGATCTGTGAGCTGCTCTGACAGCTGGTGCTTAAAGCTAGTGAGGGAGATAATTGTCTCCAGTTTCAGTGATTTTTGTAGTTCGTTCCAGTCATTGGCAGCAGAGAACTGGAAGGAAAGGCGGCCAAAAGAGGAATTGGCTTTGGGGGTGACCAGTGAGATATACCTGCTGGAGCGCGTGCTACGGGTGGGTGCTGCTATGGTTACCACTGAGCTGAGATAAGGCGGGGCTTTACCAAGCAGGGACTTGTAGATGACCTGGAGCCAGTGGGTCTGGCGACGGGTATGTAGCGAGGGCCAGCCAACAAGAGCATACAGGTCGCAGTGGTGGGTGGTATAAGGGGCTTTGGTGACAAAGCGGATGGCACTGTAATAGACTGCATCCAGTTTGCTGAGTAGAGTATTGGAAGCTGTTTTGTAGATGAAATCGCCGAAGTCGAGGATCGGTAGGATAGTCAGTTTTACTAGTGCAAGTTTGGCAGCATGAGTGAAGGTGGCTTTGTTGCGAAATAGGAAGCCGATTCCAGATTTCATTTTGGATTGGAGATGTTTAATGTGAGTCTGGAAGGAGAGTATACAGTCTAGCCAGACACCTAGGTATTTGTAGTTGTCCACATATTCTAGGTCAGAGCCATCCAGGGTAGTGATGCTAGTCTGGCTGGCGGGTGCAGGCAGCGAACGTTTGAAAAGCATGCATTTGGTTTTACTAGCGTTTAAGAGCAGTTGGAGGCCACGGAAGGAGTGTTGTATGGCATTGAAGCTCGTTTGGAGGTTAGTTAACTTGTTAGGGAGTGGCAGCTGAGGGGTCGGTTTTGGAGAGCCTGGCGTGCCCAAAGTAAAAGGCCTCCCATTCAGGCCCAGAAAATAGAATATGCACATATTTGGTACCATTGGATAGGAAACACTCTGAATTGTCCAAAACCGTTAACCATTTGTCTGTGAGTAAAACAGAACACATATAGCAGGCGAAACCCCGAGGAATTTCTGTCCTGGAAAAAGTTATTTTGACACATTGCTCATTTGGGAACCCCTCCCTCATGAAAATGACCATATAAGGGCATATGAATGCAGTACCCATCGCTTCCTTTAGATGTCAACAGTCTCGAGACAGTGTAAAATTTCATTTTGGATGAATTAGACCAGAGAAGAAGAGCAAACAAGGAAGTGTCTCTTTTAAGTCAACAGTACCCAGTGCGCGTTCCCGAGAAGGCGCGCAGTGTCTTTTTTACCGTCTTTATCGATCAGTTTATATTCCGGTTGATTTATAATAGTAAATATACGTAAAAGTGTTCCTAAGGATACATTTAAAACTATGTTTGATTGTTCTTGGACAAGTTTATAGGTATAAGATGAACAAGTTTGCGTCACGTTTCAATGGACTAGTGGAGGCTGTCGTTTCTGATTATAACGCGCGAACCAAATGGAGGATTTATGGATAAAATACATTACTTTTTCTAACAAAAGAACCATGGATTGTCTTTGTTGGACACTTAGGATGACCTCAGCAGAAGTTCTTCAACAGGTAATTGATTTGTTTTCGCTGTGAAATGTGTTATGTGTGTGCCATGATGGCTAATGGATTCATGGCTATGGGAAAAATATGTTAGGTGCTACCCTCAAACAATCAAATGTGCTGCTTTCGCCGTAAAGCCTTTTTGAAATCTGACAACGCTGTGATATTGCCAAGAAACAGCTTTTGATGAGTATTGAACACTTGTATATTGGTGGATGTTTAATAATTCAACTTTGTGATTTTGAATTTGGTGCTTTACATTTCACCTGGTAGTGTCGGGAGCAGCCCGCTAGCGCCCCAGCAATCCCTGAGAAGTTAACACAGTGTCCAATGAAGGGCCAGATGTATACAGAATGGTATCGTCTGCCTAGAGGTGGATCAGAGAATCACCGGCAGCAAGAGCGACATCATTGATGTATACAGAGAAGAGAGTCGGCCCAAGAATTGAACCCTGTGGCACCCCCATAGAGACTGCCAGAGGCCCGGACAACAGGCCCTCCAATTTAACACACTGAACTCTGTCTGCAAAGTAGTTGGTGAACCAGGCGAGGCAATCATTAGAGAAACCAAGGCTGTTGAGTCTGCCGATAAGGATGTGGTGGTTGACAGAGTCGAAAGCCTTGGCCAGGTCAATGAATACGGCTGCACAGTAATGTCAATTATCGATGGCGGTTATGATATCGTTTAGTACCTTGAGCGTGGCTGAGGTGCACCCGTGACCAGCTCGGAAACCGGATTGCACAGCGGAGAAGGTACGGTGGGATTCGAAGTGGTCAATGATCTGTTTATTAACTAGGCTTTCAAGACTTTAGAGAGGCAGGGCAGGATGGATATAGGTCTATAGCAATTTGGGTCTAGGTGTCACCCCTTGGAAGAGGGGATACGCGCAGCTTTCCAATCTTTTGGATTCTCGGACGACACTAAAGAGAGGTTGAGCAGACTGGTAATAGGAGTTGCAACAATGGCGGCAGATAGTTTTAAAAAGAGCGGGTCCAGATTATCTAGTCCAGCTGATTTGTACGGGTCCAGATTTTGCAGCTCTTCAGAACATCTGCTATCTGGATTTGGGTGAAGGAGAAGCTGGGGAGGCTTGGACAAGTAGCTGCGGGGGGAGGCGGAGCTATTGGTCGGGGTAGCCAGGAGGAAAGCATGGCCAGCCATAGAGAAATGCTTGTTGAAAATCCTTGATAATCAAAAATTATCGGTGGTGACCGTGTTACCTAGGCTCAGTGCATTGGGCAGCTGGGAGGAGGTGCTATTGTTCTCCATGGACTTGACAGTATCCCAAAACCTTTTTGAGTTAGAGCTACAGGATGCAAATTTCTGTTTGAAAAAGCTAGCCTTTGCTTTCCTGACTGACTGCGTGTATTGGTTCCTGACTTCCCTGAACAGTTGCATATCGCAGGGACTATTCGATACAATAGCAGTCCGCCACAGGATGTTCTTGTGCTGGTCAAGGGCAGTCAGGTCTGGAGTGAACCAAGGGGTGTATCTGTTCTTAGTTCTACATCTTTTGAAAGGGGCATGTTTATTTAAGATGGTGAGGAAGTTGCTTTTAAAGAACGACCAGGTATCCTCGTTCTGTTATTGAGTTGATGTATACAGTATCATTATAATGAAGAATTTGTATATTTAACTAATTCTCTCCTCTCTCCAGGCTGGATGGCTGTAAACTCACATATAAATCCTGTGAGACTCTGGCCTCAGCTCTGCAGACACCAAACTCCCCTCTAAGAGAACTGGACCTCAGATACAATGACCTGGAGGACAGAGGAGTGGAGTTGCTCTGTGTTGGACTAACCAGTCCACTCTGCAACATACAGACACTAGTGTGAGTTAAATATCTTCAGTATCCACTGTGTGTTTATATATTTTTCGTATGTAGTTAGTATGTGTATGTTTTTAACATTATTTTACCATCTTGGTAGATATTCAGAAACATACAGTCGTGGCAAAAGTTTTGAGAATGACACAAATATTTATTTCCACAAAGTTTGCTGCTTCAGTGTCTTTAGATATTTTTGTCAGATGTTACTATGGAATACTGAAGTATAATTACAAGCATTTCATAAGTGTCAAAAGCTTTTATTGACAATTACATGAAGTTGATGCAAAGAGTCAATATTTGCAGTGTTGACCCTTCTTTTTCAAGACCTCTGCAATCCGCCCTGGCATACTGTCAATTAACCTCTGGGCCACATCCTGACTGATGGCAGCCCATTATTGCTTAATCAATGCTTGGAGTTTGTCAGAATTTGTGGGTTTTTGTTTGTCCACCCGCCTCTTGAGGATTGACCACAAGTTCTCAATGGGATTAAGGTCTGGGGAGTTTCCTGGCCATGGACCCAAAATATCGATTTTTTGTTCCCTGAGCCACTTAGTTATCACTTTTGCCTTATGGCAAGGTGCTCCATCATGCTGGAAAATGCATTGTTTGTCACCAAACTGTTCCTAGATGGTTGGGAGAAGTTGCTCTCGGAGGATGTGTTGGTACCATTCTTTATTCATGGCTGTGTTCTTAGACAAAATTGTGAGTGAGCCCACTCCTTTGGCTGAGAAGCAACCCCACACATGAATTGTCTCAGGATGCTTTACTGATGGTATCGATCACCTTGTCTTTTCCGGGACAAGCTTTTTTCCGGATGCTCCAAACAATCGGAAAGGGGATTCATCAGAGAAAATGACTTTGCCCCAGTCCTCAGCAGTCCAATCCCTGTACCTTTTGCAGAATATCAGTCTGTCCCTGATGTTTTTCCTGGAGAGAAGTGGCTTCTTTGCTGCCCTTCTTGACACCAGGCCATCCTCCAAAAGTCTTCGCCTCACTGTGCGTGCAGATGCACTCACACCTACCTGCTGCCATTCCTGAGCAAGCTCTGTACTGGTGGTGCCCCCGATCCCGCAGCTGAATCAACTTTAGGAGACGGTCCTGGCGCTTGCTGGACTTTCTTGTGCGCCCTGAAGCCTTCTTCACAACAATTGAACCGCTCTCCTTGAAGTTCTTGATGATCCGATAAATGGTTGATTTAGGTGCAATCTTACTGGCAGCAATATCCTTGCCTGTGAAGCCCTTTTTGTGCAAAGCAATGATGGCAGCACGTATTTCCTTGCAGGTAAACATGGTTGACAGAGGAAGAACAATGATTCCAAGCACCACCCTCCTTTTGAAGCTTCCAGTCTGTTATTCGAACTCAGTCAGCATGACAGAGTGATCTCCAGCCTTGTCCTCGTCAATACTCACACCTGTGTTAACGAGAGAGTCACTGACATGATGTCAGCTGGTCCTTTTGTGGCAGGGCTGAAATGCAGTGGAAATGTTTTTTGGGGATTCATTTAATTTGCATGGCAAATAGGGACTTTGCAATTCATCTGATCACTCTTCATGACATTCTGGAGTATATGCAAATTAATATTTGTGTCATTCTCAACTTTTGGCCGACTGTACATACAATGTGATAAATATATCAAACTAAGGTTGAATATCTTGAGTTAGTATGTTTTAAAATTGGTAAATCATGTGTTCTTTTGTTATTGTCTGAATGCATCTCATTATTCTTAAAGCTTTGCATATTTAACTACTCAGGCATGTAAAGACTCTCAGACCATGATAACTTCTTAGGGAGCAGCAAGGTGATTTGGGGCGCTAGCGCCCCACTCCCGACACTACCAGGTGAAATGCAAGGCAAAATCCAAAGGTTGAATTATTAAACATGCACCAATATACAAGTGTTTCATACTGATCAAAAGCTCTGCTTCTTGGCAATATCACAGTGTTGTCGGATTTCAAAAAGGCTTTACGGCGAAAGCACTACATTTGATTGTTTGAGGGTAGCACCTTCAATATTTTCCATAACCATGAAATCTTTAGCCAGCGCGGTCCATAGAAAATGCATTTCACAGGGAAAACCTGTGCCTTACCTTTTGTAGAACGTCTGCAGAGGGCTTCCTAAGTGTCCAACGAAGACAATCCATGGGTATTTGGTTATAAAAAGTCATTAATTGTATCCTTAAATCTCTG
The DNA here is from genome assembly GCA_030435695.1 of Brachymystax lenok tsinlingensis. Classification (NCBI taxonomy): domain Eukaryota; kingdom Metazoa; phylum Chordata; class Actinopteri; order Salmoniformes; family Salmonidae; genus Brachymystax; species Brachymystax lenok. The sequence goes on from CM059810.1 coordinate 28,612,302, forward strand.
TTTTGTTGGCGCCTTGTGTTCAGAAAATCCAACGTGACGAGAACGCGTTCATTTAAACCTATAAACCTTCCCTCAACAAAACAAAAACCAATTAAAATGCATCCTTAGCTTATCTTTTATGAATTAAAGTGATAATCTTTCACTTGGATGGTCACCTAAACGTTATATAAGTCAAATAAAGTGGACCGCTCAGCCAAACGTGCGCCCAAAAACGTGCAACTGAAAAAGAGCTCCCATCACTAAAACCTCTCCCGATTGAACACATTGGTTCCGATTGCCGTTAAACTTTACGTATACACTGCTGACATCCAGTGGAAGCAATAGGTACTACATTCAGTGTCCTGGTATAAAGACTTTTCTAAAGGCACTGTCTCAAAGTGAGCCATAAGCCACCAGAATGAGATTTCCAGGTTTGGAATTTTCTCTGGTTTTGGCCTGCCAAATGAGTTCTGTTACACTCACAGACAAAATGTTAACACTTTTGGAAACCTCAGTGTTTCATATCCAATAGTACTAATTATGTGCATATGTTAACCTAGTCAACCATGTGTAGTTAACTAGTGATTATGTGAAGATAGATTGTTTTTTATAAGATAAGTTTAATGCTAGCTAGAAACTTACCTTGGCTCCTTGCAGCCACAAGGTCCATTTGATGCTGCAGTCGCGTAACAGGTGGTCAGCCTGCCACGCAGTCTCCTCGTGGATTGCATTGTAATCGGCGTCCAAAAATGCTGATGACCGATTATGAAAATGTGAAATCGGCCCTAATTAATCGGCCCGACCTCTAATCGACATATCTCCTCTCCAGACTGGTTGACTGTAAAATCACATATGAATCCTGTGAGACTCTGGCCTCAGTTCTGCAGACACCAAACTCCCCCCTGAGAGAACTGGACCTCGGCTACAATGACCTGGGAGACAGAGGAGTGGAGCTGCTCTGTGTTGGACTAACCAGTCCACTCTGCAACATACAGACACTAGTGTGAGTTAAATATCTTCAGTATCCACTGTGAGTGTTTATATATTTTGTATGTAGTAAGTATGTGTATGTTTTTAACATTGGTTAATCAAGTCCTTCTGTTATTGTCTTAATGCATCTCATTATTCTTAAAGCTTTGCATATTTAACAGTGTATCGACATATCTCCTCTCTCCAGACTGGATCACTGTAAACTCGCATATGAATCCTGTGAGACTCTGGCCTCAGCTCTGCAGACACCAAACTCCCCCCTGAGAGAACTGGACCTCAGCTACAATGACCTGGGAGACAGAGGAGTGGAGCTGCTCTGTGTTGGACTAACCAGTCCACTCTGCAACATACAGACACTAGTGTGAGTTAAATATCTTCAGTATCCACTGTGAGTGTTTATATATTTTGTATGTAGTAAGTATGTGTATGTTTTTAACATTGGTTAATCAAGTCCTTCTGTTATTGTCTTAATGCATCTCATTATTCTTAAAGCTTTGCATATTTAACAGTGTATCGACATATCTCCTCTCTCCAGACTGGCTGATTGTAAACTCACATATGAATCCTGTGAGACTCTGGCCTCAGCTCTGCAGACACCAAACTCCCCTCTGAGAGAACTGGACCTCAGCAACAATGACCTGGGAGACAGAGGAGTGGAGCTGCTCTGTGTTGGACTAACCGGTCCACTCTGCAACATACAGACACTAGTGTGAGTTAAATATCTTCAGTATGAGTTATTATGTGGATGTTTTAAACATGTGTTAATCATGTGCTCTTCTGCCCTCTAGTCTAGGTCAGTGTGGTCTGACAGAGGGTTGCTGTTCACATCTGGCCTCAGTCCTGAGTTCACCCAACTCACAACTGAAACAACTGGAGCTGAGAGACAATGACCTGCAGGACTCAGGAGTTACACTGCTGTCTGCTGGACTGGAGGATCCAGACTGTAAACTACACACACTGGGGTAAGTACAGCTGTTTCAGTCAGGTCAGTACTGAGCTTAGTAAAACCAATACTCTGAAAATCTAATATTTCATCACAATGTTTGTGTCATTAACAAATGGACGGGTGTCCTACAAGATGATTGACACCAGTACACCAACCTAGACAGCTGCTGTGTGTCTCTGTAGGCTGTCTGGCTGTCTGGTCACAGAGGAGGGCTGTGCTGCTCTGTCTTCAGCTCTAAGGTCAAACCCCTCCCACCTGAAAGAGCTGGACCTGAGCTATAATCACCCAGGAGACTCTGCAGGGGGACTGCTTTCAGCTGCTCTGGTGGATCCCACACATAAACTGATGAAGCTGAAGTAAGTCAGAATAGATGTCCTAATAGTGTGAGCAGCGGTTGTGTCATATGTAGTGTAGTAGGGTCAGTCACATGAGGACATGATGGTAGAATTAAGGGGAAGTTTACTCAGCAGGCTGAGCACTCCAACACAGCATACATCATCACCACATGAATACTCTTCTTCTGCATCTCTTATCCTGTTGGAATTGTACTCCGTTCTGTAAGCAGTAGGTAGGATAGAATACCTGTATGTCTCTAGTAATGAACTTGGATAGTGCACCAGAACACAACAGTATGGTTTAAATGTTGTCTGCTTTATTAGGTCTTTGTCAGTCAATAAGCTGTTTCTCCTACAGTGTGGATCATGGTGGAGAGTGCAGACTGAAATCAGGGCTGAGGAAATGTAAGTCTCTTCAATCCTAATTAACTGAATATTCAGAACTATAGTAACATAGTAACTAATCAATACTTGTTCTGTTCCTACAAAACAACATTTTATATGAAGATGTGGTTTGATTAAACTCTCCTTTTGTCTACAGATGCCTGTCATCTCACCCTGGACCCAAATACAGCAAACCCACACCTGATACTGTCTGAGGGGAACAGGAAGGTGACGTTGGTGGAAGAGAATCAGCATTATGAAGACCATCAAGACAGATTTGACTATCATTCCCACGTTCTCAGCAGAGAAGGCTTATCTGGATCTCGTTATTACTGGGAGGTGGAGATGGATAGTTACTGGGATGGTGGCATGACTGTCATTGGTGTGGTGTACAAAGGAATGATGAGGAAGGGAGCTGGAGATGACAGTAGGATTGGACACAATAAGGAGTCCTGGTGTTTAGTCTGCTCTGACAGTCGTTATCGCTTTTTACAAGCTGGAGTCCGTAGGAGATCCATCCCTCGTCCTGATTCTAAGAGAGTTGGAGTGTATCTGGACTGGCCAGCTGGTACTTTGTCCTTCTATAGTGTGTCCTCCTCTTGTACACTGAAACACCTTTACTCAAGACACACCACATTCACTGAACCCCTCTATCCTGGGTTTGGGTTTCTGTTTGGGGTTTACTCCTCCCCCTCCTCAATGACCCTGTGTCAGATAGATGACCAACACATTCAGAGGTGAGTCATAGCAATGTTTTATCGTTTATCCTCTATACTTAGATTAGTAGTGGTGTGTTTTAATGTGTTCTGTTGGACCTACAGATAGTTAGATTAGTAGTAGTGTTGTGTTTTAAATAGGACAGCCTCACTGTAATGCCAGTCTCACTATAACCACTAGAGGGCATCAGAACCTATTAAATAGGACAGCCTCACTGTAATGTCAGTCTCTCTCTAACCACTAGAGGGCATCAGAACCTACTAAATAGGACTGCCTCACTGTAATGTCAGTCTCTCTCTAACCACTAGAGGGCATCAGAACCTACTAAATAGGACTGCCTCACTGTAAGGCCAGTCTCACTCACTCATTTCCAAATCTAATTTTATTAGTCACATGCGCTGAATACAACCTTACAGTGAAAAGCTTACTTATGAGACCTTAACCAACAATGCAGTTGAGGAAAAATATTATGGAGAAGAATAAGAAATAAGAGTTACAAGTAAAATGACAATAGCGAGACTATATACAGGTACCGATACAGAGTCAATGTGCGGGGGCACCGGTTAGTTGAGGTAGTATGTACATGTAGGTATAGTTATTAAAGTGACTTTGCATAGTTGATAACGACAGAGAGTAGCAGCGGTGTAAAGGGGGGGGAATGCAAATAGTCTGATTAGATGTTCAGGAGTCTTATAGAAGGTAGAAGATAGAAGCTGTTTAGAAGCCTCTTGGACCTAGACTTGGAGCTCGGGTACCGCTTGCTGTGCGGTAGCAGAGAGAACAGTCTGACTGGGGTGGCTGGGGTCTTTGACAATTTAGGGCCTTCCTCTGACACTGCCTGGTATAGAGGTCCTGGATTACAGGAAGCTTGGCCTCAGTGATTTACTGGGCCGTATGCACTACCCTCTGTAGTGCCTTGCGATCGGAGGCCGAGCAGTTGCCATACCAGGCAGTGATGCAACCAGTCAGGATTCTCTCGATGGTGCAGCTGTAGAACCTTTTGAGGATCTCAGGACCCATGCCAAATCTTTTCAGTCTCCTGAGGGGGAATAGGTTTTGTAGGTTGTGCCCTCTTCACGACTGTCTTGGTGTGCTTGGACCATGTTAGTTTGTTGGTGATGTGGACACCAAGGAACTTGAAGCTCTCAACCTGCTCCACTGTAGCCCCGTCGATGAGAATGGGGGTGTGCTCGGTACTCTTATTCCTGTAGTCCACAATCATCTCCTTTGTCTTGATCACGTTGAGGGAGAAGTTGTTGTCCTGGCACCACACGGCCAGGTCTCTGACCTCCTCCCTATAGGCTGTCTCGTTGGTGATCAGGCCTACCACTGTTGTCATCGGCAAACTTAATGATGGTGTTGGAGTCATGCCTGGCCATGAGTGAACAGGGAGTACAGGAGGGGACTGAGCACGCACCCCTGAGGGGCCCCCTGTGTTGAGGATCAGCATGGCGGATGTGTTGTTACCCTACCCTTACCACCTGGGGGCTGCCGGTCAGGAAGTCCAGGATCCAGTTGCAGAGGGAGGTGTTTAGTCCCAGGGTCCTTAGCTTATTGATGAGCTTTGAGGGCACTATGGTGTTGAACGCTGAGCTGTAGTCAATAAACAGCATTCTCACATGGGTGTTCCTGTTGTCCATGTGGGAAAGGGTAGTGTGGAGTGCAATAGAGATTGCATGATCTGTTGGGACGGTATGCAAATTGGAGTGGGTCTCGTGTTTCTGGGATAATGGTGTTGATGTGAGCCATGACCAGTCTTTCTAATCACTTCATTGCTACAGACCTGAGTGCTACGTGTCGGTAGTCATTTAGGCAGGTTACCTTAGTGTTCTTGGGCACAGGCACTATGGTGGTCTGCTTAAAACATGTTGGTATTACAGACTCGGACAGGGAGAGGTTGAAAATGTCAGTGAAGACATTTGCCAGTTGGTCAGCGCATGCTCGCAGTACATGCCTGGTAATCCGTCTGGCCCTGCGGCCTTGTGAATGTTGACCTTTTAAAGGTCTTACTCACATCAGAGACCGTGATCAGTCTTCTGGAACAGCTGGTGCTCTCATGCATGTTTCAGTGTTATTTGACTCAAGCGAGCATAGAAGTACAGTGCCTTGTGAAAGTATTCACCCCCTTGGCATTTTTCCTAATTTGTTGCCTTACAACCTGGAATTAAAATAGATTTTGGGGGGGTTGTATTTTTTGATTTACACAACATGCCTACCGCTTTGAAGATGCAAAATATTTTTATTGTGACAAAAACTGTACTTGAGCGTGCATAACTATTCACCCCCCCCCAAAGTCAATACTTTGTAGACCCACCTTTTGCAACAATTACAGCTACAAGTCTCTTGGGATTTGTCTCTATAAACTTGGCACATCTAGCCACTGGGATTTTTGCCCATTCTTCAAGGGAAAACTGCTCCAGATCCTTCAAGTTGGATGAGTTCCTGCTGGTGTACAGCAATATATAAGTTGTACCACATTTTCTCAATTGTATTGAGGTCTGGGCTTTGACTAGGCCATTCCAAGCCTCCGTCCCAGTCTCAAATCTCTGTAAGACTGAAACAGGTTTCCCTCAATAATTTCCCTGTATTTAGCTCCATCCATCATTCCTTCAATTCTGACCAGTTTCCCAGTCCCTGCCGATGGAAAGAAATATCCTCACAGTATGATGCTGCATCCACTATGCTTCACTGTGGGGATGTTGTTCTCAGGGTGATGAGAGGTGTTCGGTTTGTGCCAGACATAGCGTTTTCCTTGATGGCCAAAAAGCTCAATTTTAGTCTCATCTGACCAGAGTACCTTCTTCCATATGTTTGGGGAGTCTCCCATATGCCTTTTGGCAAACACCAAACTTGTTTGCTTATTTTTTTCTTTAACTTCTTAAGGAGCAGCAAGGTGCGCTGGGGCGCTAGCGCCCCACTCCCGACACTACCAGGTGAAATGCAAGGCGCCAAATTCAAAATCCAAAAGTTGAGTTATTAAACATGCATCAATATACAAGTGTTTCATAGTCATCAAAAGCTCTGCTTCTTGGCAATATCACAGCGTTGTCAGATTTCAAAAAGGCTTTATGGCGAAAGCACCACATTTGATTGTTTGAGGGTAGCATCTAACATATTTTTTCCATTACCATAATTTCATAAGCCTCCACGGTTCACAGAAAACACATTTCACAGCGAAAACAAATCAATTACCTTTTGAAGAACTTCTGCTGAGGGCTTCATAAGTGTCCAACGAAGACAATCCATGGTTCTTTTGTTAGAAAAAGTGATCTATTATATCCATAAATCTCCGTTTGGTTGTCCAAGAACAATCAAACATCATTGTAAATGTATCCTTAGGAACACTTTTATGTAGAAATAGCATAATATTTCAACCGGAATATAAACTGGGCGATAAGAAAGGAAAAAACAAAAGAACGTGCCTGCCGGGAGTGCGCATTTACTTGTAAAGGACATCTGTGGGGGCACTTCCTTATTCCTCTTCTTCTCTGCTCTAATAGCATCTAAAATGAATCAGAACACTTTCTCGAGACTGTTGACATCCAGAGGAAACGATAGGTACTGCATTCATATGCCCTTATAAGGGCATTTTCATAAAGGAGGGGTTCCAAATGAGGCAATGTGTCAAAACCACTTTTTCCAGAACAGAAATTCCTCGGGGTTTAGCCTGCCATATCCGTTCTGTTTTACTCACAGACAAATTGTTAACACTTTTAGAAAATTCAGAGTGTTTCCTATCCAATGGTACTAAATATGTGCATATCCTATTTTCTGCGCCTGAATGGGAGGCATTTTACTTTGGGCACGCCAGGGTCTCCAAAACGGTCACCTCGTGCGCTGCTCCCTAAGAAGTTAAGCAATGGCTTTCGTCTGGCCACTCTTCCGTAAAGCCCAGCTCTGTGGAGTGTACGGCTTAAAGTGGTCCTATGGACAGATACTCCAATCTCCACTGTGGAGCTTTGCAGCTCCTTCAGGGTTATCTTTGGTCTCTTTGTTGCCTCTCTGGTTAATGCCCTCCTTGCCTGGTCTGTGAGTTTTGGTATGTGGCCCTCTCTTGGCGGGTTTTTTGGGGTGCCATATTCTTTCAGTTTTTTTTATAATGGATTTAATGGTGCTCCGTGGGATGTTCAAAATCTGTACTTCTCCACAACTTTGTCCCTGACCTGTTTGGAGAGCTCCTTGGTCTTCATGGTGCCGCTTGCTTGTTGGTGCCCCTTGCTTAGTGGTGTTGCAGACTCTGGGGCCTTTCAGAACAGGTGTGTGTATATGTATATGTATATGTATATATATATATATATATATACACTGAGATCATGTGACAGATCATGTGACACTTAGATTGCACACAGGTGGACTTTATTGAATTAATTATGTGATTTCTGAAGGTAAATGATTGCACCAGATCTTATTTAGGGGCTTCATAGCAAAAGGGGTGAATACATATGCATGCACCACTTTTCCGCTTGTATTTTTTCATTTCCCTTCACCAATTTGGACTATTTTGTTTATCTCCATTACATGAAATCCAAATTAAAATCTATTTACATTACAGGTTGTAGTGCAACAAAATAGGAAAAACGCCAAGGGGGATGAATACTTTTGCAAGGCACTGTAGTTTAGCTCGTCTGGTAGGCTCGTGTCACTAGGCAGCTCTCGGCTGTGCTTCCCTTTGTAGTCTGTAATGGTTTGCAAGCCCTGCCACATCCGATGAGCGTCAGAGCCGGTGTAGTATACGATTCGATTTTTGTCCTGTATTGATGCTTTGCCTGTTATAAGCTTCCGGTTTAGAGTCCCGCTCCTTGAAGGTGGCAGCTCTAGCCTTTAGCTCAGTGCGGATGTTGACTGTAATCCATGGCTTCTGGTTGGGGTATGTACGTACGTGCCATCGGAGGAATCCCGGAACATATTCCAGTCTGTGCTTGCAAAACAGTCCTGTTGCTTAGCATCTGCTTCATCTGACCACTTTTTTTTATTGATCTAGTCAACGGTGCTTCCTGCTTAAATGTTTGCTTGTATGCAGCAATCAGGAGGATAAAATTATGGTCAGATTTGCCAAATGGAGGGCGAGGGAGAGCTTTGTATGCATCTCTGTGTGTGGAGTATAGGTGGTCCAGAGTTATTTTCCCTTTGGTTGCACATTTAACATGCTGATAGAAATTTGGTAAATGTATTTAAGTTTCCTGTATTAAAGTCCCGGCTACTAGGAGCGCCGCCTCTGGGTGAACATTTTCTTGTTTGCTTATGGCGGAATACAGCTCATTCAAGGCAGTCTTAGTGCCAGCTTCCGTCTGTGGTGGTACGTAAACAGCTTTGAAAAATACAGATGGAAACTCTCTAGGTAGATAGTGTGGTCTACAGCTTATCATGAGATACTCTACCTCGGCGAGCAATAGCTCGAGACTTACTTAGATATCGTGCACCAGCTGTTATTTACAAAAATACATTGTCCGCCGCCTTGTCTTAACAGACGCCGCTGTTCTATCCTGCCGGTACAGCGTATAACCATCAATCTGTATGTTGATAGTGTTGTCGTTCAGCCACAACTCCGTGATGCATAAGATGTTACAGTTTTTAACTTCTTACGGAGTAGCGAGCGCTAGCGCCCCACTCCCGACTCTACCCAGTGAAATGCAAGGCGCCAAATTCTAAATCCTAAAGTTGAATTATTAAACATTCATCAATATACAAGTGTTGCATAGTCATCAAAAGCTCTGCTTCTTGGCAATAACACAGCGTTGTCAGATTTCAAAAAGGCTTCACGGTGAAAGCACAACATTTGATTGTTTTAGGGTAGCACCTCCAATATTTACCATTAGCATAAATTCATAAACCATCGCGGTTCAAACAAAACACATTTCACAGCGAAAACAAATCCCTTACCTTTTGAAGAACTTCTGCTGAGGGCTTCCCAAGTGTCCAACGAAGACAATCCATGGTTCTTTTGTTAGAAAAAGTCATTTATTATATCCATAAATCTCAGTTTGGTTGGCGCGTTATGTTCAGAAAATCCAACGTCGAATCGCCCATTGAAACGTGAAGAGACTGCGTTCAAATATACCTATAAACTTTTCCTAAACAAATCAAATACCAGTTCAAATGCATCCTTAGCTATCCTTTTATGAATATTAACAATAATATTTCACTCGGACGGTCACCTATACCTTATATAAGTAAAATAAAGTGGAGCGCGCCAGCCAGACTCGCGCCCGAGAAAACATGTTGACATTTCAGGTCCCCATGCCATTTCCTGTACCTATTCGTTCTGCTTACTCCAATCTCTCTGAGGCTTTATATATAGACTGTTGACATCTAGTGGAAGCCATAGGTACTGCAGTCTCAGTCCTGGTAACAAATGGATTCAATAGGGAGTGTGTCTAACAGAGCCAAAGGTCACTAGAAACTGATTTCCGGATGTTTTTTTCTCAGGTTTTTGCCTGCTAAATGAGTTCTGTTATCTTGTTGGGCAGCGGCAGCTGAGGGGTCGGTTTTGGAGAGTCTGGCGTGTCCAAAGTAAAATGCTTGCCACCCAGGCTCAGAAACTAGGATATGGACATAATTAGTACTATTGGAAACACTCTGAGGTTTCCAAAAGTGTTATCATTTTGTCTGTGAGTGTAACAGAAGTCATTTGGCAGGCAAAAAACAGAGATTTTTCCATCCGGAAATCTCATTCTTGAGGCTTATAGCTCACTTTGAGACAGTGCCTATAAAAAGGTCTTTATACCAGGACCCTGAATGTAGTACCTACTGCTTCCACTGGATGTCAGCAGTGTATAGGCAAAGTTTAATGGAAATCGGAACTAATGTGTTCTATTGGGAGAGGTTTTAGCCGGGGGACCTCGTTTTCAGTTGCACGTTTTTGGGCGCACATTTTGCTGAGCGGTCCACTTTATTTGACTTATATAACGTTTAGGTGAACATCCAAGTGAAAGATTATCACTTTTATTCATAAAAGATAAGCTAAGGATGCATTTTAATTGGTTTTTGTTTTGTTGAGGGAAAGTTTATAGGTATAGTTGAACGCGTTCTCGTCACATTGGATTTTCTGAACACAAGGTGCCAACCAAACGGAGATTTAAGGATATAATAAATTACTTTTTCTAACCAAATACCCATGAATTGTCTTCGTTGGACACTTAGAAGCCCTCTGCAGACGTTCTACAAAGGTAAGGCACAGGTTTTCCTGTGAACTGCATTTTCTATCGACCGCTGGCTAAAGATTTAATGGTTATGGAAAATATGTGAGGTGCTAGCCTCAAACAATCAAATGTAGTGCTTTCGCCGTAAAGCCTTTTTGAAATCCGACAACGCTGTGATATTGCCAAGAAGCAGAGCTTTTGATGAGTATGAAACACTTGTATATTGGTGCATTTTTAATAATTCAATTTTGGAATTTTGTCTTGCATTTCACCTGGTAGTGTCGGGAGCAGCCCGCTAGCGCCCCACTGATCCCCAAGATTTATACTCACAGACATTATGTTAACACTTGTAGAAACTTCAGAGTGTTTCCTATGCAATAGTATTAATTATGTGCATATCCTATTTTCTGAGCCTGAGTGGCAGGCATTTTGCTTTGGGCACGCCAGACTCTCCAAAACCAACACCTCACCTGCCGCTCCCTAAGAAGTTAATGTCCTGTTGGTAGTTTAATCTTCCGCGTAGCTCGTCTATTTTATTCTCCAAAGATTGCACTTTTGCTAGCAGAATGAAAGGAATTGGGGGTTTATTCGACTTCTCCCTCCAAATTCTCCCTTTTTTTCCGCCTCCTCTTCATGCAAATCACGGGGATCTGGGCCTGTTCCTGAGAAAAGAGTATATTGTTTGCGTCGGGCTTGTCAGACTCCAGTCCGTGGTGAGTAATCGCAGTCCTGATGTCCAGAATTTATTTTCGGTCATAAGAGACGGTAGCGACAACATTATGTACAAAATAAGTTACAAACAACGCTAAGAAACAAACAAAACACAATTGGTTGGGGACACGTAAAACGTCAACCTTCTTCTCCACCGCCATTATATATATATATATCTATCTTGTGTAAATCTCAATTCCCAAGCTCCGTGTTTTATGAGGGGAGAAAAGTGTGTTGGTGTGAAGTATGGGGGGGGGATGTAACTCATGATACCTGGTGACTTCACGTCTCTAGGGGCTATGTAACTCATGATACTTGGTGATGTCACATCTCTAGGGGGGTATGTAACTCATGATACCTGGTGACTTCACATCTCTATGGGCTTTCCTCAAGATAAGCAATGTCCACCTGATGGAACCTGAGTGGCGCAGTCCCGGGTTTGATCCCAGGCGGTATCTCAACAGGCCGTGATCGGGAGACCCGTAGGGCCGCGTCTGGGTTGGGGGAGTGTTTGGCTGGGTTAGGCAGTCATTTTAAATAAGAACTTGTTCTTAATTGACTTGCCTAGTTAAATAAAGGTTGAATAATATATTTAAAAAAACTAACGTCACCATCAGTATTGACTTCATGGAAGTTGACATAGTGGGTTAAGTCACATTTAGGCAATGCACCCTACATAGGAGCTGTCCAATCACTCTTTATACACCCTTTGTATTGCTTATGAAGACTGTATGTATGCTATTTAAAGCCTTTATCAGTTGTATTTAGTTTATTCACAGTCTATCCTTCTGCTTTACCAACACCAGAGACCATGTTGGAGAGAGTCGTAACAAGCCTGGACCTGAGAAATGTGAGTGTTAACTGATAATTGTTTTTAAATCAAAATAGTTTTAAAGCGTTCATTATAGTTGAGTCCCAGGCAAGGAACACAATCATGATCTACTTGGTCAAAACAAACGTAAAGGTAGAGTCAGCGATATGACATAGATGCACAAAGTAAACAGCATAGTGGGACAATTTCTACAACAACTAAGAGTGTTGGAGCGCAAGGCTAAACCTCTCTGCTGTTTTGGTCCCTTGACTAACACGCTGTAAGAGAGTGAAGAGGACCCATGCACCTGGGCAGATACTGTGTGAGACCGTGAGAGACAGAAGTCAGGCATCTTGCTCATCACAAGTTCTGTGGTGCTGCTCGTACAAAATAATTTAGCTGACTCTACCTTTAACCTCTCATCCTAGGGTCTACCAGAAATCAGGCCCCAACATCTACAAAACATGGAACAGAACGATGTTTCCTGCTTCCTCAAACATTAATTAATATAACACTGTCAGATCATGGTATGCTAATGAGTGTACATTCTTAAACTGTTGCTCACTTATGTTCTTTTTTGTCTATTTAATAATTATTAATTAATTATTCCATGAGATTGTCCATTTAAAATAACTACTTTTAACTTCAGTGATTCCTCAGAGCTGTAAGAATTGTGACGATAGTGAGGTAAGTCATAATGTCAATTCTTACTTTTACACACTTGCAGGAGTCAGGTAGAGTCTGAGGTTCTGCTTTAGTAATATAAACACAGTCTCAAAGCCAGGTGTGTAGTGACCAACCATTCATACTGGGATATAGACAGTCCTGTGTTCTGCTTTAGTAATATAAACACAGTCTCAAAGCCAGGTGTGTAGTGACCAACCATTCATACTGGGATATAGACAGTCCTGTGTTCTGCTTTAGTAATATAAACACAGTCTCAAAGCCAGGTGTGTAGTGACCAACCATTCATACTGGGATATAGACAGTCCTGTGTTCTGCTTTAGTAATATAAACACAGTCTCAAAGCCAGATGTGTACTGACCAACCATTCATACTGGGATATAGACAGTCCTGTGTTCTGCTTGTAGGCATGCAGGATTTTAGCTGTTGTCATATTTTGTCATTAGTCAGTTTAATTGATAATTCACCAGCATTCCATGTAACATTGAATAAATACATTAGATTAGTTACTTTGGTTAATGGGCCAGTTTCCCAGACATAGATTAAGTCTAGTCCTGGACCTTAAAGAACTTTCTATTGAAACTTCCATTGAGCATGCTTTAAGTTCAGCACTAGACTCAATCTGTGTCCAGGAAACAGGCCCCATATGTATTACTGACATGCTTGTCCTTGTTCAGGACTCCACACACTGGCTTCAGATTGAACCCTTGACTTCCACTGTCCAGGGAGGGACAATGTTCAGGTAAAATAAATACTTTTAACATTTCATTCCACTTGCTAGTGTATTTCCCCATTACCTTTGGGAATGGTCTTCTAATCCAACCTCTCCATTTGACCATTGACCCTCTCTACCATATCTTGTTGTTGCCCTCAGACACAGGACACCCAAAGGGAGTTATGAGTGCACAGTGTCTGGGCTCCGCTGGCTGTGTGAGAGAGATGTCATTCTGAAGTATCACTTCAGGAACTGGGAACCCTACAGTCAACTTCTGAAAGACATGCAGTACACACAAGGTGGTCCATTGCTGGACATCACTATGGAGTTAGGTGAACTGGAGGAAGTTCATCTGCCACACTTTGTCTGTTTAGGTAAAACCATATAGAAATAGTATTCAGAAAGACATTTCCATGGAACTGAGTTTCACTTCCTGAATTAATGAATGAACTATTCTGGGAGTTTGATTTAACTGTGATCTGGTACTGCATAATCTTTGTGTGTTAGTTGGATGAATATTACAATAGTCTCCTTTTTATTGTGTTGTTCAGGGACCAACCCTTCCCTGAGGAATGAGATGAAGATTCTTCATGTAGAGGAACATGGAGTGTCTTTAGAGGAAGTGTATGAGGTCACCAGATTCCATGCTAAGATTCTCCATCCCAAGTTCTCAGCTATCGCTGTTATACTGAGCTATATCTTTTCTTGGAACGTCCACTGTGACGTGGTCCTCTACATTGCAGTGAAGAAAGCAACAGTAATTTCAAGGCTGTACCTGGTCCTCAGAAACTCCAGTCAGAAAGAGGTGAGGCACTATCATTGAAGTGACAACAGTAAGATGAAACTTACTGAAGGAAAGCTGATAGTTTATTGATGCAACTCTGTGAGAAATCTATTTCTGTTGTAACATTCATTAATACAATATAAACTATGACCAACATTGGATTGCTCAGTTAGCTGCATGTTGTGTGAATTACGAGACTACATTGTTCTGACTGACTACTACGTTGCTCATTTTGTAGGCTGTTCAGGAACGGGAGAAAAATCAGCTGTCCCAAGGATATTCAGAATTGGTCCTGTCAAGTCCAAACGGGTCCTTAAAGCTGAACAGTTGGTTTGCACTCAAGAATCCCCACTCTACTTCCATCAATCCAGAGGTGCAGTTTTAGCAGGCTGAGGACATGAATCTGTCATATTGTATATGAATAACTGGAATATCATTGTACTTCACTCTTTCTCTCTCTCTGTCTGTTGTCTCAATCGTTGCACCATGTGGCCTTCTACAGAAGTTTCAGCTGTTACCTGCAGACACCACACCCAGCTGTTGTAAGATGATAATGAGAAACACAGGGGTTGACATTGAGATGGAGTTAATCGGGGACGATGAGAGGACAGTATGGAGAGATATGGTACCAATAGGTAGGAGAATGTCAATCATAACTGTCTTATTTTCTGACAGATGCTATTTAAAGTGATATAACCTATTTTTGTTTCTTTCAGATGAATACATCACTGAAACACATTCAACTAGTAAGTAAACATGAGAGATACAAACCAATGACTTGAGGGCCAGTCAACATGGTTTACTGTAGGACCTGGACTAGTCCTGATTATAAAAGACTGTCTTCAAGAACAATGACATCTCCTCCAGGACTTGATGTAGATTAGCCTGGTCCCGAATGCCCCAATGACATATCCTCCAGGACTTGATGTAGATTAGCCTGGTCCTGAATGTCCCAATGGCATCTCCTCCAGGACTTGATGTAGATTAGCCTGGTTCTGAATGCCCCAATGACATATCCTCCAGGACTTTATGTAGATTAGCCTGGTCCTGAATGTCCCAATGGCATCTCCTCCAGGACTTGATGTAGATTAGCCTGGTTCTGAATGCCCCAATGACATATCCTCCAGGACTTGATGTAAAGTAGCCTGGTTCTGAATGCCCCAGCCTCTTTTTCTGTGAAATTGAATATGAATGAAACAGTAATGGTGTGATGTGTTCATTGATAAAGGTCATTATAGTTACAGAATGTGTTCTTAGTGCTAAGATTCAATAACACAATTTAGACTTTTATTGTAGGTCACTTTGAAAGAAGTGTGTTTCTAAATGTCTGAAATGTGAATGAACAAATGTGGTTATTTTGTAACCTGACTCTCTCAGGTGCTGTGTTGGGGGCAGGGTGTCCGGCTGAGAGCAGTCTGACTGGTTCTCCAGAGCAGCAGCTGCGTTCTATACGGACAGAGTTTGTGAAACGAGTATCAGCACCTGTCCTGGATGGTCTGCTGGACAGACTCCTGCAACAAACAGTCATCAATGAGGAGGAAATGGAGTCAGTGGAGGTGATAGCTAAGAGGGCAGAGAAGGCACGTGACATCATCGACATGGTGTTGAGAAAAGGAACTGAGTCAAGTTCCAGGATGATCAACCTTCTTTGGGAGCTGGACCCCTATCTTTGGACAGAGCTTCAGACCAACAGTTGTAGTCAAGCCCTGGGTGTGGGGAGACCAGGCAAAATAGACAGGCAGGATGGTTCAACATGTTCTTGCTGTCTGTTGCTTTAGTTCAGGGTACAGAAAATGTCAATCAAACATGACCACTATAATAACAATAAACTTACTGAAGGACCAACCACACAGCCTCTCTCCTTCTGCAGCCTCCTGGAAGTGTGGATCGTCTAGCAGGAGGGTAAGATAGTCCTCCACTCGGTACCTAGCTGGACCCCTGTCTAGCAGGAGGCTCAGTTAGTCCTCCACTAGGTACCTAGCTAGACCCCTATCTAGCAGGAGGGTCAGTCAGTCCTCCACTAGGTACCTAGCTGGACCCCTATCTAGCAGGAGGGTCAGTCAGTCCTCCACTAGGTACCTAGCTGGACCCCTGTCTAGCAGGAGGGTCAGTCAGCTGGACCCCTATCTAGCAGGAGGGTCAGTCAGTCCTCCACTAGGTACCTAGCTGGACCCCTATCTAGCAGGAGGGTCAGTCAGCTGGACCCCTATCTAGCAGGAGGGTCAGTCAGCTGGACCTCTATCTAGCAGGAGGGTCAGTCAGTCCTCCTCTAGGTCCCTAGCTGGACCCCTATCTAGCAGGAGGGTCAGTCAGTCCTCCTCTAGGTCCCTAGCTGGACCCCTATCTAGCAGGAGGGTCAGTCAGCCCTACACTAGGTACCTAGCTGGACCCCTATCTAGCAGGAGGGTCAGTCAGTCCTCCACTAGGTACCTAGCTGGACCCCTATCTAGCAGGAGGGTCAGTCAGTCCTCCACTAGGTACCTAGCTGGACCCCTATCTAGCAGGAGGGTCAGTCAGCCCTACACTAGGTACCTAGCTGGACCCATATCTAGCAGGAGGGTCGGTCAGTCCTACACTAGGTACCTAACTGGACCCCTATCTTGCAGGAGGGTCAGTCAGCCCTACACTAGGTACCTTTCTGGACTCCTGTTGTTTTTAACTGCGTTTGAACATGTAGGATTGTTATGTTGTATTGTAAACATGTATTATGTTATTGTAAACATGTATTGTTATGTTATTGGAAACGTGTATTGTGATGTTTTGGAATGTACTTACTGTATTTGCATACTCACTGTGAATGTGTCTGGAAACTGAGAAGCTCTGAGAATTTGTTCTTAACTAGTTAAATAAAGGTTAAATAAAAAAACAGGAAGTCCATTTATAAGGAAGTAGAGGAAAGGGTATCTTATTATAGCTCAATTATAGCCACTGTAGTGGCTCTACAGCAGGTCTTGTCGGAAACAAACGCAGGAGACCAGATACACACTCCTTACTTTAATAAGGCACAAATAATCTACGAACGTAGAATATAGCTGCTCACACACCGAGCCACAAACATGAAACAATCACGGACAACACTGATGGGGGGGGGAACAGAGGATTAAATAACACATGTAATTAGGGTAATGATGACCGGGTGTGAATAATGACAAGACAAACAGAAACTGAGAAATGGATTGGTGGTGGCTAGAACTCCAGTGACGTCGACCGCCGGTAGACGCCCGAAAAAGGAGAGGGACCAACTTCAGCTGAAGTCGTGACAGCTACTTCGCTTCACCTCCGTTTTGCCAGTATGAATAAGCTAGACCTAGCAAGAATAAGGTTGTGACCTTGGCGATTTTCCTTAAAAATAAAAGCCCCCGCAATGATGATGTCGAAAAATAATACAAATGGTCAAATTTTGCAACATTTTATGAGGAAATAAATTTATTAACAGCATTAAAGGTAATGATTACTGGTAAAGGCAGTAATACAAATAACAAAACATTATTTATAATGCTACTATTAACAGATGTACTAGCAGGGTACAGTGAAAATCTTACGCTATGGGCTTCAACAGGGCAGCACAAAATGAACGAAAAATAAAAATGGGTGGTGAGGGGGCAGGGTAAGAGTCTGTTACGTTGTGGGGGGCAGGGTAAGAGTCGGTTACGTGGTGGGGGCAGGGTAAGAGTCTGTTACGTGGTGGGGGCAGGGTAAGAGTCTGTTACGTGGTGGGGGGCAGGGTAAGAGTCCGCATGCTGTGGGGGCAGGGTAAGAGTCTGTTACGTTGTGGGGGCAGGGTAAGAGTCTGTTACGTGGTGGGGGCAGGGTAAGAGTCTGTTACGTGGTGGGGGCAGGGTAAGAGTCCGCATGCTGTGGGGGCAGGGTAAGAGTCTGTTACGTTGTGGGGGCAGGGTAAGAGTCTGTTACGTGGTGGGGGCAGGGTAAGAGTCTGTTACGTGGTGAGGGGCAGGGTAAGAGTCGGTTACGTGGTGAGGGGGCAGGGTAAGAGTCTGTTATGTTGTCGGGGGCAGGGTAAGAGTCTGTTACGTGGTGGGGGCAGGGTAAGAGTCTTACGTGGTGGGGGCAGGGTAAGAGTTTGTTACGTGGTGGGGGCAGGGTAAGAGTATGTTGGGTGTGGGGACAGGGTAAGAGTCTGTTGGGTGGTGGTGGGGGCAGGGTAAGAGTCTGTTAGGTTGTGGTGGGGGCAGGGTAAGAGTCTGTTACGTGGTGGGGGGCAGGCTAAGAGTCTGTTGGGTGGTGGGGGACATGGTAAGAGTCTGTTGGGTGGTGAGGGGCAGGGTAAGAGTGTTGGGTGGTGGTGGGGCAGGGTACGAGTCTGTTGGGCTGTGGTGGGGGCAGGGTAAGAGTCTGTTACGTGGTGGGGGCAGGGTAAGAGTCTGTTACGTGGTGGGGGGCAGGGTAAGAGTCTGTTGGGTGGTGGGGGGCAGGGTAAGAGTCTGTTACGTGGTGAGGGGCAGGGTAAGAGTCTGTTACGTGGTGGGGGCAGGGTAAGAGTCTGTTACGTGGTGGGGGCAGGGTAAGAGTCTGTTACGTGGTGGGGGCAGGGTAAGAGTCCACATGCTGTGGGGGCAGGGTAAGAGTCTGTTACGTTGTGGGGGCAGGGTAAGAGTCTGTTACGTGGTGGGGGCAGGGTAAGTGTCTGTTATGTGGTGGGGGGGCAGGGTAAGAGTCTGTTACGTTGTGGGGGGCAGGGTAAGAGTCTGTTACGTGGTGGGGGCAGGGTAAGAGTCTGTTACGTGGTGAGGGGGCAGGGTAAGAGTCGGTTACGTGGTGAGGGGCAGGGTAAGAGTCTGTTATGTTGTCGGGGGCAGGGTAAGAGTCTGTTACGTGGTGGGGGCAGGGTAAGAGTCTTACGTGGTGGGGGGGGCAGGGTAAGAGTTTGTTACGTGGTGGGGGCAGGGTAAGAGTATGTTGGGTGTGGGGGACAGGGTAAGAGTCTGTTGGGTGGTGGTGGGGGCAGGGTAAGAGTCTGTTAGGTTGTGGTGGGGGCAGGGTAAGAGTCTGTTACGTTTTGGGGGCAGGGTAAGAGTCTGTTAGGTGGTGGGGAGGGCAGGGTAAGAGTCTTACGTGGTGGGGGCAGGCTAAGAGTCTGTTGGGTGGTGGGGGACATGGTAAGAGTCTGTTGGGTGGTGAGGGGCAGGGTAAGAGTGTTGGGTGGTGGTGGGGCAGGGTACGAGTCTGTTGGGTTGTGGTGGGGGCAGGGTAAGAGTCTGTTACGTGGTGGGGAGGGCAGGGTAAGAGTCTGTTACGTTGTGGGGGCAGGGTAAGAGTCTGACGTTGTGGGGGCAGGGTAGGAGTCTGTTGGGAGGTGGCAGGGCAGGGTAAGAGTTTGTTACGTGGTGAGGGGGCAGGGTAAGAGTCTGTTACGTGGTGAGGGGGCAGGGTAAGAGTCTGTTACGTTGTGGGGGGCAGGGTAAGAGTCTGTTGCGTGGTGGGGGCAGGGTAAGAGTCTGTTGGGTGGTGGGGGACAGGGTAAGAGTCTGTTGGGTGGTGAGGGGGCAGGGTAAGAGTCTGTTACGAGTGAGGGGGCAGGGTAAGAGTATGTTACGTGGTGGGGGCAGGGTAAGAGTCTGTTACATTGTGGGGGCAGGGTAAGAGTCTGTTACGTTGTGGGGGACAGGGTAAGAGTCTGTTACGTGGTTGAGGGCAGGGTAAGAGTCTTACGTGGTGGGGGCAGGGTAAGAGTTTGTTACGTTGTGGGGGGCAGGGTAAGAGTATGTTGGGTATGGGGGGACAGGGTAAGAGTCTGTTGGGTTGTGGTGGGGGCAGGGTAAGAGTCTGTTGGGTTGTGGTGGGGGCAGGGTAAGGGATTACCACCATGAAATGGACAAAACTGAATGGCAACATATTGTCATTGGACGAAACATACACACGATGGAAAAGAATGCCCAAATGGACGGCAGATCAACCAAAGCTTATGGCAAATGGCATATGGCAAATGCCAAATGTCATAACTCAAAATTACTATAGGTGGCGAGCGCGATCCACCAAAGTAAATCATATTGCATATGTACATGAAGTCAAGACCCAAGGGTCAAATTTGGACATTTCAAAAAAAAATATCAAAATACCTACGCCCCCTAAAAAAGTGCTTTCTGGATCGTGTTTTGCGATTCTTTTGATTTTTTTGATTATAACACGTATATAACATGTGTATAAACATACCTTTGTCTCATTTTATTGATTTAGTTTTATTAACTTTATTGTCCATAAGGCCTATGTTTTGTCCATTTGCAATATGTTACCATAGGAAGTCAAAAGTCAATGTCCAAATGGCATATGTTTTGTCCATTTGCAATATGTTACCATAGGAAGACAAAAGTCAATGAACCATGTCCAAATGGCATATACAAAATGTACAAATGCCATAAGATTCCATACAAAAGTATTGAAAGTGCCAAATCATGATGTTATGTCCAATAACATATATGATCATAGGAAGTCGGCTTCCGAACCCAAAAGTCAGTGAACAATGTCCAAATGGCATTAAAACTGACAAAATGATATATATCACTATGTTAAGCCCTGAATCATCCTAGTGTCTACTTGTCATGTTTGATGAGAGAGAAGTGGGACTCTGTTGTTTTTCTTAAGATTTTTGAAAACGTCCAAAATGACCAGGGGTGCCCCCTATTGGATGGCCACGGGTGGGGGTGCTCCCTAACCAGCCAGGGATACCTTGCACCCTCCTAAAGGCATTAATATTTAAAATGTGCTCATGGTAACCCGTTTCAATTACCAGGTGCACGGCTGTCAATTTGCAATGTCTTACAATGGGCATTTACCCTCACAAATTTGACAGGCTCCCAAATACTGCAGAAATGCCCAATTGACTGGCCAGTTGAACTCGGGATGGCCGGGCAGTGATCATGGTTCCTCTCCATCACTCGTTGGTGTTGATTTCAGCATGTCAAATTTGTGATGTTAAAAGCCCATTGAAACATATTGCAAATGTACAGTGAAACATATTGCAAATGTACTGTACATTTGCAATATGTTTCAATGGGCATTTAACATCACGAATATGACAAGCTCTAAAATACTGTAGAAATGCCCAATTGACTAACCGTTGATTTCGGGATGGCCAGGATTGATAGTGGTACCTCTCCATCGCTCGTTGGTGTTGATTTCAGCATGCCAAATTTGTGATGTTAAAAACTCATTGAAACATATTGCAAATGTACAGTGAAACATATTGCAAATGTACAGTACATTTGCAATATGTTTCAATGGGCTTTTAACATTACGAATTTGACAAGCTCTAAAATACTGCAGAAATGCCCAAATTGACTGGCCCGTTGAACTCGGGATTGCAAATGGACAAAAGTCTGCCATCAAGTCAGCGTCAATCAGTCAATAAGATATCATTCTGACACCAAACTGATACAAGCTTACACCAAACCCACTTTTTCCAACTCGTTCAGAAGCCAACTATCACATAAGTCAGAGCAGGCCCACAATTCACAGCGCCTTTTGTTTAAACCATAATTGGAACGTAAAACACCTAGTTACGTTCTAGTTGCGGGTCCAGTTCCGACGTTATGTGCCGGCCTAGCTGAGGCGACCCGAATCCCGAAGCTCGCTCGATAGGTCATTCGGAGCCCGAGCAGCGATCTTAATTGGTGCTGAAAATCCAAGTTTTCCGGCGTTGCTATGGGGTCCTTGAATGAGCTATCGGACAGAAACGTTAGAGATCCGTCTCTATGGGCCGAGGCGGTTCAAATGCACCTAACCTTGTGATTCTGAGACTTTTAGAAATTTTGTCATTTTCGCGATGTAAAATTAATTGAAAATATTGCAAATGTACAAGGCACTATCGACATAAGCTCTAGAAAAGGGTTCTAAAGTTTCAGAGCTCTAGGTCTGACGGTTCTTTAATAGTTTGAACGAAAGTAACTATTGCAGGCAGTGTCTGTCTGTAAGCCCCACACTATGTCACTCCGCATGAACTGTGTGCATGTGTGAGTTTTTCAAGGGAATCTGGTGTGAGTAATGACTGATTTACAGTTCATTGGGGTTGCCTAATCACACATATGAAGTTTTGGAAAGATGTGACCTTTTTAACCCTTCGAAACAGACCCTGTGACTCCAATTTAAGGCACTTCCGGTTGTCACAGGAAGCTGTAGGTAATTGTGCTTCTAACCCAAACGGGTCTGCTGATGTCACCCAAAAGCAGCTGAAATTTAAGGCCAGGCTTCATTTTGGGCCTACTTTTTGGCACGGTTGTTGCGGTCAGACCGAGTGAGCTACGGTCAAGCGGGGCGTCTCGTTGAACTCGGCAAGGCCTAGAGACTATGGTGTTGCCATTGCAGGCTCTGTGTGTCTTTAAGCCCCACACTGTGTCACCCCAACCCAGCTCTGTGTTTGTGTGTTTGAGAGAGTTTTCTTGTAAATCTGATGGGAGAAATGACTCATTTAGAGTTCATGGGGGTTTCCTAATCACACATGTGAAGTTTTGGAAAGATGTGACCTTTTTAACCCTTCGAAACAGCCTGTATGACCCCAATTTAAAGCACTTCCGGTTGGCACAGGAAGCTGTAGGTGAACACATATCCTCATTGGGGTAGGCTTTAACAGAATCCTGAGTTTCTGGTCTTTAGGTTAAGTCTTTAGGTTAAGAACTGACGGATTTACACAGGGTTGAATTGTCTGTTTTTCACCAACTGCAGGTTGGGTATATCAAAACACCTTTAGGGTGAATATAACCACTTCCGGTTGCTCCAGGAAGCTTAGAATCAACACAGGTAGACCTCATAGTAGCCTGATGTATTGTCATCAAAGACAGGTTCATATGGCATTCATAACCCACATAGGCATTCAAGGACGCCTAGTAAGGGACCATACATTTGCAATATGCAGTTTCTCATCAAACATACAGCAAATGCCATTCGTGTCCCTTATGTAGGTAAGAGTCTGTTACGTTTTGTGGGGCAGGGTCAGAGTCTGTTACGTGGTGGGGAGGGCAGGGTAAGAGTCTGATGGGTGGTGGGGGGCAGGGTAAGAGTCTGATGGGTGGTGGGGGGGCAGGGTAAGAGTCTGTTACGTGGTGGGGGCAGGGTAAGAGTCTTACGTGGTGGGGGGGCAGGGTAAGAGTTTGTTACGTGGTGGGGGGGCAGGGTAAGAGTATGTTGGGTGTGGGGGACAGGGTAAGAGTCTGTTGGGTGGTGGTGGGGGCAGGGTAAGAGTCTGTTAGGTTGTGGTGGGGGCAGGGTAAGAGTCTGTTACGTTTTGGGGGGGCAGGGTAAGAGTCTGTTAGGTGGTGGGGAGGGCAGGGTAAGAGTCTTACGTGGTGGGGGCAGGCTAAGAGTCTGTTGGGTGGTGGGGGGACATGGTAAGAGTCTGTTGGGTGGTGAGGGGCAGGGTAAGAGTGTTGGGTGGTGGTGGGGCAGGGTACGAGTCTGTTGGGTTGTGGTGGGGGCAGGGTAAGAGTCTGTTACGTGGGTGGGGAGGGCAGGGTAAGAGTCTGTTACGTTGTGGGGGCAGGGTAAGAGTCTGACGTTGTGGGGGGCAGGGTAGGAGTCTGTTGGGAGGTGGCAGGGCAGGGTAAGAGTTTGTTCACGTGGTGAGGGGCAGGGTAAGAGTCTGTTACGTGGTGAGGGGCAGGGTAAGAGTCTGTTACGTTGTGGGGGGCAGGAGTAAGAGTCTGTTGCGTGGTGGGGGCAGGGTAAGAGTCTGTTGGGTGGTGGGGGACAGGGTAAGAGTCTGTTGGGTGGTGAGGGGCAGGGTAAGAGTCTGTTCACGTAGTGAGGGGGCAGGGTAAGAGTATGTTACGTGGTGGGGGCAGGAGTAAGAGTCTGTTACATTGTGGGGGGCAGGGTAAGAGTCTGTTACGTTGTGGGGGACAGGGTAAGAGTCTGTTACGTGGTTGAGGGCAGGGTAAGAGTCTTACGTGGTGGGGGCAGGGTAAGAGTTTGTTACGTTGTGGGGGGCAGGGTAAGAGTATGTTGGGTATGGGGGGACAGGGTAAGAGTCTGTTGGGTTGTGGTGGGGGCAGGGTAAGAGTCTGTTGGGTTGTGGTGGGGGCAGGGTAAGGGATTACCACCATGAAATGGACAAAACTGAATGGCAACATATTGTCATTGGACGAAACATACACACGATGGAAAAGAATGCCCAAATGGACTGGCAGATCAACCAAAGCTTATGGCAAATGGCATATGGCAAATGCCAAATGTCATAACTCAAAATTACTATAGGTGGCGAGCGCGATCCACCAAAGCAAATCATATTGCATATGTACATGAAGTCAAGACCCAAGGGTCAAATTTGGACATTTCAAAAAAAAATATCAAAATACCTACGCCCCCTAAAAAAGTGCTTTCTGGATCGTGTTTTGCGATTCTTTTGATTTTTTTTATTATAACACGTATATAACATGTGTATAAACATACCTTTGTCTCATTTTATTGATTTAGTTTTATTAACTTTATTGTCCATAAGGCCTATGTTTTGTCCATTTGCAATATGTTACCATAGGAAGTCAAAAGTCAATGTCCAAATGGCATATGTTTTGTCCATTTGCAATATGTTACCATAGGAAGACAAAAGTCAATGAACCATGTCCAAATGGCATATACAAAATGTACAAATGCCATAAGATTCCATACAAAAGTATTGAAAGTGCCAAATCATGATGTTATGTCCAATAACATATATGATCATAGGAAGTCGGCTTCCGAACCCAAAAGTCAGTGAACAATGTCCAAATGGCATTAAAACTGACAAAATGATATATATCACTATGTTAAGCCCTGAATCATCCTAGTGTCTACTTGTCATGTTTGATGAGAGAGAAGTGGGACTCTGTTGTTTTTCTTAAGATTTTTTGAAAAACGTCCAAAATGACCAGGGGTGCCCCCTATTGGATGGCCACGGGTGGGGGTGCTCCCTAACCAGCCAGGGATACCTTGCACCCTCCTAAAGGCATTAATATTTAAAATGTGCTCATGGTAACCCGTTTCAATTACCAGGTGCACGGCTGTCAATTTGCAATGTCTTACAATGGGCATTTACCCTCACAAATTTGACAGGCTCCCAAATACTGCAGAAATGCCCAATTGACTGGCCAGTTGAACTCGGGATGGCCGGGCAGTGATCATGGTTCCTCTCCATCACTCGTTGGTGTTGATTTCAGCATGTCAAATTTGTGATGTTAAAAGCCCATTGAAACATATTGCAAATGTACAGTGAAACATATTGCAAATGTACTGTACATTTGCAATATGTTTCAATGGGCATTTAACATCACGAATATGACAAGCTCTAAAATACTGTAGAAATGCCCAATTGACTAACCGTTGATTTCGGGATGGCCAGGATTGATAGTGGTACCTCTCCATCGCTCGTTGGTGTTGATTTCAGCATGCCAAATTTGTGATGTTAAAAACTCATTGAAACATATTGCAAATGTACAGTGAAACATATTGCAAATGTACAGTACATTTGCAATATGTTTCAATGGGCTTTTAACATTACGAATTTGACAAGCTCTAAAATACTGCAGAAATGCCCAAATTGACTGGCCCGTTGAACTCGGGATTGCAAATGGACAAAAGTCTGCCATCAAGTCAGCGTCAATCAGTCAATAAGATATCATTCTGACACCAAACTGATACAAGCTTACACCAAACCCACTTTTTCCAACTCGTTCAGAAGCCAACTATCACATAAGTCAGAGCAGGCCCACAATTCACAGCGCCTTTTGTTTAAACCATAATTGGAACGTAAAACACCTAGTTACGTTCTAGTTGCGGGTCCAGTTCCGACGTTATGTGCCGGCCTAGCTGAGGCGACCCCGAATCCCGAGTTTCGGCTCGATAGGTCATTCGGAGCCCGAGCAGCGATCTTAATTGGTGCTGAAAATCCAAGTTTTCCGGGCGTTGCTATGGGGTCCTTGAATGAGCTATCGGACAGAAACGTTAGGATCCGTCTCTATGGGCCGAGGCGGTTCAAATGCACCTAACCTTGTGATTCTGAGACTTTTAGAAATTTTGTCATTTTCGCGATGTAAAAATTAATTGAAAATATTGCAAATGTACAAGGCACTATCGACATAAGCTCTAGAAAAGGGTTCTAAAGTTTCAGAGCTCTAGGTCTGACGGTTCTTTAATAGTTTGAACGAAAGTAACTATTGCAGGCAGTGTCTGTCTGTAAGCCCCACACTATGTCACTCCGCATGAACTGTGTGCATGTGTGAGTTTTTCAAGGGAATCTGGTGTGAGTAATGACTGATTTACAGTTCATTGGGGTTGCCTAATCACACATATGAAGTTTTGGAAAGATGTGACCTTTTTAACCCTTGAAACAGACCCTGTGACTCCAATTTAAGGCACTTCCGGTTGTCACAGGAAGCTGTAGGTAATTGTGCTTCTAACCCAAACGGGTCTGCTGATGTCACCCAAAAGCAGCTGAAATTTAGGGCCAGGCTTCATTTTGGGCCTACTTTTTGGCACGGTTGTTGCGGTCAGACCGAGTGAGCTACGGTCAAGCGGGCGTCTCGTTGAACTCTCGGCAAGGCCTAGAGACTATGGTGTTGCCATTGCAGGCTCTGTGTGTCTTTAAGCCCCACACTGTGTCACCCCAACCCAGCTCTGTGTTTGTGTGTTTGAGAGAGTTTTCTTGTAAATCTGATGGGAGAAATGACTCATTTAGAGTTCATGGGGGTTTCCTAATCACACATGTGAAGTTTTGGAAAGATGTGACCTTTTTAACCCTTCGAAACAGCCTGTATGACCCCAATTTAAAGCACTTCCGGTTGGCACAGGAAGCTGTAGGTGAACACATATCCTCATTGGGGTAGGCTTTAACAGAATCCTGAGTTTCTGGTCTTTAGGTTAAGTCTTTAGGTTAAGAACTGACGGATTTACACAGGGTTGAATTGTCTGTTTTTCACCAACTGCAGGTTGGGTATATCAAAACACCTTTAGGGTGAATATAACCACTTCCGGTTGCTCCAGGAAGCTTAGAATCAACACAGGTAGACCTCATAGTAGCCTGATGTATTGTCATCAAAGACAGGTTCATATGGCATTCATAACCCACATAGGCATTCGCGGACGTCTAGTAAGGGACCATACATTTGCAATATGCAGTTTCTCATCAAACATACAGCAAATGCCATTCGTGTCCCTTATGTAGGTAAGAGTCTGTTACGTTTTGTGGGGCAGGGTCAGAGTCTGTTGGGTGGTGAGGGGGCAGGGTAAGAGTCTGATGGGTGGTGGGGAGGGTAAGAGTCTGTTGGGTGGTGAGGGGGCAGGGTAAGAGTCTGTTGGGTGGTGGTGGGGCAGGGTAAGAGTCTGTTGGGTGGTGTTGGGGCAGGGTACGAGTCTGATGGGTGGTGGGGGCAGGGTAAGAGTCTGTTGGGTGGTGGGGGGACAGGGTAAGAGTCTGTTGGTTGGTGAGGAGGCAAGGTAATTGTCTGTTGGATGGTGAGGGGGCAGGGTAAGAGTCTGTTGAGTGGTGGTGGGGCAGGGTAAGAGTCTGTTACGTGGTTGGGCAGGGTAAGAGTCTGTTGGGTGGTAGCGGGAAGGGTAAGAGTTTGTTACGTGGTGAGGGGTTAGGGTAAGAGTCTGTTACGTTGTGGGGGTGCAGGGTAAGAGTCTGTTGGGTGGTGGGGGCAGTGTAAGAGTCTGTTGGGTGGTGGGGGCAGGGTAAGAGTATGTTGGGTGGTGGAGGCAGGGTAAGAGTCTTTTGGGTGATGGGGGGCAGGGTAAGAGTCTGCTTGGTAAATGGGGAAGTGATCCATGGGGAATGTGGCTAGGGTAAATGAGGAAGTGTTCCATGGTGGCCGTCAGTAACAACAAACCAGCTATGGTTTCATTTAGTTTGAATGTTTCTCCCGTCTTATCATAGTTTGGTTTATTTCCTGTTGTGTTCTAAAATACAATTCTGGTACAACCCCCCCAAAAATACTAATCTGTTGTTTGTTAAACTGTTATTTTTCTTTGTTGGGTTTGGGGAAGGTGATAGGCTATGTGAACAGAGAAGGCTTATACTCAATGTGCAGGTGATGATAGGTAATGTTAAGTGCAAAAGATGCTACTGAATGTGGTGGCCAGGTGGAAAGCATTCTACAGAACAGTGTTGGCGTATCTACCTACAGGAGGGAGCTGTTGAGGATGGATGGCTTATAGGTGAGTATTGACTACTAATGTGAAGTATATTTGTCATTGATAAATCAACTTGAATTGTCCTACTGGTCCTCTCTTTGTAGATATGTTTAAATTCGTACTCATTAAACCACAACTGAGTGAGCCAAATTAAATATTTTGGTTGTATTTAATATCTGACACTAGCATCTCTATTCAATATCTGACACTAGCACCTCTATTCACTATCACCTCTATTCAATATCTGACACTAGCACCTCTATTCACTATCTGACACTAGTACCTCTATTCAATATCTGACACTAGTACCTCTATTCACTATCTGACACTGGCACCTCTATTCAATATCTGACACTAGTACCTCTATTCAATATCTGACACTAGTATCTCTATTCAATATCACCTCTATTCAATATCTGACACTAGCACCTCTATTCAATATCTGACACTAGCACCTCTATTCAATATCTGACACTGGCACCTCTATTCAATATCAGATACTAGCACCTCTATTCAATATCTGACACTAGTACCTCTATTTCAGTCTAGGAAAAGTATTTTCTTAGCTTTCGCTGTTGTTGGGCTGTTTCATTTCACTGTAAAGCTTTGTACGTTCCCCACGGGGTTTAAAGGGATTCTTTTGACAAAATCGGGTTAATTAGGGTCGTTTCTAAATGCTATGCTGAAGAACTGAGGCTGAGAACAACCTGTATTTATCAATGGCGATCTCCTATGCGTCATAGGATTGTGTGATAAATCACACTTTTCAGTGCATACCAACATTCAAAAATGCGATTTCTCGGATCGTTTAACCAACACAATCTCGTGCATATATGTACATAATGCATTTCAGCACATTACGTGCGTTTTTGTGTGGCTTCATCCGTGAGAAAAGACACGATTGTATGTGCTACTTAATTCTTGTGTGTAGCCTACTGGTTAAATTTGTCTTTTCTAACATATTAAGCCACACAAATACGCACCAAATTTGCTGAAACGCATTATGTACATATATGCAAGAATTGAATGTGAGATTGTGTTGCAGCACACAGAGATATACAGTAAAACAGTCAGATGGAACAAATACAAATACCATAAGTAGAACAATAAAAACACTATAGTCATAAATGCTAATAACAACAGTCAGATAAAAGCATTATTTGAATGTGTGTTACTACTCCTGTCCTACCTCCACCCAGTAAACTTACCCGGACGGTCCTATACTTCTGCCTACCCGACGGTCTCATACCTCCACAAAGTAGGTTTGTTTTAGTTGATCATTTCAGGTCAGAACCCACTGGGCACACATGTTTCCACGTCATTTCAATTCAATTATATTGAGCCAGCTTGGAATAGAAGTTGAATTGACCTCTAGGTAGCCAGTGGGGAGAGATGTTTATGGCCTGCAATTTAATACAGTCCACCAGCTCCACCTCTGTGCCACCTTTGCTGACAGCAATGTGATTATCTCCTGCTTCCTAAAATCCTCTATGATGTCCATTATTTTCTTTGTGTTCAGCTCCAGGTTGTTTCCACTGCACATCGCTGTTAGACACTGCGCTTCTTGTCTGTCTATAGGCTGACTCGTCGTTGTTATTGACCGGCCTTGTGAAGTTTTTAGTCTCACAGTGGATTCTGAGGACCCCCTTTAATTATAGTGCTGTGAAAATACGAACATACAGCCTCCTTAATATCTAAACATATTATTTTTAAGACTGAAGACAGAGCGTTCTGCAGGAAAGATGTACTTTATTATTGTCAGTGACATGACACACAACCATTGGTTGATGCAATGTGACGTGAAAATTGTAGGCGGCCTCATATGAATTCAGTGGGCGGGGCTGCAGAGGAGCTCAGCATTTCTTCCGGATCTCTCTCCCCACTCAGCTGTGCAGGGGGTGAAGTTCTCAGTGGGAGCCGAGGCTATCGCACAGTGCCAGTAGAGAGACGCTGATGAAGTGTGTGTCAGTCATGTTGGTGGCTGGCAGCGACGGCAGAGTAGAGCGTGACATGCCAGTGTTTCTTCCGAAGGGGATGTGTTTTCTTAGTCTTGGATCCACGGAGTGATAGCAGAATGTTCCATTTGTTCTATGGTTCTTTCCTTCCCTTCTTATTTCTGCCACCATGGCATGATCCAGAGCAGGGCGGTGTAACTGGGGGATTCAAAATCACTGTTATAGTGACAGGAAGAGACACAGAGGATTTTGCAACAATTGCAAGTAGGAAAACCGTAAAGGTTTTTTTCCCCTTCATAATCAAGGCAGTTCTCTCTGGCAGTGTTCCAGCCTTAGCAGCAGTCAATCGGAGAGGTTCTGATGTCTGGCTGATTTGTTCTTCTTCTGATGAGGACGGTTGGCAGCTCCCTTCTGGTTTCTTCGGACAGCTCAGAGTCAGTGAGTAGAGAGGCAGTGCTGGTTTTATACTGACTTGTATTTCCATTCACTCACAAAACTGAGACATTTTGTTCTGGTTTTCACCACCCTGTCAAGTCTTTTAGAGTAGTAACCCACCAGACCCCTCACCACCCTGTCAAGTCTTTTAGAGTAGTAACCCACCAGACCCCTCACCACCCTGTCAAGTCTTTTAGTAGTAACCTACCAGACCCCTCACCACCCTGTCAAGTATTTTAGTAGTAACACACCAGACCCCACACCACCCTGTCAAGTCTATTAGCGGATAACCCACCAGACCCCTCACCACCCTGTCAAGTCTATTAGAGTAGTAACCCACCAGGCCCCTCAACACCCTGTCAAGTCTATTAGAGTAGTAACCCACCAGGCCCCTCACCACCCTGTCAAGTCTATTAGAGTAGTAACCCACCAGGCCCCTCAACACCCTGTCAAGTCTATTAGAGTAGTAACCCACCAGACCCCTCACCACCCTGTCAAGTCTTTTAGTTACTAACCCACCCTGTCAAGTCTATTAGAGTAGTAACCCACCAGACCCTCACCACCCTGTCAAGTCTATTAGAGTAGTAACCCACAAGACCCCTCACCACCCAGTCAAGTCTTTTAGATACTAACCCACAAGACCCCTCACCACCCTGTCAAGTCTATTAGAGTAGTAACTCACCAGACCCCTCACCACCCTGTCAAGTCTTTTAGTTACTAACCCACCCTGTCAAGTCTTTTAGTAGTACCCCACCAGACCCCTCACCACCCTGCCAAGTCTTTTAGTTACTAACCCACCAGACCCCTCACCACCCTGTCAAGTCTTTTAGTTACTAACCCTCCCTGTCAAGTCTATTAGAGTAGTAATCCACCAGACCCCTCACCACCCTGTCAAGTCTATTAGAGTAGTAACCCACCAGACCCCTCATCACCCTGTCAAGACTTTTAGTAGTAACCCACCAGACCCTCACCACCCTGTCAAGTCTATTAGAGTAGTAACCCACCAGACCCCTCACCACCCTGTCAAGTCTATTAGAGTAGTAACCCAGCAGACCCACTCACCACCCTGTCAAGTCTATTAGAGTAGTAACCCACCAGACCCTCACCACCCTGTCAAGTCCATTAGAGTAGTAACCCAGCAGACCCCTCACCACCCTGTCAAGTCTTTAAGTAGTAACCCACCAGACCCCTCATCACCCTGTCAAGTCTATTAGAGTAGTAACCCAGCAGACCCCTCACCACCCTGTCAAGTCTTTTAGAGTAGTAACCCACCCTGTCAAGTCTTTTAGTAGTAACAGACCAGACCCCTCACCACCCTGTCAAGTCTATTAGAGTAGTAACTCACCAGACCCCTCACCACCCTGTCAAGTCTTTTAGTAGTAACCCACCAGACCCCTCACCACCCTGTCAAGTCTTTTAGTAGTAACACACCAGACCCCTCACCACCCTGTCAAGTCTTTTAGTTACTATCCCACCCTGTCAAGTCTATTAGAGTAGTAACTCACCAGACCCCTCACCACCCTGTCAAGTCTTTTAGTTACTAACCCACCCTGTCAAGTCTATTAGAGTAGTAACCCACCAGACCCCTCACCACCCTGTCAAGTCTATTAGAGTAGTAACCCACCAGACCCCTCACCCCCTTGTCAAGTCTATTAGAGTAGTAACCCACCAGACCCCTCACCCCCTTGTCAAGTCTATTAGAGTAGTAACCCACCAGACCCCTCACCACCCTGACAAGTCTTTTAGTTACTAACCCACCAGACCCCTCACCACCCTGCCAAGTCTTTTAGTTACTAACCCACCAGACCCCTCACCACCCTGCCAAGTCTTTTAGTTACTAACCCACCCTGTCAAGTCTTTTATTAGTAACACACCAGACCCCTCACCACCATGTCAAGTCTTTTAGTTACTAACCCACCCTATCAAGTCTATTAGAGTAGTAACCCACCAGACCCCTCACCACCCTGTCAAGTCTATTAGAGTAGTATCCCACCAGACCCCTCACCACCCTGTCAAGTCTATAAGAGTAGTAACCCACCAGACCCCTCACCACCCTGCCAAGTCTATTAGAGTAGTAACCCACCAGACCCCTCACCACCCTGTCAAGTCTTTTAGTTACTAACCCACCCTGTCAAGTCTATTAGAGTAGTAACTCACCAGACCCCTCACCACCCTGCCAAGTCTATTAGAGTAGTAACCCACCAGACCCCTCACCACCCTGTCAAGTCTTTTAGTTACTAACCCACCCTGTCAAGTCTATTAGAGTAGTAACTCACCAGACCCCTCACCACCCTGTCAAGTATTTTAGTAGTACCCCACCAGACCCCTCACCACCCTGTCAAGTCTTTTAGTTACTAACCCACCCTGTCAAGTCTATTAGAGTAGTAACCCACCAGACCCCTCACCACCCTGTCAAGTCTTTTAGTAGTAACACACCAGACCACTCACCACCCTGTCAAGTCTTTTAGTTACTAACCCACCCTGTCAAGTCTATTAGAGTAGTAACCCACCAGACCCCTCACCACCCTGTCAAGTCTTTTAGTAGTACCCCACCAGACCCCTCACCACCCTGTCAAGTCTTTTAGTTACTAACCCACCCTGTCAAGTCTATTAGAGTAGTAACCCAGCAGACCCCTCACCACCCTGTCAAGTCTATTAGAGTAGTAACACACCAGACCCCTCACCAACCTGTCAAGTCTTTTAGTAGTAACACACCAGACCCCTCACCACCCTGTCAAGTCTTTTAGTAGTAACACACCCGACACCTCACCACCCTGTCATGTCTTTAGAGTAGTAGAAAATGACAGGGTGGTGAGTGGTTTCGAGCTACAACTGAGACAGTATAGCTGCTCATCTGCTTCACTGGTGTCGTAACGCAGCCATGGTCCTGCCTCTGACTGCCGTCGTCCTCACAGAGCCCTCCCGGACTTCTCCGGACCGGCAACACTACAGCTGCCAGTCCGAGGCAAGCCACTTTTTCACTGTCAAACCAGCAGACTAATCCTACTACAATGACCATTATTTACCCATGTCAACGAAGTTCTCTCCTGCGCCGGATCAACTTTCAATGCAAATTAAATCAAATTTTAGGCTTATTGGTCTATGCAAAGAGACAGGCTCACAGGGTCAAAGACTGAATGAAATTTGTACTTTATTATTGTCAATAACTTGGCACACAACAATTGGTTTATGCAATGTGAAGTGCGCAATGTAAGCGTCGCGTGATAATTCAATGGGCTGGGCTGCAGTAGAGGCACTCAGCACTTCTTCCGGATCTCTCTGCCAGTAGAGACACCGATGAAGTGTGTGTCAGTCATGCTGGTGGCTGGCAGCGACGGCAGAGTAGAGCGTGACATGCCAGTGTTTTTTCCGAAGGGGATGTGTTTTCTTGGTCTTGGATCCACGGAGTGATAGCAGAATGTTCCATTTGTTCTATGGTTCTTTCCTTCCCTTCTTATTTCTGCCACCATGGCATGATCCAGAGCAGGGCGGTGTAACTGGGGGATTCAAAATCAGTGTTATAGTGACAGGAAGAGACACGGAGGATTTTGCAACAATTGCAAGTAGGAAAACCGTAAAGGTTTTTTTCCCCTTCATAATCAAGGCAGTTCTCTCTGGCAGTGTTCCAGCCTTAGCAGCAGTCAATCGGAGAGGTTCTGATGTCTGGCTGATTTGTTCTTCTTCTGATGAGGACGGTTGGCAGCTCCCTTCTGGTTTCTTCGGACAGCTCAGAGTCAGTGAGTAGAGAGGCAGTGCTGGTTTTATACTGACTTGTATTTCCATTCACTTACAAAACTGAGACATTTTGTTCTGGTTTTCACCACCCTGTCAAGTCTTTTAGAGTAGTAACCCACCAGACCCCTCACCACCCTGTCAAGTCTTTTAGAGTAGTAACCCACCAGACCCCTCACCACCCTGTCAAGTCTTTTAGTAGTAACCTACCAGACCCCTCACCACCCTGTCAAGTATTTTAGTAGTAACACACCAGACCCCACACCACCCTGTCAAGTCTATTAGCGGATAACCCACCAGACCCCTCACCACCCTGTCAAGTCTATTAGAGTAGTAACCCACCAGGCCCCTCACCACCCTGTCAAGTCTATTAGAGTAGTAACCCACCAGGCCCCTCAACACCCTGTCAAGTCTATTAGAGTAGTAACCCACCAGACCCCTCACCACCCTGTCAAGTCTTTTAGTTACTAACCCACCCTGTCAAGTCTATTAGAGTAGTAACCCACCAGACCCTCACCCCCCTGTCAAGTCTATTAGAGTAGTAACCCACCAGACCCCTCACCACCCTGTCAAGTCTATTAGAGTAGTAACCCACCAGACCCCTCACCACCCTGCCAAGTCTTTTAGTTACTAACCCACCAGACCCCTCAGCACCCTGTCAAGTCTTTTAGTTACTAACCCACCAGACCCCTCTCCACCCTGTCAAGTCTTTTAGTTACTAACCCACCAGACCCCTCACCACCCTGTCAAATCTATTAGAGTAGTAACCCACCAGACCCCTCACCACCCTGTCAAGTCTTTTAGTTACTAACCCACCAGACCCCTCACCACCCTGCCAAGTCTTTTAGTTACTAACCCACCAGACCCCTCACCACCCTTTCAAGTCTTTTAGTTACTAACCCACCAGACCCCTCACCACCCTGTCAAGTCTATTAGAGTAGTAAGCCACCAGACCCCTCACCACACTGTCAAGTCTATTAAAGTAGTATCCCACCAGACCCCTCACCACCCTGTCAAGTCTTTTAGTAGTAACACACCAGACCCCTCAACACCCTGTCAAGTCTTTTAGTAGTAACCCACCAGACCCCTCACCACCCTGTCAAGTCTTTTAGTAGTATACCACCAGACCCCTCACCACCCTGTCAAGTCTTTTAGTTACTAACCCAGCAGACCCCTCACCACCCTGTCAAGTCTTTTAGTAGTAACACACCAGACCCCTCACCACCCTGTCAAGTCTTTTAGTTACTAACCCACCCTGTCAAGTCTTTTAGTAGTACCCCACCAGACCCCTCACCACCCTGTCAAGTCTTTTAGTTACTAACCCACCCTGTCAAGTCTTTTAGTAGTAACCCACCAGACCCCTCACCACCCTGTCAAGTCTTTTAGTTACTAACCCACCCTGTCAAGTCTTTTAGTAGTAACCCACCAGACCCCTCACCACCCTGTCAAGTCTTTTAGTAGTAACCCACCAGACCCCTCACCACCCTGTCAAGTCTTTTAGTAGTACCCCACCAGACCCCTCACCACCCTGCCAAGTCTTTTAGTTACTAACCCACCCTGTCAAGTCTATTAGAGTAGTAATCCACCAGACCCCTCACCACCCTGTCAAGTCTATTAGAGTAGTAATCCACCAGACCCCTCACCACCCTGTCAAGTCTTTTAGTTACTAACCCTCCCTGTCAAGTCTATTAGAGTAGTAATCCACCAGACCCCTCACCACCCTGTCAAGTCTATTAGAGTAGTAATCCACCAGACCCCTCACCACCCTGTCAAGTCTATTAGAGTAGTAACCCACCAGACCCCTCACCACCATGTCAAGTCTATTAGAGTAGTAACCCACCAGACCCCTCACCACCATGTCAAGTCTTTTAGTTACTAACCCTCCCTGTCAAGTCTATTAGAGTAGTAACCCACCAGACCCCTCACCACCCTGTCAAGTCTATAAGAGTAGTAACCCACCAGACCCCTCACCACCCTGTCAAGTCTATTAGAGTAGTAATCCACCAGACCCCTCACCATCATGTCAAGTCTTTTAGTTACTAACCCACCAGACCCCTCACCACCATGTCAAGTCTTTTAGTTACTAACCCTCCCTGTCAAGTCTATTAGAGTAGTAACCCACCAGACCCCTCACCACCCTGTCAAGTCTATTAGAGTAGTAACCCACAAGACCCCTCACCACCCAGTCAAGTCTTTTAGATACTAACCCACAAGACCCCTCACCACCCTGTCAAGTCTATTAGAGTAGTAACTCACCAGACCCCTCACCACCCTGTCAAGTCTTTTAGTTACTAACCCACCCTGTCAAGTCTTTTAGTAGTACCCCACCAGACCCCTCACCACCCTGCCAAGTCTTTTAGTTACTAACCCACCAGACCCCTCACCACCCTGTCAAGTCTTTTAGTTACTAACCCTCCCTGTCAAGTCTATTAGAGTAGTAACCCACCAGACCCCTCATCACCCTGTCAAGACTTTTAGTAGTAACCCACCCTGTCAAGTCTATTAGAGTAGTATCCAACCAGACCCCTCACCACCCTGTCAAGTCTATTAGAGTAGTAACCCAGCAGACCCCTCACCACCCTGTCAAGTCTATTAGAGTAGTAACCCACCAGACCCTCACCACCCTGTCAAGTCTATTAGAGTAGTAACCCACCAGACCCCTCACCACCCTGTCAAGTCTATTAGAGTAGTAACCCACCAGACCACTCACCACCCTGTCAAGTCTTTTAGTTTCAAACCCACCCTGTCAAGTCCATTAGAGTAGTAACCCAGCAGACCCCTCACCACCCTGTCAAGTCTATTAGAGTAGTAACCCACCAGACCCCTCACCACCCTGTCAAGTCTATTAGAGTAGTAACCCACCAGACCCCTCACCACCCTGACAAGTCTATTAGAGTAGTAACCCACCCTGTCAAGTCTTTTAGTAGTAACAGACCAAACCCCTCACCACCCTGTCAAGTCTATTAGAGTAGTAACTCACCAGACCCCTCACCACCCTGTCAAGTCTTTTAGTAGTAACCCACCAGACCCCTCACCACCCTGTCAAGTCTTTTAGTAGTAACACACCAGACCCCTCACCACCCTGTCAAGTCTTTTAGTTACTATCCCACCCTTTCAAGTCTATTAGAGTAGTAACTCACCAGACCCCTCACCACCCTGTCAAGTCTTTTAGTTACTAACCCACCCTGTCAAGTCTATTAGAGTAGTAACCCACCAGACCCCTCACCACCCTGTCAAGTCTATTAGAGTAGTAACCCACCAGACCCCTCACCCCCTTGTCAAGTCTATTAGAGTAGTAACCCACCAGACCCCTCACCCCCTTGTCAAGTCTATTAGAGTAGTAACCCACCAGACCCCTCACCACCCTGACAAGTCTTTTAGTTACTAACCCACCAGACCCCTCACCACCCTGCCAAGTCTTTTAGTTACTAACCCACCAGACCACTCACCACCCTGCCAAGTCTTTTAGTTACTAACCCACCCTGTCAAGTCTTTTATTAGTAACACACCAGACCCCTCACCACCCTGTCAAGTCTATTAGAGTAGTAACCCACCAGGCCCCTCACCACCCTGTCAAGTCTATTAGAGTAGTAACCCACCAGACCCTTCACCACCCTGTCAAGTCTTTTAGATTCTAACCCACAAGACCCCTCACCACCCTGTCAAGTCTATTAGAGTAGTAACTCACCAGACCCCTCACCACCCTGTCAAGTCTTTTAGTTACTAACCCACCCAGTCAAGTCTTTTAGTAGTACCCCACCAGACCCCTCACCACCCTGCCAAGTCTTTTAGTTACTAACCCACCAGACCCCTCACCACCCTGTCAAGTCTTTTAGTTACTAACCCTCCCTGTCAAGTCTATTAGAGTAGTAACCCACCAGACCCCTCATCACCCTGTCAAGACTTTTAGTAGTAACCCACCCTGTCAAGTCTATTAGAGTAGTAACCAATCAGACCCCTCACCACCCTGTCAAGTCTATTAGAGTAGTAACCCAGCAGACCCCTCACCACCCTGTCAAGTCTATTAGAGTAGTAACCCACCAGACCCTCACCACCCTGTCAAGTCTATTAGAGTAGTAACCCACCAGACCCCTCACCACCCTGTCAAGTCTATTAGAGTAGTAACCCACCAGACCACTCACCACCCTGTCAAGTCTTTTAGTTTCAAACCCACCCTGTCAAGTCCATTAGAGTAGTAACCCAGCAGACCCCTCACCACCCTGTCAAGTCTATTAGAGTAGTAACCCACCAGACCCCTCACCACCCTGTCAAGTCTATTAGAGTAGTAACCCACCAGACCCC
The DNA here is from genome assembly GCA_030435695.1 of Brachymystax lenok tsinlingensis. Lineage (NCBI taxonomy): Eukaryota > Metazoa > Chordata > Actinopteri > Salmoniformes > Salmonidae > Brachymystax > Brachymystax lenok. The sequence goes on from CM059810.1 coordinate 28,651,036, forward strand.
TCACCACCCTGACAAGTCTATTAGAGTAGTAACCCACCCTGTCAAGTCTTTTAGTAGTAACAGACCAGACCCCTCACCACCCTGTCAAGTCTATTAGAGTAGTAACTCACCAGACCCCTCACCACCCTGTCAAGTCTTTTAGTAGTAACCCACCAGACCCCTCACCACCCTGTCAAGTCTTTTAGTAGTAACACACCAGACCCCTCACCACCCTGTCAAGTCTTTTAGTTACTATCCCACCCTGTCAAGTCTATTAGAGTAGTAACTCACCAGACCCCTCACCACCCTGTCAAGTCTTTTAGTTACTAACCCACCCTGTCAAGTCTATTAGAGTAGTAACCCACCAGACCCCTCACCACCCTGTCAAGTCTATTAGAGTAGTAACCCACCAGACCCCTCACCCCTGTCAAGTCTATTAGAGTAGTAACCCACCAGACCCCTCACCCCCTTGTCAAGTCTATTAGAGTAGTAACCCACCAGACCCCTCACCACCCTGACAAGTCTTTTAGTTACTAACCCACCAGACCCCTCACCACCCTGCCAAGTATTTTAGTTACTAACCCACCAGACCACTCACCACCCTGCCAAGTCTTTTAGTTACTAACCCACCCTGTCAAGTCTTTTATTAGTAACACACCAGACCCCTCACCACCCTGTCAAGTCTATTAGAGTAGTAACCCACCAGGCCCCTCACCACCCTGTCAAGTCTATTAGAGTAGTAACCCACCAGACCCTTCACCACCCTGTCAAGTATTTTAGTTACTAACCCACCCTATCAAGTCTATTAGAGTAGTATCCCACCAGACCCCTCACCACCCTGTCAAGTCTATTAGAATAGTAACCCACCAGACCCCTCACCACCCTGTCAAGTCTATTAGAGTAGTAACCCACCAGACCCCTCACCACCCTGCCAAGTCTATTAGAGTAGTAACCCACCAGACCCCTCACCACCCTGTCAAGTCTTTTAGTTACTAACCCACCCTGTCAAGTCTATTAGAGTAGTAACTCACCAGACCCCTCACCACCCTGTCAAGTCTTTTAGTAGTACCCCACCAGACCCCTCACCACCCTGTCAAGTCTTTTAGTTACTAACCCACCCTGTCAAGTCTATTAGAGTAGTAACCCACCAGACCCCTCACCACCCTGTCAAGTCTTTTAGTAGTAACACACCAGACCACTCACCACCCTGTCAAGTCTTTTAGTTACTAACCCACCCTGTCAAGTCTATTAGAGTAGTAACCCACCAGACCCCTCACCACCCTGTCAAGTCTTTTAGTAGTACCCCACCAGACCCCTCACCACCCTGTCAAGTCTTTTAGTTACTAACCCACCCTGTCAAGTCTATTAGAGTAGTAACCCAGCAGACCCCTCACCACCCTGTCAAGTCTATTAGAGTAGTAACACACCAGACCCCTCACCAACCTGTCAAGTCTTTTAGTAGTAACACACCAGACCCCTCACCACCCTGTCAAGTCTTTTAGTAGTAACACACCCGACACCTCACCACCCTGTCATGTCTTTAGAGTAGTAGAAAATGACAGGGTGGTGAGTGGTTTCAGCTACAACTGAGACAGTATAGCTTCTCATCTGCTTCACTGGTGTCGTAAGCAGCCATGGTCCTGCCTCTGACTGCCGTCGTCCTCACAGAGCCCTCCCGGACTTCTCCCGGACCGGCAACACTACAGCTGCCAGTCCGAGGCAAGCCACTTTTTCACTGTCAAACCAGCAGACTAATCCTACTACAATGACCATTATTTACCCATGTCAACGAGTTCTCTCCTGCGCCGGATCAACTTTCAATGCAAATTAAATCAAATTTTAGGCTTATTGGTCTATGCAAAGAGACAGGCTCACAGGGTCAAAGACTGAATGAAATTTGTACTTTATTATTGTCAATAACTTGGCACACAACAATTGGTTTATGCAATGTGAAGTGCGCAATGTAGGCGGCCGCGTGATAATTCAATGGGCTGGGCTGCAGTAGAGGCACTCAGCACTTCTTCCGGATCTCTCTGCCAGTAGAGAGACACCGATGAAGTGTGTGTCAGTCATGCTGGTGGCTGGCAGCGACGGCAGAGTAGAGCGTGACATGCCAGTGTTTTTTCCGAAGGGGATGTGTTTTCTTGGTCTTGGATCCACGGAGTGATAGCAGAATGTTCCATTTGTTCTATGGTTCTTTCCTTCCCTTCTTATTTCTGCCACCATGGCATGATCCAGAGCAGGGCGGCGTAACTGGGGGATTCAAAATCACTGTTATAGTGACAGGAAGAGACACGGAGGATTTTGCAACAATTGCAAGTAGGAAAAACGTAAAGGTTTTTTTCCCCTTCATAATCAAGGCAGTTCACTCTGGCAGTGTTCCAGCCTTAGCAGCAGTCAATCGGAGTGGTTCTGACTTCTGGCTGATTTGTTCTTCTTCTGATGAGGACGGTTAGCAGCTCCCTTCTGGTTTCATCGGACAGCTCAGTGTCAGTGAGTAGAGAGGCAGTGCTTGTTTTATACTGACATGGATATCCATTCACTTACAAAACTGAGACATTTTGTTCTGGTTTTAGAATAGTAAACCACAGACCCCTCACCACCCTGTCAATAATTTTAGTTACTAACCCACCCTGTCAAGTCTTTTAGTTACTAACCCACCCTGTCAAGTCTTTTAGTTACTAACCCACCCTGTCAAGTCTTTTAGTTAATAACCCACCCTGTCAAGTCTATTAGAGTAGTAACTCACCAGACCCCTCACCACCCTGTCAAGTCTTAAGTTACTAACCCACCCTGTCAAGTCTATTAGAGTAGTAACTCAACAGACCCCTCACCACCCTGTCAAGTCTATTAGTGTAGTAACCCACCAGACCCCTCACCACCCTGTCAAGTATTTTTGTTACTAACCCACCCTGTCAAGTCTTTTAGATACTAACCCACCCTGTCAAGACTTTTATTTACTAACCCACCCTGTCAAGTCTTTTAGTTACTAACCCACCCTGTCAAGTCTATTAGAGTAGTAACTCACCATACCCCTCACCACCCTGTCAAGTCTATTAGTTACTAACCCACCAGACCCCTCACCACCCTATCAGGTCTATTAGAGTAGTATCCCACCAGACCCCTCACCACCCTGTCAAGTCTATTAGAGTAGTAACCCACCAGACCCCTCACCACCCTGTAAAGTCTATTAGAGTAGTAACCCACCTGACCCCTCACCACCCTGTCAAGTCTATTAGAGTAGTAACCCACCAGACCCCTCACCACCCTGTCAAGTCTATTAGAGTAGTAACCCACCAGACCCCTCACCACCATGTCAAGTCTTTTAGTTACTAACCCTCACCACCCTGTCAAGTCTATTAGAGTAGTAACTCACCAGACCCCTCACCACCCTGTCAAGTCTTTTAGTAGTAACCCACCAGACCCCTCACCACCATGTCAAGTCTTTTAGTTACTAACCCTCACCACCCTGTCAAGTCTATTAGAGTAGTAACTCACCAGACCCCTCACCACCCTGTCAAGTCTTTTAGTAGTAACCCACCAGACCCCTCACCACCATGTCAAGTCTTTTAGTTACTAACCCTCACCACCCTGTCAAGTCTATTAGAGTAGTAACTCACCAGACCCCTCACCACCCTGTCAAGTCTTTTAGTAGTAACCCACCAGACCCCTCACCACCATGTCAAGTCTTTTAGTTACTAACCCTCACCACCCTGTCAAGTCTATTAGAGTAGTAACTCACCAGACCCCTCACCACCCTGTCAAGTCTTTTAGTAGTAACCCACCAGACCCCTCACCACCATGTCAAGTCTATTAGAATAGTAACCCACCAGACCCCTCACCACCATGTCAAGTCTTTTAGTTACTAACCCTCACCACCCTGTCAAGTCTATTAGAGTAGTAACCCACCAGACCCCTCACCACCCTGTCAAGTCTTTTAGTTACTAACCCAATCTGTCAAGTCTATTAGACTAGTAACCCACCAGACCCCTCACCACCCTGTCAAGTCTATTAGAGTAGTAACCCACCAGACCCCTCACCACCCTGTCAAGTCTTTTAGTAGTAACCCACCAGACCCCTCACCACCCTGTCAAGTCTTTTAGTTACTAACCCACCAGACCCCTCACCACCCTTCCAAGTCTTTTAGTTACTAACCCACCAGACCCCTCACCACCCTGTCAAGTCTTTTAGTTACTAACCCACCCTGTCATGTATTTTATTAGTAACCCACCAGACCCCTCACCACCCTGTCAAGTCTATTAGTAGTAACCCACCAGACCCCTCACCACCCTGTCAAGTCTATTAGTAGTACCCCACCAGACCCCTCACCACCCTGTCAAGTCTTTTAGTAGTAACACACCAGACCCCTCACCACCCTGTCAAGTCTTTTAGTAGTAACACACCCGACACCTCACCACCCTGTCATGTCTTTAGAGTAGTAGAAAATGACAGGGTGGTGAGTGGTTTCGAGCTACAACTGAGACAGTATAGCTGCTCATCTGCTTCACTGGTGTCGTAACGCAGCCATGGTCCTGCCTCTGACTGCCGTCGTCCTCACAGAGCCCACCCGGACTTCTCCGGACCGGCAACACTACAGCTGCCAGTCCGAGGCAAGCCACTTTTTCACTGTCAAACCAGCAGACTAATCCTACTACAATGACCATTATTTACCCATGTCAACGAGTTCTCTCCTGCGCCGGATCAACTTTCAATGCAAATTAAATCAAATTTTAGGCTTATTGGTCTATGCAAAGAGACAGGCTCACAGGGTCAAAGACTGAATGAAATTTGTACTTTATTATTGTCAATAACTTGGCACACAACAATTGGTTTATGCAATGTGAAGTGCGCAATGTAGGCGGCCGCGTGATAATTCAATGGGCTGGGCTGCAGTAGAGGCACTCAGCACTTCTTCCGGATCTCTCTGCCAGTAGAGAGACACCGATGAAGTGTGTGTCAGTCATGCTGGTGGCTGGCAGCGACGGCAGAGTAGAGCGTGACATGCCAGTGTTTTTTCCGAAGGGGATGTGTTTTCTTGGTCTTGGATCCACGGAGTGATAGCAGAATGTTCCATTTGTTCTATGGTTCTTTCCTTCCCTTCTTATTTCTGCCACCATGGCATGATCCAGAGCAGGGCGGTGTAACTGGGGGATTCAAAATCAGTGTTATAGTGACAGGAAGAGACACGGAGGATTTTGCAACAATTGCAAGTAGGAAAACCGTAAAGGTTTTTTTCCCCTTCATAATCAAGGCAGTTCTCTCTGGCAGTGTTCCAGCCTTAGCAGCAGTCAATCGGAGTGGTTCTGACTTCTGGCTGATTTGTTCTTCTTCTGATGAGGACGGTTGGCAGCTCCCTTCTGGTTTCATCGGACAGCTCAGTGTCAGTGAGTAGAGAGGCAGTGCTTGTTTTATACTGACATGGATATCCATTCACTTACAAAACTGAGACATTTTGTTCTGGTTTTAGAATAGTAAACCACAGACCCCTCACCACCCTGTCAAGCCTTTGAGTAGTAACCCACCAGACCCCTCACCACCCTGTCAAGTCTATTAGAGTGGTAACCCACCAAACCCCTCACCACCCTGTCAAGTCTATTAGAGTGGTAACCCACCAGACCCCTCACCACCCTGTCAAGTCTATTAGAGTAGTAACTCACCAGACCCTCACCACCCTGTCAAGTCTATTAGAGTAGTAACCCACCAGACCCTCACCACCCTGTCAAGTCTTTTAGTATTAACCCACCAGACCCTCACCACCCTGTCAAGTCTTTTAGTAGTAACCCACCAGACCCTCACCACCCTGTCAAGTCTTTTAGTAGTAACCCACCAGACCCTCACCAGCCTGTCAAGTCTATTAGTAGTAACCCACCAGACACCTCAACACCCTGTCAAGTCTATTAGAGTGGTAACCCACCAGACCCCTCACCACCCTGTCAAGTCTATTAGAGTAGTAACCCACCAGACCCCTCACCACCCTGTCAGGTCTTTTAGTTACAAACCCACTAGACCCCTCACCATCCTGCCAAGTCTTTTAGTTACAAACCCACCAGACCCCTCACCACCCTGTCAGGTCTTTTAGTTACTAACCCACCAGACCCCTCACCACCCTGGCAAGTCTATTATTAGTAACACACCAGACCCCTCACCACCCTGTCAAGTCTATTAGAGTAGTAACCCACCAGACCCCTCACCACCCTGTCAAGTCTTTTAGAGTAGTAACCCACCAGACCCCTCATCACCCTGTCAAGTCTTTTAGTAGTAACCCACCAGACCCCTCATCACCCTGTCAAGTCTTTTAGAGTAGTAACCCACCAGACCCCTCACCACCCTGTCAAGTCTTTTAGAGTAGTAACCCACCAGACCCCTCATCACCCTGTCAAGTCTTTTAGAGTAGTAACCCACCAGACCCCTCATCACCCTGTCAAGTCTTTTAGAGTAGTAACCCACCAGACCCCTCATCACCCTGTCAAGTCTTTTAGAGTAGTAACCCACCAGACCCCTCATCACCCTGTCAAGTCTTTTAGTAGTAACACAACAGACCACTCACCACCCTGTCAAGTCTTTTAGTTACTAACCCACCCTGTCATGTCTATTAGAGTAGTAACCCACCAGACCCCTCACCACCCTGTCAAGTCTTTTAGCAGTAACACACCAGACCACTCACCACCCTGTCAAGTCTTTTAGTTACTAACCCACCCTGTCAAGTCTTTTATTAGTAACACACCAGACCCATCACCACCATGTCAAGTCTTTTAGTTACTAACCCACCAGACCCCTCACCACCCAGGCAAGTCTATTAGAGTAGTAACTCACCAGACCCCTCACCACACTGTCAAGTCTATTAGAGTAGTAACCCACCAGACCCCTCATCACCTTGTCAAGTCTATTAGAGTAGTAAAACACCAGACCCCTCACCACCCTGTCAAGTCTTTTAGAGTAGTAACCCACCCTGTCAAGTCTTTTAGTAGTAACCCACCAGACCCCTCATCACCCTGTCAAGTCTATTAGAGTAGTTTCCCACCAGACCCCTCACCACCCTGTCAAGTCTTTTAGTAGTAACCTACCAGACCCCTCACCACCCTGGCAAGTCTTTTAGTAGTAACCCACCAGACCCCTCACCACCCTGTCAAGTCTATTAGAGTAGTAACCCACCAGACCCCTCATCACCCTGTCAAGTCTTTTAGTAGTAACCCACCAGACCCCTCATCACCCTGTCAAGTCTTTTAGAGTAGTAACCCACCAGACCCCTCACCACCCTATCAAGTCTTTTAGAGCAGTATCACACCAGACCCCTCACCACCCTGTCAAGTCTATTAGAGTAGTAACCCACCAGACCCCTCACCACCCTGTCAAGTCTTTTAGAGTAGTAACCCACCAGACCCCTCACCACCCTGTCAAGTCTATTAGAGTAGTAACCCACCAGACCCCTCACCACCCTGTCAAGTCATTTAGTAGTAACCCACCAGACCCTCGCCACCCTGTCAAGTCTATTAGAGTAGTAACCCACCAGACCCCTCACCACCCTGTCAAGTCTTTTAGTAGTAACCCACCAGACCCCTCACCACCCTGTCAAGTCTTTTAGAGCAGTATCACACCAGACCCCTCACCACCCTGTCAAGTCTATTAGAGTAGTAACCCACCAGACCCCTCACCACCCTGTCAAGTCTATTAGAGTAGTAACCCACCAGACCCCTCATCACCCTGTCAAGTCTATTAGAGTAGTAACCCACCAGACCCCTCACCACCCTGTCAAGTCTATTAGAGTAGTAACCCACCAGACCACTCACCACCCTGTCAAGTCTATTAGAGTAGTACCCCACCAGACCCCTCACCACCCTGTCAAGTCTATTAGAGTAGTAACCCACAAGACCCCTCACCACCCTGTCAGGTCTTTTAGCAGTATCACACCAGACCCCTCACCACCCTGTCAAGTCTTTTAGTTACTAACCTACCAGACCCCTCACCACCCTGTCAAGTCTATTAGAGTGGTAACCCACCAGACCCCTCACCACCCTGTCATGTCTTTTAGTAGTAACACACCAGACCCCTCACCACCCTGTCAAGTATTTTAGTAGTAACCTACCAGACCCCTCACCACCCTGTCAAGTCTATTAGAGTAGTACCCCACCAGACCCTCACCAGCCTGTCAAGTCTTTTAGTAGTACCCCACCAGACCCTCACCAGCCTGTCAAGTCTTTTAGTAGTAACCCACCAGACCCCTCACCACCCTGTCAAGAATTTTAGTAGTAACCATGAAGAGTGGATACTATATAATGCTGTTGGGTTTGTAACCATGAATAGGGGATACTATATAATGTTTTTGGGTCTGGAACCGTGAAGAGGGGATGCTACATAATGTTGTTGGGTCAGGAACCATGAAGATGGGATACTATATAATGTTGTTGGGTAAGAAACCATGAAGAGGGGATATTATATAATGTTGTATGGTCTGTAACCATGAAGATTGGATACTATATAATGTTGTAGGGTATGTAACCATGAAGATTGGATACTATATAATGTTGTAGGGTCTAGAACCATGAAGATTGGATACCTTATAATATTGTTGGGTCTAGATCCATGAAGATGGGATACTATATATTGTTGTTGGGTAAAGAAACCATGAAGTTGGGATACTATATAATGTTGTTTGGTAAGAAACCATGAAGAGGGGACACTATATAATATTGTTGAGTCTGGAATCATGAAGAGTGGATAATATTTAATGTTGTATGGTCTAGAACCATGAAGATGGGATACTATATAATGTTGTTGGGTCTAGAACCATATAGATTGGATACTATATAATGTTGTTGGGTCTGGAACCATGAAGATGGTATACTATATAATGTTGTTGGGTCTAGAACCATATAGATTGGATACTATATAATGTTGTTGGGTCTGTAACCATGAAGATGGGATACTATATATTGTTGTTGGGTGAAGAAACCATGAGGAGGGGATACTATATAATGTTGTTAGGTCTGGAACCATGAAGATGGGATACTATATAATATTGGTGGGTCTGGAACCATGAAGAAGGGATACTATATAATGTTGTTGGGTCTGGAACCATGAAGATGGAATACTATATAATGTTGTATGGTCTGTAACCATGAAGATTGGATACTATATAATGTTGTTGGGTATGTAACCATGAAGAGTGGATACTTTATAATGTTGTTGGGTAAGAAACCATGAGGAGGGGATACTATATAATGTTGTTGGGTCTGTAACCATGAAGAGTGGATACTTTATAATGTTGTTGGGTCTAGAACCATGAAGATGGAATACTATATAATGCTGTTGTGTTTGGAACCATGAAGGGATACTATATAATGTTGATGGGTCTAGAACCATGAAGATGGGATACTATATAATGTTGTTGGGTCTGTAACCATGAAGAGGGGATACTATATAATGTTGATGGGTCTAGAACCATGAAGATGGGATACTATATAATGTTGTTGGGTCTGTAGCCATGAAGAGGGGATACTATGTAATGTTGTTGGGTCTGGAACCATGAGGAGGGGATACTATATAATGTTGTTGGGTCTAGAACCATGAAGATTCAATTCTATATAATGTTATATAATAACTATATATTATACAGTAGAGAACAGTCCTTCTAGACTCCATGTTAGATCAACTATTATACAGTAGAGAGAACAGTCCTTCTGGACTCCATGTTAGATCAACTATTATACAGTAGAGAGAACAGTCCTTCTAGACTCCATATTAGATCAACTATTATACAGTAGAGAACAGTCCTTTTAGTCTCCATGTTAGATCAACTATTATACAGTAGAGAGAACAGTCCTTCTGGACTCCATGTTAGATCAACTATTATACAGTAGAGAACAGTCCTTCTAGACTCCATGTTAGATCAACTATTATACAGTAGAGAGAACAGTCCTTCTAGACTCCATATTAGATCAACTATTATACAGTAGAGTGTAACATTTCCTCTGTGTTTATCCACTCGTATGTTTAGAATAATGATGCTTCTCTGATATCCACCTTGGTTGGGTTCATGCGAGTGACTGATTGACTACATGGGAGGAATCCACACTATCACTGTATAAGCAATTTGCCAGTACACCCAGAACATTGCTCTGGGAACCAAAAGGAGTATCTCAGTTTCAAGGTAAGAAGCCTGGTGTGGTATCAGTCAGTCTAATGCAGGAACTGTCACGACGTCCACCGACGGTGGCTCCTCTGCCTGTTCGGGCGGCGTTCGGCGGTCGTCGTCACCGGCCTATTAGCTTCCACCGATCCTCGTTTCCTTTCTGTTGATTGTTCTATTGTTTGCACCTGTTTTGTGTTTTTATTCTAGGGCTATTTAAGCCGGTCAAGCCCGCCTCCTTTTGTGCGGGCTTGTTTCTCTGTTTTGGTGGACGTTCGTGCATGTCGTCATTTGTGCCCGTGTTCCTGTTTTGAGCGCCTGTTTGTTTGTGCGCCTGCTGTGTGTGGGGCCAGCTTGGTTGCGGTGGTCGGCGGATGCGGACAGAGCTTTCAGTCGTCTGAAGGAGCTGTTCACCAACGCTCCCTTGCTGGTTCATCCGGAACCCTCTTTGGCGTTCATAGTGGAGGTGGATGCGTCTGAGGCTGGTGTTGGAGCCGTGCTATCACAGCGCTCGGGCACGCCACCGAAACTCCGTCCCTGCGCTTTCTTTTCAAGGAAGCTCGGCCCGGCGGAGCGTGACTATGACGTGGGGGACCGGGAGTTGTTAGTTGTGGTCAGAGCCCTGAAGGTGTGGAGACATTGGCTTGAGGGGCTAAGCACCCTTTCTCATCTGGACTGACCACCGTAATCTGGAGTATATCCGGGCAGCGAGGAGACTGAATCCGCGGCAGGCTAGGTGGGCCATGTTTTTTACCCGCTTTCAGTTTAAGATCTCCTATAGGCCAGGTTCCCAGAATACTAAGGCCGACGCGCTGTCCGTCTCAATGACACCGAGGAGCGGTCCATCGAGCCTACTCCCATCCTTCCTGCTTCATGTCTGGTGGCACCGGTGGTATGGGAGGTGGACGCGGACATCAAGCGGGCACGGCGGTTGGAACCTGCGCCTCCTCAGTGTCCTACAGGTCGCCAGTACGTGCCGTGTACGTGACAAATTGATTCGATGGGCTCATACGCTACCCTCTTCGGGTCATCCTGGTATTGAGAGGACAGTGCGGGGTCTTAGGGGGAAATACTGGTGGCCCACGTTGGCTAAGGACGTGAGGTTTTATGTCTCCTCCTGTTCGGTGTGCGCTCAGAGTAAGGCTCCTAGACACCTGCCTAGAGGGAAGTTACAGCGCCTCCCCGTTCCACAACGGCCGTGGTCTCACCTGTCGGTGGATTTCCTCACGGATCTTCCTCCGTCCCAGGGGAACACCACGATCCTGGTCGTTGTGGATCGGTTCTCTAAGTCCTGTCGTCTCATCCCGTTGCCCGGTCTCCCTACGGCCCTACAGACTGCGGAGGCCCTGTTTACTCACGTCTTCCGGCACTGCGGGGTGCCTGAGGACATCGTTTCTGATCGGGGCCCCCAGTTCGCGTCCCGAGTGTGGAGGGCGTTTATGGAGCGTCTGGGGGTCTCGATTAGCCTGACCTCAGGTTTCCACCCTGAGAGTAATGGGCAGGTGGAGAGAGTGAACCAGGAGGTGGGTAGGTTTCTGCGGTCGTATTGCCAGGACCGGCCCGGGGAGTGGGCGAGGTACGTCCCATGGGCGGAGGTGGCGCAGAACTCACTCCGTCACTCCTCTACCAACATGTCACCATTCCAGTGCGTGTTGGGCTACCAGCCGGTCCTGGCACCATTCCATCAGAGCCAGACTGAAGCTCCTGCGGTGGAGGAGTGGGTGCAGCACTCAAAGGAGACCTGGAGAGCCGTCCAGGAATCATTAAAACAGGCTGGTGGGCTACAGAAGAGGAGCGCTGACCGTCACCGCAGTGAGGCTCTCGACCCGGAACCTGCCCCTCCGCTTGCCCTGCCAGAAGCTGGGGCCGCAGTATGTGGGGCCATTTAAAGTCCTGAGGAGGATAAACGAGGTGTGTTATAGGCTACAGCTTCCATCTTACTACCGCATTAACCCCTCGTTTCATGTGTCTCTCCTCAGGCCGGTGGTAGCTGGTCCCTGCAGGAAGGTGAGGTGCCGGAGGCCCCCTTTGGACATCGAGGGTCCCGGCGTACACAGTCCGCTCCATTCTGGACTCTAGGCACCGGGTGAGGGGCCTGCAGTACCTCGTGGACTGGGAGGGGTATGGTCCGGAGGAGAGGTGCTGGGTACCGGTGACGGATATCTTGGATCCGTCACTACTGGCGGAGTTTCACCGCCTTCACACGGATCGCCCTGCGCCTCGCCCTCCGGGTCGTCCTCGAGGCCGCTGTCGGCGCGCTGCGGGAGCCGCGCGTCAGGAGGGGGGTACTGTCACGACGTCCACCGACGGTGGCTCCTCTGCCTGTTCGGGCGGCGTTCGGCGGTCGTCGTCACCGGCCTATTAGCTGCCACGATCCTCGTTTCCTTTCTGTTGATTGTTATATTGTTTGCACCTGTTTTGTGTTTTTATTCTAGGGCTATTTAAGCCGGTCAAGCCCGCCTCCTTTTGTGCGGGCTTGTTTCTCTGTTTTGGTGGACGTTCGTGCATGTCGTCATTTTGTGCCCGTGTTCCTGTTTTGAGCGCCTGTTTGTTTGTGCGCCTGCTGTGTGTCGGGCGTTGTATTCACATGCCGGAGTAAAGAGGAGCGTTTTTCCCTACACCGTGCTCTCTGCGTCTGACTCCACACCCACCACTTCTAGCTGATCGTGACAGGAACGAATGGTGCTTATATGATTTATATGTGTATCAGAGTAAAGGGTCTCAAATCAAATCAAACTTTATTTGTCACATGTGCAGAATACAACAAGTGTAGACTTTACCGTGAAATGCTTACTTCCAAGCCTTTAACTAACAGGGCAGTCCAAGAAGAGTTAAGAAAAAATATTAACCGAAATCAAAAGTAATAATAATAAAGTAATAACAATACAAATGAACATCATGCTTGTATTGAGTCAGTGAACCTCTACGACTGTGATAATAAAGATTCATTCATTTCCTTTGATTGTGAGTCCTTAGTGGTGAATTTCCACGACAACAGAGAGAACAGTCCATCTGTTATTTATTCATTGTATTGTTATTGCATATGTTTTGTTATTCTTATTATAATGTATAATACATTTGTGTTATATATTGTATTTACTTGACAAGGTAATTTGAATAAGCAGAAAATAAGTTTACGATTGATAGTACTTAGGATAATCCTATTTAGCAGTTCAGAGGGAGTATCCAGGAGGATCCTATTTCTCACAGATCCATCTGTATTTATAGGAACAGTCATAGTCCCACCATGCTCCTGTGTCTGATGACGAGGAGTAGAAATACCCACAGTTCTCAGCTCTACCACCATTAGGCTCTCCACTGTTCCAATACCTGTAGGAGAAACATCACATAGAATCAGACTGTCCACTGTTCCAATACCTGCAGAAGAAACAACACATAGAATCAGGCTGTCCACTGTTCCAATACCTGTAGGAGAAACAACAGATAGAATCAGGCTGTCCACTGGTCCAATACCTGTAGGAGAAACAACACATAGAATCAGACTGTCCACTGTTCCAATACCTGTAGAAGAAACAACAGATAGAATCAGGCTGTCCACTGGTCCAATACCTGTAGGAGAAACAACACATAGAATCAGGCTGTCCACAGTTCCAATACCTGTTGAAGAAACAACACATAGAATCAGGCTTTTCACTGTTCCAATACCTGAAAGGAGAAACAACACATAATCAGACTGTCCACTGTTTCAATACCTGTAGGAGAAACAACACATAGAATCAGACTGTCCACTGTTTCAATACCTGTAGGAGAAACAACACATAGAATCAGACTGTCCACTCTGAACCTTCTACTCCAGACAGTGATGTCAAAGTGACACAGAATTAATTAATGTCTTACTTTGTGGTCAGTGGTGTGTTGTCCACCCATTTCCAGGTCCCCTCAGTAGCAGAGTCAGTCAGACCAATCCAGACATAGTCCCTTCGCCCACATAACCAATTGACTAATGTCTGTCATTGTGGAAGAGATTCAACATTGTTATACATAGCCATTACTGCTCACTGTCTCTCCCTCTCTTTCTCTCTCTGTCTCTGTCTCTCTCTCTCATTTAATTTCAATTCAATTTAAGAGCTTTATTGGCATGGGTAACATATTTTAACATTGCCAAAGCAAGTGAACTAGATAATAAACAAAATCCATATGAACAGTAAACATTACACTTACAAAAGTTCCAAAACAATTAAGACACTTCAAATGTCATATTATGAGCAAGTAGATAATGTACAAAAGGGAAAATAAATAAACATAAACATGGTTGTTTTTATGATGTAGTTTGTTCTTCACTTGTTGACCTTTTTCTTGTGGCAACAGGTCACAAATCTTGCTGCTGTGATGGCGCACTGTGGTATTTCACTCAAAATATATTGGAGTTTATCAAAATTGGTATTTGTGGATCTGTGTAATCTGAGGGGAAATATGTGTCTCTAATATGGTCATACATTTGGCAGGAGGTTAGGAAGTGCACCTCAGTTTCCACCTCATTTTGTGGGCAGAGCCTGTCTTCTCTTGAGAGTCAGGTCTGCCTACGGCGGCCTGTCTCAATAGCAAGGCTATGTTCACAGAGTCTTTACATAGTCAAGGATTTCCTTAAGTTTGGGTCAGTCACAGAGGTCAGGTTTTCTGCCTGTGTACTACTCTCTGTTTAGGGCCAAATAGCATTCTAGTTTTTTTGTTAATTCTTTCCAATGTGTCAAGCAATTATCTTTTTGTTTTCTGATGATTTGGTTGGGTCTAATTGTGTTGCTGTCCTGGGACTCTGTGGGGTCTGTTTGTGTTTGTGAACAGAGCCCCAGGACCAGCTTGCTTAGGGGACTCTTCTCCAGGTTCATCTCTCTGTAGGTGATGGCTTTGTTTTGGAAGGTTTGGGAATCGCTTCCTTTTAGGTGGTTGTAGAATTTAACGACTCTTTTCTGGATTTTGATAATTAGTGGGCATCTGCCTAATTCTGCTCTGCATGCATTATTTTGTGTTTTACATTGTACACAGAGGATATTTTTTAAGAATCTTGTATGCAGAGTCTCAATTTGATGTTTGTCCCATTTTGTCAATTCTTGGTTGGTGAGTGGACCACAGACTTCACAACCACGAAGGGCAATGAGTTCTATAACTGATAAAAAAATTGCCAGATCCTAATGGGTATGTAGAATTTCATGTTCCTTTTGATGGCATAGAAGGCCCTTCTTGCCTTGTCTCTCAGATCGTTCACAGCTTTGTGTAAGTTACCTGTGGCACTGATGTTTAGACCGAGGTATACATAGTTTTTTGTGTGCTCTAGGGCAACGGTGTCTACATGGAATTTGTATTCATAGTCCTGGCAACTGGACCTTTTTTTGAACACCATTATTTTTGTCTTACTGAGATTGTTAGGGCCCAGGTCTGGCAGAATCTGTGCAGAAGATCTAGGTGCTGCTGTTGGCCCTCCTTGGTTGGGGACAGATGCACCAGATCACCAGCAAACAGTAGACATTTGACTTCAGATTCTAGTATGGGGAGGACCGGGGCAGCAGACTGCTCTAATGCCCTCGCCAATTCGATGATGTTGAAGAGGGTGGGGCTTAAGCTGCATATCTCTCTTTCTTTTTTTCCCTCTCTGTCACACACCTGTTTTTCTTGGCTGTTGATGACCACCAGGTCTGCTCTTCTATTTCTGCAGTCCTGTCTGCTCTCCTTCCAGGATTTGGACTCAGTAGAGACGTAGTAACAACTGCTACCAAGCTTCTTCCATCCTTGCGGACACACTATAAGTTAAACATTTCTTGCTTTAGTCACTTTAATACAACACTGAATTAAGTATCAATCAAACACTCAAGGAAGACAGGGCACTAACTAATGGACGGTTTGGAAGTCATAGTTTGTTTCTCACATTTTTCCTTTAATGTAAGTTAAATTGTCTGTTTGTAAGTGACATGTGAACTGATACAGAGACTGTCAAACAGAACAGTCATTAGACAATTTGACTCACCTTTCTGAACTAAAGATTGTTTCAGACGTTCTGTCTCTTTCTGTAGCTGGTCTCTCTCTTTGGTCAGGGTGTTGTAACTTGTCTGTAGCTGGTCTCTCTCTTTGGTCAGGATGTTGTGGCTGGTCTGTAACTGGTCTCCATCTTTGGTCGGGGTGTTGGAACTGGTCAAATGGTTTCTCTCTGTGAAATAATACGATCAATGAACAAGGTAACAGTGGAAATGTTAGTCAGACATTAACAGGGTTGGGGTCAGTTGCATTTCAATTCCAGGCAATTGAGGAAGAACACTGGAACTCTAATTGAATTATCTTCAATGCTTTTCAATGATGAAAATATGGAATTGGAATTGTGTACTTTCTGAATTGAATTGACTGGAATTGAAATGTAATTGAACCCTGGTCGTTACACCACTGATGATAAAGAATGTTTGAGTGAGAACATGTCAAACTCACGGTAGAGTAACAGGCCTATGATCCCAGCCAGTAGGAGAACACACAGCAGCGCCAGACACACTGCAGCCGCTCCAGAGTATCTCTTCCACCACTGACGAAACACTGAAGCACAAATTATTACCATAAGATCTTCCTCTTTATCAGCTTTTTATTTGCGTCTACATTTGTGTTCATTTGAGCTTTGAATCACTGAAGGAAATACACGAGCTTCACGTGAAACAGAACACCAGAACTGAACCTCTTACAGAATATAGTATTGCAGAGTTCAGGCACCGAAAATGACTGCCGACACCTATTTCAATCCAAGTCAAATTTAATTTGTAATTTGCTTCGTAAACAACAGGTTTATTCTAATAGTGAAATGCTGACTTATGGATCCTTTTCCAACAATGTTAAAGATATAACATTGATGTTTGTACCTTTATTTTACTTTATTTTACTTTCCAACACTCTAACCACTAGGCTACCCTACCATAACGAAGAAGAATAACAAGTCTAAATATCATGGCTACAGTGCATTCGGAAAAGTATTCAGACCCCTTGACTTTTTCCACATTATGTTACGTTACAGCCTTATTCTAAAATTGATTAAACAGTTTTTTTCCCCTCATCAATAAACATTGTCTTCATCGATCTACACACCCCATAATTACAAAACAAAAACTGTTTTTTTGTTTTCAGGTCTCTCCAGAGATGTTAGATCGGGTTCAAGTCAGGGCTCTGGCTGGGCCACTCAAGGACATTCATAGACTTGTGCTGTCTTGGCTGTGTGCTTAGGGTTGTTGTCCTGTTGGAAGGTGAACCTTCGCCCAAGTCTGTGGTCCCGAGTGCTCTCAAGCAGGTAATCATCAAGGATCTCTCTGTCCTTTGCTCCGTTCTTCTTTACCTTGATCCTAACTAGTCTCCCAGTCCCTGCCACTGAAAAACATCCCCACAGCATGATGCTGCCACCACCATGCTTCACAGGAGGGATGGTGGCAGGTTTCCTCCAGACGTGACGCTTCGCATTCAGGCCAAAGAGTTCAATCTTAGTTTCATCAGACCAAAGAATATTGTTTCTCATGGTCTGGGAGTCTTTAGGTAGCTGTTGGTAAACTCCAAGCGGGCTGTCATGTGCCTTTTACTGAGGAGTGGCTTCCGTCTGGCCACTCCACCATAAAGGCCTGATTGGTGGAATGCTGTAGAGATGGTTGTCCTTCTGGAAGTTTCTCACATCTCCACAGAGGAACTCTGGAGCTCTGTCAGGGTGACCATCGGGTTCTTGGTCACCTCCCTGACTAAGGCCCTTCTCCCCTGATTGCTCAGTTTCACCAGGCTGACAGATCTAGTAAGAGTCTTGGTGGTTCCAAGCCATTGTGTTCTTGGGGACCTTCAATAATGCAGAAATGTTTGGGTACCCTTCCCCAGATCTGTGCCTCGACAGTCTTTTCTCTGAGCTCTATGGACAAATTCCATATGGCATTGTCAACTGTGGGACCTTATATAGACAGGTGTGTGACTTTTAAATCATGTCCAATCAATTGAATTTACCACAGGTGGACTCCAATCAAGTTGTAGAAACATCTCAAGGATGATCAATGGAAACAGGATGGACCTGAGCTCAATTCAGAGTCTCATAGTGAAGTGTCTGAAAACTTATGTCAATAAGATATTTCTGTATTTAAAATACATTTGCAAAAATGTCTAAAAACCTGTTTTTGCTTTGTCATTATGGGGTTTGGTGATGTCATTATGGGGATTTGTGATGTCGTTGTGGGGTATTGTGATGTCATTATGGGGTATTGTGTGTAGATTGATGAGGATATATATATATTCTTAAAACAAGGATGAGTCAAGGGGTGTGAATACACTGTACAAACAGGGAGTACCAGTACCAAGCCGGTGTGAAGCGGTACGAGGTAATAGAGGTAGCTATGTACAGGGAGTACCAGTACCTGATGATGTGTAGGGGTACAAGGTAATAGAGGTAGCTATGTACAAGGAGTACCAGTACCAAGCCGATGTGTAGGGGTACGAGGTAATTGAGGAAGCTATGTACAGGGAGTATCAGAACCAAGCTGATGTGTAGGGGTACGAGGTAATTGAGGAAGCTATGTACAGGGAGTACCAGTACCAAGCTGATGTGTAGGGGTACGAGGTAATTGAGGTAGCTATGTACAAGGAGTACCAGTACCAAGCCGATGTGTAGGGGTACGAGGTAATTGAGGAAGCTATGTACAGGGAGTAACAGTACCAAGCCGATGTGTAGGGGTACGAGGAAATTGAGGTAGCTATGTACAGGGAGTACCAGTACCTGATGATGTGTAGGGGTACGGGGTAATAGAGGAAGCTATGTACAGGGAGTACCAGTACCAAGCCGATGTGTAGGGGTACGAGGTAATAGAGGTAGCTATGTACAAGGAGTACGAGTACCAAGCCGATGTGTAGGGGTACGAGGTAATAGAGGTAGCTATGTACAGGGAGTACCAGCACCAAGCCGATGTGTAGGGGTACGAGGTAATTGAGGTAGCTATGTACAAGGAGTACCAGTACCAAGCCGATGTGAAGGGGTACGAGGTAATGGAGGTAGCTTTGTACAGGGAGTACAAGTAGGGTACGAGGTATTAGATGTAGCTATGTACAGGGAGTACCAGTAGGGTACGAGGTAATAGAGGTAGCTATGTACAGGGAGTACCAGCACCAAGCCGATGTGAAGCGGTACGAGGTAATAGAGGTAGCTATGTACAGGGAGTACCAGTACCAAGCCGATGTGAAGCGGTACGAGGTAATAGAGGTAGCTATGTACAAGGAGTACGAGTACCAAACCGATGTGTAGGGGTACGAGGTAATAGAGGTAGCTATGTACAGGGAGTACCAGTACCAAGCTGATGTGTAGGGGTACGAGGTAATAGAGGTAGCTATGTACAGGGAGTACCAGTACCTGATGATGTGTAGGGGTACGAGGTAATAGAGGTAGCTATGTACAGGGAGTACCAGTACCAAGCCGATGTGTAGGGGTACGAGGTAATTGAGGAAGCTATGTACAGGGAGTACCAGTACCAAGCTGATGTGTAGGGGTACGAGGTAATAGAGGTAGCTATGTACAAGGAGTACCAGTACCAAGCCGACGTGTAGGGGTACGAGGTAATAGAGGATGCTATGTACAGGGAGTAACAGTACCAAGCCGATGTGTAGGGGTACGAGGAAATTGAGGTAGCTATGTACAGGGAGTACCAGTACCTGATGATGTGTAGGGGTACGAGGTAATATAGGTAGCTATGTACAAGGAGTACGAGTACCAAGCCGATGTGTAGGGGTACGAGGTAATAGAGGTAGCTATGTACAGGGAGTACCAGCACCAAGCCGATGTGTAGGGGTACGAGGTAATTGAGGTAGCTATGTACAAGGAGTACCAGTACCAAGCCGATGTGAAGGGGTACGAGGTAATGGAGGTAGCTTTGTACAGGGAGTACCAGTAGGGTACGAGGTAATAGAGGTAGCTATGTACAGGGAGTACCAGTACCAAGCTGATGTGAAGCTGTACGAGGTAATTGAGGTAGCTATGTACAGGGAGTACCAGTACCAAGCCGATGTGTAGGGGTACGAGGTAATTGAGGAAGCTATGTACAGGGAGTACCAGTACCATGCAGATGTGTAGGGGTACGAGGAAATTGAGGTAGCTATGTACAGGGAGTACCAGTACCTGATGATGTGTTGGGGTACGAGGTAAGGGAAGACCCCCATGAAATGGACAAAAATGAATGGCAACATATTGCCATTGGAACAAACATACACACGATGGAAAAGAGTGCCCTATGGACGCCATTTCAATCATTTCTTATGGCAAACGGCATATGGCAAATGCCAAGTGTAATAACTCAAAATTACTATAGGTGGCGAGCGCGTTCCAACGGGGCAAAACATATTGCAAATGTACATGAAGACAAGACCCAAGGGTCAAATTTTGACATTTCAAAAATATCAAAATAACTACACCCCTAAAAAGTGCTTTCTGGGCGTTTTTAGCGATTCTAACGATTTTTGTTATAATCTCACGTATAGAAGATGTGTATAAACATACCCTTGTCTAATTTTAATAAAGTTATTTTTATTAACTTTTTTATTGTCCATAAGGCCTATGTGTTGTCCATTTGCAATATGTTACCATAGGAAGTCAAAAGTCAATGTCCATTTGCAATATGTTTTGTCCATTTGCAATATGTTACCATAGGAAGTCAAAAGTCATGATGTTATGTCCATTTACATATATTGTCATAGGAAGTCGGCTTCCGAACCCAAAAGTCAGTGAGCAATGTCCAAATGGTATTTAAACTGACAAAATGATATATATCACTATGTTAAGCCCTCAATCATCCTATAGGGTCTATTTTTTGAAAAACGTCCAAAATGACCAGGGGTGCCTACATTGGGATGGCCACAGGTGGAGGTGCTCCCTAACCAGCCATGGATACCTTGCACCCTCCTAAATACATTAATATTTAAAATATGCTCATGGTTACCCGTTTCAATTACCAGGTACACGGTTGTCAATTTGCAATGTCTTACAATGGGCATTTACCCTCACAAATTTGACAGGCTCCGAAATACTGCAGAAATGCCAAATTGACTGGCCCATTGAACTCGGGATGGCCGGGAAGTGATCATGGTTCCTCTCCATCGCTCGTTGGTGTTGATTTCAACATGTCAAATTCGTGACGTTAAAAGCCCATTGAAACATATTGCAAATGTACAGTGAAACATATTGCAAATGTACAGTACATTTACCAGGTCCATATTTTCAAAAGGGTTTTAAATGACTTTAGGGGGATGGTCCAGGATCTTTATGGGAGTATCCCACTATGGCCCTAAGTCAGTGGGAGAAGCCCCTGCTCATTTATGGAGTTCTTTCAATTTTAAAAAAGTTGAAAGGCTGAGTGAATCATCTCCTGAGATGATGTTAATGCCACCTTCCCTGAAAGCTTATTTTGTCAATAATGCATTTAGGGGGGTGCAGTGCCTCCAGGATCCGTATGGGAGCATCCCACTATGGCCCTAAGTCAGTCCACACTTTCCTCCATTGCTTTGAATGGCTGTGCAACTGGTATTTTTTTCCAGGTTACCAGGTCAATTTTTCTAAATTGTGTTAAATGACTTTAGGGGGCTGCTCCTGGTCCATCATCCGTATGTGAGCATCCCACTATGGCCCTAAGTCAGTGGGAGAAGCCCCTGCTGATTTATGGAGGTTTTCAAAAAAAAAGTCCACACTCTCTTCCATTGCTTTGTACAGTACATTTGCAATATGTTTCACTGTACATTTGCAATATGTTTCAATGGGCTGTTAACATCACGAATATGACAAGCTCTAAAATCCTGCAGGAATGGCCAATTGACTGCCCGTTGATCTCGGGATGGCCAGGATTGATAGTGGTACCTGTCCATAGCTCGTTGGTGTTGATTTCAACATGTCAAAAAAAAGCCCATTGAAACATATTGCAAATGTACAGTGAAACATATTGCAAAATGTACAGTACATTTGCAATATGTTTCAATGGGCTGTTAACATCACGAATATGACAAGCTCTAAAATACTTCAGGAATGGTCAATTGACTGCCCGTTGATCTCGGGATGGCCAGGATTGATAGTGGTACCTGTCCATAGCTCGTTGGTGTTGATTTCAACATGTCAAAAAAAAGCCCATTGAAACATATTGCAAATGTACAGTGAAACATATTGCAAATGTACAGTACATTTGCAATATGTTTCAATGGGCTGTTAACATCACGAATATGACAAGCTCTAAAATCCTGCAGGAATTGCCAATTGACTGCCCATTGATCTCAGGATGGCCAGGATGGGTAGTGGTACCTGTTCATCACTCGTTGGTGTTGATTTCAACATGTCAAATTCGTGATGTTAATAGCCCATTGAAACATATTGCAAATGTACAGTGAAACATATTGCAAATGTACAGTACATTTGCAATATGTTTCAATGGGCTGTTAACATCACGAATATGACAAGCTCTAAAATCCTTCAGGAACATCCAATTGACTGCCCGTTGATCTCAGGATGGCCAGGATTGATAGTGGTACCTGTTCATCGCTCGTTGGTGTTGATTTTTAAAAGCCCATTGAAACATATTGCAAATGTACAGTGAATTATATTGCAAATGTACAGTACATTTGCAATATGTTTCAATGGGCTGTTAACATCACGAATATGACAAGCTCTAAAATCCTGCAGGAATGGCCAATTGACTGCCCGTTGATCTCGGGATGGCCAGGATTGATAGTGGTACCTGTCCATAGCTCGTTGGTGTTGATTTCAACATGTCAAAAAAAAGCCCATTGAAACATATTGCAAATGTACAGTGAAACATATTGCAAATGTACAGTACATTTGCAATATGTTTCAATGGGCTGTTAACATCACGAATATGACAAGCTCTAAAATCCTGCAGGAATTGCCAATTGACTGCCCATTGATCTCAGGATGGCCAGGATGGGTAGTGGTACCTGTTCATCACTCGTTGGTGTTGATTTCAACATGTCAAATTCGTGATGTTAATAGCCCATTGAAACATATTGCAAATGTACAGTGAAACATATTGCAAATGTACAGTACATTTGCAATATGTTTCAATGGGCTGTTAACATCACGAATATGACAAGCTCTAAAATCCTTCAGGAACATCCAATTGACTGCCCGTTGATCTCAGGATGGCCAGGATTGATAGTGGTACCTGTTCATCGCTCGTTGGTGTTGATTTTTAAAGCCCATTGAAACATATTGCAAATGTACAGTGAATTATATTGCAAATGTACAGTACATTTGCAATATGTTTCAATGGGCTGTTAACATCACGAATATGACAAGCTCTAAAATCCTGCAGGAATGGCCAATTGACTGCCCGTTGATCTCGGGATGGCCAGGATTGATAGTGGTACCTGTCCATAGCTCGTTGGTGTTGATTTCAACATGTCAAATTCGTGATGTTAAAAGCCCATTGAAACATATTGCAAATGTACAGTGAAACATATTGCAAATGTACAGTACATTTGCAATATGTTTCAATGGGCTGTTAACATCACGAATATGACAAGCTCTAAAATACTGCAGGAAAGCCCAATTGACTGCCCGTTGATCTAAGGATGGCCAGAATTGATAGTGGTACCTGTCCATAGCTCGTTGGTGTTGATTTCAACATGTCATATTCGTGATGTTAAAAGCCCATTGAAACATATTGCAAATGTACAGTGAAACATATTGCAAATGTACAGTACATTTGCAATATGTTTCAATGGGCTTTTAACATCACGAATATGACAAGCTCTAAAATACTGCAGGAAAGCCCAATTGACTGACCGTTGATCTCAGGATGGCCGGGCTTGACGGTTTTAACTTATTGCAAATGGACAAAAGTCTGCCATAAAGTCACTATAATGAAAACGTAAAACACCTAGTTACATTCTAGTTGCGGGTCCAGTTCGACGTTATGTGTCGGCCTATCTGAGGCGACCCCAAATCCCGAGTTTCGCTCGATAGGTCATTCGAGCCCGAGCAGCGACCTTAATTGGTGCTGAAAATCCCACGTTTTCCGGGCGTTGCTATGGGGTCCTTGAATGAGCTATCGGACAGAAACGTTAGGGTCCGTCTCTATGGGCCGAGGCGGTTCTAATGCACCTAACCTTGTGTCTCTGGGACTTTTAGAAATTTTGTCATTTTCGTGATGTAAAAATGAATTGAAAATATTGCAAATGTACAAGGCTGTTTCTCGGCCTGTGAACCTTCTAGAGCCCCATAACTCACCGTGCACTATCGACATAAGCTCTAGAAAAGGGTTCTTAAGTTTCAGAGCTCTAGGTCTGACGGTTCTTTAATAGTTCGAACGAAAGTAACTATTGCAGGCATTGTGTGTCTGTAAGCCCCAAACTATGTCACTCCCCATGGACTGTGTGCATGTGTGAGTTTTTCAAGGGATTCTGATGGGAGAAATGACTGATTTACAGTTCATGAGGGTTGCCTAATCACACATATGAAGTTTTGGAAAGATGTGACCTTTTTAACCCTTCGAAACAGACCCTGAGACCCCAATTTAAGGCACTTCCGGTTGTCACAGAAATCTGTAGGTAGACACATATCCTCATTGGGGTAGGCTTTAACAGAATCCTGAGTTTTAAGTCTGTAAGTTAAGAACTGACTGATTAACACAGGTTTGAAAGTCTGTTTTTCACCAACAGCAGGTTGGGTACTGTAAAACACCTTTAGGGTGATTTTAACCACTTCCGGTTGCTCCAGGAAGCTTAGAATCAACACAGGTAGACCTCATAGTGGCCTGATGGATTGCCATCAAAGACAGGTTCATAAGGCATTCATAACCCACATAGGCACCAGGTTGAATTTAGGCGAGCAGGCAATGTATTCCTATGGGGAGAGATGTCATAGCAAACGGTTTGATGTAAATACCCTGTTTTCACTGTTAAGGGTTAATGCCACATGGTCACGGTTAGGCTTGCGCAGATCGGGAGGTCCTAAGGAACGTTCCATAAGTCGAATCGGGCTTCTAACCCAAACGGTTCTGCCGCTGTCACCCAAAAGCAGCTGAAATTTAGGGCCAGGCTTCATTTTGGGCCTACTTTTTGGCATGGTTGCTGCGGTCAGACCGAGTGAGCTACGGTCAAGCGGGGCATCTCGTTGAACTCGGCAAGGCCTAGAGACTATGGTGATGCCATTGCAGGCCCTTTGTGTCTTTAAGACCCACACTGTGTCACTCCATCCCATATCTGTGTTTGTGTGTGTCTGTGAGGGTTTTCTTGTAAATCTGATGGGAGAAATGACCCATTTACAGTTCATGAGGGTTGCCTAATCACACATATGAAGTTTTGTAAAGATGTGACCTTTTTAACCCTCGAAACAGCACCTATGACCCCTATTTAAAGCACTTCCGGTTGTCACAGGAAGCTGTAGGTAGACACATATCCTCATTGGGGTAGGCTTTAACAGAATCCTGAGTTTTAAGTCTGTAAGTTAAGAACTGACTGATTTACACAGGGTTGAAAGTCTGTTTTTCACTAACTGCAGGTTGGGTCTATCAAAACACCTTTAGGGTGATTTTTACCACTTCCGGTTGCTCCAAGAAGCTTAGAATCAACACAGGTAGACCTCATAGTGGCCTGATAGATTGCTATCGAAGACAGGTTCATATGGCATTCATAACCCACATAGGCACCAGGTTGAATTTAGGCGTGCAGGCAATGTATTCCTATGGGGAGAGATGTCATAGCAAACTGTTAGATGAAAATACCCTGTTTTTACTGTTAAAGGTTAATGCCACACAGTCACGGTTAGGCTTCCTCAGATTGGGAGGACCTTAGGAACATTCCTGAAGTTGAATTGTGCTTCTAACCCAAACGGGTCTGCCGCTGTCACCCAAAATCAGCTGACATTTAGGGCCAGGCTTCATTTTGGGCCTACTTTTTTGCACAGTCTATGAGGTCAGAGCGAGCTACAGTCAAGTGGGGCGTCTCGTTGAACTCGGCACGGCCTAGAGACTATGGTGATGCCCTTTTTAGTGTTGATTTCAGTCTGTCATTTTGGTGATGTTTCAGCCCTATTCAATCATATTGCAAATGTACAAAAGTCAGCGAGCAAGTCAGCGTCAATCAATCAATTAGATATCATTCTGACACCAAACTGATAAAAACTGACACCAAACCCACTTTTTCCATCTCATTTAGAAGCCAACAATCACATATATCAGGGCAGGCTCAAAATTCTGTTTAAATCATAGTAAAAATGAATTGAAAATATTGCAAATGTACGAGGCTGTTTCTCGGCCTGAAAACCTTCTAGAGCCCCGTAGCTCACCGTGGACGATCGACTAAAGGTCTAGAATGGGTTTCTAAAGTTTCAGAGCTCTAGGTCTGATGGTTCTTTAATAGTTCGAACAAAAGTAACTATTGCAGGCAGTGTCTGTCTGTAAGCCCCTCACTGTGTCATTCCCCATTGACTGTGTGTGTGTGTGATTTCAGAAAATCACAGAAAATCACAGAAATCACGTAGAGCTCCGAAACCCACTTTAACGGATTCGTCTGAACACGCAGCAACTGGATCCATAACTTTTTTGGGGAAAAAAAATATTTTTCTCAACATTACGAATTGGACATTTGAATATGAATCGAAAATTAAAAGAGATAAATGTCTGGTTCTTTTTTTCCTTACACCGTAGGTTCATGTACTTTGATGTAAAGCTGTCAAATTAGTGCTCTATTTCCATTTTTCACCTTTAATCCAAGAAAATGGGCCTTATCTCAAAAACCGTGAGTCCCTGACGCCATTCTGTTTCGGGGCCAACTGCCCATATGGCCAAACCCATGCCCACCAAGTTTCGTCTTCAAAGTGTTTTCGGTTTAGGAGAAAAGCCAGGTCAATTAGGTGTATGTTTTGTACATTTGCAATATGAAGGCATTCGCCATCTGGTGGGATTAACATGAAGGGCGGAAAAATGACAAAAATGAATTTATTTTATTAAACGGACATCGAAAGTCAGAGAAAGTTCGCTTGATGACGTCCTGGAAGATTTGGCCCTAGGGCACGCCCGACAAGGCCGGCTTATTTTAGAAAAAATTTCGGACGTCTAGTAAGGGAGCGTACATTTGCAATATGCAGTTTCTCATCAAACATACAGCAAATGCCATTCGCGTCCCTTATGTAGGTAATAGATGTAGCTATGTACAGGGAGTACCAGTACCAAGCCGATGTGTAGGGGTACGAGGTAATAGAGGTAGCTATGTAGAGGCAGTACCAGCACCAAGCCGATATGTAGGGGTACGAGGTAATAGAGGTAGCTATGTAAAGGGAGTACCAGTACCAAGCCGATGTGTAGGGGTACGAGGTAATAGAGGTAGCTATGTACATGGAGTACCAGTAGGGTACGAGGTAATAGAGGTAGCTATGTACAGGGAGTACCTGTACCAAGCCGATGTGTAGGGGTACGAGGTAATAGAGGTAGCTATGTACACAGAGTACCAGTACCAAGCCGATGTGTAGGGGTACGAGGTAATTGAGGTAGCTAAGCACAGGGAGTAACAGTACCTGATTATGTGTAGGGGTACGTGGTAATATAGGTAGCTATGTACAGGGAGTAACAGTACCAAGCCGATGTGTAGGGGTACGAGGTATTTGAAGTAGCTTTGTACAGGGAGTAACAGTACCAAGCCGATGTGAAGAGGTACGAGGAAAGTGAGGTAGCTAAGTACAGGGAGTAACAATACCTGATGATGTGTAGGGGTACGAGGTAATAGAGGTAGCTATGTACAAGGAGTACCAGTACCAAGCCGATGTGAAGGGGTACGAGGTAATTGAGGTAGCTAAGTACAGGGAATAACATTACCTGATGATGTGTAGCGGTACGAGTTAATAGAGGTAGCTATGTACAGGGAGTACCAGCACCAAGCCGATGTGTAGGGGTACGAGGTAATAGAGGTAGCTATGTACAGGGAGTACCAGCACCAAGCCGATCTGTAGGGGTACGAGGTAATAGAGGTAGCTATGTACAGGGAGTACCAGTACCAAGCCGATGTGAAGGGGTACGAGGTAATTGAGGTAGCTAAGTACAGGGAATAACATTACCTGATGATGTGTAGCGGTACGAGGTAATTGAGGTAGCTATGTACAGGGAGTACCAGTAACAAGCCGATGTGTAGGGGTACGAGGTAATATAGGTAGCTATGTACAGGGAGTACCAGTACCAGGCTGATCTGTAGGGGTACGAGGTAATAGAGGTAGCTATGTACAGGGAGTACCAGTACCAAGCCGATGTGTAGGGGTACGAGGTAATAGAGGTAGCTATGTACAGGGAGTACAAGTACCTGATGATGTGTAGGGGTACAAGGTAATAGAGGTAGCTATGTACAGGGAGTACCAGTAAGGTACGAGGTAATAGAGGTAGCTATGTACAAGGAGTACCAGTAGGGTACAAGGTAATAGAGGTAGCTATGTACAGGGAGTACAAGGTACCAAGCCGATGTGTAGGGGTACGAGGTAATTGAGGTAGCAATGTACAGGGAGTACCAGTACCTGATGATGTGTAGGGGTACGAGGTAATTGAGGTAGCTATGTACAGGGAGTACCAGTAACAAGCCGATGTGTAGGGGTACGAGGTAATATAGGTAGCTATGTACAGGGAGTACCAGTACCAGGCTGATCTGTAGGGGTACGAGGTAATAGAGGTAGCTATGTACAGGGAGTAGCAGTACCAAGCCGATGTGTAGGGGTACGAGGTAATAGAGGTAGCTATGTACAGGGAGTACCAGTACCAAGCCTAGGTGTAGGGGTACGAGGTAAAGGAGGTAGCTATGTACAGGGAGTAACCGTACCTGATGATGTGTAGGGGTACGAGGTAATAGAGGTAGCTATGTACAGGGAGTACCAGTACCAAGCCGATGTGAAGGGGTACGAGGTATTTGAGGTAGCTATGTACAGGGAGAACCAGTACCAAGCCGATGTGTAGGGGTACGAGGTAATAGAGGTAGGTATGTACAGGGAGTACCAGTAGGGTACGAGGTAATAGAGGTCGCTATGTACAGGGAGTACCAGTACCAAGCCGATGTGTAGGGGTACGAGGTAATAGAGGTAGCTATGTACACAGTACCAGTACCAAGCCGATGTGTAGGGAGTGCGAGGAAAGTGAGGTAGCTAAGTACAGGGAGTAACAGTACCTGATGATGTGTAGGGGTACGAGGTAATAGAGGTAGCTATGTACAAGGAGTACCAGTACCAAGCCGATGTGTAGGGGTACGAGGAAAGTGAGGTAGCTAAGTACAGGGAGTAACATTACCTGATGATGTGTAGGGGTAAGAGGTAATAGAGGTAGCTATGTACAAGGAGTACCAGTAGGGTACGAGGTAATAGAGGTAGCTATGTACAGGGAGTAACAGTACCAAGCCGATGTGAAGGGGTATGAGGTAATTGAGGTAGCTATGTAGAGGGAGTACCAGTACCAAGCCGATGTGTAGGGGTACGAGGTAATTGAGGTAGCTATGTACAAGGAGTACCAGTACCAAGCCGATGTGAAGGGGTACGAGGAAAGTGAGGTAGCTAAGTACAGGGAGTAACAGTACCTGATGATGTGTAGGGGTAAGAGGTAATAGAGGTAGCTATGTACAAGGAGTACCAGTTCCAAGCCGATGTGAAGGGGTACGAGGTAATTGAGGTAGCTAAGTACAGGGAGTAACAGTACCTGATGATGTGTAGGGTACGAGGTAATAGAGGTAGCTATGTACAGGGAGTACCAGTAGGGTACGAGGTAATAGAGGTAGCTATGTACAGGGAGTAACAGTACCAAGCCGATGTGAAGGGGTATGAGGTAATTGAGGTAGCTATGTACAGGGAGTACCAGTACCAAGCCGATGTGTAGGGGTACGAGGTAATTGAGGTTGCTATGTACAGGGAGTACCAGTACCAGGCTGATCTATAGGGGTACGAGGTAATAGAGGTAGTTATGTACAGGGAGTACCAGTACCAGGCTGATGTGTTGGGGTACGAGGTAATAGAGGTAGCTATGTACAGGGAGTACCAGTACCAAGCCGATGTGTAGGGGTACGAGGTAATAGAGGTAGCTATGTACAGGCAGTACCAGCACCAAGCCGATATGTAGGGGTACGAGGTAATAGAGGTAGCTATGAGCAGGGAGTACCAGTACCAAGCCGATGTGTAGGGGTACAAGGTAATATAGGTAGCTATGTACAGGGAGTACCAGTACCAGGCTGATCTGTAGGGGTACGAGGTAATAGAGGTAGCTATGTACATGGAGTACCAGTAGGGTACGAGGTAATAGAGGTAGCTATGTACAGGGAGTACCAGTACCAAGCCGATGTGTAGGGGTACGAGGTAATTGAGGTAGCTATGTACACAGAGTACCAGTACCAAGCCGATGTGTAGGGGTACGAGGTAATTGAGGTAGCTAAGTACAGGGAGTAACAGTACCTGATTATGTGTAGGGGTACGTGGTATTATAGGTAGCTATGTACAGGGAGTACCAGTACCAAGCCGATGTGTAGGGGTACGAGGTATTTGAAGTAGCTTTGTACAGGGAGTAACAGTACCAAGCCGATGTGAAGAGGTACGAGGAAAGTGAGGTAGCTAAGTACAGGGAGTAACAGTACCTGATGATGTGTAGGGTTACGAGGTAATAGAGGTAGCTATGGACAATGAGTACCAGTTCCAAGCCGATGTGAAGGGGTACGAGGTAATTGAGGTAGCTAAGTACAGGGAGTAACAGTACCTGATGATGTGTAGCGGTACGAGGTAATAGAGGTAGCTATGTACAGGGAGTACCAGTAGGGTACGAGGTAATTGAGGTATCTATTTACAGGGAGTAACAGTACCAAGCCGATGTGAAGGGGTATGAGGTAATTGAGGTAGCTATGTACAGGGAGTACCAGTACCAAGCCGATGTGTAGGGGTACGAGGTAATATAGGTAGCTATGTACAGGGAGTACCAGTACCAGGCTGATCTGTAGGGGTACGAGGTAATAGAGGTAGCTATGTACAGGGAGAACCAGTACCAAGCCGATGTGTAGGGGTACGAGGTATTTGAAGTAGCTTTGTACAGGGAGTAACAGTACCAAGCCGATGTGAAGAGGTACGAGGAAAGTGAGGTAGCTAAGTACAGGGAGTAACAGTACCTGATGATGTGTAGGGGTACGAGGTAATAGAGGTAGCTATGTACAAGGAGTACCAGTTCCAAGCCGATGTGAAGGGGTACGAGGTAATTGAGGTAGCTAAGTACAGGGAGTAACAGTACCTGATGATGTGTAGCGGTACGAGGTAATAGAGGTAGCTATGTACAGGGATTACCAGTAAGGTACGAGGTAATAGAGGTAGCTATGTACAAGGAGTACCAGTAGGGTACAAGGTAATAGAGGTAGCTATGTACAGGGAGTACAAGGTACCAAGCCGATGTGTAGGGGTACGAGGTAATTGAGGTGGCAATGTACAGGGAGTACCAGTACCTGATGATGTGTAGGGGTACGAGGTAATTGAGGTAGCTTTGTACAGGGAGTACCAGTACCAAGCCTAGGTGTAGGGGTACGAGGTAATAGAGGTAGCTAAGTACAGGGAGTAACCGTACCTGATGATGTGTAGGGGTACGAGGTAATAGAGGTAGCTATGTACAGGGAGTACCAGTACCAAGCCGATGTGAAGGGGTACGAGGTATTTGAGGTAGCTATGTACAGGGAGAACCGGTACCAAGCCGATGTGTAGGGGTACGAGGTAGTAGAGGTAGCTATGTACAGGGAGTACCAGCAGGGTACGAGGTAATAGAGGTCGCTATGTACAGGGAGTACCAGTACCAAGCCGATGTGTAGGGGTACGAGGTAATAGAGGTAGCTATGTACACAGAGTACCAGTACCAAGCCGATGTGTAGGGGTACGAGGAAAGTGAGGTAGCTAAGTACAGGGAGTAACAGTACCTGATGATGTGTAGGGGTACGAGGTAATAGAGGTAGCTATGTACAGGGAGTACCAGTAGTGTACGAGGTAATAGAGGTAGCTATGTACAGGGAGTAACAGTACCAAGCCGATGTGAAGGGGTATGAGGTAATTGAGGTAGCTATGTAGAGGGAGTACCAGTACCAAGCCGATGTGTAGGGGTACGAGGAAATTGAGGTAGCTATGTACAGGGAGTACCAGTACCAGGCTGATCTCTAGGGGTACGCGGTAAGGGAAGACCCCCATGAAATGGACAAAAATGAATGGCAACATATTGCCATTGGAACAAACATACACACGATGGAAAAGAGTGCCCAAATGGACGCCATTTCAATCATTTCTTATGGCAAACGGCATATGGCAAATGCCAAGTGTAATAACTCAAAATTACTATTGGTGGCGAGCGCGTTCCAACGGGGCAAATCATATTGCAAATGTACATGAAGACAAGACCCAAGGGTCAAATTTGGACATTTCAAAAAATATCAAAATACCTACGCCCCTAAAAAGTGCTTTCTGGGCCGTTTTTCGCGATTCTAACGATATGTTTGATAATAACACGTATATAAGATGTGTATAAACATACCGTTGTCTAATTTTATTAATATAGTTTTATTAATTTGTATAAAAAATTTTGGTCCATAAGGCCTATGTTTTGTCCATTTGCAATATGTTACCATAGGAAGTCAAAAGTCAATGTCCATTTGCAATATGTTTTGTCCATTTGCAATATGTTACCATAGGAAGTCAAAAGTCAATGTCCATTTGCAATATGTTTTGTCCATTTGCAATATGTTACCATAGGAAGTCAAAAGTCAATGTCAAAGCCATTTTCATATATCGTCATAGGAAGTCGGCTTCCGAACCCAAAAGTCAGTGAGCAATGTCCAAATGGCATTTAAACTGACAAAATGATATATATCACTATGTTAAGCCCTCAATCGTCCTATAGGGTCTATTTTTGAAAAACGTCCAAAATGACAAGGGGTGCCCCCATTGGGATGGCCACAGGTGGGGTGCTCCCTAACCAGCCAGGGATACCTTGCACCCTCCTAAAGACATTCATATTTAAAATATGCTCATGGTTACCCGTTTCAATTACCAGGTACACGGTTGTCAATTTGCAATGTCTTACAATGGGCATTTACCCTCACAAATTTGACAGGCTCCGAAATACTGCAGAAATGCCCAATTGACTGGCCCATTGAACTCGGGATGGCCGGGAAGTGATCATGATTCCTCTCCATCGCTCGTTGGTGTTGATTTCAACATGTCAAATTTGTGACGTTAAAAGCCCATTGAAACATATTGCAAATGTACAGTGAAACATATTGCAAATGTACAGTACATTTACCAGGTCCATATTTTCAAAAGGGTTTTAAATGACTTTAGGGGGCTGCTCCTGGTCCAGGATCCATATGGGAGCATCCCACTGTGACCCTAAGTCAGTGGGAGAAGCCCCTGCTGATTTATGGAGGTTTTCAAAAAAAAGTCCATACTCTCTTCCATTGCTTTGTACAGTACATTTGCAATATGTTTCACTGTACATTTGCAATTTGTTTCAATGGGCTTTTAACATCACGTATATGACAAGCTCTAAAATCCTGCAGGAATGGCCAATTGACTGCCCGTTGATCTCAGGATGGCCAGGATTGATAGTGGTACCTCTCCATCGCTCGTTGGTGTTGATTTCAGCTTGTCAAATCCGTGATGTTAAAAGCCCATTGAAACATATTGCAAATGTACAGTGTAACATATTGCAAATGTACAGTACATTTGCAATATGTTTCAATGGGCTTTTAACATCACGAATATGACAAGCTCTAAAATACTGCAGGAATGCCCAATTGACTGCCCGTTGATCTAAGGATGGCCAGGATTGATAGTGGTACCTCTCCATCGCTTGTTGGTGTTTATTTCAACATGTCAAATTCGTGATGTTAACAGCCCATTGAAACATATTGCAAATGTACAGTGAAACATATTGCAAATGTACAGTACATTTGCAATATGTTTCAATGGGCTGTTAACATCACGAATATGACAAGCTCTAAAATACTTCAGGAATGGTCAATTGACTGCCTGTTGATCTCGGGATGGCCAGGATTGATAGTGGTACCAGTCCATAGCTCGTTGGTGTTGATTTCAGCGTGTCATATTCGTGATGTTAAAAGCCCATTGAAACATATTGCAAATGTACAGTGAAACATATTGCAAATGTACAGTACATTTGCAATATGTTTCAATGGGCTGTTAACATCACGAATATGACAAGCTCTAAAATACTTCAGGAAAGCCCAATTGACTGCCCGTTGATCTAAGGATGGCCAGGATTGATAGTGGTACCTCTCCATTGCTCATTGGTGTTGATTTCAGCGTGTCATATTCGTGATGTTAAAAGCCCATTGAAACATATTGCAAATGTACAGTGAAACATATTGCAAATGTACAGTACATTTGCAATATGTTTCAATGGGCTGTTAACATCACGAATATGACAAGCTCTAAAATCCTGCAGGAATGGCCAATTGACTGCCCATTTACCTCAGGATGGCCAGTATTGATAGTGGTACCTGTTCATCACTCGTTGTTGTTGATTTCAACATGTCAAATTCGTGATGTTAATAGCCCATTGAAACATATTGCAAATGTACAGTGAAACATATTGCAAATGTACAGTACATTTGCAATATGTTTCAATGGACTGTTAACATCACGAATATGACAAGCTCTAAAATCCTGCAGGAATTGCCAATTGACTGCCCATTGATCTCAGGATGGCCAGGATTGATAGTGGTACCTGTTCATCGCTCGTTGGTGTTGATTTCAACATGTCAAATTTGTGATGTTAAAAGCCCATTGAAACATATTGCAAATGTACAGTGAAACATATTACAAATGTACAGTACATTTGCAATATGTTTCAATGGGCTTTTAACATCACGAATATGACAAGCTCTAAAATATTGCAGGAAAGCCCAATTGACTGCCCGTTGATCTCAGGATGGCCGGGCTTGACGGTTTTAACTTATTGCAAATGGACAAAAGTCTGCCATAAAGTCACTATAATGAAAACGTAAAACACCTGAGTTACGTTCTAGTTGCGGGTCCAGTTCGGCGTTATGTGTCGGCCTATCTGAGGCGACCCCAAATCCCGAGTTTCGGCTCGATAGGTCATTCAGAGCCCGAGCAGCGACCTTAATTGGTGCTGAAAATCCACGTTTTCCGGGCGTTGCTATGGGGTCCTTGAATGAGCTATCGGACAGAAACGTTAGGGTCCGTCTCTATGGGCCGAGGCGGTTCTAATGCACCTAGCCTTGTGTCTCTGGGACTTTTAGAAATTTTGTAATTTTCGTGATGTAAAAATGAATTGAAAATATTGCAAATGTACAAGGCTGTTTCTCGGCCTGTGAACCTTCTAGAGCCCCGTAACTCACCGTGCACTATCGACATAAGCTCTAGAAAAGGGTTCTAAAGTTTCAGAGCTCTAGGTCTGACGGTTCTTTAATAGTTCGAACGAAAGTAACTATTGCAGGCAGTGTGTGTCTGTAAGCCCCACACTATGTCACTCCCCATGGACTGTGTGCATGTGTGAGTTTTTCAAGGGATTCTGATGGGAGAAATGACTGATTTACAGTTCATTGGGGTTGCCTAATCACACATGTGAAGTTTTGGAAAGATGTGACCTTTTTAACCCTTCGAAACAGCACCTATGACCCCTATTTAAAGCACTTCCGGTTGTCACAGGAAGCTGTAGGTACACACATATACTCATTGGGGTAGGCTTTTACAGAATCCTGAGTTTTAACTCTGTATGTTAAGAACTGACTGATTCACACAGGTTTGAAAGTCTGTTTTTCACCAACAGCAGGTTGGGTACTGTAAAACACCTTTAGGGTGAATTTAACCACTTCCGGTTGCTCCAGGAAGCTTAGAATCAACACAGGTAGACCTCATAGTGGCCTGATGGATTGCCATCGAAGACAGGTTCATAAGACATTCATAACCCACATAGGCACCAGGTTGAATTTAGGCGAGCAGGCAATGTATTCCTATGGGGAGAGATGTCATAGCAAACGGTTTGATGTAAATACCCTGTTTTCACTGTTAAGGGTTAATGCCACAGGGCCACGGTTAGGCTTGCTCAGATCGGGAGGTCCTAAGGAACGTTTCAGAAGTCGAATCGTGCTTCTAACCCAAACGGTTCTGCCGCTGTCACCCAAAAGCAGCTGAAATGTAGGGCCAGGCTTCATTTTGGGCCTACTTTTTGGCACGGTTGCTGCGGTCAGACCGAGTGAGCTACGGTCAAGCGGGGCATCTCGTTGAACTCGGCAAGGCCTAGAAACTATGGTGATGCCATTGCAGGCCCTTTGTGTCTTTAAGACCCACACTGTGTCACTCCATCCCAGCTATGTGTTTGTGTGTGTGTGTGGGAGTTGTCCTGTAAATCTGATGGGAGAAATGACTCATTTACAGTTCATGAGGGTTGCCTAATCACACATATGAAGTTTTGGAAAGATGTGACCTTTTTAACCCTTCGAAACAGCAACTATGACCACTATTTAAAGCACTTCCGGTTGTCACAGGAAGCTGTAGGTAGACACATATCCTCATTGGGGTATGCTTTAACAGAATCCTGAGTTTTAAGTCTTTAGGTTAAGAACTGACTGATTTACACAGGGTTGAAAGTCTGTTTTTCACAAACTGCAGGTTGGGTCTATCAAAACACCTTTAGGGTGATTTTTACCACTTCCGGTTGCTCCAGGAAGCTTAGAATCAACACGGGTAGACCTCATAGTGGTCTGATAGATTGCTATCGAAGACAGGTTCATAAGACATTCATAACCCACATAGGCACCAGGTTGAAGTTAGGGGAGCAGGCAATGTATTCCTATGGGGAGAGATTTCATAGCAAACGGTTTGATGTAAATACCCTGTTTTCACTGGTATGGGTTAATGCCACACAGTCACGGTTAGGCTTGCTCAGATCGGGAGGACCTTAGAAACATTCCTGAAGTTGAATTGTGCTTCTAACCCAAACGGGTCTGCCGCTGTCACCCAAAATTAGCTGACATTTAGGGCCAGGCTTCATTTTGCGCCTACTTTTTTGCACGGTCTATGAGGTCAGAGCGAGCTACAGTCAAGTGGGGCGTCTCGTTGAACTCGGCACGGCCTAGAGACTATGGTGATGCCCTTTTTAGTGTTGATTTCAGTCTGTCATTTTGGTGATGTTTCAGCCCTATTCAATCATATTGCAAATGTACAAAAGTCAGCGAGCAAGTCAGCGTCAATCAATCAATTAGATATCATTCTGACACCAAACTGATAAAAACTGACACCAAACCCACTTTTTCCATCTCATTTAGAAGCCAACAATCACATATATCAGGGCAGGCTCAAAATTCTGTTTAAATCATAGTAAAAATGTAAAACACCTAGTTACGTTCTAGCTGCGGGTCCAGTTCTGACATTATGTGTCGGCCTAGCTGAGGCGACCCCGAATCTCGAGTTTCGGCTCGATAGGTCATTTGGAGTCCGAGCAGCGACCTTAATTGGTGCTGAAAATCCATGTTTTTCGGGGCGTTGCTACGGTGTCCTTGAATGAGCTATCGGACAGAAACGTTAGGGTCCGTCTCTATGGGCTGAGGCGGTTCTAATGCACCTAGCCTTGTGACTCTGGGACTTTTAGAAATTTTGTCATTTTCGTGATGTAAAAATTAATTGAAAATATTGCAAATGTACAAGGCTGTTTCTCGGCCTGAAAACCTTCTAGAGCCCCTTAGCTCACCGTGCACGATCGACTAAAGGTCTAGAATGGGTTTCTAAAGTTTCAGAGCTCTAGGTCTGACGGAAACAGAGCTTTTGATGAGTATGGAACACTTGTATATTGGTGGATGTCTAATAATTCAAATATCGAAATTTGAATTTCGCGCTTTACCTTTTTACCTGGTAGTGACGGGATGAGCCCGCTAGGGACCCACTGGATACTGACTGGTTAACATGAAGGGCGGAAAAATGACAAAAATGAATTTATTTTATTAAACGGACATCGAAAGTCCGAGAAAGTTCGTTTGATGACTTCCTGGAAGATTTGGCCCTAGGGCACGGCCCGACGGCGTCGGCTTATTTTAGAAACAATTTCGGACGTCTAGTAAGGGAGCGTACATTTGCAATATGCAGTTTCTCATCAAACATACAGCAAATGCCAACCTCGTCCCTTATGTAGGTAATAGAGGTAGCTATGTACAGGGAGTACCAGTACCAGGCTGATGTGTTGGGGTACGAGGTAATAGAGGTAGCTATGTACAGGGAGTACCAGCACCAAGCCGATGTGTAGGGGTACGAGGTAATAGAGGTAGCTATGTACAGGGAGTACCAGCACCAAGCCGATGTGTAGGGGTACGAGGTAATAGAGGTAGATATGTACAGGGAGTACCAGTACCAAGCCGATGTGTAGGGGTACGAGGTAATAGAGGTAGCTATGTACAGGGAGTACAAGTACCTGATGATGTGTAGGGGTACAAGGTAATAGAGGTAGCTATGTACAGGGAGTACCAGTAAGGTACGAGGTAATAGAGGTAGCTATGTACAAGGAGTACCAGTAGGGTACAAGGTAATAGAGGTAGCTATGTACAGGGAGTACAAGGTACCAAGCCGATGTGTAGGGGTACGAGGTAATTGAGGTAGCAATGTACAGGGAGTACCAGTACCTGATGATGTGTAGGGGTACGAGGTAATTGAGGTAGCTATGTACAGGGAGTACCAGTACCAAGCCTAGGTGTAGGGGTACGAGGTAATAGAGGTAGCTATGTACAGGGAGTAACCGTACCTGATGATGTGTAGGGGTACGAGGTAATAGAGGTACCTATGTACAGGGAGTACCAGTACCAAGCCGATGTGAAGGGGTACGAGGTATTTGAGGTAGCTATGTACAGGGAGAACCATTACCAAGCCGATGTGTAGGGGTACGAGGTAATAGAGGTAGCTATGTACAGGGAGTACCAGTAGGGTACGAGGTAATAGAGGTAGCTATATACAGGGAGTACCAGTACCAAGCCGATGTGTAGGGGTACGAGGTAATAGAGGTAGCTATGTACACAGAGTACCAGTACCAAGCCGATGTGTAGGGGTACGAGGTAATTGAGGTAGCTAAGTTCAGGGAGTAACAGTACCTGATGATGTGTAGGGGTACGAGGTAATAGAGGTAGCTACGTACAAGGAGTACCAGTACCAAGCCGATGTGAAGGGGTACGAGGTAATTGAGGTAGCTAAGTACAGGGAGTAACAGTACCTGATGATGTGTAGGGGTACGAGGTAATAGAGGTAGCTATGTACAAGGAGTACCAGTACCAAGCCGATGTGAAGGGGTATGAGGTAATTGAGGTAGCTAAGTACAGGGAGTAACAGTACCTGATGATGTGTAGGGGTACGAGGTAATATAGGTAGCTATGTACAGGGAGTAACAGTACCAAGCCGATGTGTAGGGGTACGAGGTATTTGAAGTAGCTTTGTACAGGGAGTAACAGTACCAAGCCGATGTGAAGAGGTACGAGGAAAGTGAGGTAGCTAAGTACAGGGAGTAACAGTACCTGATGATGTGTAGGGGTACGAGGTAATAGAGGTAGCTATGTACAAGGAGTACCAGTACCAAGCCGATGTGAAGGGGTACGAGGTAGTTGAGGTAGCTAAGTACAGGGAGTAACAGTACCTGATGATGTGTAGGGGTACGAGGTAATAGAGGTAGCTAAGTACAGGGAGTACCAGTAGGGTACGAGGTAATAGAGGTAGCTATGTACAGGGAGTAACAGTACCTGACGATGTGTAGGGGTACGAGGTATTTGAGGTAGCTTTGTACATTGCCATCAGAATAGTGCCTTTTTCCACATTTTGTTGTTACAGCCTGAATTTTAAATGATGTTTTGTCACTGACCTACACACAATACCCCATAATGTCAAAGAGGAATTATGTTATTTTTAATATAATATACATATATTTATATATATACCATGTTGTTGTTATGTTGTGTTGCTACCATGCTGTGTTGTCATGTGTTGCTGCCTTGTTATGTTGTTGTCTTAGGTCTCTATTTATGTAATGTTGTGTCTCTCTTGTTGTGATGTGTGTTTTGTCCTAAATTTATATTGTATTACATTTTTGATTTTTTTCCCAGCCCCCATCCCCGCAGCAGGCCTTTTGCCTTTTGGTAGGACGTCATTGTAAATAAGAATTTGTTATTAACTGAATTGCCTAGTTAAATAAAGTTTAATATAAAAATAAAAACCTATTACACTTTGGATGGTGTATCAGTCACTACAAAGATACGGGCCTCCTTTCTAACATAGTTGCCAGAAAGGAAGCAAACAGGGATTCCACCATGAGGCCAATGGTGACTTTAAAACAGTTACAGAGTTTAATGGCTGTGATAGGAGAAAACTGAGGATGGATCAACAACATTGTAGTTTTCTGCTACTAATACTAATCTAATTGACAGAGTGAAAAGGAAGCCTGTACAGGCACTAAAGTAATACTGCAAAAAAATGTGGCAAAGCAATTCACTTTTTGTCCTGAATACAAAGTCTTATGTTTGGGGCAAATCCAACACAACACATTACTGAGTACCACTCTCCATATTTTCAATCATAGTGGTGGCTGCATCATGTTATGGGTATGCTTGTAATCGTTAAGGACTGGGGAGTTTTTCAGGATAAAAAAGAAACGGAATGGAGCTAAGCACAGTCAAAATCCTAGAGGAAAACCTGGTTCAGTTTGAATTCCACCAGACACTGGGAGATGAATTCACCTTTCAGTAGGACAATAACCTACAACACAAGGCCAAATCTACACTGGAATTTGCAGAGTTACAGTTTTGACTTAAATCTGCTTGAACGTCTATGGTAACACTTGATAATGGTTGTCTAGCAATGATCAACAACCAATTTGACAGAGCTTGAAGAATTTTGTAAAGAATAATGGCCAAATATTGTACAATCCAGGTGTACAAAGCTCTTAGAGACTTACCCAGAGACTCAAAGCTGTAATCGCTTCCAAAGGTGATTCTAACATGTATTGACTCAGGGTTGCGAATATTGATGTGAATGAGAAATGTCTGTGTTTATGTGTGTGTGTGTGTGTGTGTGTGTGTGTGTGTTTGTTTGTTTGTAGATTCTGGTGTGTGTGCATAGAGTCAGTGTAGGAAAGTTGTTGGGGTGTGTGTGTGTGTGTGTCGGGGTGTAAGTGTGTGTCAGTGTCAAGCACAATACCAGGATAAACTGTTACCTGAATATTGATCACCAGCTCCATCCTTCTTGCGGGGCTTCATTGGTCTTTCATTGGTGTATATTTCATCATCAAAATCCATGGTCTTTATTATATTCGTTTTTTTGCCTTTAAATCCATCGTTGTTTTCATAGATTGCCTCTGGCATCTTTACACA
This sequence comes from Brachymystax lenok tsinlingensis, assembly GCA_030435695.1. Taxonomy (NCBI): domain Eukaryota; kingdom Metazoa; phylum Chordata; class Actinopteri; order Salmoniformes; family Salmonidae; genus Brachymystax; species Brachymystax lenok. Next base: position 28,692,482 of record CM059810.1, read on the forward strand.
ACTGTGCTCAATTGCAGTAACTTCTACTGTTGTGACTTCTAATGTTGTAACTTCTACTCTTGTAACTTCGACTGTTGTAACGTCTGCTGATATCTCAGTTGTAGGTTTGTGTCTGTTCTCTGCACCCCTGGATCCTCTGTGTGCCTCAGCCTGATGTCAGAGACAGTTTTAACTGTCAACCTCATTAAAGGGGAAACTGTCTAACCAATAGAATGACACTAACCACCACCACGTGACTCCAGACTTATTTTCTGAGAACCATGTTTGTTTACCACAGTGTAGATTAGTTTGTATATTTAGTTTCTGTTAGTTTACCACAGTGTAGATTAGTGTGTATATTTAGTTTCTATTAGTTTAGTTTACCACAGTGTAGATTAGTTTATATATTTAGTTTCTATTAGTTTAGTTTACTACAGTGTAGATTAGTGTGTATATTTAGTTTCTATTAGTTTAGTGTACCACAGTGTAGATTAGTGTGTATATTTAGTTTCTATTAGTTTAGTTTACCACAGTGTAGATTAGTGTGTATATTTAGTTTCTTTTAGTTTAGTTTACTACAGTGTAGATTAGTTTGTATATTTAGTGTCTATTAGTTTAGTGTACCACAGTGTAGATTAGTTTGTATATTTAGTGTCCGTTAGTTTAGTTTACCACAGTGTAGATTAGTTTATATATTTAGTTTATATTAGTTTAGTTTACCACAGTGTAGATTAGTGTGTATATTTAGTTTCTATTAGTTTAGTTTACCACAGTGTAGATTAGTGTGTATATTTAGTTTATTTTAGTTTACCACAGTGTAGATTAGTGTGTATATTCAGTTTATATTAGTTTACCACAGTGTAGATTAGTTTATATATTTAGTTTCTATTAGTTTAGTTTACCACAGTGTAGATTAGTGTGTATATTTAGTTTATATTAGTTTAGTTTACCACAGTGTAGATTAGTGTGTATATTTAGTTTATATTAGTTTAGTTTAGCACAGTGTAGATTAGTTTGTATATTTAGTTTCTATTAGTTTAGTTTACCACAGTGTAGATTAGTTTGTATATTTAGTTTAGTTTACTACAGTGTTGATTAGTGTGTATATTTAGTTTCTGTTAGTTTAGTTTACCACAGTGTAGATTAGTGTGTATATTTAGTTTATAATAGTTTAGTTTACTACAGTGTAGATTAGTTTGTGTATTTAGTTTCTATTAGTTTAGTTTACCACAGTGTAGATTAGTGTGTATATTTAATATATATTAGTTTAGTTTACTACAGTGTAGATTAGTGTGTATATTTAGTTCATATTAGTTTAGTTTACCACAGTGTAGATTAGTGTGTATATTTAGTTTCTATTAGTTTAGTTTACCACAGTGTAGATTAGTGTGTATATTTAGTTTCTATTAGTTTAGTTTACCACAGTGTAGATTAGTGTGTATATTTAGTTTATATTAGTTTAGTTTACCACAGTGTAGATTAGTGTGTATATTTAGTTTCTATTAGTTTAGTTTACTACAGTGTAGATTAGTGTGTATATTTAGTTTATATTAGTTTAGTGTACCACAGTGTAGATTAGTGTGTATATTTAGTTTCTATTAGTTTAGTGTACCACAGTGTAGATTATTGTGTATATTTAGTTTCTATTAGTTTAGTTTACTACAGTGTAGATTAGTGTGTATATTTAGTTTCTATTAGTTTAGTTTAGTACAGTGTAGATTAGTGTGTATATTTAGTTTATATTAGTTTAGTGTACCACAGTGTAGATTAGTGTGTATATTTAGTTTCTATTAGTTTAGTGTACCACAGTGTAGATTAGTGTGTATATTTAGTTTCTATTAGTTTAGTTTACTACAGTGTAGATTAGTGTGTATATTTAGTTTCTATTAGTTTAGTTTACTACAGTGTAGATTAGTTTGTATATTTAGTTTCTATTAGTTTAGTGTACCACAGTGTAGATTAGTGTGTATATTTAGTTTTTATTAGTTTAGTTTTCCACAGTGTAGATTATTGTGTATATTTAGTTTCTATTAGTTTAGTTTACTACAGTGTAGATTAGTGTGTATATTTAGTTTCTATTAGTTTAGTTTACTACAGTGTAGATTAGTTTGTATATTTAGTTTCTATTAGTTTAGTGTACCACAGTGTAGATTAGTGTGTATATTTAGTTTTTATTAGTTTAGTTTACCACAGTGTAGATTAGGTTGTATATTTAGTTTTTATTAGTTTAGTTTACCACAGTGTAGATTAGTTTGTATATTTAGTGTCCGTTAGTTTAGTTTACTACAGTGTAGATTAGTGTAGTTTTTGTGCTTCATACTTTTAGTAGTATAACCAATTTCGCCTTGCACACCATCGATGGCAATGTAGACTTATTTTCCTCTCTGCTGTCTCAGTGAGAAGAGTTATTCAGAGATATCTATTAGAATGTACAGTATGTCTGCATCTATCTCAGAGGTTTTTCAGTGGTGATGTCATTCACACCATATGAAACTCTGGCGGTCCACTTCCTCTTAAACTTTAAGCAGTGGTTTAAACTGAGACTCTGATGTGATGTTGACACCAGCAGCAGGATGAACCGTAGATAGCTCAATGCAAGATGGTGCACTCACAAAGAATAACTGCTGTCTCCTGTGTGACATGGACACCAGAGAGAATAGTTATTCAGAGAAGTCTCTATCTTTCTCAGAGAGGGCCTGAGGTCTACATGTAATGTGCCATCCAGATTCCTCTCTAAATGTCTAAGATTCACACACATATTCTCTGTCCAGGACTCCAATACCTAAATCAGACTGTCCAGGACTCCCTTCAACACCCGAATCAGACTGCCCAGGACTGCAATACCCGAATCAGACTGTGCAGGACTCCAAGATATAACTGAATCAGACTGTCCAGTTCCCCAAGACATACCTGAATCAGACTGTGCAGGACTCCGATACCGGAATCAGACTGTCCAGGACTCCAAGATTTATACCTGAATCAGACTGTCCAGGACTCCGATACCTGAATCAGACTGTCCAGTTCTCCAAGACATACCTGAATCAGACTGTCCAGGACTCCGATACCTGAATCAGACTGTCCAGTTCTCCAAGACATACCTGAATCAGATTGTCCAGGACTCCGATACCTGAATCAGACTGTCCAGTTCTCCAAGACATACCTGAATCAGACTGTCCAGGACTCCCCCCAATACCTGAATCAGACTGTCCAGGACTCCAATACCCGAATCAGACTGTCCAGTACTCCAATACCTGAATCAGACTGTTCAGGACTCCCCCCAATACCTGAATCAGACTGTCCAGGACTCCCTTCAACACCCGAATCAGACTGCCCAGGACTGCAATACCCGAATCAGACTGCCCAGGACTCCAATACCCGAATCAGACTGTCCAGGTCTCCAATACCCGAATCAGACTGTCCAGGACTCCAATACCTGAATCAGACTGTCCAGGACTCCAATACCTGAATCAGACTGTGCAGGACTCCCTCCAGTACCTGAATCAGACTGTCCAGGCCTCCAGTACCTGAATCAGACTGTTCAGGACTCCAATACCTGAATCAGACTGTTCAGGACTCCAAGACCATAATCGGAGTTCCAAAACCTCTAATAGAATATTCGTTTAGTTTAGTTAGTTTAATTTAGCCTTGCACACCATCGATGGCAATGTAGACTTATTTTCCTCTCTGCTGTCTCAGTGAGAAGAGTTATTCAGAGATATCTATTAGAATGTACAGTATGTCTGCATCTATCTCAGAGGTTTTTCAGTGGTGATGTCATTCACACCATATGAAACTCTGGCGGTCCACTTCCTCTTAAACTTTAAGCAGTGGTTTAAACTGAGACTCTGATGTGATGTTGACACCAGCAGCAGGATGAACAGTAGATAGCTAAATGCAAGATGGTGCACTCACAAAGAATAACTGCTGTCTCCTGTGTGACATGGACACCAGAGAGAATAGTTATTCAGAGAAGTCTCTGTCCTTCTCAGAGAGGGCCTAAGGTCTACATGTAATGTGCCATCCAAATTCTTCTCTAAATGTCTAAGATTATCTCTCTCTCTCTCTCTCTCTCTCTCTCTCTCTCTCTCTCTCTCTCTCTCTCTCTCTCTCTACACTCAGGTTAATTATTCTGGGTATAATGTCAAATTACATAGCCTAGTGGGCTTCTTCACAACATGATCTGTATCTACCATGTAACATACTGTATCTACCATGTAACATACTGTATCTACCATGTAACATACTGTATTATAACATACTGTATCTACCATATAACATACTGTATTGTAACATACTGTATCTGCCATGTAGCATACTGTATCTACCATGTAACATACTGTATCTACCATGTAACATACTGTATCTACCATGTAACATACTGTATCCTTAGTGGCTTCTTAGATTGATGACTCCTGACACGTGAGTACGGTTTAGTATTTAATTACAATTTAGAATTACATTCTCTAATGCACCTGGCTTAAGCTACCTGAAGCTGTCTTCAATCACGGTTATATAGGCAGACATAGGAAATGGCTACGGATAGCGGAAAGCAAACCCCTGTCTTAAGTCAATACTGCCATCTATTGGTAAACCTAAATATACCAGGTTACTACATTCCCTCCCTTTAAAGCTAATAACCAACCTCTATTCCTTTCTGAGCTATGCTATTTTCATATTGACATTTTTTTTTTTACAAACATGATCTCTTTTAGGATCTGAAAAAGTCTGGTGGACGTCTCTCTCTAATAGAGCGTCTCAGAGGTGGTGTAGCTGGTTTCACCAGATCTTCACCTCTTGATGGTGAAACAAAGTCCTTTTGTGGAGACTTCACAGGAGGAGGTCGTCCCGGACTGGTGGTCTCAGGAAGTTGAGCATTGTTGGTCTCAGGTGGTTTGTCCAACTGCAACTCTGGGGAACTCGTTTTGCTCGTTTAAGCCTTGATCCAGATCCCCGGATGGAACTGGCATTCGAGATCGGATCTGATCCACGTGTCTCCTTAGTCTTTGTCCACTTCCAATGATCACAGTATAAGATACTGGTCCTGAGCAATCCTCAATGGTAGCTGGAATCCATTTAGGACCAAACCCATAGTTTCTTGTATAGACATCATCTCCCGGTGAGAAACTTCTGAGTTTGGCTCGGTTGTCATGATTACATTTTTGATTCCATTGCTTTTGTTGTACTTTCATTTTCAGGTTGTTGGAGATATTTTAATACCATTATGTTACATTTTCTCATTTCTGAATAGAATGCATAGAACACCGTTTAAGTAGAAACATATGTCAAGGGTTGCCTCAGCTGAAAAACTGCACATACTGCACGTAGGCCTCGTACCACACGTTCCACTTTTAAGTGGAAACACATGTCAGAGGCTGCCTATGGTAACACTATATAAGCTGAACTGAGTGCAGTCAGAGCTAGCTGAGACCTGGGTCAGCTCGACTTTTGATTACTCTGAATTAAAAGTCTTATTGAATTCACAAGTTTCTTGTATGAGTGTCATAATTTGAAGATACATTTTTCCACAACATATTGGTGAGCTTTAAAGCCAGGAGTAGAAGGGACTTTTTTAGACGAGGACACCTAGGAGCTGACGACGGATCTTCCTGGCAGCCTTGCAAACGGGTGGCCACCCAAACTATCGAAGGTAAGCCTGTCTTACGGATAGTTGAATATTTGTGCGGGCTGCTACGGGAGATCTGTCTCAGTGACGAGGGTGCCACATATGTCTCTCTAGATTTCAAAAAATAACCTAGTAATATTAAGAACTTTTGAATTCAATAAACTGCATGCATGCGTAACGCTTTGGGGGGTTATTTAATATAGATGTATTTGTGAGATGGGGTGTGTGGGGGGCTGCGTATCTTGCTGACGTTGGGTGACCAGTGGAGGGGGGGCTTGCATTTTCTCTGGTTGGGTCGAGCGGTGGACCTATGTGGGTGGTCCCGGGTGGGGGAGATTGCCCTGTCTGATTCTACTTGGCCGAACGCAGCCGTGTCAGGACCTGTTCTGGACTCGTGCGTTAACACGGTCCAGACAACTTGATCGGGTGCTTCGAGCTGGGGGTGTGATTCAGGCTGTCTCTCTCTCTCTGGGCCATCCGCCGGGGGCTCTGTGTGGTCTGACCGGTGCGTTTGTTTGCTCTGTTTCGTTGGGCTGCCTGGCCTGGAGGAGTGCTGTGGCTACCTGGACATATTGTCAAAACAAATGGAATAAATAGGAATTTGACCCGTTTAGGCAAACTCCTTGTATGTTGAAATAAGACTTTGACCCGTTTTGGCAAAGCTCCTTGTGTAGAATGAAATAAAAATAAATCCTATTTTGTGTCGATGATGAAAAAGGTTGGCAAAACATGGTGTATGTGTGTGTGTGTGTGAATGCAAATAAAAGACTGAATGTGTGTGTAAAATCTCTCTGTTTAGAAGAAGTATATCAGAATAGGCTGAAATTGTAAACCGAAGTGTGTGCTACTTTTCCAGGACTGAATTCTTGGTGACATTAACTAAAGATGGAGACACAGGAAGGGTATTTATTTACATAAAAAAAAATGCAAAAAAGTATTTAGTCAGCCACCAATTGTGCAAGTTCTCTCACTTAAAAAGATTAGAGAGGCCTGTAATTTTCATCATAGGTACACTTCAACTATGACAGACAAAATGAGGAAAAAAAATCCAGAAAATCACATTGTAGGATTTTTTATGAATTTATTTGCAAATTATGGTGGAAAATAAGTATTTGGTCACATACAAACAAGCAAGATTTCTGGCTCTCACAGACCTGTAACTTCTTCTTTAAGAGGCTCCTCTGTCCTCCACTCGTTACCTGTATTAATGGCACCTGTTTGAACTTGTTATCAGTATAAAAGACACCTGTCCACAACCTCAAACAGTCACACTCCAAACTCCACTATGGCCAAGACCAAAGAGCTGTCAAAGGACACCAGAAACAAAATTGTAGACCTGCACCAGGTTGGGAAGACTGAATCTGCAATAGGTAAGCAGCTTGGTTTGAAGAAATCAACTGTGGGAGCAATTATTAGGAAATGGAAGACATACAAGACCACTGATAATCTTCCTCGATCTGGGGCTCCACGCAAGATCTCACCCCGTGGGGTCAAAATGATCACAAGAACGGTGAGCAAAAATCCCAGAACCACACGGGGGGACCTAGTGAAGGACCTGCAGAGAGCTGGGACCAAAGTAACAAAGCCTACCATCAGTAACACACTACGCCGCCAGGGACTCAAATCCTGCAGTGCCAGACGTGTCCCCCTGCTTAAGCCAATACATGTTCAGGCCCGTCTGAAGTTTGCTAGAGAGCATTTGAATGATCCAGATGAGGATTGGGAGAATGTCATATGGTCAGATGAAACCAAAATAGAACTTTTTGGTAAAAACTCAACTCGTCGTGTTTGGAGGACAAAGAATGCTGAGTTGCATCCAAAGAACACCATACCTACTGTGAAGCATGGGGGTGGAAACATCATGCTTTGGGGCTGTTTTTTCTGCAAAGGACCAGGACGACTGATCCGTGTAAAGGAAAGAATGAATGGGGCCATGTATCGTGAGATTTTGAGTGAAAACCTCCTTCCATCAGCAAGGGCATTGAAGATGAAACGTGGCTGGGTCTTTCAGTATGACAATGATCCCAAACACACCACCCGGGCAACGAAGGAGTGGCTTCCTAAGAAGCATTTCAAGGTCCTGGAGTGGCCTAGCCAGTCTCCAGATCTCAACCCCATAGAAAATCTTTGGAGGGAGTTGAAAGTCCGTGTTGCCCAGCGACAGCCCCAAAACATCACTGCTCTAGAGGAGATCTGCATGGAGGAATGGGCCAAAATACCAGCAACAGTGTGTGAAAACCTTGTGAAGACTTACAGAAAACGTTTGACCTCTGTCATTGCCAACAAAGGGTATATAACAAAGTATTGAGATAAACTTTTGTTATTGACCAAATACTTATTTTACACCATAATTTGCAAATAAATAAATTAAAAATCCTACAATGTGATTTTCTGGATTTCTTTTTCTCATTTCGTCTGTCATAGTTGAAGTGTACCTATGATGAAAATTACAGGCCTCTCTCATCTTTTTAAGTTGGAGAACTTGCACAATTGGTGGCTGACTAAATACTTTTTTGCCCCACTGTATGTGCATATCCTATTTTCTGGGCCTGAGTGGGAGGCATTTTACTTTGGGCACGCCAGGCTCTCCAAAACCATCACCTCGGGAGCTGCTCCTTAAGAAGTTTTAATAAACCCTTGTTCCCTTTTGGCCTTCCTGCTTCTCGGCACATCCCATTCCAGCATGTCTAGTTTAGATATAGTTCACAGGTCATCTTTCAAACGGACACAGTTGTCCCTCACTCTACAGCCGGTGCGGGAGTGTTTTCGGTTCACCCACACTGGTTGTAGTGAAAATATCCCTCTCATGTTTTAAAACATGATCTAATGTCACTTTTCATCAGAATTCCCTTATTCTAAAATGTTACCAAATATCAAGTTATCATCCTAACCTCTCCATGAATCCCAAACTCCATAAATCTTAAACAAAAGATGAAAACCTCAATACATATGTCACAATCCATTTGGAGTACTGTAATCCCTTGTTAACATATATTTTCCCTTAATTGTCCCAAAAAACATCTTTATAATTCCCTAAGTAATAATAATCTCCTAAAGTAATAGTACAATTTGGATAGAGAATGGTGTTTCTTATGTAATTTATAATGACATCCCACTGTCTATTAAATCCAGAATGAAATTGATCAGGTTTCATTAAGAATTTTTAATATTCACGGATTTTGACACCATTAAAATGTATCCTCTCCCTATCTTTCCCTTTCATTCAGAAACTCAAAAAAAATTCTACACAAATTAAATCCCACACTTCAGTGAGACCCCCACTATCGCATAGTCTGTATGTCCTGGTGTGTGTTAAACCATATGTTAAAATAAACAGAAATGCCAGGGCTTTCCATGCTGTATTTAGCATGCATTACCCTCATTCACCCATATGGTATTATAGGATTGGTCTCTCACTGTCATAATCATTTACAAATATTCTATTATTGTTAGTAGACCAATTACCAACATATTTACCAACCAACAACATCACCTCAGATTATAACTGTTAAGCATTATAAATGTTATACTTTTTCCTGTCGTAAATGTAGTCAATTTCTCAGATGAAGAAATCAGTGATATTTGCTCCTAGGCTTCTAAAACAAGGTTGTTTTATACATGGTCAGCCATGTCTCCCCTAATTAACATAAATACATACGTATTTGACTTCCATTTTTCCTGAAAGCAAGCACCATATTCAAAACCCATCAGATAATACAGTGTTCCATTAAGTGGAATTGACCCTATTTTAAACTAACCAATCCCAGAGCCTCTTACCAGTAATCCTATCAGTGTAACCTTCACATTAGTTTAGTAAAATACAAAACTATTATTTAATAAATGTTGAACCTTCAAAAAGTTGGTGCTGCCTTATCAGCTTGATTGTCAATACTTAATTTATTCTACTCTTATTACTAGACTCTGTACCACCTAGTGGAAACAGATTATAATGTCTAGAATACCTAACAATTCTGCACACATTTACTAGTGTTATCCAACTATAAAGCCAAGCAGTTAATTCATACCTTTACTTTTAAACATCCCACTAATTACTTGCTTCTACTCATTAAACATTCAGTAGTTTAAGATTAAAGTTCTCTTCAATCACAATTCAGCTCCACCTCTCTTTTTGCTAACGAGTGTTACCAGGTTAATTTTTATTTTTAAATGTAGTCAAAACAAACCTATTTCTGCTTTTTACAGGGAGGCCACTTTAATGACTTATTATCTCCTCCTCCCATGAATAACGAAACAGAGACTGAAGTTTTTCTTGAGTTGCATGGTTCTTAAAACCACTTTCCGCCTGTAGTACTTTACCATAGCTATAACTCCTTGTGTTTCTGCTCTACCACATAGCTTACATATTTTATCAACATTGAACCTCAAATCTAAACTTTTAGCGATGGTCTGAACGTGGCGAGATATAAAGTTAGACTTCGTGTAAAACATTAAAACATTATCTTCAATCTACTCACCTCGCAAAGCTAGTTAGGCTCTTTACTTGCTATTTAAACACGCTGGTGACTAACTGTGCTGCTTGCAATAATTCAAATTATGTTATTTCCCTTAAATTTACTTACACCAATAATATTCAAACCAAAGAGCATTCGTAACTCTAGCATTATTCTGCACTCTGGTATATCCAATCTAGTGCTTTCAAACTCCAATCAAAATAACCTCAACGACATTACTAAGCATCCCGTTTTACACTATCCATTCTCAAAAAAGTCCAATGAGCGTAATAATAACTAATAGAAGCGCTAAATTCAATACACTTACTGAGCTTCTTATTCTGGTTCTATGTTCTTGTTCAAATTCATAATTACCTCCTTGAATTCTTTATTTAATTTGAATGCCCCTGTTAATAGGGTAACTTTGCCTTACCATATCTAGTTTACTCTTTCATATTCTAGACTAATTGGTAGAATTTATATGCACTTCTTTTAGCAACTCCATGGTTTTATAATAACTACCTACTTTCCTGTGATATTCATAATCATAATCATTCCTTGCTTATTAGTTTGAACTATATTATTTCCTATAATTTCTTTTTCTTTTGTAGCTCTATCTGTTTTAAAATCAATCTTTCTCCTATCCTATGACTCTATGCTCCCCCGCCCGCCTGACTACACTTAGTCAGCGTTTCAGAAAGAGTTGCACAATCTCCTTCTTATAATAGACAATACAATATGTTTCCTTGTCACGTCCAGGCCTGGTTTAGCAGGCTGGTGTTTAGTTTGTCTTTTGGTTAGGAGGATTTTGTGTTCTAGGTTTTGTATTTCTATGTTGGGAAAATGGTTCCCAATTAGAGGCAGCTGATTGTCGTTACCTCTAATTGGGAACCATGTATATGTTTGTGGTTTTCACTGGGGTTTTGTGGGTCATTGTTGGTAGTGTTATGTTTAGTGGTGTGTGCATGTTTAGCCACACTGGAGTTACGATCTTTATTTGTGTATTGTTTTACCAGTTACGTAATAAATAAAGTATGTATACTGGAAGCATCGCTGCGTCTTGGTCCGTCCCTCAAGAAGATCGTGACATTCCTGAACCTCTATACTTCCTTTACACAGGACAACATACACCTATTCAGGCTTTTGACATTTATCCACGCGTTTCATTCACACACATTTACGTTTTTACCTAAAAACGACCTATTTAATAATCGATCCATTTCACAATACGACAAATAGGATTTATTTTATAAAAGGAGTTCGCCAAAACGAGTCAAAGTCCTGATATAACACATTTCTCACGTTTCCCTAAACGACTCACGTTTCCCTAAACGACTCACGTTTCCCTAAACGACCTAAACCGATGCACTTGATACCTCGGCTGCTTGGACATATTGTCAACACAAATGAGAGAATAGAAATCCTATGATACCGCCCTGAAAACAGAAGTAAGTGCATTCCGTCTCTCTCATGAACCTCTAACAGGAAAGCTGCTGATAGACTGAGGTGGTTGTGTTGATATTCCGTCTCTCTCATGAACCTCTAAAAGGCCAACACTGTACAATATATTAATAAAATACATTTATGTTGAATGTGTGTAGGACTGACTGACCCTCCTGCTAGATAGGGGTCCAGCTAGGTACCTAGTGGAGGACTGACTGACCCTCCTGCTAGAAGATCCACACTTCCAGGAGGCTGCAGAAGGAGAGAGGCTGTGTGGTTGGACCTTCAGTAAGTTTAATGCTATTACAGTGGTCATGTTTGATTGACATTTTCTGGATCCTGAATTGACAAATTACAGCTACTGATAGTGAGGATTTGTACAATCAGCCACTTGCATGAACACACAAATTGGTTTATAGAACAGCACATGAATAAAACACAGACATTTGTTAAAAGAATAGCACAAACATAAACATTTCCCTTACAATCATTTAAGTGTCTTTGTCCACAGACTAGGAGACAGGCCTCCGCATCTTCAGATTAGGTGAAGAAGTGTCTTTGTCCACAGACTTGAAGACAGGCCTCAGCATCTTCAGATTAGGTGAAGAAGTGTCTTTGTCCACAGACTAGAAGACAGGCCTGTCAAGTGGTGCGTGTAGCTGGTGTAGGTAGTCAGGCGCAGGAGAGCAGAGATGAGTGTACTAAGTACTTTACTCAGGCAATGTAAAAACAGAACGCAACCGCATCACAAAACAAATTCCCAAAACCAAGTAAGGCAGCACAAAGTACAAGATACACGTACAAATACCGGCTGCCACAAAGCACGGGTGAAAACATACAAACCCGGCGTGAACCGGCATGCCTACAAACAATTCCCCAGAGGGTTAAATAAACAATGGTAATGAGGGCAAATTAAAACCAGGTGTGATGGAAAAAAAGACAAAACAAATGGAAAATGAAAAGCGGATCGGCGATGGCTAGAAGACCGGTGACGTCGACCGCCGAACGCCGCCCGAACAAGGAGAGGAACCGACTTCGGCGGAAGTCGTGACAAGGCCTCAGCATCTTCAGATTAGGTGCTACAAGACAGAGGATGGAGGAGAAGAGAAGAGAAATCAGAAAGTATGGAGAAGAATGAGGAGTGAGATACACCTGAGATAATGATGTGATGATGGTCCTATGAAACACCTGAGATAATGATGTGATGATGGTCCTATGATACACCTGAGATAATGATGTGATGATGGTCCTATGATACACCTGAGATAATGATGTGATGATGGTCCTATGATACACCTGAGATAATGATGTGATGATGGTTCTATGATACACCTGAGAATAAAACTGTCTTACCGAGATTCACTCAAGTACTTAACAAGATGGTGTTCATGTTCAATGAGAGCTTTGAGACAAGCTCCCGTCACTTCTGGTCCTTTAGGGAGGACTGCATTCAGTAGTTCTCTCATTCGGTCCTGTTCAGTTGTTTCAGCTTTTATTCTGGAGTACTCTTCATCACCAATCATGCCCTTTGATGACAGATCATCTGCTATTGGCATTGGGTTTTTGACTCCCTGAATGAGTATAGCCCTGTGTTTCTTCAGAAACTCCTCAGCAGGAATGCCAGGGAGTGTTAATGCTGAAGGGGGGTGAATTAAATGAATATGGCTTTAGGGTTAACAGCAGCTGTTTCTACATCTAACAGTCTCTCCAGTTATAATTCTTCTGATAGTAATTTCTTGTATAGAGCTGACTCCAGGGTTGTAGTCAATTCAAATTCAAGTCAGTCAATAAAAAATCTAAATGAAAGCCTATTCGGTTCATTGAGAAGTCATTGAAAATAGATGCCCTTTTCCAGTTATTGAATTGGAATTTCAGTTTACTTCCTGAATTGACTGCCTTATTTGTAATTGACACCTACCCTGGCTGACACGATTGTCTATTCTACATACCATACAGAGCCTTGCAGAAGTGTTCATACCCCTTGGATTTCTCTATTGTTACATAGTGGGATTAAAATTGATTTAATTTTAATGTTTTGTCAACAATCTAATGAAAATACACTAATGTGGACATGTCCCCCATACATACAACATCTGTAACGTCCCTCAGTCAAGTATCGCATTTCAAGCACAGATTCAACTATATACAAAGACCAGGGATCTTTTTGAAAGCCTCATAAAGAAGGGCAGTGATTGGTAGATGGGTAACAATAACAAAATCAGACATTTAATATATCTTTAAGGATGGTCAAGTTAATAATGATGCTGTGGATGATGTATTAAAACACCCAGACACATCAAAGATACAATCGTCCTTCTGAACTGAGCTGCAGGACAGGAATGAAACTGCTTGGGGATGTTACCATCAGGACATTGCTGAATTTGAAACAGTTACAGAGTTCAATGTCTGTGATGGGAGAAACCTGAGGATTGTTCAACAACATTGTAGTGACTCCATAATAACGACTTAAATGACAGAGTGAAAAGAAGAATACAAATATACAGAATAAAAATATTCCAAAACATTCATCTTATATGCAACAAGGTACTAAAGTAATACTGTAAAAAACCTCTACAAAGGAATATACACTTTTTGGCCTAAATGCAAAGCATCTTGTTTGGTGCAAATCCAACACAACACATCACTGAGTAACTGTCTTCTTATTTTCCAGCATGGTGGTGGCTGCATCCTGGTATGGGTATGCTTGTCATCAGCAAATACTGGGAGTTTTTCAGGATAAAAAGAAAACAGGAAGGCGCTAAGAACAGGCAAAATCCTAGAGGAAAATCTGCTTCAGTCTGCTTTACACCAGACACTGGGAGAGGAATTCACCTTTCAACAGAACAATAACCTACAACACAAGGCCAGATCTACACTGGAGTTGCTTACCAAGAAGACATTGAATGTTCCTGAGTGGCCAAGTTACAGTTCTGACTTAAATCTGCTTGTAAATCTATGGAAAGACTTAAATGGCTGTCTAGCCATGATCTCCAACATCTTGACAGAGCTTGAAGAATTATGAACATAACAATGGGCTAATATTGTACAATCCAGGTGTAAAGCTCTTAGAGACTTACCCAAGAAGACTTCCACCTGTAATGACTCTTAGAGACTTACCCAAGAAGACTCCACCTGTAATTTCTATCAATCTAAATATATATATTCTGTGACATTACAGAGTATTTTGTGTAGATTGTTGACAAGAAGTGACAATGAAATCCCTTTGAATCCCACTTTGTAACACAATAAAATTGCAGATACAGTTTTTTCTGCAAGGCTCTGTATTTCTGTCTGAATGTTCTATATCATTACACCCCACTGAACATGGCTCATGAAGACCTTCCTTCATCAGTGTCTTTCATCACAACTTGAAGAGATGTTAGCTCTATCACCTGTTTATAAACCTCATCCACAAAAACAAACTTACATATTGAATGAGAGTCTTTGCTGTACTCATCTGAAAGACAAACAATAGAAAATATCATAAAACATTTTAATAGCATCTGTTAGAAAAGGACATTGATGATTGACATACTGTTCATGTATAGTATTTCTTACCTTTTGATACCACTGATTTCCATACTGTCCTCTCATCGTCCCCAATTAACTCCATCTCAATGTCAACCCCTGTGTTTCCCATTATCATCTTACAACAGCTGGGTGTGGTGTCT
This sequence comes from Brachymystax lenok tsinlingensis, assembly GCA_030435695.1. NCBI lineage: Eukaryota > Metazoa > Chordata > Actinopteri > Salmoniformes > Salmonidae > Brachymystax > Brachymystax lenok. The sequence continues at coordinate 28,707,649 of CM059810.1, forward strand.
GCAGGTAACAGCTGAATCTTCTGTAGAAGGCCACATGGTGCAACGATTGAGACAACAGACAGAGAGAGAGAAAGGGTGAAATAGAATGATATTCCAGTTATTCATATACAATATGACAGATTCATGTCCTCAGCCTGCTAAAACTGTACCTCTGGATTGATGGAAGTGGAGTGGCGATTCTTGAGTGCAAACCAACTGTTCAGCTTTAAGGACCCGTTTGGACTTGACAGGACCAATTCTGAATATCCTTGGGACAGCTGACTTTTCTCCCGTTCCTGAACAGCCTACAAAATGAGCAACGTAGTAGTCAGTCAGAACAATGTAGTCTCATAATTCACACAACATGCAGCTAACTGAGCAATCCATTTTCGTCAACACTATTGTTATTGATTTAACTCCTTATTTTACCAGGTAAGTTGACTGGAGAAGAGATTCTCTTTACAGCAAACGACCTGAGGAAGAGTTACAGGGAGGAGGGGATGAATGAGCCATTTGGAAGCTGGGGATGATTAGGTAGCCATGATGGTATGAGGGCCAGATTGGGAATTTAGCCAGGACACTGGGGTTAACACCCCTACTCTTATGATAAGTGCCATGGGATCTTTAGTGACCATGGAGAAGACACCCGTTTAACGTCCCATGCGAAAGACAGCACCCTACACAGGGCAATGTCCCCTTCACTGCCCAGGGGCATTGGGTTCTCCTTCGGCCAGAGGGAAGAGTGCTGTCTACTGGCTCTTCAAATGAATGAGACAGAAATAGATTTCTCACAGAGCTGCATCTTGTCTTTGTAATCTAGAGATTTTCAATAAACTATCAGCTTTCCTTCAGTAAGTTTCAACATACTGTTGTCACTTCAATGATAGTGCCTCACCTCTTTCTGACTGGAGTTTCTGAGGAGCAGGTACAGCCTTGAAATTACTGTTGACTTTTTTACTGCCATATAGAGGACCACGTCACAGTGGACATCTACGTTCCAAGAAAAGATATAGCTCAGTATAACAGAGATAAGTGAGAACTTGGGATGGAGAATCTTAGCATGGAATCTGGTGACCTCATGCACTTCCTCTAAAGACACTCCATGTTCCTCTACATGAAGAATCTTCATCTCATTCCTCAGGGAAGGGTTGGTCCCTGAACAACATAATACAAAGTAGACAGAAAGACAAATATTGTATTATTCATCCAACTAAAACACAAAGAATATGCAGTACCAGATCACAGTAAACTCAAACTCCCAGAATAGTTCATTCATTAATTCAGGAAGTGAAACTCAGTTACATGGAAATGTCTTTCTGAATACTATTTCTATATGGTTTTACCTAAACAGACAAAGTGTGGCAGATGAACTTCCTCCAGTTCACCTAACTCCATAGTGATGTCCAGCAATGGACCACCTTGTGTGTACTGCATGTCTTTCAGAAGTTCACTGTAGGGTTCCCAGTTCCTGAAGTGATACTTCAGAATGACGTCTCTCTCACACAGCCAGCGGAGCCCAGACACTGTACACTCATAACTCCCTTTGGGTGTCCTGTGTCTGAGGGCAACAACAAGATATGGTAGAGAGGGTCAATGGTCAAATGGAGAGGTTGGATTAGAAGACTATTCCCAAAGGTAATGTGGAAATACACTAGCAGGTGGAATGAAATGTTAAAAGTAGTTATTTTACCTGAACATTGTCACTCCCTGGACAGTGGAAGTCAAGGGTTCAATCTGAAGCCAGTGTGTGGAGTACTGAACAAGGACAAGCATGTCAGTAATACATATGGGGCGTGTTTCCTGGACACAGATTGAGTCTAGTGCTGGACTAAAAGCATGCTCAATGGAAGTTTCAATAGAAAGTTATTTCTGGTCCAGGACTAGGCTTAATCTGTGTCTGGGAAACTGGCCCATTAACCAAAGTAACTAATCTAATGTATTTATTCAATGTTACATGGACTGCTGGTGATTTATCAATTAAACTGTCTAATGACAAAATATGACAACAGCTAAAATCCTGCATGCCTACAAGCAGAACACAGGACTGTCTATATCCCAGTATGAATGGTTGGTCAGTACACACCTGGCTTTGAGACTGTGTTTATATTACTAAAGCAGAACACAGGACTGTCTATATCCCAGTATGAATGGTTGGTCTGTACACACCTGGCTTTGAGACTGTGTTTATATTACTAAAGCAGAACACAGGACTGTCTATATCCCAGTATGAATGGTTGGTCAGTACACACCTGGCTTTGAGACTGTGTTTATATTACTAAAGCAGAACACAGGACTGTCTATATCCCAGTATGAATGGTTGGTCAGTACACACCTGGCGTTGAGACTGTGTCCTTGACTCCAGCAGGTATGTTAAAGTAAGAATTGACATTATGACTTACCTCAACATGGTCACAAGTCTTACAGCTCTGAGGAATCACTGAAGTCAAAAGTAGTTATTTAAAATGGAATATCTCATGTAATAATGAATGAATAATTATTAATTAGACTTGTAATAAAAATGAATATAAGTGATCAACAGTCTCAGAATGTACACTCATTAGCATACCATAATCTGGCATTAGTGTTATATTAATTAATGTTTGTGGAAGCAGGAAACAACATCGTTCTGTTCAATGTTTTGTAGATGTTGGGGCCTGATTTCTGGTAGACCCTAGGATGAGAGGTTAAAGGTAGAGTCAGCTAAATTATTTTGTACGAGCAGCACCACAGAACTTGTGATGAGCAAGATGCCTGACTTCTGTCTCTCACGGTCTCACACAGTATCTGCCCATGTGCATGGGTCCTCTTCACTCTCTTACAGCGTGTTAGTCACGGGACCAAAACAGCAGAGAAGTTTAGCCTTGCGCTCCAAAACTCTTAGTTGTTGTAGAAATTGACCCACTATGCTGTTTACTTTGTGCATCTATGTCATATTGCTGACTCTACCTTTACGTTTGTTTTGACCAAGTAGATCATGATTGTATTCCTTGCCTGGGACTCAAATATAATGAACGCTTTAAAACTATTTTGATTTAAAAACAATTATCAGTTAACACTCACATTTCTCAGGTCCAGGCTTGTTACGACTCTCTCCAACATGGTCTCTGGTGTTGGTAAAGCAGAAGGATAGACTGTGAATAAACTAAATACAACTGATAAAGGCTTTAAATAGCATACATACAGTCTTCATAAGCAATACAAAGGGTGTATAAAGAGTGATTGGACAGCTCCCTATGTAGGGTGCATTGCCTAAATGTGACTTAACCCACTATGTCAACTTCCATGAAGTCAATACTGATGGTGACGTTAGTTTTTTTAAATATATTATTCAACCTTTATTTAACTAGGCAAGTCAATTAAGAACAAGTTCTTATTTAAAATGACTGCCTAACCCAGCCAAACACTCTCCCAACCCAGACGCGGCCCTACGGGTCTCCCGATCACGGCCTGTTGAGATACCGCCTGGGATCAAACCCGGGACTGCGCCACTCAGGTTCCATCAGGTGGACATTAGTTAGCTTGAGGAAAGCCCATAGAGATGTAATGTCACCAGGCATCATGAGTTACATACCCCCCTAGAGATGTGACGTAACCAGGTATCATGAGTTACATACCCCCCTAGAGATGTGACGTAACCAGGTATCATGAGTTACATACCCCTCCTTAGAGATGTGAAGACACCAGGTATCATGAGTTACATACCCCCTAGAGATGTGAAGTCACCAGGTATCATGAGTTACATACCCCCCTAGAGATGTGAAGTCACCAGGTATCATGAGTTACATACCCCCCTAGAGATGTGACATCACCAAGTATCATGAGTTACATACCCCCCTAGAGATGTGAAGTCACCAGGTATCATGAGTTACATACCCCCCCTTTAAAGGTTTTATATAGCATACATACAGTCTGTCTGTAGGTCCAACAGAACACATTAAAACACACCACTACTACTAATCTAACTGTCTGTACGTCCAAGAGAACACATTAAAACACACCACTACTACTAATCTAACTGTCTGTAGGTCCAACAGAACACATTAAAACACACCACTACTACAAATCTAACTGTCTGTAGGTCCAACAGAACCCATTAAAACACACCACTACTACTAATCTACCTGTCTGTAGGTCCAACAGAACACATTAAAACACACCACTATTCGAACTGTCTGTAGGTCCAACAGAACACATTAAAACACACCACTACTACTAATCTAACTGTCTGTAGTTCCAACAGAACACATTAACACACCACTACTACTAATCTAACTGTCTGTAGGTCCAACAGAACACATTAAAACACACCACTACTACTAATCTAACTGTCTGTAGGTCCAACAGAACACATTAACACACCACTACTACTAATCTAACTGTCTGTAGGTCCAACAGAACACATTAAAACACACCACTACTACTAATCTAACTGTCTGTAGGTCCAACAGAACACATTAACCCACCACTACTACTAATCTAACTGTCTGTAGGTCCAACAGAACACATTAAAACACACCACTACTACTAATCTAACTGTCTGTAGGTCCAACAGAACACATTAAAACACACCACTACTACTAATCTAACTGTCTGTAGGTCCAACAGAACACATTAAAACACACCACTACTACTAATCTAACTGTCTGTAGGTCCAACAGAACACATTAAAACACACCACTACTGTCACGTCTGCTCCCGCTCTCCCCTTCCCCTGGCGCTTGAGGGCGCCAGATTACCCTGCATCACACGTTCCTGCCATCATCGCTCACACCTGCCCTCCCTCGTCACTCGCATCAGCGTTATTGGACTCACCTGGACTCACTCATCAGTTAATTTCCTTCCCTATATTTGTCTGTTCCCCAGCTCTGTTCCCCGCTGCTGCATTATATTTGTTTTGTCTGTATCATTTGCTGACGCTGTTTCGGTCTTGTCCGTTATTTATTAAATGTTTACTCCCGCACCTGCTTCGTCTCTCCAGCGTCATGTCCCGTGACCGAATGCAGCAGCCACCTACGAAGCATCGGGAGCACTGGCGCCCGGTGGGAATGGTGGCATCGGCTCTGGGTCGCCGCCGATGGAACCGGGTGCCTGGCCAGCCTCGCCGGGCTTCCATGCTCTAGCTGGTTTCGAGAGGTTTCCTTGCCCGGTTGGCTCGGATGGCGCCAATCCCACTTCGGGCCTCAGCCGGATCGCCAGTTTCTGTTCGCCCAGCCTCTGTAGCGGATCGACAGGCGTCTTGCCTCAGCCGGATCGTCAGGCTCCCATGCCTGAGCCGCTCGCCAGGCTCCCACGCTCCTGCTGGTTCGCCGGGCTTCCACGCCCAAACCAGCTTGCCCGGTGCCCAAGTCTCGGCCGGTTCGCCCAGGTGGGACGCCGGGTGGCGCCCCAAGAGGGAGGGGTACTGTCACGCCTGCTCCCGCTCTCCTTCCTGGCGCTTGAGGGCGCCAGATTACCCTGCATCACACGTTCCTGCCATCATCGCCACACCTGCCCTCCTCGTCACCGCATCAGCGTTATTGGACTCACCTGGACTCACTCATCAGTTAATTTCCTTCCCTATATTTGTCTGTTCCCCAGCTCTGTTCCCCGCTGCTGCATTATATTTGTTTTGTCTGTATCATTTTGCTGACGCTGTTTCGGTCTTGTCCGTTATTTATTAAATGTTTACTCCCCGTACCTGCTTCGTCTCTCCAGCGTCATGTCCCGTGACCGAATGCAGCAGCCACCTACGAAGCATCGGGAGTACTGGCGTTCGTGGGAATGGTGGCATCGGCTCTGGGTCGCGCCGATGGAACCGGGTGCCTGGCCAGCCTGCCGGGCTTCCATGCTCTAGCTGGTTTCGAGAGGTTTCCTTGCCCCGGTTGGCTCGGATGGCGCCAATCCCACTTCGGGCCTCAGCCGGATCGTCAGTTTCTGTTCGCCCAGCCTCTGTAGCGGGATCGACAGGCGTCTTGCCTCAGCCGGATCGTCAGGCTCCCATGCCTGAGCCGGCTCGCCAGGCTCCCACGCTCCTGCTGGTTCGCCGGGCTTCCACGCCCAAACCAGCTTGCCCGGTGCCCAAGTCTCGCCGGTTCGCCCAGGTGGGACGCCGGTGGCGTCCCAAGAGGGAGGGGTACTGTCACGCCTGCTCCCGCTCTTCCTTCCCTGGCGCTTGAGGGCGCCAGATTACCCTGCATCACACGTTCCTGCCATCATCGCTCACACCTGCCCTCCCTCGTCACTCGCATCAGCGTTATTGGACTCACCTGGACTCACTCATCAGTTAATTTCCTTCCCTATATTTGTCTGTTCCCCAGCTCTGTTCCCCGCTGCTGCATTATATTTGTTTTGTCTGTATCATTTTGCTGACGCTGTTTCGGTCTTGTCCGTTATTTATTAAATGTTTACTCCCCGTACCTGCTTCGTCTCTCCAGCGTCATGTCCCGTGACAACTACTACTAATCTAACTGTCTGTAGGTCCAACAGAACACATTAAAACACACCACTACTACTAATCTAACTGTCTGTAGGTCCAACAGAACACATTAAAACACACCACTACTACTAATCTAATTATAGGAATGATTCCAGAGGGAACCAAATGATTAAACATTGCTATGACTCACCTTTGAATGTGTTGGTCATCTATCTGACACAGGGTCACTGAGGAGGAGGGGGAGTTAACTTCAAACCCAAACCCAGGATAGAGGGGTTCAGTGAATCTGGTATGTTCTGTGTAAAAGTGTGTCAGTGTACCAGAGGAGGACGCACTATAGAAGGACAAAACACCAGCTGGTGAATCCAGATACACCCCAACTCTGTTAGAAACAGGACCAGAGATGATACTGCCGTCTCCAGCATGGTAAAAGTTATAACTACTTTTATAGCAGTATAAACACCAGGACTTCCTATTGAGTCCAGTCCTACTGTCAACCTCCCTTCCCTTCCTGTTCATTCCTTTGTACACCACACCAATGTCAGCCATGTCACCATCCCTCTCCACCTCCCAGTAATAACGACATCCAGATAAACCTTCTCTGCAGAGAACGTGGGAATGATAGTCAAATCTGTCTGGGTGGTCTTCATAATGCTGCTTCTTTTCCACCAATGTCACCTTCCTGTTCCCCTCAGACAGTATCAGGTGTGGGTTTGCTGTATTTGGGTCCAGGGTGAGATGACAGGCATCTGTAGACAAAAGGAGAGTTTAATCAAACCACATCTTCATATAAAATGTTGTTTTGTAGTTACAGAACAAGTATTGATTAGTTACTATGTTACTGTAGTTCTGAATATGCAGTTAATTAGGATTGAAGAGACTTACATTTCCTCAGCCCTGATTTCAGCCTGCACTCTCCACCATGATCCACACTGTAGGAAAAACAGGTTATTGACTGACAAAGACCTAATAAAGCAGACAACATTTAAACCGTTCACCATCCAAGTTCATTACTAGACACATACAGGTATTCTATTCTACCTACTGCTTACAGAACGGAGTACAATTCCAACAGGATATCAGAGATGCAGAAGAAGAGTATTCATGTGGTGATGATGTATGCTGTGTTGGAGTGCTAAGCCTGCTGGGTAAACTTCCCCTTAATTCTACCATCATGTCCTCATGTTACTGACCCTACTACACTACATATGACACAACCGCTGCTCACACTATTAGGACATCTATTCTGACTTACTTCAGCTTCATCAGTTTATATATGGGATCCACCAGAGCAGCTGAAAGCAGTCCCCCTGCAGAGTCTCCTGGGTGATTGTAGCTCAGGTCCAGATCTTTCAGGTGGGAGGGGTTTGACCTCAGAGCTGAAGACAGAGCAGCACAGCCCTCCTCTGTGACCAGACAGCCAGACAGCCTACAGAGAGACACACAACAGCTGTCTAGGTTGATGTACTGGTGTCAATCATCTTGTAGGACACCCATACATTTGTCCATGACACAAACATTGTCTTGAAACATCAGATTTTCAGAGTATTTGTTTTACTAAGCTCAGTACCGACCTGACTGAAACTGCTGTACTTACCCCAGTGTGTGTAGTTTACAGTCTGGATCCTTCAGTCCAGCAGACAGCAGTGTCACTCTGCTCAGTACCTACCTGACTGAAACAGCTGTACTTACCCCAGTGTGTGTAGTTTACAGTCTGGATCCTCCAGTCCAGCAGACAGCAGTGTAACTCCTGAGTCCTGCAGGTCATTGTCTCTCAGCTCCAGTTGTTTCAGTTGTGAGTTGGGTGAACTCAGGACTGAGGCCAGATGTGAACAGCAACCCTCTGTCAGACCACAGTGACCTAGACTAGAGGGCAGAAGAGCACATGATTAACAAATCTTTAAAACATCCACATAATAACTCATACTGAAGATATTTAACTCACACTAGTGTCTGTATGTTGCAGAGTGGACTGGTTAGTCCAACACAGAGCAGCTTCACTCCTCTGTCTCCCAGGTCATTGTAGCTGAGGTCCAGTTCTCTCAGGGGGGAGTTTGGTGTCTGCAGAGCTGAGGCCAGAGTCTCACAGGATTCATATGTGAGTTTACAGCAAGCTAGTCTGGAGAGATGAGATATGTCGATACACTGTTAAATTTGCAAAGCTTCAAGAATAATGAGATGCATTAAGACAATAACAGAAGGACATGATTAGACTATGTTAAAAACATACTAACTAACTCAAGATAATATTTAACCTTAGTTTGATATATTTATCACATCTGATGAATGTTTCTGCATATTTACCAAGATGTTCAAATAATGTTAAAAACATAATAACACATAATTACTACAAATATATAAACACTATAAAGACAGTGGATACTGAAGATATTTAACTCACACTAGTGTCTGTATGTTGCAGAGTGGACTGGTTAGTCCAACACAGAGCAGCTTAACTCCTCTGTCTTCCAGGTCATTGTAGCTGAGGTCCAGTTCTCTCAGGGGGGAGTTTGGTGTCTGCAGAACTGAGGCCAGAGTCTCACAGGATTCATATGTGAGGTTACAGCCAGCTAGTCTGGAGAGAGGAAATATGTTGATACACTGTTAAATATGCAAAGCTTCAAGAATAATGAGATGCATTAAGACAATAACAGAAGGACATGATTAGACTATGTTAAAAACATACTAACTCACTCAAGATATTTAACCTTAATTTCATATATTTATCACATTGAATGTATTTTTCTGTATTTACCAAGATGTTCAAATAATGTTAAAAACATAATAACTACAAATATATAAACACTATAAAGACAGTGGATACTGAAGATATTAAACTCACACTAGTGTCTGTATGTTGCAGAGTGGACTGGTTAGTCCAACACAGAGCAGCTTAACTCCTCTGTCTTCCAGGTCATTGTAGCTGAGGTCCAGTTCTCTCAGGAGGGAGTTTGGTGTCTGCAGAACTGAGGTCAGTGTCTCACAGGATTCATATGCCAGTTTACAGTGATCCAGTCTGGAGAGAGGAGATAATCTGTTAGATATATTGTTAGGGAGTGGCAGCTGAGGGGTCGGTTTTGGAGAGCCTGGCGTGCCCAAAGTAAAATGCCTCCCATTCAGGCCCAGAAAATAGGATATGCACATATTTAGTACCATTGGATAGGAATTTTCCAAAAGTGTTAACCATTTGTCTGTGAGTGAAACAAGAACGCATATGGCAGGCGAAACCCCGAGGAATTTCTGTCCTGGAAAAAGTGGTTTTGACAGAGTGCCTCATTGGGAACCCCTCCCTCATGAAAATGACCATATAAGGGCATATGAATGCAGTACCCATCGCTTCCTTTAGATGTCAACAGTCTGGAGACAGTGTAAATTTTCATTTTGGATGAATTAGACCAGAGAAGAAGAGCAAACCAGGAAGTGTACTTTATGTAAACAGTACCCATGCCGCGCCGTTATCGATCAGTTTATATTCGGTTGATTTATAATAGTAAATATAAGTAAAAGTGTTCCTAAGGATACATTTAAATCTATGTTTGATTGTTCTTGGACAAGTTTATAGGTATAAGATGAACGAAGTTCTCGTAATGTTTCAATGGAGGAGTGGAGGCTGTCGTTTCTGATTATAACGCGCAAACCAAATGGAGTTTTATGGATAAAATACATTACTTTTTCTAACAAGAGAACCATGGATTGTCTTCGTTGGACACTTAGGATGACCTCAGCAGAAGTTCTTCAACAGGTAATTGATTTGTTTTCGCTGTGAAATGTGTTATGTCTGTGCCATGATGGCTAATCGATTCATGGCTATGGGAAAATATGTGAGGTGCTACCTCAAACAATCAAATGTGCTGCTTTCGCCGTAAAGCCTTTTTGAAATCTGACAACGCTGTGATATTACCAAGAAACAGAGCTTTTGATGAGTATGGAACACTTGTATATTGGTGGATGTTTAATAATTCAAATTTTGGATTTTGAATTTGGCGCGTTACATTTCACCTGGTAGTGTCGGGAGCAGCCCGCTAGCGCCCCAGCAATCCCTGAGAGGATATACAAATCCTTCATTATAATGATACTGTATACATCAACTCAATAACAGAACTTACAGTGCTCTCTTGCAGGTTTTCACTACCGGCAGAAACCTCTGATAACCTTCCTCTGATGTGTTGTATGTCTTCAGGTCAAACTCCTCCAGCACCTCCTCTGACATCAGTACCAGGTAGGCCAGGGCTGAACATTGGTCAGGTTTTAGCTCTGTTTCTGAAAGAGTTCCTGATTGCAGGGAGGTCTGCATCTCTTCAACTAGAGAGTTGGCACCAAGTTCATTCAGACAGTGGAACAAGTTGAAGATCCTTTCTGGTAAGGATTCCTCCTTGATCTTGTATGAAAGGTACCTGACTGTTCTGTCAACTGTTTCCTCATTGGTCTGTGTTGTACTTCCCGTCTGTGTCAGAAGGCCTCGTAACAGATTCTGATTGGACTCCAGTGAGAGACCCAGAAGGAAGCGGAGGAACAAGTCCAGGTGTCCATTCTCACTCTTCAAGGCCTGCTCCACTGCTCTCCTGTGTAAGTCAGACAATTTGATTGACTCTATCTCTTCATCATTGTCATCATCTTCCTCATTGTCGTCATCCTTCTCCTCCTCCTCCTCCTCCTCGTCCTGCTTATCATCATCATCCTTCTCCTCCACCTCCTCCTCCTCCTCCTCCTCCTGCTTATCATCATCATCCTTCTCCTCCACCTCCATCTCCTCCTCCTCCTCCTCCTCCTCCTCCTCCTCATCCTCCTCCTCCTCCTCCTCCTCATCATCATCATCATTATAAATAGTGACTGCTTTGGGGGGGGGAAAACATTTTCCTTCTTGTCCAGACATGATTCTAAAGCATGCACTGCTGCTAGAAACTCCTGAATGCTCAGATGCACAAAGCTGTAGACCTTGTCTTGGTACATCCCAGATTCTTCTTTAAATATCTCTGTACACAATGCTGAGTACTCCGATGCCTCTGTGACATCAAGGCCACACTCTCTCAGGTCCTCCTCATAGAAGATCAGGTTGCCCTTCTGCAGCTGTTGGAAAGCCAGCTTTGCCAGTTTCAGGATCATCTCTTTGTCCGACTGAGACAGATACTTTGGGTTTGTCTCTGTGGCTTTGTTGTACTTCCTGTTCTTCACAATGATTTGGATGAGCATGAAGTGTGAGTACATCTGGGTCAGAGTTTTGGGGACTTCATCCCTCTCTGCCTCGTTCAGCATAATCTCAAGGACAGTGGCTGATATCCAACAGAAGACTGGCATGTGGCACATGATGTGGAGGCTCCTTGATGTCTTTATGTGTTTGATGATTTCATTGGCCAGATTCTGATCTGTGATTTTCTTCCTGAAGTATTCCTCCTTCTGTGGATCATTGAACCCTCGTACCTCTGTCACCTGGTCAACACACTCAGGAGGGATCTGATTGGCTGCTGCAGGTCGTGTGGTTATCCAGAGGAGAGCAGAGGGAAGCAGATTCCCTTGATGAGGTTTGTCAGGAGAACATCCACTGAGGTTGGCTTCGTGACATCACAGCACTTCTCATTGTTTTTGAAGTCTAGAGGAAGTCGACACTCATCCAGACCATCAAAAATGAAAACAGTTTTGGTTTCACCATCTTCAATACTGTCAATCTCTTTCAGCTCTGAGAAGTAGTGGGAAAGAAGTTGCATCAGACTGTATTGGTCCTTTTTCAGGTTCAAATCACGGAAAGGAAGAGGAAACATGAAATGAACGTCCTGATTTGCTTTTCCCTCTGCCCAGTCAAGGATGAGCTTCTGCACAGAGACTGTTTTCCCAATGCCAGCGATTCCTTTGGTCAGCACAGTTCTGATAGGTTTGTCTTGTCCAGGTAAAGGCTTGAAGATGTCATTGCATTTGATTGATGTCTCTTGTGTGATTTGTTTCTTGGATGCCATCTCTATTTGTCTAACCTCATGTTCATTATTGAGCCCTCCACTTCCACCCTCTGTGATGTAGAGCTCTGTGTAGATGTCCTTTAACAGACTTTGGTTTCCATGGTGTCCAATTCCTTCAGATATGTGTTGATACTTATGTTTCAGTTTAGCCTTAATGTCTTGTTGGACTGTCAGCAGAGTTTGACCTGTAGGAAAACAATGAGAGTTGGGACTCATAAGTTTGTGTGTCTGTTTTATAAGGGCCTTTGTACCGTTCTTTGTAATATTGTATGAAACACAGTCTTACTTCTTCTGTCCAGAAGGTTGTGTGTGATCTTTAATGCATCCTCACTGTCCAAACTCTCCACTTCCTTATTGTCATCTGGTAATGGTTCCTGGCTGAAACCAGGTGGCTGATCACTCTTCATTGATAGCAGGCTGGTTGTAGGGGACTCTGCTCTGGGCTTCTGGACACTGAACAAAACAGGTAGACAGATCACCTCATCAATATCTCATCTATATCTCATGAACTTCAATTTAACAACATTATAGTGGAACTTCTAGAAGCCCATGATGTTTCTTCTAAAGCTGCAGTCTGCAATTGGTCATTCGATTTTCAAACTTAAATTAACTTGGCAACACGTTTCTCAAAAATGTGTTTTATTCCTTTAAGATTACAATTCATCTCTTACCTCTCAGAAATGGTGTCTTGAGTCATTTTAGAGGCAGTGGTCCCCTCCTCTCTCTCCCCAGAGAGACTCGTTTTAGAGGCAATGTTCCCCTGCTCTCTCTCCCCAGAGAGACTCGTTTTAAAGGCAGTGTTCCCCTCCTCTCTCTCCCCAGAGAGACTCATTTTAGATGTAAATCCCAGTTTACTACAATAAGAAATACCCAATCCGTCAATATTTCTGAGAGTTGTTAGTACCACCCAGCACAAGCAGAGAACATGTCTAACTGACAGGATGGTACCCTGGGTGAGATAAGCAGACCTTTATACCCTGATAAAACAACAATAAATGTTCTGTAAACATTAACCCCAGAGACTTGTTGGGAGTTAAATCAGTCTCTACAGAGTTAGAAACGTCAGCTGCATCAGAGTAAAAGAACAGTAATAAAGTCATAATTGTAGTTAAATAATCATCAGTATATCCTAAATCAACTTTCTATAATCTCCCATGTCTTTACCTACTCCTCCATTCAGACAGTTACTGACAAACTAAGACAGTCTATAATCTCCCATGTCTTTACCTACTCCTCCATTCAGACAGTTACTGACACACTAAGACAGTCTATAATCTCCCATGTCTTTACCTACTCCTCCATTCAGACAGTTACTGACACACTAAGACAGTCTATAATCTCCCATGTCTTTACCTACTCCTCCATTCAGACAGTTACTGACACACTAAAACAGTCTATAATCTCCCATGTCTTTACCTACTCCTCCATTCAGACAGTTACTGACACACTAAGACAGTCTATAATCTCCCATGTCTTTACCTACTCCTCCATTCAGACAGTTACTGACACACTAAGACAGTCTATAATCTGTCATGTCTTTACCTACTCCTCCATTCAGACAGTTACTGACAAACTAAGACATTGTCATGTCTTTACCTACTCCTCCATTCAGACAGTTACTGACAAACTAAGACAGTCTATAATCTGTCATGTCTTTACCTACTCCTCCATTCAGACAGTTACTGACAAACTAAGACAGTCTATAATCTGTCATGTCTTTACCTACTCCTCCATTCAGACAGTTACTGACACACTAAGACAGTCTATAATCTCCCATGTCTTTACCTACTCCTCCATTCAGACAGTTACTGACAAACTAAGACAGTCTATAATCCGCCATGTCTTTACCTACTCCTCCATTTAGACAGTTACTGATAACTAAGACAGTCTATAATCCGCCATGTCTTTACCTACTCCTCCATTCAGACAGTTACTGATAACTAAGACAGTCTATAATCCGCCATGTCTTTACCTACTCCCACATTTAGACAGTTACTGATAACTAGGACAGTCTAATAGATGTTTCTTATGTGCAGGAAACATTGTCCAATGTGATTGTCTGTATGTTTCCATAGAATAGGTGATGTTATATACCAACCCGGGTCAGGTTGTCAGTCTAACCTTAACTCATGTATCATGAACCAGACCTCTTCATGTAATGTAAATACAACACCTGGATATATTACTCTGGTGTAAGCATCACGGTTCCAAGACAAAGTCCCACCCCAATGGCCAGCAGTTCCCCTTATAGCACCGCCCACAGCTGAAGCCTGTCTGCTTGTTTACTTTGTGAAGGAGTGGGAGTCCCCTGGCAGAAGGCCCAGCTCCCTAGCCTGTCTGTTTGTGACATCATGCCACTCCTTGTCATACACTAATAAGTGACCCGATTCAGGAAACTAGGTGTATGTCGCAAGTCTCGACTTCACAGGAGAGTCTTTTATCAAAATGTGTTTTTGGGCAGAAATGCCTTCTCAAACATGTGAACTTTCATGTGCCTTAATAACAAACTTGTATGCCATCTGTAAATATGAATACAATTGTTAAATTACGATCCTTGTTGGTTATCTAACTCATCAATAGCCTTTTTAACCCTTTTTACTGCAGTGGGTTAAATCAGGCTCACACAGAGTGATTCTTCGTAGTCAAACAAATCTACTGTGAAACAAAAGTATACACCTCACCCACATGGTTATGGACTAACAAGACACTTGTACCATGTCAGATATAGAGTTGAAATGTATTACATTTTGATTTTGCATCCCAATATTACACTTTAAATATTCCAGAAGACTGAAATATAACAAAACTGTTTACATAGAAACATTTGTCAGGTTTAAAAAAAATCTTTATTAATGATAAAATAATGGAAAATATTAATAGTTATAATAATTATAATAGTATTAATAATCCACCCATGAGGCCAAAGACGTTTGTTCTTTGACTGCAGGAAGATATACAGCTATAAGACATCTGTACCATGTCAAATACATACAGAAAATATTAATACGTTTCCACCCATGAGGCCAAAGACGTTTGGTTATTGACTGCAGGAAGATCTACAGCTATAAGACAGCTTGTCATGCAGATGGGACAACATCAATATGGACACCAGCCATAATAAATATGCTTAAAATCAGTTATTTTCATGCAGTGGTGGAAAAAGTGCTCAATTGTCATATTTGAGTAAAAGAACAGATACCTTAATAGAAAATGACTCAGGTAAAAGTGTAAGTCACCCAGTAAAATACTACTTGAGTAAAAGTCTAAAAGTATTTTGTTTTAAATATACTTAAGTATAAAAAGTAAATGGAATTCATGAAATGTACTTAATATTCAAAGTATCAATTTTTTTCAAGTTCCTTATATTAAACACACCAGACGTCACAATTGTATAGTTTTTTTTGTTATTGACGGATAGTCAGGGGCACACTCCAACACTCAGACATAATTTTCAAACAAAGCGTTTGTGTTTAGTGAGTCCGCCAGATCAGAGGCAGTAGGGATGACCAGGGATGTTCTCTTGATACGTGTGTGAATTGGACCTGTCAAAATGTAACAAGTACTTTTGGGTGTCAGGGAAAGTACATTATTTTCTTTAGGAATGTAGTGAAGTAAAAGTAGCCAAAAAATATGAATAGCAAAGTAAAGTACAGATACCCCCAAAAAACGACTTAAGTGGTACTTTAATGTATTTTTACCTAAGTACTTTACAATACTGCTTTTATGCGCTCTAGAGAACAACATATACTTCGTTTCACCTGCATTCAATACAAATTTCAGGTCAATAAAGTTTTTCTGTAATACAATGAAGGCAGACTGTAGTTCAGATAGATCTTGGTCAACCGTGGGGGCAATAGCATACAAGTATGTATTTATTTTACTTTTATTTAACTAGGCAAGTCAGTTGAGAACAAGTTCTTATTTACAATGACAGCCTACTTGTAAAGCCCCCCCGGCCAAATCCTCCCTTAAACCGGACAACGCCAATTGTGCGCTGCCCTATGGGACTCCCAATCACGGCAGGTTATGATACAGCCCAGGATCGAACCCGGGTCTGTAGTGATTCCTCTAGCACTGCGATGCAGTGCCTTAGACTGCTGTGCCACTCAAGTGGTTCATCGTCATAAAAGTGCAATTTACTGGTTTTCTTTACAGGCAAGTCGATATTGTTAATGTAAACAGTAAAAAGTACAGGACTCAGAATTGACCCCTGCGGGACACCTTTCATAATTTCCATGAAACCTTTTAACACCATCAGTAGATACACATTGAGTTCAGTAATTTTAACCCAGTTACATGCAGACTGGTCTAGGAAAAGTTAGGAAATCCTGTGAAATAGCAGTGAGTGATCAACAGTATCGAAAGCCTTTGACAGGTCAATGAAGAGGGCAGCACAACGTTTCCTTTTATCCGTACAGATCAGCACATGATTTACTGTATAACTAGGGATGCAGCTGTCACGTCCAGGCCTGAGTTTTACAGGCTGGCGTGTTTAGTTTAGTTTTTGGTGTAGGGTTTTTCTGTTCTAGGTGTTCTATTTCTATGTTGGGTAAATGGTTCCCAATTAGAGGCAGCTGAGTGTCGTTACCTCTAATTGGGAACAATATATATGTTTGTGGTTTTGCACTAGGGTTTCGTGGGTTATTGTTTGTTTGTTCATAGCTTTAGTCGTTGTACGATGTTCGTTCGTTCTGTTTATTATTTTCCCAGTTACGTGAATTAATATGTATACTGGAAGCATCGCTGCGTCTTGGTCCGTCCCTATAGAAGATCGTGACAGAATAACCCACCAATACAGGACCAAGCAGCGAGAGAGCCAGGATTTCTGGAAGTGGGAGGAAATCCTGGCTGGAAAGGGACCCTGGAAGAGGACTGCGGAGCATCGTCGCCCCAAGGAGGAGATGGATGCAGCGAGGGCAGAGCGGAGCGTGAATAGGGAGAGATATGCTGGAACACGCCTGGCTAGAAAGCCCGAGAGGCAGCCCCCCAAAAAAAAAATTGGGGGGCACACGGGGAGTTTGGCCGGTTCAGGGTGGACTCCTGAGCCAACTCCTCGTGCTCTTTGGAGGGAGCGTTGGAGGGAGCGTTGCACTGGTAAGACGCCGTGCTATGCTGTATTGAGCACGGTGTCTCCAGTGCGCATTCATAGGCGCATTGGAGTGCGCATTCCACTCATCTGTCAGGCTAGGGTGAGTGTGTAGCCTAGAAGAGTGGTGCCGGCTCTGCGCGCTAAGTCTCCCGTGCACCTTCTTGGACCAGGATATCCTGCACCGGTTCTGCGTGCAGTGTCTCCGGTGCGTATCCACAGCCCGGTACGCGACATTCCAGCTCCACTCATCAGGCTAGGGTGAGTGTGCTGCCTGGAAGAGTGGTGCCAGCTCTGCGCACCAAGCCCCCTGTACGCTTAAAGAGCCCAGTACGTCCAGTCCCTGTTCCACGCTCCAGGATCCCTGTGCGAGTCATGGACCCAGCACGTCCTGTCCCTGTTCCACGCTCCTGGATCCCTGTGCGAGTTGTGGACCCAGCACGTCCAGGCCCTGTTCCACGCTCCAGGATCCCTGTGCGCGTTGTGGACCCAGCACGTCCTGTCCCTGTTCCACGCTCCAGGATCCCTCTGCGCATCATGGACCCAGCACGTCCTGTTCCTGTTCCAAGCTCCAGGATCCCTGTGCACATCGTGAATCCTATACGGCCCGTTCCTGCTCCCCGCACCAGAGTCCCAGTGCGCATAGAGAGTCCAATACGGCCCGTTCCTGCTCCTCGCACCAGAGTCCCAGTGCGCATAGAGAGTCCAATACGGCCCGTTCCTGCTCCCCGCACCAGAGTCCCAGTGCGCAGAGAGAGTCCAATACGGCCCGTTCCTGCTCCTCGCACCAGAGTCCCAGTGCGTATAGAGAGTCCAATACGGCCCGTTCCTGCTCCTCGCACCAGAGTCCCAGTGCGCATAGAGAGTCCAATACGGCCCGTTCCTGCTCCTCGCACCAGTGTCCCAGTGCGCATAGAGAGTCCAATACGGCCCGTTCCTGCTCCCCGCACCAGTGTCCCAGTGCGCATAGAGAGTCCAATACGGCCCGTTCCTGCTCCCCGCACCAGAGTCCCAGTGCGCATAGAGAGTCCAACGCGGCCCGTTCCTGCTCCCCGCACCAGAGTTCCAGTGCGCATCGTGAGTCCTACACGGCCCGTTCCTGCTCCCCGCACCAGGTCCCCTGTGCGCATCGCTAGTCCAGCACAGCCTGCTCCTACTCCCCGCACCAGGTCCCCTGAGCGCATCGCTAGTCCAGCACAGCCCGTTCCTGCTCCCCGCACCAGAGTTCCAGTGCGCATCGTGAGTCCTACACGGCCCGTTCCTGCTCCCCCGCACCAGGTCCCCTGTGCGCATCGCTAGTCCAGCACAGCCTGCTCCTACTCCCCGCACCAGGTCCCCTGAGCGCATCGCTAGTCCAGCACAGCCTGTTCCTGCTCCTCGCACCAGGGCCCTTGTACGCATCGCGAGTCCAGCTCAACTCTATATCTGACATGGTACAGGTGTCTTGTTAGTCCATAACCATGTGGGTGAGGTGTATACTTTTGTTTCCCAGTAGATTTGTTTGACTACAAAGAATCACTCTGTGTGAGCCTGATTTAACCCACTGCAGTAAAAAGGGTTAAAAAGGCTATTGATGAGTTAGTTAACCAACAAGGATCGTAATTTAACAATTGTATTCATATTTACAGATGGCATACAAGTTTGTTATTAAGGCACATGAAAGTTCACATGTTTGAGAAGGCATTTCTGCCCAAAAACACATTTTGATAAAAGACTCTCCTGTGAAGTCGAGACTTGCGACATACACCTAGTTTCCTGAATCGGGTCACTTATTAGTGTATGACAAGGAGTGGCATGATGTCACAAACAGACAGGCTAGGGAGCTGGGCCTTCTGCCAGGGGACTCCCACTCCTTCACAAAGTAAACAAGCAGACAGGCTTCAGCTGTGGGCGGTGCTATAAGGGGAACTGCTGGCCATTGGGGTGGGACTTTGGCTTGGAACCATGATGCTTACACCAGAGTAATATATCCAGGTGTTGTATTTAAATTACATGAAGAGGTCTGGTTCATGATACATGAGTTAAGGTTAGACTGACAACCTGACAGGGTTGGTATATAACATCACCTATTCTATGGAAACATACAGACAATCACATTGGACAATGTTTCCTCCACATAAGAAACCTATGTTAGACTGTCCTAGTTATCAGTAACTGTCTAAATGTGGGAGTAGGTAAAGACATGACAGATTATAGACTGTCTTAGTTTGTCAGTAACTGTCTGAATGGAGGAGTAGGTAAAGACATGACGGATTATAGACTGTCTTAGTTTGTCAGTAACTGTCTGAATGGAGGAGTAGGTAAAGACATGACAGATTATAGACTGTCTTAGTTTGTCAGTAACTGTCTGAATGGAGGAGTAGGTAAAGACATGACAGATTATAGACTGTCTTAGTTTGTCAGTAACTGTCTGAATGGAGGAGTAGGTAAAGACATGACGGATTATAGACTGTCTTAGTTTGTCAGTAACTGTCTGAATGGAGGAGTAGGTAAAGACATGGCGGATTATAGACTGTCTTAGTTTGTCAGTAACTGTCTGAATGGAGGAGTAGGTAAAGACATGACAGATTATAGACTGTCTTAATGTGTCAGTAACTGTCTGAATGGAAGAGTAGGTAAAGACATGACAGATTATAGACTGTCTTAGTTTGTCAGTAACTGTCTGAATGGAGGAGTAGGTAAAGACATGACAGATTATAGACTGTCTTAGTTTGTCAGTAACTGTCTGAATGGAGGAGTAGGTAAAGACATGGCGGATTATAGACTGTCTTAGTTTGTCAGTAACTGTCTGAATGGAGGAGTAGGTAAAGACATGACAGATTATAGACTGTCTTAGTGTGTCAGTAACTGTCTGAATGGAAGAGTAGGTAAAGACATGACAGATTATAGACTGTCTTAGTTTGTCAGTAACTGTCTGAATGGAGGAGTAGGTAAAGACATGACAGATTATAGACTGTCTTAGTTTGTCAGTAACTGTCTGAATGGAGGAGTAGGTAAAGACATGGCGGATTATAGACTGTCTTAGTTTGTCAGTAACTGTCTGAATGGAAGAGTAGGTAAAGACATGACAGATTATAGACTGTTTTAGTTTGTCAGTAACTGTCTGAATGGAAGAGTAGGTAAAGACATGGCGGATTATAGACTGTCTTAGTTTGTCAGTAACTGTCTGAATGGAGGAGTAGGTAAAGACATGACGGATTATAGACTGTGGCGCCGGAGAAGGCAGACGTTTTACGTTCCCCCAATCGATTGTGCTTTTTGTTTGTTTATAACTTATTACATAATTTTGTACATAATGTTGCAACTACCGTCTCTTATGACCGAAATTGACTTCAAGACATCAGCACTGCAATTACTCACCACGGACTAGCAGAATCCTTATTTTCCTTTCACGACTCTGATGAGCCCGATGCAAATGATATACTGCTTCCTCGGGAACAGGCCCAGATCCCAGTGATCTGCGTGAAGAGGAGGCCGAAGAGCGGGCTGCCTACTGAGAATTCGTTGCCGATCGAATAAACACCCACTTCCCTCCATTCCGCTAGCAAACATGTAATCTTTTGAAAATAAAATAGACGAGCAACGCAGAAGATTAAACAACCAATGGGACATTAAAATCTGTAACATTTTATGCTTCACTGAGTCGTGGCTAAACGACGACAATATCAACATACAGCTGGCTGGTTATACGCTGTACCAGCAGGATAGAACAGAGGCGTCTGGTAAGACAAGGGGCGGCGGGCTATGTATTTTTGTAAACAACAGCTGGTGCACGATATCTCAGGAAGTCTTGAGCTATTGCTCGCCTGAGGTAGAGTTTCTCATGATAAGCTGCAGACCACACTACCTACCGAGAGAGTTTATCTATATTCTTTGTAGCTGTTTACATACCACCACAGTCAGAGGCTGGCACTAAGATAACATTGAATGAGCCGCATTCCGCCCTAAGCAAACAAGAAAATGCTCACCCAGAGTCGGCGCTCCTAGTAGCCGGGGCCTTTAATGCAGGGAAACTTAAATCTCCTCTATCCTCCCGATTCCTGCTTACAAGCTAAAACTAAAGCAGGAAGCACCGGTGACTGCATCAATAAAAACGTGGTCAGATGAAGCGTGGAGATATAGAAAAACGTGTTTATTAAATAAAGTAAACTATATCCAAGTGACAATGGGGTGTGTAGTCAGTAGTGGAAGTGAATGGATGTGTTCACAGATGGTGATAATGAGGGCTGTTGAGAGGTGCCAAAACAAATGAACACAACGAAGCCCCGAAATGCCACAACCAAAAACAACAGTGTGTCTGGGTGGAGAGTCTCCTCAATGAATGGGGGAAAAGGTGTATTTATCCCCGGGACACAGCCCAACACTGTTACTATCCATTCTACCATTAGGTTGGTACTCCAACACTGTTACTATCCATTCTACCATTAGGTTGGTACCCCAACACTGTTACTATCCATTATACCATTAGGTTGGTACCCCAACACTGTTACTATCCATTCTACCATTAGGTTGGTACCCCAACACTGTTACTATCCATTCTACCATTAGGTTGGTACTCCAACACTGTTACTATCCATTCTACCATTAGGTTGGTACCCCAACACTGTTACTATCCATTCTACCATTAGGTTGGTACTCCAACACTGTTACTATCCATTCTACCATTAGGTTGGTACCCCAACACTGTTACTATCCATTCTACCATTAGGTTGGTACCCCAACACTGTTACTATCCATTCTACCATTAGGTTGGTACCCCAACACTGTTACTATCCATTATACCATTAGGTTGGTACCCCAACACTGCTACTATCCATTCTACCATTAGGTTGGTACCCCAACACTGTTACTATCCATTAGGTTGGTACCCCAACACGGTTACTATCCATTCTACCATTAGGTTGGTACCCCAACACTGTTACTATCCATTCTACCATTAGGTTGATACCCCAACACTGCTACTATCCATTCTACCATTAGGTTGGTACCCCAACACTGTTACTATCCATTCTACCATTAGGTTGTGTTATAGACATTTTGTTCTCAATGTTCATAAAATGAACTTCAATTAAACAACTCCGTCTGTAACCCAGAATTTGTAAGATACTGGTTGAAATAAGACAGACAGGAGCCCAGTCTACAATGGTCAAATATCAAATTGTTTATTCAGGAGAGCTCTGATTTTAAAAGGTGTACACAGTCTTTTATATTGTACAGGTTGAATACAAAAGATACAAATGACCCACCATATGCCCCACCATTTCTGGGAAATAGTGTTTTCCCACAGTATACATTCAGCGGCCTATCACAATCTTACAACATAAGTCAAGCTTGGACAGCTTCTTAACCATCCCTCCAGTCCCAAGGACAGGGGCCTCTCACACGTGTCTGGTAGAATCAAAGAATTCTTTGTTCTCCCAGATACTCCCTAGGTCAAGTCGTACCAGCCTGTTCCACTCTCCACACAATATTCATTTCTAAACACACACATTCATTGGACTACCATTTGTCTTATAACCCTATCTCTATTGCATACATTTTCAGAATGGAATATTCTTAGATGTACAAACATTTAGTCATTAAACATAAAATTTATAACAGGTTGGTACCCCAACACTGTTCTATCCATTCTACCATTAGGTTGGTACCCCAACACTGCTACTATCCATTCTACCATTAGGTTGGTACCCCAACACTGTTACTATCCATTCTACCATTAGGATGGTACCCCAACACTGTTACTATCCATTCTACCATTAGGTTGGTACCCCAACACTGTTCCTATCCATTCTACCATTAGGATGGTACCCCAACACTGTTACTATCCATTCTACCATTAGGTTGGTACCCCAACACTGTTACTATCCATTCTACCATTAGGATGGTACCCCAACACTGTTACTATCCATTCTACCATTAGGTTGGTACCCCCAACACTGTTACTTTCCATTCTACCATTAGGTTGGTACCCCAACACTGTTGATCTGAAGCTCTGTGCAAAGATAGGGGTCCAGCTCCACAAGAAGGATGACCATCCTGGAACTTGACTTATTTCCTTTTCCCGTCACCATGTCGATGATGACACCTGCCTTCTTTGCCCTCTCAGCGATCACCTTCACTGACTCCATTTCCTCCTGGTTGATGACTGTGTGTTGCAGGAGTTTGTCCAGCAGACCATCCAGGACAGGTGCTGATACTCGTTTCACAAACTCTGTCCGTACAGAACGCAGCTGCTGCTCTGTAGAACCAGTCAGACTGCTCTCAGCCGGACCTCCTGCCCCCAACACAGCACCTGAGAGAGTCAGGTTACAAAATAACTACATTTGTACATTTACATTTCAGTCACTTAGATGCAGACTCCTAAAATAAAAGTATTGAGAAAACATTATCTTGTACAATAAAGACCTGGACATATCACATATTCATTTAGGGACGGTTTCACAGGGCGGCAGGTAGCCTAGTGGTTATAACGGTGGGCCAGTAAGGTTGGTGGATCGAATCCCCGAGCTGACAAGGTAAAAATCTGTTGTTCTGCACCTTAACCTACGGTTTCTAGGCCATCATTGTAAACAAGAATTTGTTCTTAAACGACTTGCCTAGTTAAGTAAAGGTACAAAAACAAATTCACAGACATAGCAAAACAGGCTGGGGCATTCAGAACCAGGCTAATCTGCATCAAGTCCTGGAGGAGATGTCATTGGGCATTCAGAACCAGGCTAATCTACATCAAGTCCTGGAGGAGATGTCATTGGGACATTCAGAACCAGGCTAATTTACATCAAGTCCTGGAGGAGATGTCATTGTTCTTGAAGACAGTCTTTTATATTCAGGACTAGTCCAGGTCCTACAGTAAACCATGTTGACTGGCCCTCAAGTCATTGATTTGTATCTCTCATGTTTACTTACTAGTTGAATGGGTTTCAGTGATGTATTCATCTGAAAGAAACAGAAATAGGTTAGATCACTCTAAATAGCATCTGTCAGAAAAAGTGATGATTGACATCTGCCCCCACCTGTTGGTACAGTTTCTTTCCATACTGTCCTCTCATCATCCCCGAATAACTCCATCTCAAGCCCTGTAATTTTCATAACCGCCCTGAAAAAGCTTGGTGTGGCGTCTCTATGTATGAGCTGAATCTTCTGGAGAGAGGGAGAGAGAGAGTTTGAGTTTTAAAAACCTTTATTGGTCTGGGAACCCACAACAAACAAAAACATGGTTAAACATCAATTAAAAACACAACACCAAATCTTCCTCCACAGTAACTAAACACAACAGCCTCTGAATACCCCATATACTCAAACAGACCAATGTTAATCATTTTGTAACAGGCAAACTCAACCCCTCAGTCTGGCTGCCAACATCCCCTCCAGCATTCCCACCACGTCCACAGAACCCTGTCCTCGAATACTGTTCTTTCATGTCTTCCAAATTGCTAATTTAGCCGCCCCTGACAAAGTTAAGAGAACTACACCCCTTCTACTAAACCTGTACTTTGTCCCAAATATAAACATTTTGGACGAGAAAACCTCCCAGAGCTGAGAACTAGTGATCAGGTCAATCATCCCGACCACCCTGGGACACTGTAAGAACAGATGTGCCAGAGTTTCAGACTCCCAACATGATGAAAACTCTCCAAGCCTGCATAACAGACTCATAGAATGGAGTCAGGCCAGACAAATCACCCCCTCCAGCTTTAAGAGGAAAATATGCTTGTCTAAGCCCAAACAGCCTGCTCTCCTCATCAATGTGTCAGCTGTGTCGACCCAGCTAGAACCGTCACTGTACAACAGTCTCTGGGCTGCTTGAAGCCAGAAAGCCATGATCCTAGAAGAGATGTCCACCAGGCCTTGCCCACCATCGTGCAGTGGCAGGTATAGGGCTGCAGCTTCAATTCAATGTTGTCCAGACCAGAAGAAATTGACAGCTCTTATATCAGACTGTAAAATCATTAGTCTGTGCCACAGGGTAGAGGTGGCTAGGTTATTAGCTACCAGCACCCTTCCCCTATAAGACAGCTGGGGTAGCACCCATTTCCACCTAGACAATCTGGAACAGACCTTCTCCACTACACCCATCCAGTTATTTTCTGGAAAGACATCGGACCCTAGAAAAACCCCCAAAGTCTTCATCCGACCTCTGCCCCACTGAAGCCCCCTGGTAACCGTGGAGTGGACCCTATCTGTGATTCGCTCTTTTCCCAATTGACTCTGGCTGAGGAGACCCTACTCATACACCTTTAAAGCGTTTGAGAGAACCTTAACATCCTCACCCCCTGTAATAAAAACTGTCACGTCATCTGCATACGCAGACAGTGCTATCGTGGGACCTTTCATAACCCCTGGGACAGAGAAACCAGTCAGCTTCGCTCTTAAAAAACAAAGCATTGGTTCAATTGCCAGACAATATAACGGTCCTGAAATTGGGCACCCCTGCCTAATACCCCTATGGACAGGGATGTGGCAACTCAACCCACCCCCTACAGCATACCTGAGGCCCCAGCATACAGTAACTCATCTCAAACCCAAAGGCTTTCATTGTTTTGAACAAGTACTGGTGGTCCACACAGTCAAAAGCCTTCTCATCCAAAGAAAGTAAACCCACATTCACATCCTGTTCAAGGGCCCTGATAGCCTCTTTAACTTCAATACAAGAGAGCAGTAGACTGTTGACAAGACACACGTATTTGAGCCTTCCCAACCATCCCACCATCGTCTCAGGGATTCAAAATTCTAATTAATAAGCCAAATTCAAATTCAAATTTTTTATTGATAAGCCTCCATTTTTCCCAAAACAACAAAAACTTTTCCCAAAACATGGCATCATGTAATATCTTCACATTAAAATACCAATAAGATGATGACCTTCATAACAGGACAAGTGAATATCAACAGTAACAATATGGGGATCAGAGAAACCCTCAGGAGTAATGTCACACCTTCCAACCCTACTACAGTAGAGCTCAGATACATACAGCCTGTCTAACCTTGCTGAATGACACCACCTTCATTAACTACTACAGTAGAGCTCAGATACATACAGCCTGTCTAACCTTGCTGAATGACACCACCTTCATTAACTACTACAGTAGAGCTCAGATACATACAACCTGTCTAACCTTGCTGAATGACACCACCTTCATTAACTACTACAGTAGAGCTCAGATACATACAACCTGTCTAACCTTGCTGAATGACACCACCTTCATTAACTACTACAGTAGAGATCAGATACATACAACCTGTCTAACCTTGCTGAATGACACCACCTTCATTAAGTCAACCTCATTAGCCTCATCACTATGTATCTCCTGTAGAAGTCCACCTCATTAGCCTCATCACTATGTATATCCTGTAGAAGTCCACCTCATTAGCCTCATCACTATGTATCTCCTGTAGAAGTCCACCTCATTAGCCTCATCACTATGTATCTCCTGTACAAGTCCACCTCATTAGCCTCATCACTATGTATCTCCTGTAGAAGTCCACCTCATTAGCCTCATCACTATGTATCTCCTGTAGAAGTCCACCTCATTAGCCTCATCATTATGTGTCTCCTGTAGAAAAACTACATTAAGCCTTTTCTGTTTTATTACTTCTAATACCCAAGTCAATTTAACAGATTTCCCAAAAGTCTGGTCCAGAAACCCATTTACCTCACCTAGATTGTAAATTGAGTCATCGTCAGCTGCTATCATATCAACAAGGATATCAGAAATGTCCATAACCTTCTCCTCCTCAACTGAGGCCACAGACCCCTGACTCCCCTCTGCCACATCCCTCTCAACACTCCCCACATCACTAGTACAGGGCATCTCCTCTACTGACTGGGAGACTAGCTCCACCTGAACCCCATCATGCATACTGGGCATCTTCTCACCAGTCTGGGAAATGGATCCCCAGATCCATACTGAGCTCCTACAACAATATTTTTCTGCTGCACATCAGACTCAATGTTCCCCTCTGTTACAAGCTGCAACTCAGTACCCTCAAAACAAACAACTTGTTCCTCAGCAACAGGTGCTTGTGGCTGCTCTACCACTGTCAGCCCACCTCTCCCTACATCAGTGAGCCCAGGCGTTACGAGGACCACCTGCAAGCATGTTGCTTACGGCCAACATGCACACTCAAAACACCATTGACTACCCGTACTAGCATAAGCCATATACAGTCTGTTGTCATACTTGACTTTAAACGATAACTCCAAAGTCTGCTCCGGTGAGTCCAAAAACATAAACACCTGTCGCCGAAACGACAACCTTATTCAGAGTGTTTTAAACCCAACTTCCCAAACCGCAATAACTCGCGTTCCAATCGCTCATTTGCAATAAAAGGCGGTACATTCAAAATCGTAACCCTTGTTGACGGAGAAAAAGTGGCATAACTTCTTCATAGCCTACCTTCTCTCCTACTGCGACCAAAAACTCCCCCACAGTGACACTAGCTTCAGTAGCACACCTCAAGCCGTGCTCAAATGGCAGGGACGCCGACCCCATGTGGGTCGCCATCCCCACCAAAACCAGAACAATTCAACAAGAAATACAAAATATCTAATTCTACCACTGAAAAAAACCTGAATCAGCAGAAAAAGGAAAACCACCAAGAAAAGTCAACAAGAAAGAAACCACAGGTGATCGAACTCCAGACAACACTCACACTCGCTCATACAATACCCAGCATGCACCAAACACTCCCAACATGCACAGAGACAGAGACAGAGACAGAGAGATATGTGACTTGTGACTTAAATATCAGATTCATGTTCGTACTGAATCTGTACCTGTGGATTGATGGCTATAGAACAGGGAATGTTCAGTCTGAAGGAGCTATTCAGTTTGAAGGACCGCTCTGGTCTTGAGATGGGAATCCTTGAAGACCCTTGAAACTTTGATTCCTGTTGTTCCACAGCCTGTGAAACGAGGCATGAAATACACAGCCAGTCAATGTATAGTCTAATTCAAACATTATTCAGAAAACTAGCAACACACTATTATCTTCATTAAACGAGTGTCAACATAAACTGCACCACTGGTTAGTTAAGGTCATCTCTATAATAATGGTACCTCACCTGTATTTGGCCGAGGTTACTGGGGAACAGGTATAGGCGTGGAAATAGTGTTTCCCTTTTCACTGTCAGATAGAGCATCAGCTCACAGTGGACATCTACGTTCCAAGAAAAGATATAGCTCAGTATAACAGAGATAGGTGAGAACTTGGGATGGAGAATCTTCGCATGGAATCTGGTGACCTCATGCACTTCCTCTAAAGACACTCCATGTTCCTCTACATGAAGAATCTTCATCTCATTCCTCAGGGAAGGGTTGGTCCCTGAACAACACAATACAAAGTAGACAGAAAGACAAATATTGTATTATTCATCAAACTAAAACACAAAGAATATGCAGTACCAGATCACAGTAAATTCAAACTCCCAGAATAGTTCATTCATTAATTCAGGAAGTGAAACTCAGTTACATGGAAATGTCTTTCTGAATACTCTTTCTATATGGTTTTACCTAAACAGACAAAGTGTGGCAGATGAACTTCCTCCAGTTCACCTAACTCCATAGTGATGTCCAGCAATGGACCACCTTGTGTGTACTGCATGTCTTTCAGAAGTTGACTGTAGGGTTCCCAGTTCCTGAAGTGATACTTCAGAATGACATCTCTCTCACACAGCCAGCGGAGCCCAGACACTGTGCACTCATAACTCCCTTTGGGTGTCCTGTGTCTGAGGGCAACAACAAGATATGGTAGAGAGGGTCAATGGTCAAATGGAGAGGTTGGATTAGAAGACTATTCCCAAAGGTAATGGGGAAATACACTAGCAACTGGAATGAAATTAAAAGTAGTTATTTTACCCGAACATTGTCTTTCCCTGGACAGTGGAAGTCAAGGGTTCAATCTGAAGCCAGTGTGTGGAGTCCTGAACAAGGACAAGCATGTCAGTAATACATATGGGGCCTGTTTCCTGGACACAGATTGAGTCTAGTGCTGGACTAAAAAGCATGCTCAATGAAAGTTTCAATAGAAAGTTCTTTAAGGTCCAGGACTAGACTTAATCTGTGTCCGGGAAACTGGCCCATTAACCGAAGTAACTAATCTAATGAGTTTATTCAATGTTACATGGAATGCTGGTGATTTATCAATTAAACTGTCTAATGACAAAATATGACAACAGCGACAACCCTGCATGCCTACAAGCAGAACACAGGACTGTCTATATCCCAGTATGAATGGTTGGTCACTACACACCTGGCTTTGAGACTGTGTTTATATTACTAAAGCAGAACACAGGACCTGTCTATATCCCAGTATGAATGGTTGGTCAGTACACACCTGGCTTTGAGACTGTGTTTATATTACTAAAGCAGAACACAGGACTGTCTATATCCCAGTATGAATGGTTGGTCACTACACACC
This sequence comes from Brachymystax lenok tsinlingensis, assembly GCA_030435695.1. Lineage (NCBI taxonomy): Eukaryota > Metazoa > Chordata > Actinopteri > Salmoniformes > Salmonidae > Brachymystax > Brachymystax lenok. The sequence goes on from CM059810.1 coordinate 28,737,497, forward strand.
TGGCTTTGAGACTGTGTTTATATTACTAAAGCAGAACACAGGACTGTCTATATCCCAGTATGAATGGTTGGTCACTACACACCTGGCTTTGAGACTGTGCCTGACTCCTGCAGGTATGTAAAAGTAAGAATTGACATTATGACTTACCTCAACATGTTCACAAGTCTTACAGCTCTGAGGAATCCCTAAAGTCAAAAGTAGTTGTTATTTAAAACGACACAATCTAATGTAATAATGAATCAATAATTATTAATTAGACTAAAATTGAATATAAGTGAGCAACAGTCTCAGAATGTAAACTCATTAGAATACCATGATCTGACATTAGTGTTATATTAATTAATGTTTGTGGAACCAGGAAACACCATCAATCTGGTCCATGTTTTATAGATGTTGGGGGCCTGATTTCTGGTAGATCCTAGGATGAGCTTAAAGATAGAGTCAGCTAAATTATTTTGTACGAGCAGCACCACAGATATTGTGATGAGCAAGATGCCTGACTTCTCTCTCACACAGTATCTGCCCATGTGCATGGGTCCTCTTCACTCTCTTACAGCGTGTTAGCCATGGGACCAAAACTGCAGAGAAGTGTATTCTTGCGCTCCAACACTCTTAGTTGTTGTAGAAATTGACCCACTATGATGTTTACTTTGTGCATCTACATCATATCACTGAATCTACCTTTAAGTTTGTTTTGACCAAATAGATCATGATTGTGTTCCTTGCCTGGGACTCAACTATAATGAACGCTTTAAAACTATTTTAATTTAAAAACAATTATCATTTAACACTCACATTTCCCAGGTCCAGGCGTGATACAACTCTCTCCACCATGGTCTCTGGTGTTCTCAGGTCCAGGCTTGATCCAACTCTCTCCACCATGGTCTCTGGTGTTCTCAGGTCCAGGTTTGATACAACTCTCTCCACCATGGTCTCTGGTGTTCTCAGGTCCAGGCTTGATACAACTCTCTCCACCATGGTCTCTGGTGTTCTCAGGTCCAGGCTTGATACAACTCTCTCCACCATGGTCTCTGGTGTTCTCAGGTCCAGGCTTGATACAACTCTCTCCAACATGGTCTCTGGTGTTGGTAAAGCAGAAGGACTTTGAATAAACTAAATACAACTTATCAAATATGTTATTATTCATATAAAGGCTTTAAAAAGGAGGTGAGAGAACAACTCCCTAAATGTGACATATCCTACTATGTCAACTTTTATATAGGCAATAGTGATGGTGACATTGCATATCTTGAGGAAAGCTCTTAGAGATGTGAAGTCACCAGGTAGTGGTTAGAGAGAGAATGACACAGTAAGGCTGTTCTATTTAACAGACAATTAAACAATTAAATAGAGGACAGGAATCTCCTAACACATTAAAACACACTACTACTACTAATCTAACTGTAGGTCCAACAGAACACATTAAAACACACCACCACTACTAATCTAACTGTCTGTAGATCCAACAGAACACATTAAAACACACCACTACTACTAATCTAACTGTCTGTAGATCCAACAGAACACATTAAAACACACCACTACTACTAATCTAACTGTCTGTAGATCCAACAGAACACATTAAAACACACCACTACTACTAATCTAACTGTCTGTAGATCCAACAGAACACATTAAAACACACTACTACTACTAATCTAACTGTCTGTAGGTCAAACAGAACCCATTAAAACACACCACTACTACTAATCTAACTGTCTGTAGGTCCAACAGAACACATTAAAACACACCACTACTACTAATCTAATTGTAGGAATGATTCCAGAGGAAACACATGATTAAACATTGCTCTGACTCACCTCTGAATGTGTTGGTCATCTATCTGACACAGGGTCACTGAGGAGGAGGGGGAAACCAGAAACCCAGGATAGAGGGGTTCAGTGAATCTGGTGTGTTCTGTGTGAAGGTGTTTCAGCGTACCAGAGGAGGACACTCTATAGATGGACAAAGTACCAGCTGACCAGTCCAGATAAACACCAACTCTGTTAGAAACAGGACCAGAGATGGGTCTGCCGACTTCAGCATGGTAAAATAGATACCCATTATCAGAGCAGAATAAACACCAAGACTTTCTATTGGCTCCAATCCAACTGTCATCCTCCTCTCCCTTCCTCTTCATTCCTTTGTACACCACACCAATGACAGCCCTGCCACAATCCATCTCCACCTCCCAGTAATAACGATATCCAGATAAACCTTCTCTACAGAGAACTTGGGGATGACAGTCAAATCTGTCTCGATGGTCTTCATAATGCTGATTCTCTTCCACCCGTGTCACCTTCCTGTTCCCCTCAGACAGTATCAGGTTTGGGTGTGCTGTATTTGGGTCCAGGGTGAGATGACAGGCATCTGCAGACAAAAGGAGAGTTTAATCAAACCACATCTTCATATAAAATGTTGTTTTGTAGGAACAGAACAAATATTGATTAGTTACTATGTTACTATAGTTCTGAATTTTCAGTTAATTAGGATTGAAGAGACTTACATTTCCTGCGCCCTGATTTCAGCCTGCACTCTCCACCATGATCCACACTGTAGGAGAAACAAGTTATTGACTGACAAAGACCTAATAAAGCAGTCAACATTTAAACCATATCGTTCTGTTCTGGTGCACTATCCAAGTTCATTACTAGATACATACAGGTATTCTATCCTACCTACTGCATACAGAACGGAGTACAATTCATTACTAGAGACATACAGGTATTCTATCCTACCTACTGCATACAGAACGGAGTACAATTCCAACAGGATATCAGAGATGCAGAAGAAGAGTATTCATGTGGTGATGATGTATGCTGTGTTGGAGTGCTCAGCCTGCTGAGTAAACTTCCCCTTAATTCTACCATCATGTCCTCATGCTACTGACCCTTCTACACTACATATGACACAACCGCTGCTCACACTATTAGGACATCTATTCTGACTTACTTCAGCTTCATCAGTTTATATGTGGGATCCACCAGAGCAGCTGAAAGCAGTCCCCCTGCAGAGACTCCTGGGTGATTGTAGCTCAGGTCCAGCTCTTTCAGGTGGGAGGGGTTTGACCTCAGAGCTGAAGACAGAGCAGCACAGCCCTCCTCTGTGACCAGACAGCCAGACAGCCTACAGAGACACACACAACAGCTGTCTAGGTTGGTGTACTGGTATTCAATCATCTTGTAGGACACCCATACATTTGTCCATGACACAAACATTGTGATGAAACATTAGATTTTCAGAGTATTTGTTTTACTCAGCTCAGTACCGACCTGACTGAAACAGCTGTACTTACCCCAGTGTGTGTAGTTTACAGTCTGGATCCTTCAGTCCAGCAGACAGCAGTGTAACTCCTGAGTCCTGCAGGTCATTGTCTCTCAGCTCCAGTTGTTTCAGTTGTGAGTTGGGTGAACTCAGGACTGAGGCCAGATGTGAACAGAAACCCTCTGTCAGACCACACTGACCTAGACTAGAGGGCAGAAGAGCACATGATTAACACATAATTAAAACATCCACATAATAACTCATACTGAAGATATTTAACTCACACTAGTGTCTGTATGTTGCAGAGTGGACTGGTTAGTCCAACACAGAGCAGCTTCACTCCTCTGTCTCCCAGATTGTAGCTGAGCAGCTTCACTCCTCGGTCTCCCAGGTCATTGTAGCTGAGCAGCTCCACTCCTATGTCTCCCAGGTCATTGTAGCTGAGGTCCAGTTCTCTCAGGGGGGAGTTTGGTGTCTGCAGAGCTGAGGCCAGAGTCTCACAGGATTCATATGTGAGTTTACAATCAGCCAGTCTGGAGAGAGGAGATACGTCGATACACTGTTAAATATGCAAAGCTTTAACAATAATGAGATGCATTAAGACAACAACAGAAGGACACATGATTAACCAATGTTAACCTCTTACAACCCTTTTCATTTGTATATACACATATATATACAGTGGGGCAAAAAAGGATTTAGTCAGCCACCAATTGTGCAAGTTCTCTCACTTAAAAATATGAGAGTGGCCTGTAATTTTCATCATAGGTACACTTCAACTATGACAGACAAAAGGAGGAAAAAAAATCCAGAAAATCACATTGTAGGATTTATAATGAATTTATTTGCAAATTATGGTGGAAAATAAGTATTTGGTCACATACAAACAAGCAAGATTTCTGGCTCTCACAGACCTGTAACTTCTTCTTTAAGAGGCTCCTCTATCCTCCACTCGTTACCTGTATTAATGGCACCTGTTTGAACTTGTTATCAGTATAAAAGACACCTGTCCACAACCTCAAACAGTCACACTCCAAACTCCACTATGGCCAAGACCAAAGAGCTGTCAAAGGACACCAGAAACACAATTGTAGACCTGCACCAGGTTGGGAAGACTGAATCTGCAATAGGTAAGCAGCTTGGTTTGAAGAAATCAACTGTGGGAGCAATTATTAGGAAATGGAAGACATACAAGACCACTGATAATCTTCCTCGATCTGGGGCTCCACGCAAGATCTCACCCCGTGGGGTCAAAATGATCACAAGAACGGTGAGGAAAAATCCCAGAACCACACGGGGGGACCTAGTGAATGACCTGCAGAGAGCTGGGACCAAAGTAACAAAGCCTACCATCAGTAACACACTACGCCGCCAGGGACTCAAATCCTGCGGTGCCAGACGTGTCCCCCTGCTTAAGCCAGTACATGTTCAGGCCCGTCTGAAGTTTGCTAGAGAGCATTTGGATGATCCAGATGAGGATTGGAAGAATGTCATATGGTCAGATGAAACCAAAATAGAACTTTTTGGTAAAAACTCAACTCGTCGTGTTTGGAGGACAAAGAATGCTGAGTTGCATCCAAAGAACACCATACCTACTGTGAAGCATGGGGGTGGAAACATCATGCTTTGGGGCTGTTTTTCTGCAAAGGGACCAGGACGACTGATCCGTGTAAAGGAAAGAATGAATGGGGCCATGTATCGTGAGATTTTGAGTGAAAACCTCCTTCCATCAGCAAGGGCATTGAAGATGAAACGTGGCTGGGTCTTTCAGCATGACAATGATCCCAAACACACCGCCCGGGCAACGAAGGAGTGGCTTCGTAAGAAGCATTTCAAGGTCCTGGAGTGGCCTAGCCAGTCTCCAGATCTCAACACCATAGAAAATCTTTGGAGGGAGTTGAAAGTCCGTGTTGCCCAGCGACAGCCCCAAAACATCACTGCTCTAGAGGAGATCTGCATGGAGGAATGGGCCAAAATACCAGCAACAGTGTGTGAAAACCTTGTGAAGACTGACAGAAAACGCCAACAAAGGGTATATAACAAAGTATTGAGATAAACTTTTGTTATTGACCAAATACTTATTTTCCACCATAATATGCAAATAAATAAATTAGAAATCCTACAATGTGATTTTCTGGATTTCTTTTTCTCATTTCGTCTGTCATAGTTGAAGTGTACCTATGATGAAAATTACAGGCCTCTCTCATCTTTTTAAGTTGGAGAACTTGCACAATTGGTGGCTGACTAAATACTTTTTTGCCCCACTGTATATGTACATATATATATATATATATATACTATATATGTATTTATTTATTTATTTATATATTTTTAGTATACGTTTTTACAAGATTTGTCCAGCTCATTGGGTCTCTCTCTTCACCCCCATATGCCGTGTCATGAAATATGCAGACAAACGGATTAAAAGTATGTTTACATTGTAATATTTCTGACAGACAACTTCTATCTCCGCCCATTACTTTATGACGTCATAACATTCCCAGAAAGCATGAATTATTGACTCATTGTTAGTTTTACCCTTCAGACATGACTCTGTCGTTGTGCTGTAGAATGTGTTAATATTGTCTCGTTTAATAAATTCTATACATATTTTATTTATTCAACTTATTTAACCTTTATTTAACCGACCTCCAAAACTATAGTTTGTTAACAAGAAATTTGCGGAGTGGTTGAAGAACGAGTTTTAATGACTCCAACCTAAGTGTATGTAAACTTCCGACTTCAACTGTACCTCAGATAGGGGGGAGTGAGGCCTAAGAGGGTTTTATAAATAAGCATCAACCAGTGGGTCTTGCGACAGGTATACAGAGATGACCAGTTTACAGAGGAGTATAGAGTACAGTGATGTGTCCTATAAGGAGCATTGGTGGAAAATCTGATGGCCGAATGGTAAAGAACATCTAGCCGCTCGAGAACACCCTTACCTGCCGATCTATAAATTATGTCTCCGTAATCTAGCATGTGTAGGATGGCCAACTGAATCAGGGTTAGTTTGGCAGCTGGGGTGAAAGAGGAGCGATTACAATGGAGGAAACCAAGTCTAGATTTAACAGGTACAGGCCTGTGCTGAAGGAGGATGAGCAACAGTCAACAAAGAGCTATTTGAAAGTGTAATGCTTAAATGATGGGGAGACAAGCACTGAAGGTGTTCCTTGGTAAAGATTGCTCCACTTAACCACCTTTGAAAGATGACATTTCTGCTAACTATAATTTAGTTAGTTATGTTCCAACATTCCCTCCATCTTGTGACCAATATCAGTTATTTTTAAGTCTTGGTTCCAATAGTTTATATTTTTTACTAAAAACACATACTAACTCACTCAATATATTTAACTTTAGTTTATCACATTTTATGAATGTTTCTGCATATTTACCAAGATGTTCAAATAATGTTAAAAACATAATAACACATTATAACACATAATTACTACAAATATATAAACACTATAAAGACAGTGGATACTGAAGATATTTAACTCACACTAGTGTCTGTATGTTGCAGAGTGGACTGGTTAGTCCAACACAGAGCAGCTCCACTCCTCTGTCTCCCAGATCATTGTAGCTGAGGTCCAGTTCTCTCAAGGGGGAGTTTGGTGTCTGCAGAACTGAGACCAGAGTCTCACAGGATTCATATGTGAGTTTACAGTCAGCCAGTCTGGAGAGAGGAGATACTCTGTTAGATATACAAGTCTTTCATTATAATGATACTGTATTCATCAACTCAATAACAGAACTTACAGTGCTCTCTTGCAGGTTTTCACTACCGGCAGCAACCTCTGATAACCTTCCTCTGATGTGTTGTATGTCTTCAGGTCAAACTCCTCCAGCACCTCCTCTGACATCAGTAACAGGTAGGCCAGGGCTGAACATTGGTCAGGTTTAAGTTTTATTTGTGAAAGAGTTCCTGAATGCAGGGAGGTCTGCATGTCTTCAACTAGAGAGTTGGCACCAAGTTCATTCAGACAGTGGAACAAGTTGATGATCCTTTCTGGTGAGGATTCCTCCTTGATATTGTATGAAAGGTACCTGACTGTTCTCTTCACTGTTTCCTCATTGGTCTGTGTTGTACTTCCTGTCTGTGTCAGAAGGCCTCGTAACAGATTCTGATTGGACTCCAGTGAGAGACCCAGAAGGAAGCGGAGGAACAGGTCCAGGTGTCCATTCTCACTCTTCAAGGCCTGGTCCACTGCTCTCTCGTGTAAGTCAGACAACTGGATTGACTCCTCCTCCAACTCCTCCTCCTCCTCCTCCTCCTCCTCCTCCTCCTCCTCCTCCTCCTCCTCCTCATCATCATCATCATCATCATCATAATTATCCTTCTCGTCTTCATCATCGGAATCATCATCATCATCATCATGATAAAAAACTGCTTTGAGGGAGAAAACATTTTCGTTCATGTCCAGACATGACTCTAAAGCATGCACTGCTGCTAGAAACTCCTGAATGCTCAGATGCAGAAAGCTGTAGACCTTCTCTTGGTACAGCCCAGATTCTTCTTTAAAGATCTCTGTACACAATGCTGAGTACTCTGATGCCTCTGTGACGTCAAGGCCACACTCTCTCAGGTCCTCCTCATAGAAGATCAGGTTGCCCTTCTGCAGCTGTTGGAAAGCCAGCTTTGCCAGTTTCAGGATCATCTCTTTGTCTGACTGAGACAGTTCCTTTGGGTTTGTCTCTGTGACTTTGTTGTACTTCTTGTTCTTCACAATAATTTGGATGAGCATGAAGTGTGAGTACATCTGGGTCAGAGTTTTGGGGACTTCATCCTTCTCTGCCTCCTTCAGCATCATCTCAAGGACAGTGGCTGATATCCAACAGAACACGGGCATGTGGCACATGATGTGGAGGCTCCTTGATGTCTTCATGTGTTTGATGATTTCATTGGCCAGATTCTGATCTGTGATTTTCTTCCTGAAGTATTCCTCTTTCTGTGGATCATTGAACCCTCGTACCTCTGTCACCTGGTCAATACACTCAGGAGGGATCTGATTGGCTGCTGCAGGTCGTGTGGTTATCCAGAGGAGAGCAGAGGGAAGCAGATTCCCCTCGATGAGGTTTGTCAGCAGCACATCCACTGAGGTTGGCTTCGTGACATCACAGCACTTCTCATTGTTTTTGAAGTCTAGAGGAAGTCGACATTCATCCAGACCATCAAAAATGAAAACAGTTTTGGTTTCACCATCTTCAATGCTGTCAATCTCTTTCAGCTCTGAGAAGTAGTGGGAAAGAAGTTGCATCAGACTGTATTGGTCCTTTTTCAGGTTCAGATCACGGAAAGGAAGAGGAAACATGAAATTAACGTCCTGATTTGCTTTTCCCTCTGCCCAGTCAAGGATGACCTTCTGCACAGAGACTGTTTTTCCAATGCCAGCGATTCCTTTGGTCAGCACAGTTCTGATAGGTTTGTCTTGTCCAGGTAAAGACTTGAATATGTCGTTGCATTTGATTGATGTCTCTTGTGTGGTTTGTTTCTTGGATGCCATCTCTATCTGTCTAACCTCATGTTCATTATTGAGCCCTCCACTTCCACCCTCTGTGATGTAGAGCTCTGTGTAGATGTCCTTTAACAGACTTTGGTTTCCATGGTGTCCAATTCCTTCAGATATGTGTTGATACTTGTGTTTCAGTTTAGCCTTAATGTCTTGTTGGACTGTCAGCAGAGTTTGACCTGTAGGAAAACAATGAGAGTTGGGACTCATAAGTTTGTGTGTGTGTGTGTTTTATAATGGCCTTTCTACCGTTCTTTGTAATATTTAATGAAACACAGTCTTACTTCTTCTGTCCAGAAGGTTGTGTGTGATCTTTAATGCATCCTCACTGTCCAAACTCTCCACTTCCTTCTTGTCATCTGGTAATGGTTCCTGGCTGAAAGCAGGTGGCTGATCACTCTTCATTGATAGCAGGCTGGTTGTAGGGGACTCTGCTCTGGGTTTCTGGACACTGGACAAAACAGGGAGACAGATCACCTCATCAATATCACCTCAATACCTCATCTACTTCATTTTAACAACTGTATAGTGGAACTTCTAGAAGTCCTGATGTTTCTTTTAAAGCCACAGTCTGCAATTGGTAAATCCATTTTTGGCCTTTTAAATGAATGATATAGGCCTACAATTTATGTAATTTGGGAACACTTTTCAATAGTTTGATATTTTTAAGAGCAATGTATATTTTGCAATTCATCTCTTACCTCTTAGAATTGGTGTTTTGAGTCATTTTATAGACAGTGGTTTCCTCCTCAACATCCCCAGAGAGACTCATTTTAGAGGCAGTCGTCTCCTCCTCTCTCTCCTCAGAGAGACTCTTTTTAGAGGCAGTGGTCCCCTCCTCTCTCTCCCCAGAGAGACCCATTTTAGAGGCAGTGGTCCCCTCTTCTCTCTCCCCAGAGAGACTAATTTTAGAGGCAGTGGTCTCCTCTCTCTCCCCAGAGAGACTTGTTTTAGAGGCAGTGGTCTCCTCCTCTCTCTCCCCAGAGAGACTCATTTTAGAGTCACAGCTCACTCAGCTACAATTAGAAATAACAGAACAGTCAATATTTTTCTGAAAATTGCAATGTACCATTAACAACGACAAGACTTTTACTGTCCATGGTCAGAGTTCACACAATGACGTCACCTGCTAAAGGAATTGACATTGATAACAGCATGTCAGTTAAATGTAACAACCAGGGGTTGTAACTGAAATTATTTTCCAATCGTTTCGTTCTGAACAGAACGCCAAAAATGTTTGTTCCGTTCCACTGTTTAGACCAGAAAAATATCAGTTTGTCTAGCTGTGTCCAGTCCAGGTGGTGCTTGTACAGGCAGACCATCGTTTCTGAGTGACAGAGCGAGGACTTTGTAAAGGCGCTTTGTTGCGTTTTTTTGTGTGACCGAAAAAAAATGCCCGGAAATCAAAAGAACATTATTAACTGGTTCCAATGCTTTTAAAATAACGGTTCTGTCCGGAGCAGTATTGATTTAGTTCTGATTCTGTTCCAGAACAGTATATATTTAGTTGTGATTCTGCTCCAGAACAGTATAGATTTAGTTCTGGTTCTGTTGCAGAACAGTATAGATTTAGTTCTGATTCTGTTCCAGAAGAGTATAGATTTAGATGTGGATCTGTTGCAGAACAGAATAGATTTAGTTCTGATTCTGTTCCAGAACAGTATAGATTTAGTTCTGGTTCTGTTGCAGAACAGTATAGATTTAGTTTTGATTCTGTTCCAGAAGAGTATAGATTTAGATGTGGATCTGTTGCAGAACAGTATAGATTTAGTTCTGATTCTGTTCCAGAACAGTATAGATTTAGTTCTGATTCTGTTCCGGAAGAGTATAGATTTAGTTCTGGTTCTGTTGCAGAACAGTATAGATTTAGTTCTGATTTTGTTCCAGAACAGCATAGATTTAGTTCTGGATCTGTTGCAGAACAGTATAGATTTTGTTCTGATTCTGTTCTGGAACAGTAGAGTTAGTTCTGATTCTGTTCCAGAACAGTATAGATTTAGTTCTGATTCTGTTCCGGAACAGTATAGATTTAAATCTGAGTCTGTTCCAGAACAGTATAGATTTAGTTCTGATTCTGTTCCAGATAGGTATAGATTTAGTTCTGATTCTGTTCCGGAACAGTATAGATTTAGTTCTGATTCTGTTCCATAACAGTATAGATTTAGTTCTGTTTCTGTTCCAGATAGGTATAGATTTAGTTCTGATTCTGTTCCAGAACAGTAAAGATTTAGTTCTGATTCTGTTCCTTGAAAAATGTTGTTAACCAAAATACTATGAATGAAAAGCTTTATTTCAATATGGTTTTTGAAAATGTAATTTGTTTATAAAACACAACTGGTAATAACCAGATACTGGAATAAGTTTCTGCATAGGCACTTTGTAGCTTTTTTGTGTGACTGGAAAGAAAATGCCTGGATTCTGTTCCTCAAATGTTGTATTATTCCAACCTTTGTTGGAAACAACAAAACATTATTTATAGAAAGCAATATATTAATATGATTTTGAAAATGTCATTTGTTTACTAAACACAACTGGTAATAACCACCTTTCCACTTGGTTATGAATGCAGCACAATACCCAACGTCCACCAGATGCATGAGGTTTTGTTTTGCCGGATGTCTAGCCAGCATTTTTCCATACTTGACGCATGTGCTTATCTTTTCATCTCGCTAAAAGCTAGTTGGAGTCTGTGCGTACTTCCATTTCTACCACAGCACGGTAAATCAAAGCTCAAGTTTAAAATATTGAATTCATGCATTACACAGAACACACCGCAGCCTAGTGCGGCATCCCCAACGTAGCGTTGAGGAACGCAAAGATTTTGATGCATCTGGTGGACATGAGGCGAGTATGTTCGATTGAGCCTGAGCTGGGGTGTATTCATTAGTGCACCGTGTAGAAACCCATAGCAAAACGTTTTGCAACAAAAAACTAGAGTTTCTCTTAGAGTCAGGTAGGTCACTCCCCGTTTTGTTTCGTTTATTGAATCTGCTTCCTATTTCGCACCAAAGCATCCTTCACTCATGCTGCCAAACATACCCTCGTAAAACTGACTATCCTACCGATCCTTGACTTCGGCGATGTCATTTACAAATTAGCCTCCAACACCTACCTCATCCCCATATTGTTATTTATTTTGTTGCTCTTTTGCACCCCAGTATCTCTACTTGCACATCATCATCTGCACATCGATCCCTCCAGTGTTAATGCTAGATTGTAATTATTCCGCCACTATGGCCTATTTATTGCCTTACCTCCCTAATTGTCTACATTTGCACACACTGTATATAGATTTTTTTAACATATAGCCTGAATCGTTATAGATCTCAGACCCCACGGAGCAGGTTAACCTGTAGCCCGGTACCCGGTTCACCACGACTGGACAGTTCCATGATTAGTAAGAATTAGGGTAGATGTATGGGACCCCACCCTATTCAACCCCTATTTTACACTTTAACACCTTCCAATGTTTCATGGATTGAACTTGAATATGACAACTTTCAGGATGAATCAAACCACTGTATTTATTATTTATCAATATATCTCGTGTGAAAACGCTGTTGAATGAAAACTCCACCAGTAAATCCGTTGGCCAGCAAGTGTGTGTTTTCATTGATTCAATTACATGTATGCAGCGCATGTAAGGGAACCACGCCTGCAAAGCCCGTTATGCAACTTAATAAGGTAAGTCTGAACATAAATGAGAAGTGCGTACGAAAGGCGTGCATAAGACGGGCGTCATTTCATAAATTGGATTAGTGCCCTTAGTGAATACACACATGCACTGCTTGAGTTCACATGAGGTGCGATCAGTTTTCTTGCCCGTTGGACCCGGGGATTTTATTCAGATGAAAGGTGTGTCGACAACGATTGAACCAGTGGGTAACATAATGCGACGGTGTGCAACATTAAGCAGCGGTGCACCAGCCAAGTTACATCGAGCGCACAGCATTGAGCAAAACGGACCACCACTTCCCTGATCGGTGTCCTCAGAAAGCATTTTCAACTTTGATTTAGTCTGACGTTTAAATAGTTTCTATGCTTATTGTTGCACGTCACTTTTACTCGACTGACTTGACGAAACAGAGTGTTTTCTTTAGTGACAGCTTGACATAACTCCAATGCACGTCTTCAAACGTAGTTTCGTCATGCGGATAATAATCACGATCGATAATGTGCTGTCAGTCGCCTTTACCAATAATACTCTACCTCATAGCCCTGTAACCTATAGCATCACATTAGATCATATTGATTAGGCTAATAAATACGAATCAACACAAATGTAAATAAGACTAAACTTATCATTCTTGAAAGTTGAAATCAGTATTGTATTAACTTTACAATTCTTCAGGTGTCTTTCCCTTAAATCATCTGTCTCTCTATGATAGCCTAACTTCTCCACAACACTTTTCTACATTAAATTATAAAAGAACGTTACAAACCTCTGACGTTTTAGTCTTCTACCCATAAGGTCAATTTATTCCACCTAAGTGGACTTTCTGTGTTGGGACATGAGGTGTAGGGAGGAAAGAGCTGGAGAGGGAGGAGAGAGGGAGAGGTGGAGGGAGGAGAGAGGGGGGAGGTGGAGAGAGGGGGAGGGAGAGAGGGAGGAGACGGAGAGGTGGGGAGAGGGAGGAGACTGGAGGGAGGGAGAGGTGGAGGGAGGAGAGAGGGGGAGGGAGAGAGGGAGGAGACGGAGAGGTGGGGAGAGGGAGGAGACTGGAGGGAGGAGAGAGGGGGAGGGAGAGAGGGAGGAGATGGAGAGGTGGGGAGAGGGAGGAGAGAGGTGTAGTGGGAGAGAGGGAGGAGACAGGTGGTAAGGGAGAGAACTTGAGAGGATCTGCCGAGAAGAATGGGAGAAACTCCCCAAATACAGGTGTGCTAAGCTTGTAGCGTCATACCCAAGAATACCCAAGGCTGTAATCGCTGCCAAAGGTGCTTCAACAAAGTACTGAGTAAAGGGTCTGAATACTTATGTAAATGTGATACTTCCGGGTAGTTAAAAACAAATATGTTAAAATGTCTAAAAAAAAGATTTTGCTTCTGTCATGATGGGGTATTGTGATGTCATTATGGGGTATTGTGATGTCATTATGGGGTATTGTGATGTCATCATGGAAAATAAAAATGATAGAAAAGGCGAAGTTGGGTGGAATCGTCCTTTAATTCATGGCCACTTGTTCAGCTGTGCCAGGGGCGCTTTCATTAGGTCAGGTGGAAATGTCCGACAGATCTCAACTGATTAAAAGGAGGAATTCGCCATCGTCCGACCTTTCTCTTCCTTCATTCTGTGCGTCCATGAATAAACGTAAGTCCAGCGGATTTGTTACCTTTCATCTGAACTATCTGTTGCGATCGGGAGAGCGGAGCGCAGGCTTCAAACCTATTGTGTAATGTGAATGGACAATGATCACGGCACCTACAGATCATCACAGGCCAAATATGCCATCGATTATATGGTTAATATGTAATGAAATGACATGTACATATGAAGACAAACCTGAAAGGAGGAAATATGAAACGTCATTGTTTGCTGAACTGATCAATTCTGATATCAAACTGATATAATTACATTTATTATTCACATGATTATGACGTAATAAAAAATGAAATAAATACAATACTGTGAATGACCCCACGCCATGTTTCAGCTACAAAACCACGAAGGTGAGCTTTCAAGGAAAAATACATGACGCAAAATGTTAAAATTTTAAACACGGTAAAAATAAGTTGTTATTGGTCCAGACACACATTGAGCAGATGTTATGATTATTATTATTTGTTTTTCAACCCGTCCAGTTGGTGGCGGCAATGCACCTTTTTGGGTGCAGTCCGCCATAAACCCCACAGAAGAAGAAGAACGTCGAAGAGGAATGTTTCAGAGGTTTGTAGCGTTCTTTTACAATGTAATGTAGAAAAGTATTTTTGAGAAGTTAGGTTATCATAAAGAGAGATGATTTACGGGGTAAGACATCCGCCAAGTTAATACAATATTGATTTAAACTTTCAAGAATGATTATTTTAGGCGTATTTACATTGGTGTTGATTCATAGTGATTATCCCAATCAATAAGATCCAATGTGATGTTATATAGGCTACAGGGCTATGAGGTATGGTATTATTGTTATAGATGATTGACAGCACATTAAGGTGATTATTTGCATGAAAGACTGTGGAAACTGGCTCACTTTCACTTCCTAAAAGAATGATGTATAGCTGTTATTAAATAAAATAGTCTCTCGTCAAGTAAATGTGACGTTCAACAATGTGCATAGAAACTATTTAAATGTCGGGCTAAATCACATGTTTAAAGCTTTCTGACGATAGATCAGGAAGGCGGTGGTCCGTTTGGCGAACTGCAGGTGCGCTCGATATAACTTCACCGGCTCATCTATGTGCATTGTTATCCACGGGTTGAATCATCAGCACGCCCTTTCTCAGAATACAAACCCCGGTGCGCCGGGCGAGATAAACTGATCGCACCTCAGGTGAACTCTAGCAGGGCATGGGTCTATTCACTAAACCAGGGATGAACTCTAGCAGGGCATGGGTCTATTCACTAAACCAGGGATGAACTCCAGCAGTGCATGGGTCTATTCACTAAAACAGGGATGAACTCTAGCAGGGCATGGGTCTATTCACTAAAACAGGGATGAACTCCAGCAGTGCATGGGTCTATTCACTAAAACAGGGATGAACTCCAGCAGTGCATGGGTCTATTCACTAAAACAGGGATGAACTCCAGCAGTGCATGGGTCTATTCACTAAACCAGGGATGAACTCCAGCAGTGCATGGGTCTATTCACTAAATCAGGGATGAACTCTAGCAGGGCATGGGTCTATTCACTCAACCAGGGATGAATTCTAGCAGGGCATGGGTCTATTCACTAAACCAGGGATGAACTCTAGCAGGGCATGGGTCTATTCACTAAACCAGGGATGAACTCTAGCAGGGCATGGGTCTATTCACTAAACCAGGGATGAACTCTAGCAGGGCATGGGTCTAGTCACTAAACCAGGGATGAACTCTAGCAGGGCATGGGTCTATTCACTAAACCAGGGATGGGCAACTGGCGGCCTGGACCAATAATAAAAAACATTGTTTTGGAACTCAGCCTGGATCTCAACTTACTGTAGACCGTTAGAATAATAGAATATTGCAATTTGGAAATGTGGTTGTGCATCAGCAGTCTGTCTATTGGCAGAATTGCATAAAATGAGTTAGAGCAATTTTCATTTTCACTACGCCCCATGGCAACATGTGCAGGAGAAAGGGGCCGGGGGTGTATGATTGTTTGTTACTGATATACATTTTTATTTATTAATTATTTAATTATTAAAACTCGTAATTAGGTTACCAAATCTGAAACTAAAATAATTAAGAAACTCAGAAAAACGAAAACTATAATCATTGATTCCAAAACTAAAATAAAATAAAAACCATCATAAATGATGTTCAGGCTTAACTTGTTCATGTCCCTAGACAGACAGGTTGCCTCCCACAATGTACCAATGTTCCTGCATGCAAGCAAAGATTGTCTATTATATTGAGAAGATACTCAAGTGACCGCTCTAACAATGGAAATGCATGTCTTCAAAGATGGAAGGCAGGCGGGACGAGGCGAGATCTGGTGGGATCATGTAGCCAATGAGAGGGCAGATACGCGTGTGAACAACAAGCCATAGAGATAAAGGGACTGATTTTTAAATCTGTGTCATTATAGCCTCTGTGACAGCATGGGCAGTGCCATTGAGGATATTGTTGTAGATATTTTAATACCATTATGTTGCATTTTCTCTTTTCTGAACAGAATGCATGGCACACCTTTTAAGTAGAAACATATGTCGAGGGTGGCCTCAGCTGAAAAACTGCACGTACCACACGTACCACACGTTTCACTTTTAAGTGAAACCATATGTTTGAGGCTGCCTATAGAATGCTATAAAAAGCTGTGGTCTGGAACAGAGTCAGTTGTGATCCGGGTCACTGCTCAACCTTTGATTGTGCTAATTAAAGGTGTTATTGAATTCACAAGTTTCTTGTAAGAGTTTCATATTTTTGAGAAACCATTTTCCACGACATATTTGGCGAGCTTCAAGCCAGGAGTAGAAGGGATCGCAAGACAATGGCGCTTTGGGACCGACGGTGGGTCTTCTGGGCAAATTATGCAAACATGGTGATCGCCCGGCTATTTAAAAGGTAAGCATACGTTCTTACAAATAGTCGAAAGTTTGTGTAATTTGCCACGGGAGACCTGTCTCGGTGACAAGTTATCACGTCGATCTCTCTAAAAACTTCTATAAAAAACCTAGTAGTATTGGGAACTTTTGAATTCAATAAACTGCATGCATGCGTAACGCTTTGGGGGGATATTTAATAGATCTATTTGTGAGACGGGGTGTGTGGTTAGCTGCGTACCTTGTGGGGACTAGGTGACAGGGGAGCTGTGTGCCTCGGTGATGTCGGGTGGCTGGTGAGGGGGGTCTGCATTTGCTATTGGTCGGACCGCTCAACGAACCCACATGAGTGGCCTGTTTGAGTTGGATTGCCCTGTCTGATTCGACTTGGCCGAGCGCAGCTGTTTCAGGATCTGTTCTGGACTCGTGCGTTAACACGGTCCAGGCAACTTGATCAGGTGGTTCGTGGTCGGGCGTGATTCAGGCGGTCCCTCTTTCCAGACCATTCATCCTGGGACCTTGTGTGGCCCGATTGGTGCATTCGTTTGCCCTATCTCGCTGGACTGCTTGGCTTGGCGTGGTGCAGGGGCTACCTGGACATATTGTCAAAACAAATAGAATAAATAGGAAGTTGGACCCGTTTAGGTGAACTCCTGATAAATGAATAGGAAGTTGGACCCGTTTAGGTGAACTCCTGATAAATGAATAGGAAGTTGGACCCGTTTAGGTGAACTCCTGATAAATGAATAGGAAGTTGGACCCGTTTAGGTGAACTCCTAATAAGTAAATAGGATGTTGGACCCGTTTAGGTGAACTCCTAATAAATGAATATGGATGTTGGACCCGTTTAGGTGAACTCCTAATAAATGAATATGGATGTTGGACCCGTTTAGGTGAACTCCTGATATGTTGCATAGGACTTTTGACCCGATTTGGCAAAGCTCCTTGTGTAGAATGAAATAAAAAATCCTATTTTTATGTCGATTATAAAATAGGTCGTTTTTAGGTAAAAACGTAAATGTGTATGAATGAAACGCGTGTATAAATGTCAAAAGCCTGAATAGGTGTATGTTATCCTGTGTAAAGAAATATAGGGGTTCAGGAAAAGCATATTGTGTTGTCTATTACAAGTAAAGAGACTGTAACTTTTTATGAGACGCTGACTAAGTGTAGTCAGGCGAGGCGGGAGTCTTAGAAAATCTAACACTGGTAAGAGATAGGAAAAATACAGGCTGCGTGGCTATAGTATGCTTGAATTAATTACTGTTGGAAAATAATGGTCACGGACACATGAATAGGAAATGACATAGTTCAAACTAAGGCGCAAGGAATGATTATGAATATTACAGGAAAATAGGTAGAGGTTTTGGAAACAGTCAGTGTAAAACCATTGAGTCGCCAATAGAAGTGCATGAAGATTCTACCAATTGCCTCAAACATGAAAGCGTAAACTAGATATGGAAAGGCAAAGTTACCCTATCAATAGAATAATTCAAATTAAATAAAGAATTCAGGGAGGTAATTATGAATTGTAACAAAAACATAGAATAAGAAGCTAAGTAAGTGTATTGAATTTTTTTGTGCGGCTATTAGGGTTATTACGCGGATAGAACTATTCTGAGAATGGCTAGGGTTAATTTGGGATACCTGGTAAGTCGCTCAGGTTATTTTGGTTGGGTAAAGAAACACTAGATTGGGTGTACCAGGGTGCAGATGACTGGGACGTTGACTACAGTTTTTTGGTCTGAATATTGTTGCTGTAGGTTAATTTAAGAGAAATAACATAATTTGAAGTATTGCAAGCAGCATAGTTAGTCACCAGTGTGTTTAAAGAGCAAGTAAAGAGCCTAACTAAATTTGAGAGGTGAGTAGATTGAAGATATATTTTCTTGTATCTGGGAATAATGTTAGCTAAATGAGTTAGCCACGATTAACTTTAGTATTTGACTGCCATGTGGAAAATAGTAGGAATTATGAATTAAAAGGTTTGGGATATTAACTCGGTGCAGTAGTGGATTTTGAGGTTGAATTATCCTTGTCAGAAACGGGGACAGTGGATATTAGGTGAACATTAACGTCTAAGTGGTGTTTTGTCTTGACTATATTTAAAATAAACAAGTAACCTGGTAACATAAACATTAGCATCAAGAAAGGTGAAGTTTAGTCTAGATTGAAGATAACTTTCTAACCATAAGGAATGATAATAATTGAAGTTAGTCAATTGGGAAGTAAGAATTTCGACTTTTATTATTAGGTTTGATTAAGAATTGACTGATGTATTTTCTACATTTGGTGCATTACAGGTTAATCTTAAACTAATGAATGTTTAATGAGGGTGGAGCAGTGATTAGCAATAAAAATATAGTCATTGATAAGGAGGGTTGATTATTAGTGTCATAATAGCACTCCAATGATGTGACATTTTGGTAAATTTGAAAAACAGATTTAAATAAGAGGATATATGAATAGTAGAGATGGAGATTGTAGAAAAGGATTAGCTATGGTTGAGAGCAAGTAATTAGTGGGATGTTTAGGTATGAATAAGCATTACTATAGTTTGGGTTTATAGTTAAATAACAATAGTACATTTGTGAATGTATTCTAGACAATATAATTTGTTTCCATTACATGGTACAGTGTCAGATAATACGAGTTGAAGTAATTAAATATTGGCAATCAAACTGATTAGGTAGTACCTACGTTTTGAATGTTCTACATTTGTTAAACAAAAGTTTTGTATTTTACTAAAATAATGCAACAGATTAAACGGATAAGACTGTTGGAAAGGGGCTCTGGGATTGTTTATTAATATAAAGGTCAATTCTACGTAATGAAACAACTATTAAATGTGTTGGTTGAAAATTGGTCTATTAACGATAACAGAATATTTGTACTTGTTTATGACAGTGGGAGACCAATCATATTACACCAAATGGGTGAATGAGAGTAATGCATGCTAAATACAGCATGGAAAGGTCTGGCATTTCTAACAATAACAGAGTGTTTGTACATGAATGAGGATAATGCATGCTAAATACAGCATGGAAAGGCCTGGCAATTCTGTTCATTTAAACTTTTGGCTCGCTGGATCAGTGTAGTATAACGAAGTGTTTTATGTTTTATAGGAAACGTGGGGATTTCATTGCCACTCTTTGAAATGTTTTCTGGGGCTATAATCTTGGGGAGAGTCCGTAAGTTGCCAAATGAAATAAAGTTTGGCAATTGTTTGTTTTGCCTTAAGGGTTACAAATACCCGCACATAACACATTTGTCATGATTATTTGTTGGTATTTAACATGTGTGGTCTTTCTTTGTGTTTGGTGAGTTTTTCAGTTTGTCTGAGTGCCAAGATATCTTAAAGGGACACGCACACATATGGCGAGTTTTTATTTTCTGAGTTTTAATAAAAATGATGGAATTCTTTTGACAAAGGAATGTACTGGAAACCTGGGATACGACATGTATGAAATGTTTGACTTTTTCATTAATTTGTCTAAAAAAAAAAAGTAAGAAACACTTCTTTTGAAGGGTTTGTATGACCTCTGACCTATGTCGTGACTTTCCATTGTGGTTTGATCACCCGCATTGGAAAGCCATTTGGATAATGAATTTAGGGTCATTTGTCATACTGATATTCGGGGTTATTTGTAAAATTGATTGTTATGATGGAGTTCCTAGTTCTTAACCAAATTTGTGAATTGGGTCAATGTGAAGAAGGAGAGGGCATTGCCTTTGAAGTTTAAATTCCTATGGCCATATGGGTAAAATATTTTTCTTTGTGGAATTCTTAAGAATAGTGATTTTAATTTGATGTTATTTGAAATGTATTTTTTGACCAGTAATAGTGTTATTTCTTTTACACATTACTCCCAGAGAGAGTTGTGTGTTAAACATGGGGGAGGGTACAGTCCTTTGAGGTTTTGGATTGAAGATTACACAACTGAGTGCTGTGTAGGAGTGTATGGAGTTGTATGTATATTCCTGATGGTTTATAGGTCTAACTTTCTGATGCTGTGGCTCTGTAATGGAGCTGACAGTGTGATGGGGGGAGTATTAGTAGCCAATTTGAATGATTAGTTTCAATAGAATGCGTTGTTATTCTCTCTATTCTGACATTTATTTAAACAATTGAATTAAGAATGATTGGTGAAAGTAATAATTTACTATAGAGTTAATGAACTAAACTGAAATGTTGTTCTGATCTGTTTTCATGAAAAGTGACATAAAGATGAGTATAAGCTGTACTAAATTCAGGATAGAATAATACATCTAGGTTATCTTAGAAGAAATAGGGGTAACATGTATTATAAAATTTGTTTAGACTGTTGGGATATCAGGTTGATTGTAGAGGTCCATACACTACATAAACTTATTGTAATTTAGATTAAGAATGCATTGAGATACTGATCTGTATTATGATTGTGATAAAAAAGTTATGGAATAATTATACTGGATGTTAATATAAATGTACATTCTGCTGATATTGATGTGTGTTAAATTTAGTTTTTTACTTTGGGTGATAGGACCAATTTTTGAATCACTGAGCAATGTCATTTTACATTTGGTTTGGATAATTAATTGGGTTTTTAATTTTGATTTGGAAACTGAAGGATTGATTTGAGTTTAGTAACTAATGTGTTAGGGATTGATAGTTTCTGATTGTTTTTCTTGGTTTAAATGTTTTTCTTTGAGCAGGGAGTTAATGGGTTACTGGTATGTGCAGGAAGCAAGAAGGTCATAAAGGGAACCAGGGCTAATAAACTATAAATGAGTATAGTCTGGATGCATAGAGAGTTAGAGACTTGCTTTCCGTTCTGGGCCTCTCATGACAGACAAACAGGGGCAGAGGGGTTGTAATGAGAATAGCCATTGCTTGTACTGACAGTAAAATGTTTATAAGTATACATTTTCATAGGGATGTCTGGGTTATAGAATAGTAATTACATATAAGGTTTATAGTCTGTGTTCTGAAATAACACCCAATAATGGTAATGATTGAGATTGCATGAAGACTGCATAATTGGGCATAGAATGTAACTGTTGGATGTTTTTCCCAGCTTCATTTCCTTTTTAAAGTGATGGGAAGGTTTTAACAAGTATTCATTTTTCCTCTTCCATGTTTTGTGGAACATAAGTGATCTTTGTTCCAGAGGGGGGAATGATGTATATTATATTGACTAAATAGACAAGAATGTTTTAGTAGGTATTCAACTATGGTAGGACTCATGAATGAAGGTTATGAAATATAAGGGGTGTTGTTTCTAGATACTATGTATATGGTTACAGGAGATCGCTTACAGGAAAGGAAGAAAAGCTGTCTGTGTAAAATATAGGGACAATTATAAAGACATTGAACATTACATATATCTAAATTTTGGTGAGAGGAAAAGTGATGATGGTGGGAATTTGAACACTATGGTGCAAGTTTGAGAAACTTATGACTTAAGAGTTTGGATAGGTTGGTTAATCTTCCAACTCAGTGGTATGGTTAAATATTTTTACTGGTAGAAGACACTTAACTAATTACGTGCAGTAATACATTTTATGACTGTTGTATTAGGGACCGCAGTTGGGCAATCATTATGTGTAAGGTAGCAGGAGAAGGGGTGGTTAAGATAGAATGTTTACATAGGGATGTTAGTTAAATATCACGAATTAGTGATCTTGACATAAGAAGAGAGTCTGTTGTCAGGAAATGACCCATGTTGGAGTGTGTATGTCCTCAGGTGTAAACAGCACATAAGGAGCCAGAGATAACCAAGGGCATGGACTGAATTCTGGAGATTGAGTGAACATCCAGATACACCAGGAGGGTGTGTTGGGATAGATTTGGTCTGGTCCACACATACGGTACTCCTTACAACACCTGCAGTGGTAAAGATTGATATGTCTCTCTTTGGTGGGTGCATCATTCTCACAAGAAGTAAGGTCCACCATGTAAGGGATGAGCTTGAAAACACTATAACAGAAGAAGAGGAGTTAAAGAAAGAGATTAGATTTCACTGTGGATATACATGCAGATGGGTTAAGTTAGGAGTTAATTGCTTTATAGGGTAATGCTACATATGGAAAAAGATGTTAGGATAATTGTACTAAATAACATATTGAAGGCATTGATATGAAAGCATATACAGTTTTGATTTACTTACAGTGGGTGTAATGTTGATTAGGGATATGCATAGCAAGTGACATGCCTATTAGTTGAGATGGAGAACTAAGTAAAAATGACATGACTTGGGAACACCTCTCAGAACCTGGGGCCGAACGGGGAAGACTGGATGAAAGCATGAGGAAGCTTTTTAGGGCTTTTATTTTTGCAGAGTCCAGCAGGAGAGCATCCTTAAGGCGTAGAGGCAGGTGAAGAGAGAGTGGGAATTGTCATAGTCTTAGATTTAGGTTTTTGGGAATATATATGTTTATGCATGACGTTTCGCATTGCCAAGGCTGTTATGGTTTCTTTTGCTTTCCAAGTATTCTGCTATCACTCTCTTAGGAACCAGAAGGAGAGAGGGTCGCCAGCTTCAGCTGGAGTGTCAGTGTGTTGTGTGATGAATGATGGACATAAGAGGGTGTATGGTGTAATCATAGAACAGAGGCCAGGCCGTAAGTCTCTAAGTGTGAATGCTTCACAGAAAGAAGGGAGATAATCTGCACCAGGACCAGAGGTTCCATGTCCGGTGATCTGAGGTTCCACGTCCGGTGATCTGAGGTGACCAGGTCTGAGTGTTCTGGAAGAATGGAAGGAGCCATAGAGGGAAGGACCCTACGAGGTGGCTGCAGCGACGCCGACTGCCGTCCAGGTGAAAGGGAGCAAGACGTGGGAACATCCAAACCATTGCTCCAGAGTCCGTCAGAGAGGAGGAGACAACCATTGAGACATGATAACGCAGAGAATGCTAATCCACCAGGCAGGAGCTTGGAGGGAACGGGAGCAGAGAGGAGATCGAGGCACCAGGAAGGTGGCAGGACGTCAGTAGACGAAGTGGAAGCCAGGATGCGACTAATCCACCGAGAGGAAGGTGGAAGAAAGAAGATGCAGAAGCCAAAAACCTGCGAGGAACAACTTTTCCCTCCTGGAGGATCTGAGAGTCCAGGGGTTGGGGAAAGTGGCATGCCTGATGCTCATAATGACATATCTATTCTGGAAGATTTCCTGACAGAAGCCTGTTACAATGGGACTCCAAATACCAACTGAAGAGTGGGAACCACATTTCCCTGAAATCAATGCATTCCCTGAGGGGGCCACTCAGACTGGAAGGAGGGCTTCCACCAGGTGAATAGGAAGGACTATGTCAACAGGTTGCAGGAGAGAGTGAACCTTCACAAGGGGCAGGACGAGGTGAACTTCTAAGAGGATTTCCCCACAATTGACTTTTTCTGCCTTGAAGACAGAAGAACAAGGACATTGAAGTGATAGTAGCTCCAGTAAATCTAAGTGAAGAGACTGTTAACATGCCTCATTGTGTTACATATAGGCAAGAAGAAAAGTGCCTATTTGTACCTCATGGGGAGTGATGTCAGTTAGTATTCCTATTTCGACTCAGCTGATAACAGAAAACGGAGAACAGAAGTCCATCTCAATCGAGAGGATAAAACCTCTGCCAGAGACAGCCTTCTGTGGATGGACACATCATCAGATGAAGGGAGAAGTCATCTGGGACCAAAATGATGTGACCTGACATTAACAAAAGAAGAAGTTTGAACATGTGGAAAGAGTCCTAGAGTTCCTGATGGACATAGTTTGACAATCATCAGACTGGGACGAGCACTGACACCTGAACAGGATGAGCCTGTGATGAATACAGGACTGACAACATCAGTGGTTGCCTTGAACACTATAGTTACTTAGTGCTACTAAGTAACAGTCTACAGCAATCACAAAGGACTCTGTAACTTCAACTGATATTTCAATCCCTGGGCCATATAAGGATGCAGTTCTGGGGGACATAGTAAAGAATTAAACTTGACATATTGCTTATTATGTGCACCCTCTCCACTGGAAGAATTAGTGGTGGTACCTGATCCTTATGATTATAGGGGTTGTGCTGAATTTAATAAAAACTTTTGTTATTTGAGTAGATCAGAAAGGGCTTACTGTCCTGCTGAATGTTTGTTGTGTTTGGGTTGTCCAAATTATCAAAGATATTACAACCAAAGTGTCTAGGGTAAGTGGTGTCAAGATTTGGATGTACGTCTGGCAGAAGAGAAGGTAGAGGCACCATATGGGTATTGAATAGATTATATAGAGCAGGGCACTTATCTAAGGAATGCAGGCACTCCAGGAAGGGCTACTTATTGAGCAGCTGTAGGTTGGGGGATGATAGATCTTTGTTTAGGTTGGCTGTTGAAGTTAAACTCTAGCACTCCCATGTATTGCACCATGTGAAGATCAGACTGTGGTAGTAGCTGATTTCTTCTGGTTATGTGGAGGGCAAAGATTAGGGGTGAATATTGCCAGAAGGATAGACAGGCCTTTGTGAGTGGGTTCGGTTAATTCAACAGTTAACTGTCACTGTATGGAATCCTGGTGATAGTAAGCAGTTGTTTGCTTAACATAAAGTAAGGAGAGTTTGACAATAAGGTCTATATAAGATACAGTTGGACTATCTGGAGGTGTCCCTAATGAATTTAAAGCTAGAGATGAGATTAAATCAGGTTTTGAATCTATATTCCTGTGTATGATGTGTTCTTGGTTGTGTTGACTTTGTTTGTTCATGTGCATGAATCTTGTCATGGGAGAGGATGTTTCAAGTGGTGCTCTAAGTCTCACAGTGATGGACATATGCTTTATGATGATCTGTGGTTTGTGATATGTGTCAGAGGGGGGTCTGTTCTCTTTGTAAGGATGAAGAATGTGTTTTAACGTGTATATGGTTGGTTGTTATTATGCCCTCGTTTCATCTTTTCTTTTCTTTTCTTATTTTGTTTAAATTGTTGATGTTTAGGTCTTCTGAAATGCTAATTATTGAATACATGTTAGGTAACATAGGGTGTTCCGGTTATAAGGGGTTATGGACTGTGTTCTTAATCTTCTGATGGGTTGTTCATATTTGGTGTGTTACCTGTTAGGAGTGGTATCTGCGAGGGTGGATCTTGTTTGAATTTGTTGTTTTAGTATGTGCTTATTCTGTGCTGTTTAGTTTTTGTTTGGTGTGTTTTGTTTGTGTTTTTAGTTTACATACTGTTCTTTTTATATTCTACGTTACTGAGATGACCTCAGGCAAGGCCTTACACTACATGCTCAGTGCTTTTACATTTTCTGTTTGGTTCTTTTGTTGTAGGTATTTGGTATTTTGTTGATTGTTTTGTTGTGTTTGTTGTTTGTTTTTGTTCTTTCTCTATGTTTTCTTGGATCTTTTACTCCCATCTAGATAATTGAGATTGGAGATGTTTGGTCCGTTCCTGTATATATGAGTGGGTGGAGCGTTGTTTGTTAAATTTGGTTGGGGAATGTTTCCTCTATAGTGTTTCAGGTGGTGCTCCCCCTTCTCATCTATACTGGTATTTTCTTTGTGTGAAACTCTATAAGTTTCAGAGGGGGGGTATGTTGTAGATATTTTAATACCATTATGTTGCATTTTCTCTTTTCTGAACAGAATGCATGGCACACCTTTTAAGTAGAAACATATGTCGAGGCTGCCTATAGAATGCTATAAAAAGCTGTGGTCTGGAACATAGAGTCAGTTGTGATCCGGGTCACGGCTCAACCTTTGATTGTGCTAATTAAAGGTGTTATTGAATTCACAAGTTTCTTGTAAGAGTTTCATATTTTTGAGAAACCATTTTCCACGACAATATCTCCATTTTAAAGTAGTCCATTTTCTTCTTCATTGGCTGATTGCTCCCAACTCATAGGAATCCCCACCCAGTTGACTACTTTAAAATGGTGGAAGGCCTCAAGAGCAATGTCCGTTCTAAAACAGATTATATCCATGATGAGTCCTCCATCTCTATGACAACAGGAACAACTCCGATATGAAGTCGTTATTCTTTTCTCCTAACAACCAAACCATTCCGAAACTTCTATTAGATCAAATAAGCCTCACGTAGCAAATGAGCAATTCCATTTTTTGTTGACCAAATTCAACAAACTCTCACTGACCTCCATACAAAAACTCCTCACTTCGTGGGCTTATTTTCGTGGACAGAGTTTGCGCTGAGTAAAACCTTTTGCTTCGCCTCTTCCTCTCTGATACATGTTGTTTTCGTTTCTACGGTTGTGGCTAGATGGAGTAGAGCTGTAGGCCTACAGCTCCATCTAGTGGTTGAGTTGGGGACAACAGATGTTGACAAATGTAGCTTTTTAGCTAAACCAAACCCCTTTCCTAACCTTTACCTCAGTCTCCTGTGTTAGTGTTAGTTCTCCTAACCTGCTGTGTTAGTTCTCCTCCTAACCTGCTGTGTTAGTTCTCCTCCTAACCTGCTGTGTTAGTTCTCCTCCTAACCTGCTGTGTTAGTTCTCCTCCTAACCTGCTGTGTTAGTTCTCCTCCTAACCTGCCGCGTTAGTTCTCCTCTATCCAATGGTCCTAAATATGTGCATATCCTATTTTCTGGGCCTGAATGTCTTACTTTGGGCACGCCAGGCTCTCCAAAACCGACCCCTCAGCTGCCACTCCCTAACAAGATATACAGTTCTCTTAACAATATAAAACTAAATTACATAAAATGTAGGTCTACATCATTCATTTAAAAGCCCCCAAAGTGATTAATCAATTGCAGACTGTAGCATTAAAAGAACCATCAGGACTTCTAGAAGTTCCACTATACAGTTGTTAAAATGAAGTAGATGAGGTATTGATGTGATATTGATGAGGTGATCTGTCTCCCTGTTTTGTTCAGTGTCCAGAAGCCCAGAGCAGAGTCCCCTACAACCAGCCTGCTATCAATGAAGAGTGATCAGCCACCTGCTTTCAGCCAGGAACCATTACCAGATGACAATAAGGAAGTGGAGAGTTTGGACAGTGAGGATGCATTAAAGATCACACACAACCTTCTGGACAGAAGAAGTAAGACTGTGTTTCATACAATATTACAAAGAACGGTACAAAGGCCCTTATAAAACACACACACACACACACAAATTTATTAATCCCAATTCTCATTGTTTTCCTACAGGTCAAACTCTGCTGACAGTCCAACAAGACATTAAGGCTAAACTGAAACACAAGTATCAACACATATGTGAAGGAATTGGACACCATGGAAACCAAAGTCTGTTAAAGGACATCTACACAGAGCTCTACATCACAGAGGGTGGAAGTGGAGGGCTCAATAATGAACATGAGGTTAGACAGGTAGAGATGGCATCCAAGAAACAAACCACACAAGAGACATCAATCAAATGCAATGACATCTTCAAGCCTTTACCTGGACAAGACAAACCTATCAGAACTGTGCTGACAAAAGGAATCGCTGGCATTGGAAAAACAGTCTCTGTGCAGAAGGTCATCCTTGACTGGGCAGAGGGAAAAGCAAATCAGGACGTTCATTTCATGTTTCCTCTTCCTTTCCGTGATCTGAACCGGAAAAAGGACCAATACAGTCTGATGCAACTTCTTTCCCACTACTTCTCAGAGCTGAACGAGATTGACAGCATTGAAGATGGTGAAACCAAAACTGTTTTCATTTTTGATGGTCTGGATGAGTGTCGACTTCCTCTAGACTTCAAAAACAATGAGAAGTGCTGTGATGTCATGAAGCCAACCTCAGTGGATGTGCTACTGACAAACCTCATCGAGGGGAATCTGCTTCCATCTGCTCTCCTCTGGATAACCGCACGACCTGCAGCAGCCAATCAGATCCCTCCTGAGTGTGTTGACCAGGTGACAGAGGTACGAGGGTTCAATGATCCACAGAAGGAGGAATACTTCAGGAAGAAAATTACAGATCAGAAACTGGCCAATGAAATCATCAAACACATGAAGACATCAAGAAGCCTCCACATCATGTGCCACATGCCTGTGTTCTGTTGGATATCAGCCACTGTCCTTGAGATGATGCTGAAAGAGGCAGAGAAGGATGAAGTCCCCAAAACTCTGACCCAGATGTACTCACACTTCATGCTCATCCAAATCATTGTGAAGAACAGGAAGTACAACAAAGACACAGAGACAAACCCAAAGGAACTGTCTCAGTCAGACAAAGAGATGATCCTGAAACTGGCAAAGCTGGCTTTCCAACAGCTGCAGAAGGGCAACCTGATCTTCTATGAGCAGGACCTGAGAGAGTGTGGCCTTGACGTCACAGAGGCATCAGAGTACTCAGCATTGTGTACCAAGATCTTTAAAGAAGAATCTGGGCTGTACCAAGACAAGGTCTACAGCTTTGTGCATCTGAGCATTCAGGAGTTTCTAGCAGCAGTGCATGCTTTAGAATCATGTCTGGACAAGAAGGAAAGTGTTTTCCCCCCCAAAGCAGTCACTATTTATAATGATGATGATGATGATTCCGATGATGAAGACGAGAAGGATGATGATGATGATGATGATGAGGAGGAGGAGGAGGAGGAGGAAGCGTCAATCCAGTTGTCTGACTTACACAAGAGAGCAGTGGACCAGGCCTTGAAGAGTAAGAATGGACACCTGGACTTGTTCCTCCGCTTCCTTCTGGGTCTCTCACTGGAGTCCAATCAGAATCTGTTACGAGGCATTCTGAAACAGACAGGAAGTACCACACAGAGCAATGAGGAAACAGTTGAGAGAACAGTCAGGTACCTTTCAGACAACATCGAAAGGGAATCCTCACCAGAAAGGATCATCAACTTGTTCCACTGTCTGAATGAACTTGGTGCCAACTCTCTAGTTGAAGACATGCAGACCTCCCTGCGATCAGGAACTCTTTCAGAAACAAAGCTAGAACCTCACCAATGTTCAGCCCTGGCCTACCTGTTACTGACGTCAGAGGAGGTGCTGGAGGAGTTTGAACAGAAGACATACAACACATCAGAGGAAGGTTATCAGAGGTTGCTGCCGGTAGTGAGAACCTGCAAGAGAGCACTGTAAGTTCTGTTATTGAGTTGATGAATACAGGATCATTATAATGAAGGATTTGTATATCTAACAGAATATCTCCTCTCTCCAGACTAGCTGGCTGTAAACTCACATATGAATCCTGTGAGACTCTGGCCTCAGCTCTGCAGACACCAAACTCCCCCCTGAGAGAACTGGACCTCAGCTACAATGACCTGGAAGACAGAGGAGTGGAGCTGCTCTGTGTTGGACTAACCAGTCCACTCTGCAACATACAGACACTTGTGTGAGTTAAATATCTTCAGTATCCACTGTCTTTATAGTGTTTATATATTTGTAGTAATTATGTGTTATTATGTTTTTAACATTATTTGAACATCTTGGTAAATATGCAGAAACATTCAAACGATGTGATAAATATATCAAACTAAGGTTAAATATATTGAGTTAGTTAGAATGTTTTTAACATTGGTTAATCATGTGTCCTTCTGTTATTGTCTTAATGCATCTCATTATTCTTAAAGTTTTGCATATTTAACAGTGTATCGACATATCTCCTCTCTCCAGACTAGCTGGCTGTGAACTCACATATGAATCCTGTGAGACTCTGGCCTCAGTTCTGCAGACACCAAACTCCCCCCTGAGAGAACTGGACCTCAGCAACAATGACCTGGGAGACAGAGGACTGGAGCTGCTCTGTGTTGGACTAACCAGTCCACTCTGCAACATACAGACACTAGTGTGAGTTAAATATCTTCAGTATGAGTTATTATGGGATTTTTTTTAACATGTGTTAATCATGTGCTCTTCTGCCCTCTAGTCTAGGTCAGTGTGGTCTGACAGAGGGTTGCTGTTCTGATCTGGCCTCAGTCCTGAGTTCACCCAACTCACAACTGAAACAACTGGAGCTGAGAGACAATGACCTGCAGGACTCAGGAGTTACACTGCTGTCTGCTGGACTGGAGGATCCAGACTGTAAACTACACACACTGGGGTAAGTACAGCTGTTTCAGTCAGGTCAGTACTGAGCTTAGTACAACAAATACTCTGAAAATATGATGTTTCATGACAATGTTTGTGTCATGGACAAATGTTTTGGTGTCCTAGAAGATGATTGACACCAGTACACCAACCTAGACAGCTGTTGTGTGTCTGTCTGTAGGCTGTCTGGCTGTCTGGTCACAGAGGAGGGCTGTGCTGCTCTGTCTTCAGCTCTGAGGTCAAACCCCTCCCACCTGAAAGAGCTGGACCTGAGCTACAATCACCCAGGAGTCTCTGCAGGGGACTGCTTTCAGCTGCTCTGGTGGATCCCACATATAAACTGATGAAGCTGAAGTAAGTCAGAATAGATGTCCTAATAGTGTGAGCAGCGGTTGTGTCATATGTAGTGTAGTAGGGTCAGTAACATGAGGACATGATGGTAGAATTAAGGGGAAGTTTACCCAGCAGGCTGAGCACTCCAACACAGCATACACCATCACCACATGAATACTCTTCTTCTGCATCTCTGATATCCTGTTGGAATTGTATTCTGTTCTGTATGCAGTAGGTAGGATAGAATATCTGTATGTCTCTAATAATGAATTGTACTCTGTTCTGTATGCAGTAGGTAGGGTAGAATACCTGTATGTCTCTAGTAATGAACTGTACTCCGTTCTGTATGCAGTAGGTAGGACAGAATACCTGTATTTCTCTAGTAATGAACTTGGATAGTGCACCAGAACACAACAATATAGTTTAAATGTTGACTGCTTTATTAGGTCTTTGTCAGTCAATAACCTGTTTCTCCTACAGTGTGGATCATGGTGGAGAGTGCTGGCTGAAAACAGGGCTGAGGAAATG
This sequence comes from Brachymystax lenok tsinlingensis, assembly GCA_030435695.1. Lineage (NCBI taxonomy): Eukaryota > Metazoa > Chordata > Actinopteri > Salmoniformes > Salmonidae > Brachymystax > Brachymystax lenok. The sequence continues at coordinate 28,769,260 of CM059810.1, forward strand.
TAAGTCTCTTTAATCCTAATTAACTGAATATTCAGAACGATAGTAACATAGTAACTAAGCAATACTTGTTCTGTTCCTACAAAACACAATTTATATGAAGATGTGGTTTGATTAAACTCTCCTTTTGTCTACAGATGCCTGTCATCTCACCCTGGACCCAAATACAGCACACCCAAACCTGATACTGTCTGAGGGGAACAGGAAGGTGACATGGGTGGTGGAGGAGCAGCATTATGAAGACCATCCAGACAGATTTGACCGTAGTCCTCAAGTTCTCTGTAGAGAAGGCTTATCTGGATGTCGTTATTACTGGGAGGTGGAGAGGGATGGTGACGTGGCTGACATTGGTGTGGTGTCCAAAGGAACGAAGAGGAAGGGAGGGAGGGTTGACAGTAACATTGGAAACAATATGAAGTCCTGGTGTTTAGTCTGCTCTGATAGTGGTTATCACTTTTACCATGCTGGAGTCTGGAGGAGATCCATCCCTCGTCCTGATTCTAACACAGTTGGAGTGTATCTGGACTGGCCAGCTGGTACTTTGTCCTTCTATAGTGTGTCCTCCTCTGGTACGCTGAAACACCTTCACACAGAACACACCACATTCATTGAACCCCTCTATCCTGGGTTTGGGGTTTACTCCTCCTTCTCCTCAGTGACTCTGTGTCAGATAGATGACCTACACATTCAGAGGTGAGTCATAGCAATGTTTCATATTCCTCTGGAATCATTCCTACAATTACATTATTGTTGATGTGTTTTATTAACCCCCTGAAATCGATTGACCCAGTGGTGTGTCAATCTAAGTAACATAATAAAAGTATCCCCATCGGGCTCCTGAGTGCTTGAGGCGTCACTACAGATCCGGTTAGATCCCGGCTGTGTCGGCCGGACGCACCAGGAGACCCATGAGGCGGCTGGGATGTCCTTGTCCCATCACGCTCTAGTGACCCCTTGTGGCAGCTGGGTGTATTGCACGCTGACTTCGGCCGCCAGCTGTACGGTGTTACCTCCCGACAAATCGGTGCGTCTGGCTTCCGGGTTAGGCAGGCAGTGTGTCAAGAAGCAGTGGTGAGGCTTGGCTGGCTCTCGACCTTCACCACTCCAGAGTCCGTACTGTAACTACCAATTGGACGAAATAGGGGAGAGAAAGGGGTAAAAAGAACATCTGTGTTTCAATCCACTGCATCCACTGTGAAAGGTGGCAGAGCTAGTCAGTTAGATTAGTAGTAGTTAGATTAGTAGTAGTTAGATTAGTAGTAGTTAGATTAGTAGTAGTTAGATTAGTAGTAGTGGTGTGTTTAATGTGTTCTGTTGGACCTACAGACAGTTAGATTAGTAGTAGTGGTGTGTTTAATGTGTTCTGTTGGACCTACAGACAGTTAGATTAGTAGTAGTGGTTGTGTGAGAGAGATGTCATTCTGAAGTATCACTTCAGGAACTGGGAACCCTACAGTCACCTTCTGAAAGACATGCAGTACACACAAGGTGGTCCATTGCTGGACGTCACCATGGAGTTAGGTGAACTGGAGGAAGTTCATCTGCCACACTGTGTCTGTTTAGGTAAAACCATATAGAAATAGTATTCAGAAAGACATTTCCATGTAACTGAGTTTCACTTCCTGAATTAATGAATGAACTGTTCTGGGAGTTTACTGTGATCTGGTACTGCATATTCTTTGTGTTTCAGTTGGATGAATAATACAATATTTGATAAGTTGTATTTAGTTTAATGACAGTCCTTCTGCTTTACCAACACCAGAGACCATGGTGGAGATTGTTGTATCAAGCCTGGACCTGAGAACACCAGAGACCATGCTGGAGAGTGTTGGATCAAGCCTGGACCTGAGAACACCAGAGACCATGGTGGAGAGAGTTGTATCAAGCCTGGACCTGAGGACACCAGAGACCATGGTGGAGATTGTTGGATCAAGCCTGGACCTGAGAACAACAATGACCATGGTGGAGAGAGTTGTATCAAGCCTGGACCTGAGGACACCAGAGACCATGGTGGAGATTGTTGTATCAAGCCTGGACCTGAGAACACCAGAGACCATGGTGGAGAGAGTTGTATCAAGCCTGGACCTGGGGACACCAGAGACCATGGTGGAGAGAGTTGTATCAAGCCTGGACCTGAGAACACCAGAGACCATGGTGGAGAGTGTTGTATCAAGCCTGGACCTGAGAACACCAGAGACCATGGTGGAGATTGTTGGATCAAGCCTGGACCTGAGAACACCAGAGACCATGGTGGAGAGAGTTGTATCAAGCCTGGACCTGAAGACACCAGAGACCATGGTGGAGATTGTTGTATCAAGCCTGGACCTGAGAACAACAGAGACCATGGTGGAGAGAGTTGTATCAAGCCTGGACCTGAGGACACCAGAGACCATGGTGGAGATTGTTGTATCAAGCCTGGACCTGAGAACACCAGAGACCATGGTGGAGAGAGTTGTATCAAGCCTGGACCTGGGGACACCAGAGACCATGTTGGAGTCCCAGGCAAGGAACACACTCATGATCTATTTGGTCAAAACAACCTTAAAGGTATAGTCAGCGATATGACGTAGATGCACAAAGTAAACAGCATAGTGGGTCAATTTCTACAACAATTTAGAGTGTTGGAGCGCAAGGCTAAACTTCTCTGTTTTGGTCCCGTGACTAACACACTGTAAGAGAGTGAAGAGGACCCATGTACATGGGCAGATACTGTGTGTGACTGTGTGAGAGAGAAGTCAGGCATCTTGCTCATCAAAATATCTGTGGTGCTGCTCGTACAAAATAATTTAGCTGACTCTACCTTTAAGCTCTCATCCTAGGATCTACCAGAAATCAGACCCCAACATCTATAAAACATGGACCAGAACGATGTTGTTTCCTGCTTCCACTAACATTAATTAATATAACACTAATGTCAGATTATGGTATGCTAATGAGTGTACATTCTGAGACTGTTGATCACTTATATTCATTTTTATTACAAGTCTAATGAATAATTATTGATTCATTATTACATGAGATTGTCCATTTTAAATAACAACTACTGTTGACTTCAGGGATTCCTCAGAGCTGTAAGACTTGTGACCATGTTGAGGTAAGTCATAATGTCAATTCTTACTTTTACATACCTACAGGAGTCAGGCACAGTCTCAAAGCCAGGTGTGTAGTGACCAACCATTCATACTGGGATATAGACAGTCCTGTGTTCTGCTTTAGTAATATAAACACAGTCTCAAAGCCAGGTGTGTAGTGACCAACCATTCATACTGGGATATAGACAGTCCTGTGTTCTGCTTTAGTAATATAAACACAGTCTCAAAGCCAGGTGTGTAGTGACCAACCATTCATACTGGGATATAGACAGTCCTGTGTTCTGCTTTAGTAATATAAACACAGTCTCAAAGCCAGGTGTGTACTGACCAACCATTCATACTGGGATATAGACAGACCTTTGTTCTGCTTGTAGGCATGCAGGGTTTTACCTGATATTTTGTCATCAGACAGTTTAATTGATTAATCACCAACATTCCAAGTAACATTGAATAAATACATTAGATTAGTTACTTTGGTTGATGGGCCAGTTTCCCAGACACAGATTAAGTCTAGTCCTGGACCTTAAAGAACTTTCTATTGAAACTTCCATTGAGCATGCTTTTTAGTCCAGCACTAGACATCGATCTGTGTCCAGGAAACAGGCCCCATATGTATTACTGACATGCTTGTCCTTGTTCAGGACTCTACACACTGGCTTCAGATTGAACCCTTGACTTCTACTGTCCAGGGAGTGACAATGTTCAGGTAAAATAACTACATTTAACATTTCATTCCACTAGCTAGTGTATTTCCCCATTACCTTTGGGAATAGTCTTCTAATCCAACCTCTCCATTTGACCATTGACCCTCTCTACCATATCTTGTTGTTGCCCTCAGACACAGGACACCCAAAGGGAGTTATGAGTGCACAGTGTCTGGGCTCCGCTGGCTGTGTGAGAGAGATGTCATTCTGAAGTATCACTTCAGGAACTGGGAACCCTACAGTCAACTGCTGAAAGACATGCAGTACACACAAGGTGGTCCATTGCTGGACGTCACCATGGAGTTAGGTGAACTGGAGGAAGTTCATCTGCCACACTGTGTCTGTTTAGGTAACACCATATAGAGTTTCACTTCCTGAATTAATGAATGAACTATTCTGGGAGTTTGAGTTTACTGTGATCTGGTACTGCATATTCTTTGTGTTTTAGTTGGATGAATAATACAATATTTGTCTTTCTGTCTCCTTTTTATTGTGTTGTTCAGGGACCAACCCTTCCCTGAGGAATGAGATGAAGATTCTTCATGTAGAGGAACATGGAGTGTCTTTAGAGGAAGTGCATGAGGTCACCAGATTCCATGCTAAGATTCTCCATCCCAAGTTCTCAGCTATCTCTCTGATACTGAAATTACTGTATTGGAAAGTAGATGTCCACTGTGAGCTGATGCTCTATCTGACAGTGAAAAAGCAAACAATAATTCCACGCCTATACCTGTTCCCCAGTAACCCCGGCCAAATACAGGTGAGGTATCATTATTATAGAGACGACCTTAACTAACCACTGGTTAGTTATGTTGACACTCGTTTAATGAAGATAATAGTGTGTTGCTAGTTTTCTGAATAATGTTTGAATTAGACTATACATTGACTGGCTGTGTATTCCATGACTCGTTTCGCAGGCTGTGGAACAACAGGAAAAGTCTCAAGGGTCTTCAAGGATTCTCATCTCAAGACCAGAGCGGTCCTTCAAACTGAATAGTTCCTTCAGACTGAACATTCCCCGTTCTACAGCAATCAATCCACAGGTACAGTTTAAGTAGAGTAAGAACATGAATCTGACAATTAAGTCACAGTTCTATGCATTGCTCTCTCTCGCTCGCTCTCAATTCAAAGTGATTTATTTGCATGGTAAACATGTGTTTACATTGCCAAAGAAATCTCTCTCTCTCTCTCTCTCTCTCTCTCTCTCTCTCGCTCTCTCCCTCCATCTCTCTCCAGAAGATTCATCTCATACATAGAGACACAACACCAAGCTTTTTCAGGGCGGTTGTGAAAATGACAGGGATTGAACTTGAGATGGAGTTATTCGGTGATGATGAGAGGATAGTATGGAAAGAATTTGTATCAACAGGTAGGAGCATATGTCAATCATAACTTTGTACTTTTGTACCAGATGCTATTTAGAGTGATAACCTCATTCTGTTTATCTTTCAGATGAATACATCACGGACACGCGTTCTACAAGTAAGTAAACATGAGAGTTACAGTGCATTCGGAAAGTGTTCAGACCCCTTGACTTTTTCCACATTTTGTTACGTTACAGACTTATTCTAAAGTGTATTAATTTGTTTTGTTTCCCTAAATCTACACACAATACACCTTATTGACATCACAATACCCCATATTGACGAAGCAAAAACCGGTTTAGACATTTTTGCAAATGTATTAAAAATTAAAAATAAACCTGTTGGAGCCTTTTAATGTCCCATTTTGGTTTGGTCAGGGTGTGATTTGGGGGTGGGCATTCTATGTTATAGTTTTTGTATGTCTTTGTTTTGGCTGAGTGTGGCTCTCAATCAGGGACAGCTGTCTATTGTTGTCTCTGATTGGGAACCACACTTAAGCAGCTAATTTTTCCTCCTTTCTTTGTGGGAGGTTGACTCTGTTGAGGTGTGTGTACTGTTGGTGCGACACCTGTTTTGATCTTCGTTTGTTGTTTTTGTATTTGAGTGACAAAATAAATATGTTTAACTCAACCCGGTACGCTGCGCCTTGGTCCGTCAATGAAGATCGTGACACTTTACTCAGTACTTTGTTGAAGCACCTTTGGCAGCGATTACAGCCTCGATTCTTCTTGGCTATGACACTACAAGTTTGGCACACCTGTATTTGGGGAGTTTCTCCCATTCTTCTCTGCAGATCCTCTCAAGCTCTGTCAGGTTGGATAGGGTGCGTCGCTCCACAGCTATTTTCAGGTCTCTCCAGAGATCTTAGATCGGGTTCAAGTCCGGACTCTGGCTGGGCCTCTCATGGACATTCAGAGACTTGTCCCGAAGCCACTCCTGTGTTGTCTTGTCTGTGTGCTTAGGGTCGTTGTCCTGTTGGAAGGTGAACCTTCGCCCCAGTCTGAGGTCCTGAGTTATCTAGAGCAGGTTTTCAATCTTGGTTTCATCAGACCAGAGAATCTTGTTTATCATGGTCTGAGAGTCTTTACATGCCTTTTGGCAAACTCCAAGCGGGCTGTCATGTGCTTTTTACTGAGGAGTGGCTTCCGTCTGGTCACTTTACCTTAATTAAAGGCCTGATTGTTGGAGTGCTGCAGAGATGGTTGTCCTTCTGGAAGGTTCTCCCATCTCCACAGAGGAACTCTGGAGCTCTGTCAGAGTGACCATCGGGTTCTTGGTCACCTTCCTAACCAAGGCCCTTCTCACCAGATTGCTCAGTTTGGCTGGGCGGCCATCTCTAGGAAGAGTCTTGGTGTTACTAAACTCCTTCCATTGAAGAAGGATGGATGCCACTGTGTTCTTGGGGATCTTCAATGCTGTAGACATTTTTCGGTACCCCTGATCTGGGCCTCGAGACTTTCCTTTCTCAGAGCTCTACGGACAATTCCTTTGACCTCATGGCTTGGTTTTTACTCTGACATGCACTGTCAACTGTGGGACTTTATATAGACAGGTGTGTGCCTTTCCAAATCATGTCCAATCAATTGAATTTACCACAGGTTCGCTCCAATTAAGTTGTAGAAAAATCTCAAGGATGATCAATGGAAACAGGATGCACCTAAACTCAATTTCGAGATTCATAGCATACTTATGTAAATAAGGTATCTGTTTTTTATCGTTAATAAATTTGTAAACATTTGCAAAAACCTGTTTTCGCTTGATCGTTATGGGGTATTGTGACTTGTCCTGATTAGAAAATACTTTCTTCAAGAACAATGACATCTCCTCCAGGACTTTATGTAAATTAGCCTGGTTCTGAATGCCCCAGACTCTTTTTCTGTGAAACCGAATATGAATGAAACAGTAAGGGTGGGATGTGTTCATTGATGCAGATCATTATAGTTACAGAATGTGTTCTTAGTGCTAAGATTCAATAATACAATTTAGACTTTTATTGTAGGTCACTTTGAAAGAAGTGTGTTTCTAAATGTCTGAAATGTGAATGAACAAATGTGGTTCTATTGTAACCTGACTCTCTCAGGTGCTGTGTTGGGGGCAGGAGGTCCAGCTGAGAGCAGTCTGACTGGTTCTCCAGAGCAGCAGCTGCGTTCGGTACGGACAGAGTTTGTGAAACGAGTATCAGCACCTGTCCTGAATGAACTGCTGGTCAGACTCCTGCAACACACAGTCATCAACCAGGAGGAAATGGAGTCAGTGAAGGGAATAGCTGAGAGGGCAGAGAAGGCACGTGACATCATCGACATGGTGCTGAGAAAAGGAACTGAGTCTTGTTCCAGGATGATCAACCTTCTTGGGGAGCTGGACCCCTATCTTTGTTCACAGCTTCAGATCAACAGTTGTAGTCAAGCCCTGTGTGTGAGGAGACCAGGCAGAAAAGACAGGCAGGATCTCTCAACATGTTCTTGGTGTCTGTTGCTTTAATTCAGGGTCCCAAAAATGTACCGAAAATGTCAATCAAACATGACCACTAAAATAGCAATAAACTTACTGAAGGACTAACCACACAGCATCTCTCCTTCTGCAGCCTCCTGGAAGTGTGGATCTTCTAGCAGGAGGGTCAGTCAGTCCTCCACTAGGTACCTAGCTGGACCCCTATCCAGCAGGAGGGTCAGTCAGTCCTCCACTAGGTACCTAGCTGGACCCCTATCTAGCAGGAGGGTTGGTCAGTCCTACACTAGGTACCTAGCTGCACCCCTATCTAGCAGGAGGGTCAGTCAGTCCTACACTAGGTACCTAGCTGGCCCCCTATCTAGCAGGAGGATCAGTCAGTCCTCCACTAGGTACCTAGCTGGACCCCTATCTAGCAGGAGGGTCAGTCAGTCCTACACTAGGTACCTAGCTGGTCCTAGCTGTACATGTTGGTATGTCTCTCTCTAGCACACCTTACATATGGATTAGGCTGAATATCAACACAACCACCTCAGTCTATCAGCAGTTTTCTCAGTGAGAGCCACACGTCTGGAACACATTGACCATTGACAGACATAAGGAGCTGTGTAACCTGTCAGCCCTTCACCAATGACTTGAGAGTGGCTGAAGGACAATCAGACCCCATGTATACACAATGTTTTACTCAATATTTTTTATATGCTGTGTGTGTGTGTGTGTGTGTGTGTGTGTGTGTGTGTGAGAGAGAGAGAGAGTTGGTCTCTGATTACTGGGATTAGTTCTGTAATGCCCAGGCCCGAGATTACAGGCTGGAGCGTTTTGGTTTTGTTTTGGTGTAGGGTTTGTTAGTTCTAGGTGTCATAGTTCTATGTTGGGTAATGGTTCCCAATTAGAGGCAGCTGTGTGTCGTTGTCTCTAATTGGGAACCATATTTAGGTTGGTAGGTTTCACTCTGGGTTCGTGGGTTATTGTAAGTTCATAGCTGTTTTTGTCTTGTCAGTTATGTTCTTCGTTACGTTCTCCGTTTATTGTTTTGTTCCGTCTCGTTCCCGTGTGATCATTAAATATGTATTCTGGCTACATCGCTGCGTCTTGGTCTGTCCCTCCGGAAGAGAAACGTGACAAGTTCAATGTAACGTCATATACTATACATTGTAGTCAGTCCACCAGTCACGGAGTTGCTAATCAAATATATTGCAGGTTAAATTCTGTCAATAGATGTGAATGTAAAAAGGCCTGTAAAGGTCTATTATCATCATAAACTATATGCATTGTGAAAAGGAATATAAAATGGATTATAATCCCATTAATGCTCTTAACTGTTATTATTTATGAATAATAAAATACTACAATCTAAAAAAAATGTGGAGTTTGCATGTGGTGAAATCAAGGATGTGAAAATGAGAGTGGCAAAAGTTGGAAAAAAAAGTGTGGAAAAGGTGGAACAGAATAACAATGTCTACCCCAGACATCTCACTGATCTGGAACAATACACAAGAAGATGGAACCTGAGACTCTACGGCGTACCAGAGGTGGAGAACGAGGATCTGCGAGGAGAGGCTATCCGCATCTGCCAAGAAGTTATGCCTGCAGAGAAGAACAAAGTTGGTGATCCATCGACGTTGTGCATCGCCTCGGCCAGAAGCAACAGCAAAACGATTCAAGACCAAGGGGTATCATCATCCTCTTCACTGCCACATTCTACAGGGATGCTGTCTGGAAAGCTGCTAGGAAGAAGGCCTTCCTTCAGAGCCATGGTCTGCGTTTCACCGAGCATCTCAGCCCGGAGGACATAGAAAGAAGGATCAAGTTGTGGCCAACGATCAAGAAAGCACGAAATGAGGGAAAGGCTGCTTACTTCGTTGGAGGACGAGGCTTCCTCAACAGTTCAGAAATCCATATTCCTCCCTAGAATCTCACCAGAAGGAACAGAATGATGGTTTCACCAATGGTATTCTCATTTTCCTTGTATTTATTAACGTTACCTAACAAGCATCAGGTGTCTTTTCTTCATAAAACTCAGGTACCTCAATTTATTCGTTTGTTCTTGTATGACCAGACGGAAGAGATTATAGAGTCTATTAAACATCTAAAGAACAATAAATCACTAGGTATTGATGGAATTACATCAGAATCTTACAAATTATTTTCTGAACAAGTAGCTCCCTCTCTATTTGAAGTCTTTTAGAGAGTGTTAAAAACCATGTTCTTCCTCCTACAATGAGTCAGGGGTTAATAACACTGACACCTAAGTCTAAAAAAGAAGTGCTGCTCATCGATAACTGGCGTCCAATTTGTCTTCTTAATAATGACTATAAGATATTAGCCTTACTACTTGCAAAAATAATTAAAGAAGTCCTTGATGCAATCATTGATGAAACACAGTCTGGCTTTGTGAGGAACAGACATATCTAACAATATCAGACTGGTATTAGACATACTTGACTACTCAGACCTAATAACCAAGGAGAGCTTCATATTATTTTTTTAGATTTGTATAAAGCATTTGACACAGTAGAGCATCAGTTCCTCTTCCACTCCCTTAAGAGACTTGGCTTTGGGGATTTTTTCTGTAAGGCTATTAAGACTCTCTATACAAATGGCAACAGCTCTATGAAATTGAAATATGGCACCTCACCTAGATTTGAGTTATTGAGAGAAATTAGGCAAGGTTGTCCTATCTCTCCATACATGTTGTCAAGATCATTTGAAGATTTGGACCAAGGCGCAGCGTGCATATCGTTCCACATCTTTTTAATTAAATGTGAAACGTCAAAACAATAAAGGACTGCAACAGATCGCAACAAATAGTAGTGCACACATGCACTAACAAAAGACATACATTCAATAACCCACAAACACAAGTGGGGAGAGAACAAACTAAATAGGATTCCCAATTAGAGGCAACGAACAACAGCTGCCTTTAATTGGGAACCAACTCAAAACCAACATAGAAACACCTAAACACCCCTGGTCACGTCCTGGCCCAAAACCCCATAGAGAACCCAGAGGGCTCTCTATGGCCAGGACGTGACACCTGTTTTTATTAATCACCCAGAGAGAGAACAAACCATTACAAAGGATCAGAAGTCTAGAGGCTTAATACATTTTAACCCTCTTATTAAAAACCCCCCAGAAGAAGCTAAATCAATGGCTACAGAGGGACTTATCTTTAAAAGGAAGAGTCCTAATAACCAAGGCTGAAGGTATCTCTAGGCTAACATATGGCACTCTATCTTTATATCTTGACGGTAAAATAATCAGGAATAAGCAGGATGTTGTATCTGTACCTCTTGTCATACCTTATTGGAATGGATTTATTGATAATATCTGTTGGAAAAGAAAGCTTGGATGTTGCCACACACATACCTACTTGTTAACAAAATGAAGGTTTCCTTTAAAATGATTCATAAATATTATCCTGCCAACCACTATATGAAGAAGTTTAAGGAAACCATCAACTCAAATTGTTTGTTTTGTAATGACCACCCAGAAACAGTGTTGCATCTTTTGGGGGATTGTATTCATGTAAGAAAACTGTGGCAAGACATCAGTAGATTTATAATGGAACACATTTATGAAGATTTTACACTATTGTGGAGAGATGTACTGCTTGGATTCTTTACTTACGATAGAAATAAGCTGAAACATTTTTATGTAATTAATTTCATTATTCTTTTGGCCAAATTTCATATTCACAAATGTAAATTTACAAACAAAACACCACATTTTCTTCCATTACATCAATTGAATTGTATTTTAAGACAATTAAATACTCTTCTAACAAAAAAGCTGTTAGAATAATACGTGTATGTATGTCCCTTAAGGTCCTTGTGTAATGTGATATTGTACCCCCTAGCCCCGCCCCTAGCCCCGCCCCTAGCCCATTTGTCCTTTGTATATTATTTATATATATTTGTGTTCCCACATGTACTTCCTGTATAGATTTTTTTTTTTTTTTTTTTTAAATGACAGAGAAAGTAGGCTTGCTCTAATACATATATTGTACAAAATAAAATAAAACACGTTTGCGTCATAGGATTGTTTGATAACTCACACTTTCTAGGCATTCCAACATTAAATATAGCATTTATAAGTAGTATTTTTAGAATAGTTTCTACACAATATTTATAAATTGATAAATGTGCATGCAAAAAAATATGTTTCCAGTTATAAATCCGACCGGTTGTTAAACGGTGCCCTGGTGAACTAGCGTTATAACTCCAGATGAAATACGCCCGTCATTCACCCTTCATGGTGACAATAACGCCCTTATTTGCTGTATGCTTTGGAAGTGTTGGAATTAGGCCCAGACAGAATATCTAAAGGAAATATCCATGGCGAACTTGATCAAATGTCTTTGGAGGTGTTGGCAGAATGTTTTCTATTACAGTGAAATCAACTACAGTTTATAGGTAGCCTACACACTTCAATACAAAAGAAAGGCGGTCTGTTCACCTGTATGTTATAAAACGCGCAACATGTAATCTGCAAAAACAATTGAAATAATAGCCTATCAAATAGGCCTAATTAAATGAGATATGCGCATGGTAATTAGTTGTATGGAACATCGGGAATATACGAACTCATCATGGCCACAAAAGGTGAAGAATTTATTACGCAATGATTATGATAAAGTCTTATGTTTGTACATTAAATTGTCTAAGCAAGAGATTTCACGTCACAGTATTCAGACGTAGCCTACAAACGTCAATGGAAAAGGTGAGTCGTCTGTTCTAACGTTAAACTGCGCTTCTGATCGGTTCGCATAGAGCAAAATAGTCTGCTTGAAATACCGTAACTTATCTATTCACTACTTTTGAAGTGGGTCCTATTCAAAGAGAGATGGGACGAATGGTAGCCAATCCTAACTTGTTGTTGGCCTATAGGATATTTGGCGAGTATGAGATTTATTCTGCAATGATCATGGAAATGAAATAAATAACAGGAAATATATGCCTATTTCTAATTATTATGGAATGTAAAGATACATCGATTGTCGCTCTTCTCACTAAAAGCCAATGATTGCATCTTGTTATTATATTTAGCTAGACCTACCTGTTCTTTAGTTCTGAATAAGAGTCTCGTCATATATTCCCCATCTGCACTAGGATACTACTAGTCTACTTTGGTCCTTCTTGCAATTCAAGACTTCAACCAGTAGAAACTGTAAGGACGCACGGTCTAAAGTTAGCGGGAGGATTAGCACATTCTCATGTCAAGTTCACTTTTTATAAATGACAACATTTGCGTGAAAACTGGCACATGCATGTTTTGTGGCAAATTGTGTGTGCAGACAACGTTTACAAATGAGGCCCCTGGTATTTTCCATAGAGCAAAATACTTCTGCTGTGAACTGGGTCCAATTAAACGAGACATGGGACGAATGGTAACCTCGTTATAGGCCCATATGCTACCTTGTGAGAATGAATCCATCACAGAAAATGTGAGGAATTTATTATGCAATGATCAAGGAAACTAATTAAACAATAGCCTAGGAAGTAGATGGCTATTTCTAATTATTTTTAAATGCGAAGATAAACGGAATGGATGTTCTCTCTTCTCACTAACGGCAAATGATTACATCTTGTTATCTACCTTTTTATTGTTATGAATAAGCGTGTCCATCATATCCCACATTTACACTAAATACTCATCTACTGGCCTTGTTGAAATGCAATACTTCAACCACTAGAAACTGATCATACGCATGGTCTAAAGTTAAGGAAGGAGAGTATGTCTATCTCTGTCTGTCTGTCTGCGCGTATGCTTTGTGTGTGTGTGCCTTCACATATTTCTATATTCTTCTACTTTAGATGTGTGTATTATTGTGAATGATTGTGCATTGTTGTGTATTATTGTGTATTGTTGTGTATTGTTAGATACCACTGCACTGTAGGAGCTAGGAACACAATAATTTCACTACACCCACAAGAACATCTGCTAAATATGTGTATGGACCAATAACATGTGATTTCATTTAAATTGCCCCTGTGTGTGAGAATTGATAATTGAAAAATATATTGATAAAGGTTGGTAAACCAATACATAGTCAGGGTTGGGGCCAATTCCATTTAAATTCCAGTGAATTTAGGAAGTAGACTGAAATTCTAATTCCAATTCTCTTCCATTAAAACAATCAGGATTTGGAATTTGACTTTCTGAATTGACGAATTCAAATGGAAGTGGCCCCAACCATGTACATAGTCACTATGAAAATATAGACCTTAATTATATTTTTAGTAAAATATTTTTAGTAAAAGCGAAATATTGTCTTTATTATTCTGTAGTCTTTTAATTTCTGTGTGTCTGTGTCTCTTTCTGTGTGTCTGTGTCTCTTTCTGTGTGTCTGTCTACATGCTCGTATGTGTGTGTCCCGGCCTCTCTCTCTCTCTTTGTGTGTGTGAGTGTGTGCATGTGTGTGTGTGTAAATTGGTGAGTTAATTTGTATCACATTATTCTAGGTCAGTGTCTTCCAAACCTCTCCTCTGGGACCCCCAAGGAGGTTTAAGGTTTTGTCCCAGAACTAACACACTTGATTCTACTAATTAACTAATTGTCATCAAGTCTTTGATTAGTGGAATCAGGTGTGTTAGTGTTAGGGGGAAAATACATACTGTTGTTTATCTACCTGCCCAGGGACTACAGTTAAACTGTATGAAGACGGTACATGACATAACTATGAACCTATAATATTAACCTGTACCTGTTGAACCCGCCCACTGTGTTGAAATAGGAGGTACATTTTTAAGGAAGTAGAGGAAGAACTGAACACTATCGGTGGAAGAAAAATGTTTCAGAGGTTTGTACTGTAGCGTTATTTTACCATTTTATGAAGAAAAGTGTTTTGGAGAAGTTAGGCCATCGCAGAGAGAGGGGATTTAGGGGGTAAGACATCCACAAAATTGTTAAGTTATTAGAATACTGATTTCATTTTTATGATCATTTCATATTGATCAGCCTAGTCAATATGAATCAATGTTATATTATAGGCTACAGGGTTATGAGGTAGGGGATGATCAGCCTAGTCAATATGTATCAATGTTATATTATAGGCTACAGGGTTATGAGGTAGGGTATGATCAGGCCTAGTCAATATGTATCAATGTTATATTATAGGCTACAGGGTTATGAGGTAGGGGACGATCAGCCTAGTCAATATGAATCAATGTTATATTATAGGCTACAGGGTTATGAGGTAGGGTATGATCAGCCTAGTCAATATGTATCAATGTCATATTATAGGCTACAGGGTTATGAGGTAGGGGATGATCAGCCTAGTCAATATGAATCAATGTCATATTATAGGCTACAGGGCTATGAGGTAGGGTATGATCAGCCTAGTCAATATGAATCAATGTTATATTATAGGCTACAGGGCTATGAGGTAGGGGATGATCAGCCTAGTCAATATGAATCAATGTCATATTATAGGCTACAGGGTTATGAGGTAGGGTATGATCAGCCTAGTCAATATGTATCAATGTTATATTATAGGCTACAGGGTTATGAGGTAGGGGATGATCAGCCTAGTCAATATGTATCAATGTTATATTATAGGCTACAGGGTTATGAGGTAGGGTATGATCAGCCTAGTCAATATGTATCAATGTTATATTATAGGCTACAGGGTTATGAGGTAGGGTATGATCAGCCTAGTCAATATGTATCAATGTTATATTATAGGCTACAGGGTTATGAGGTAGGGGATGGGTGATTGGCTGCACATGACCGTGATTATAATCTTTGCGCTCTTTCACTTCCCAGAGAAAGACGTGTAATCACGTGAACTAGTTTCTTAGAAAAATAAAAGCCCTTCTCGTCAATTCGGGCAAGTAAAAGTGACATGCAGCAATGGACTTTGAAACTAAATGAAGGAATAATGTGAAAATGTTATGCTGCGTTCATAACAACTGGGAACTGAAAAATACGATGTCAGCGCTTGAGAAAGAGGACCGTTCAATTCGATTTTTACCATTCGGATTTAGTTTTTTCCGAGTTCCCAGTTGTTTTGAACGCAGCATTAGATTAGAAAGATTTATGGTGGCACAACTCAGAAAGGTGGTGATCTATTTTGCTCACTGGTTACCACAAACACAAAATCAGAAGGTCCGCCTACCCGACCAATCAGATGAGAGAGTGTGATGACGCGTAGGCTTACCTGACCAATCATAATGGTTGCGGGAAACGCTGCATTCTCCAAATGGTATTTCTAGAGTTCAAGTTTTGAGGACCAAATAAGGAAATACATTCGCGACCAAAAATTGGCAACGTCACTAAATTCAAATCTTTAGGAAAATACAAAAAGTTTTGTCCAAAAAAAACAAGTTGGCGTTTTATAATTTTTCTATAACTAGTATTTAAATTATTAGATCACCTGTTTGTTGTTTGCGCACTACAAAGCCTTGACCAGAATGACGCGCTCTCCACACTATTTCTTGTTTCTGCAGTAAGGATTCACCCTCTGTTAAGGAAATTTTGTGCCTAATGTTCATAAACTGAACTTCAATTAAACAACTCTATCTTCAAAGGTCGTAAAGCTTTGGTTAAGAAGAAACAGACAGAGACCCAGCTGCAGAGATCATTTCAAAGGTTTATTCGCGCGAGAGCTCTACTGGGATACAATGCACATTCGTTTATATAGTCACACGTAGCGTCATAAATGTCCATCACATATGTCCCTCCTTGTCCACTTCAAAACATACTTTTACTAATCTTGTCCTGCAACATGTTACACAATATTATTACAAGTCCAACTGTACTTTCCCCTCTCTGTCTGGAGAGGCCCTCTTCCTCTTATCAGTGCCCACAGTGATCACATGCTGTCTGTCACTGGTTCCTCCTTTTCACGCACATCCAAGCCAACTCTAAAAATACTGTACTGGTTATCTCCTTATTTTAGGATTATAATTCATTTAGTCATCATTAAAGATTTTAATCATATAAAATCATCCATAACACCCTCTTTAGAGAATCATTGTGTCACTTATCTGCAGGTAATCGTTGTTTTGAGCTCAAAAAGCACCTCGTAGCTGTATGTAAACCAGGGAGCTAAATGACCGGCTCTTTCACCGATGCAATTCGGTTACCGACGTTCACCAAAAAGATCCGTTCAAAAACAACCTTTCGTTATCGAACGACCCATCGCTGGTTGAGACGGGAAATACTGGTATAACGAAGTAGAGGAAGTAACGGACCTTATCGTTGAGGAAAAGTGTTTCAGAGGTTTGTAGCGTTCTTTTACAATGTAATGTAGAAAAGTATTTTTGAGAAGTTAGGTTATCATAAAGAGAGAGATGATTTAGGGGGTAAGACATCCGCCAAGTTAATACAATATTGATTTAAACTTTCAATAATTATTATTTTAGGCGTATTTACATCGGTTTTGATTCATAGTGATTATCCTAATCAATAAGATCCAATGTGATGTGATATAGGCTACAGGGCTATGAAGTATGGTATTATTGTTATAGGTGATTGACAGCACATTAAGGTGATTATTATCCGCATGAAAGACTGTGGAAACTGGCTCACTTTCACTTCCTGAAAGAAGACGTGCATCGGAATGATGTATAGCTGTCATTAAATAAAATAGTCTGCCTCGTCAAGTAAATGTGACGTTCAACAATGTGCATAGAAACTATTTAAATGTCGGGCTAAATCACATGTTTAAAGCTTTCTGACGATAGATCAGGAAGGCGTTGGTCCGTTTGGCGAACTGCAGGTGCGCTCGATATAACTTTACCGGCTCATCTATGTACATTGTTAACCACGGGTTGAATCATCAGCACGCCTCTTCTCAGAATACAAACCCCGGTGCGCCGGGCGAGATAAACTGATCGCACATTAAGTGAGCTCTAGCAGTGCACTGCAGCAGTTTTGGAACTCAACCTGGATCTCAACTTACAATAATTTACCTTCTAGACAGTACTGGTAGCTACCTTAACAATACTTTACCTTATATACATTACTGGTAGCTACCTTAACAATACTTTACCTCCTGGACCTTTACCTCCTGGACCGTTAGAATAATAGAATACACAAGGTGACAGAATAATAGAATACACATGGTGACAGAATAATAGAATACACATGGTGACAGAATAATAGAATACACAAGGTGACAGGATAATAGAATATACAAGGTGACAGAATAATAGAATACACATGGTGACAGAATAATAGAATACACAAGGTGACAGGATAATAGAATATACAAGGTGACAGAATAATATAATACACAAGGTGACAGAATAATATAATACACATGGTGACAGGATAATAGAATACACAAGGTGACAGGATAATAGAATATACAAGGTGACAGAATAATAGAATACACAAGGTGACAGAATAATACAATACTCATGTTGACAGAATAATAGAATACACAGGTTGACAGAATAATAGAATACACAGGTTGACAGAATAATAAAATACACATGGTGACAGAATATTAGAATACACAAGGTAACAAATAATACAATACACATGGTGACAGAATAATAGAATACACATGGTCACAGAATAATAGATTACACAAGGTGACAGAATAATAGAATACACAGGGTGACAGAATAATAGAATACACATGGTGACAGAATAATAGAATAGTCAAGGTGACAGAATAATAGAATACACAAGGTGACAGAATAATAGAATACACACGATGACAGAATAATAGAATACACAAGGTGACAGAATAATAGAATACACACGGTGACAGAATAATAGAATACACAAGGTGACAGAATAATAGAATACACAAGGTGACAGAATAATAGAATACTCATAGTGACAGAATAATAGAATACTCATGGTGACAGAATAATAGAATACACAAGGTGACAGAATAATAGAATACACAAGGTGACAGAATAATAGAATACACAAGGTGACAGAATAATAGAATACACATGGTGCAATTTGGAAATGTGATTGTGCATCAGCAGTCTGTCTATTAGCCCATGTCAGCTACATGTTTTTAGATTGGTCTAGCGGCCAGCTATCTAAACTTGTAGTAAGCATGGTTGAATTACCAACTGGGGGGGGGCCCATTGATCATCAGTTATCATATTAAAAACTGCTAACATTTGCCTCCTAATTATCCTAACCTGCCACGTTAATTAATTATCCTAACCTGCCATGTTAATTATCCTAACCTGCCACGTTAATTAATTATCCTAACCTACAGTACCACTTTAATTATCCTAACCTGCCACGTTAATTATCCTAACCTGACACGTTAATTTTCCTAACCTGCCACGTTAATTAATTATCCTAACCTGCCATGTTAATTATCCTAACCTGCCATGTTAATTATCCTAACCTACCATGTTAATTATCCTAACCTGCCACGTTAATGAATTATCCTAACCCCTCATGTTAATTATCCTAACCCCTCATGTTAATTATCCTAACCTGCCATGTTAATTATCCTAACCTACCATGTTAATTATCCTAACCCCTCATGTTAATTATCCTAACCTGCCATGTTAATTATCCTAACCTGCCACGCTTATTTTCCTAACCTGCCACGTTAATTATCCTAACCTGCCATGTTAATTATCCTAACCTAAAGTACCACTTTAATTATCCTAACCTGCCATGTTAATTATCCTAACCTACAGTACCACTTTAATTATCCTAACCTACAGTACCACTTTAATTATCCTAACCTGCAACATGGATTATCCTAACCTACAGTACCACTTTAATTATCCTAACCTGCCACGTACATTTACTGTATAGTAAAAATGAATAAAAACAGCTATTTTCTTTTTGGTCTTTATTTAAGGTAATGGTTAGGCACAAGGTTAGCAGTGTGGTTAAGGTTAAGTTTAAAATCATATATTTAAAAGATAAATTGGAGATATATACGCGATTGAATAACAGATTCACTACACAGAACAACAGATAGTCATTACTGCTATTAGCCAATAGAAACACATTGAATAACAGATTAATTACATAGAACAACAGAAAGTCCAAAACAAAACCACAAGGAAGTCCGTTCTCTCCATCTGAGAGATATGAAGATCAGGAAACATCTTTTACATGTGTTTATCCCCTTATTTTAGTGCCTAAACTATCTCCATATATACTTCCAATCATTTTTTAAAACTGGTACTGGCGACCTTCAGATGAGTCTTGTGAGGCTTGAGGGCGTCCTAGAGGAAAACAGAGAACACCATCATGTTCTCCCAGAGACTCCCATCTTTCAATAGAGTGGTCATAGTAGTTTATAGGCCAAACCGTTCAGATGCTACAGAAGATGTTGTGAGTAGACCGATTTTCAGGATGTCTCATGGTCTGACAAACACCGCTGAAGCTCTGCCACCTTTCACCGCAGATGCGGAAGGGCGATATCGGTGGATGGTGTGGATTGAGATGCAGCCCACGCAACAACAACAAAATATCTCTAGTTTAAAAAGACGGATTTTGATGGGAATAGATTTATTATGTTCATTTTTATTTCCGCGGAGGCGTGACCATTGTAAGAAAAGGGTTATGATGTTTGTTTCCAAACATTGGAGTAAAGCTTATATTGTGGCTTCTGATGAAGTACGACAGTTGAACTGAACTCATGAGGCATTTATAAATTACATTCTTCTAGAATGAATCAGTATACAGTATATCATTCATTTATACGTCCAAAAATGGATGTAGCAACTAAGGATTCTAGCTTTAAAGACCCAATCCAGGTATTTTTATATCAATATCAAATCATTTCTGGTTAACAATTAATTAAGGATCCACTCAGGGCTTTTTCCTCCAGACACTTTCCAGAGACTGTTGACATCCAGTGGAAGCCATAGGTACTGCAACCTGTGTCCTATTCCCCATTGATTTATATTACCAGGGCTTCAAAGTGTGAGGAGGGCAACAGAAAAAGGAATTCCGGACAGAAATGTCTCAGGTTTTTGCCTGCTATATCTGTTCTGGTATACCCACAGACTATATCTTAATGGTTTTAGAAACTTCAGAGTGTTTCCTATCCAATAGTACTAATTATGTGAATATCCTAGTTTCAGGCCATGAGTGGCAGGCATTTAACTTTGAGCACGTCAGACAGGCGAAAATTCGGGAAAATGGGACCCTAGCTGGAAGAGGTTAAGTACTTTGCTGTACTAGATTTCCCCCCCAAAATGGGCTGTTGTTATGGAGTCAGGGTAACCAACCAGGTGGACTAGCTGTTGTTATGGAGCCATGGTAACCAACCAGGTGGACTAGCTGTTGTTATGGAGTCAGGGGATCCAACCAGGTAGACTAGCTGTTGTTATGGAGTCAGGGGATCCAACCAGGTAGACTAGCTGTTGTTATGGAGTCAGGGGATCCAACCAGGTAGACTAGCTGTTGTTATGGAGTCAGGGGATCCAACCAGGTAGACTAGCTCTTGTTATGGAGTCAGGGGATCCAACCAGGTAGACTAGCTGTTGTTATGGAGTCAGGGGATCCAACCAGGTAGATTAGCTGTTGTTGTGGAGTCAGGGGATCCAACCAGGTAGACTAGCTGCTGTTGTGGAGTCAGGGGATCCAACCAGGTAGACTAGCTGTTGTTATGGAGTCAGGGGATCCAACCAGGTAGACTAGCTGTTGTTATGGAGTCAGGGGATCCAACCAGGTAGACTAGCTGCTGTTATGGAGTCAGGGGATCCAACCAGGTAGACTAGCTGTTGTTATGGAGTCAGCTAATGTGGATCCAAGTCAAATTAAATGAATAACATATTGAACTGTGTATGTTTGAATACAATATGAAGTCTGATTTAACTCTTTGAACACAGACAGTAAATGTGTTGTCATTGTTATTGATTCTTCAACAATGTTCCGAATATATTGATTGTTCTGTTATTTCTTCTTGTAGCTGAGTGAGCTGTGACTTACATAAAAAATGAGTCTCTCTGGGAAGAAAGAGGAAGGGACCACTGCTTCTAAAATGAGTCTCTCTGGGGAGAGAGAGGAAGGGACCACTGCCTCTAAAATGAGTCTCTCTTGGGAGAGAGAGGAGGGGACCACTGCCTCTAAAATGAGTCTCTCTGGGGAGAGAGAGGAGGGGACCACTGCCTCTAAAATGAGTCTCTCTGGGGAGAGAGAGGAGGGGACCACTGCCTCTAAAATGAGTCTCTCTGGGGAGAGAGAGGAGGGGACCACTGCCTCTAAAATGAGTCTCTCTGGGGAGAGAGAGGAGGGGACCACCGCCTCTAAAATGACTCAAGACACCAGTTCTAAGAGGTAAGAGATTAAATGTAAAATATACGGTTCTCTTACAGATATAAAACTAAAGGGAAAAGTTCCCAAATTACGTCAAATGTAGGTCTACATCATTCATTTAAAAGTCCCAGAATCGATTTATCAATTGCAGACCGTAGCTTTAAAAGAAACATCAGGACTTCTAGAATTCCACTATACAGTTGTTAAAATGAAGTAGATGAGGTATTGATGTGATATTGATGAGGTGATCTGTCTCCCTGTTTTGTTCAGTGTCCAGAAGCCCAGAGCAGAGTCCCCTACAACCAGCCTGCTATCAATGAAGAGTGATCAGCCACCTGCTTTCAGCCAGGAACCATTACCAGATGACAAGAAGGAAGTGGAGAGTTTGGACAGTGAGGATGCATTAAAGATCACACACAACCTTCTGGACAGAAGAAGTAAGACTGTGTTTCATACAATATTACAAAGAACGGTACAAAGGCCCTTATAAAACAGACACACACACAAACTTATGAGTCCCAACTCTCATTGTTTTCCTACAGGTCAAACTCTGCTGACAGTCCAACAAGACATTAAGGCTAAACTGAAACACAAGTATCAACACATATCTGAAGGAACTGGACACCATGGAAACCAAAGTCTGTTAAAGGACATCTACACAGAGCTCTACATCACAGAGGGTGGAAGGGGAGGGCTCAATAATGAACATGAGGTTAGACAGGTAGAGATGGCATCCAAGAAACAAACCACACAAGAGACATCAATCAAATGCAACGACATCTTCAAGCTTTTACCTGGACAAGACAAACCTATCAGAACTGTGCTGACCAAAGGAATCCCTGGCATTGGAAAAACAGTCTCTGTGCAGAAGGTCATCTTTGACTGGGCAGAGGGAAAAGCAAATCAGGACGTTCATTTCATGTTTCCTCTTCCTTTCCGTGATCTGAACCTGAAAAAGGACCAATACAGTCTGATGCAACTTCTTTCCCACTACTTCTCAGAGCTGAAAGAGATTGACAGCATTGAAGATGGTGAAACCAAAACTGTTTTCATTTTTGATGGTCTGGATGAGTGTCGACTTCCTCTAGACTTCAAAAACAATGAGAAGTGCTGTGATGTCACGAAGCCAACCTCAGTGGATGTTCTCCTGACAAACCTCATCGAGGGGAATCTGCTTCCCTCTGCTCTCCTCTGGATAACCTCACGACCTGCAGCAGCCAATCAGATCCCTCCTGAGTGTATTGACCAGGTGACAGAAGTACGAGGGTTCAATGATCCACAGAAGGAGGAGTACTTCAGGAAGAAAATCACAGATCAGAATCTGGCCAATGAAATCATTAAACACATGAAGACATCAAGGAGCCTCCACATCATGTGCCACATGCCCGTGTTCTGTTGGATATCCGCCACTGTCCTTGAGATGATACTGAAAGAGGCAGAGATGGATGAAGTCCCCAAAACTCTGACCCAGATGTACTCACACTTCATGCTCATCCAAATCATTGTGAAGAACAAGAAGTACAACAAAGCAACAGAGACAAACCCAAAGGAACTGTCTCAGTCAGACAAAGAGATGATCCTGAAACTGGCAAAGCTGGCTTTCCAACAGCTGCAGAAGGGCAACCTGATCTTCTATGAGCAGGACCTGAGAGAGTGTGGCCTTGATGTCACAGAGGCATCAGTGTACTCAGCATTGTGTACAGAGATCTTTAAAGAAGAATCTGGGCTGTACCAAGACAAGGTCTACAGCTTTCTGCATCTGAGCATTCAGGAGTTTCTAGCAGCAGTGCATGCTTTAGAGTCATGTCTGGGCAGGAAGGAACATGTTTTCTCCGATGATGATGATGAGGAAGAGAAGGATGTTGACGATGATAAAGAGAAGGAGTCAATCCAGTTGTCTGACTTACACAAGAGAGCAGTGGACCAGGCCTTGAGGAGTGAGAATGGACACCTGGACCTGTTCCTCCGCTTCCTTCTGGGTCTCTCACTGGAGTCCAATCAGAATCTGTTACGAAGCCTTCTGACACAGACAGGAAGTACAACACAGACCAATGAGGAAACAGTTGAGAGAACAGTCAGGTACCTTTCAGACAACATCGAAAGGGAATCCTCACCAGAAAGGATCATCAACTTGTTCCACTGTCTGAATGAACTTGGTGCCAACTCTCTAGTTGAAGACATGCAGACCTCCCTGCAATCAGGAACTCTTTCAGAAACAATACTAAAACCTGACCAATGTTCAGCCCTGGCCTACCTGTTACTGATGTCAGAGGAGGTGCTGGAGGAGTTTGACCTGAAGACATACAACACATCAGAGAAAGGTTATCAGAGGTTGCTGCCGGTAGTGAAACCCTGCAAGAGAGCACTGTAAGTTCTGTTATTGAGTTGATGTATACAGTATCATTATAATGAAGGATTTGTATATCTAACAGATTATCTCCTCTCTCCAGACTAGCTGGCTGTTACCTCACATATGAATCCTGTGAGACTCTGGCCTCAGCTCTGCAGATACCAAACTCCCCCCTGAGAAAACTGGACCTCAGCTACAATGACCTGGAAGACAGAGGAGTGGAGCTGCTCTGTGTTGGACTAACCAGTCCTCTCTGCAACATACAGACACTAGTGTGAGTTAACTTGTTAGGGAGCAGTGCATGAGGTGACCGTTTTGGAGAGCCTGGCGTGCCCAAAGTAAAATGCCTCCCATTCAGGTCCAAAACTGTTAACCATTTGTCTGTGAGTGAAACAGAACGCATATAGCAGGCGAAACCCCGAGGAATTTCTGTCCTGGAAAAAGTGATTTTGACACATTGCTCATTTGGGAAACCCTCCCCTAATGACAATGACCATATAAAGGCATATGAATGCAGTACACGTCGCTTCCTTATGATGTCAACAGTCTCGAGACAGTGTATTTCTTCCATTTTGGATGAATAACACCAGAGAAAAAGACCAAACAAGTGAGTCCCCTCTTGATGACAACAGTACCCAGCGCGCGCGCACGAGAAGTCACGGAGTGTCTTTTTTACCGTCGTTATCGATCAGTTTATATTCCGGTTGATTTATAATAGTAAATATACGTAAAAGTGTTCCTAAGGATACATTTAAAACTATGTTTGATTGTTCTTGGACAAGTTTATAGGTATTAGATGAACGAGTTCGCGTCACGTTTTAATGGAGGAGTTGAAGCTGTCGTTTCTGATTATAACGCGCGAACCAAATGGAGGATTTATGGATAAAATACGTAACTTTTTCTAACAAAAGAACCATGGATTGTCTTCGTTGGACACTTAGGATGACCTCAGCAGAAGTTCTTCAACAGGTAATTGATTTGTTTTCGCTGTGAAATGTGTTATGTGTGTGCCATGATGGCTAATCGATACATGGCTATTGGAAAAATATGTGAGGTGCTACCCTCAGACAATGAAATGTGCTGCTTTCGCCGTAAAGCCTTTTTGAAATCTGACAACGCTGTGATATTGCCAAGAAACAGAGCTTTTGATGAGTATGGAACACTTGTATATTGGTGGATGTTTAATAATTCAACTTTTGGATTTTGAATTTGGCGCTTTACATTTTCCCTGGTAGTGTCGGGAGGAGCCCGCTAGCGCCCCACTGGTCCTTGAGAAGTTAAATATCTTCAGTATGAGTTATTATGTGGATGTTTTAAACATGTGTTGATCATGTGCTCTTCTGCCCTCTAGTCTAGGTCAGTGTGGTCTGACAGAGGGTTGCTGTTCACATCTGGCATCAGTCCTGAGTTCACCCAACTCACAACTGAAACAACTGGAGCTGAGAGACAATGACCTGCAGGACTCAGGAGTTACACTGCTGTTTGCCGGACTGAAGGATCCAGACTGTAAACTACACAAACTGAGGTGTGTGTGTGTGTGTGTGTGTGTGTGTTGCAAGCGTTCAAGTTTGTTCTCTACTCCCTCTAGTCTAGGTCAGTGTGGTCTGACAGAGGGTTGCTGTTCACATCTGGCATCAGTCCTGAGTTCACCCAACTCACAACTGAAACAACTGGAGCTGAGAGACAATGACCTGCAGGACTCAGGAGTTACACTGCTGTCTGCTGGACTGGAGGATCCGGACTGTAAACTACACACACTGGGGTAAGTACAGCTGTTTCAGTCAGGTCGGTACTGAGCTTAGTAAAACAAATACTCTGAACATCTGATGTTTCATGACAATGTTTGTGTCATGGACAAATGTATGGGTGTCCTACAAGATGATTGACACCAGTACACCAACCTAGACAGCTGCTGTGTGTCTCTGTAGGCTGTCTGGCTGTCTGGTCACAGAGGAGGGCTGTGCTGCTCTGTCTTCAGCTCTAAGGTCAAACCCCTCCCACCTGAAAGAGCTGGACCTGAGCTACAATCACCCAGGAGTCTCTGCAGGGGGACTGCTTTCAGCTGCTCTGGTGGATCCCACATATAAACTGATGAAGCTGAAGTAAGTCAGAATAGATGTCCTAATAGTGTGAGCAGCGGTTGTGTCATATGTAGTGTAGTAGGGTCAGTAGCATGAGGACATGATGGTAGAATTAAGAGGAAGTTTACTCAGCAGGCTGAGCACTCCAACACAGCATACATCATCACCACATGAATACTCTTCTTCTGCATCTCTGATATCCTGTTGGAATTGTACTCCGTTCTGTATGCAGTAGGTAGGATAGAATACCTGTATGTCTCTAGTAATGAATTGTACTCCGTTCTGTATGCAGTAGGTAGGATAGAATACCTGCATGTCTCTGGTAATGAATTGTACTCCGTTCTGTATGCAGTAGGTAGGATAGAATACCTGTATGTTTCTTGTAATGAACTTGGATAGTGCACCAGAACACAACAATATGGTTTAAATGTTGTCTGCTTTATTAGGTCTTTGTCAGTCAATAACCTGTTTCTGCTACAGTGTGAATCATGGTGGAGAGTGCAGGCTGAAATTAGGGCTGAGGAAATGTAAGTCTCTTCAATCTTAATTAACTGAATATTCAGAACTATGGTAACATAGTTACTAATCAAAACTTGTTCTGTACCTACAAAACACAATTTTATGTGAAGATGTGGTTTGATTGAACTCTCCTTTTGTCTACAGATGCCTGTCATCTCACCCTGGACCCAAATACAGCAAACCCAAACCTGAGACTGTCTGAGGGAACAGGAAGGTGACACGGGTGGTGGAGGAGCAGAATTATGAAGACCACCCAGACAGATTTGACTGTCATCCTCAAGTTCTCTGTAGAGAAGGTTTATCTGGATGTCGTTATTACTGGGAGGTGGAGATGGATGGTGGCATGACTGACATTGGTGTGGTGAACAAAGGAATGATGAGGAAGGGAGAGGAGGATGACAGTTATATTGGATTCAATAGGAAGTCCTGGTGTTTATTCTGCTCTGACAGTGGTTATGACTTTAACCATGCTGAAGTCACCAGAATCGTCCCTGGTCCTGTTTCTAACAGAGTTGGAGTGTATCTGGACTGGCCAGCTGGTACTTTGTCCTTCTATGGTGTGTCCTCCTCTGGTACACTGACACACCTTCACACAGAACACACCACATTGACTGAACCCCTCTATCCTGGGTTTAGGATTTACTCCTCCTCAATAACCCTGTGTCAGATAGATGACCAACACATTCAGAGGTGAGTCATAGCAATAATTACAACAATTCCATTATTGTTGTGTTTTATTAACCCCCTGAAATGTATTGACCCAGTGGTGTGTCAATTTAAGTAACATAATAAAAAAATCCATCGGGCTCCCGAGTGCTTGAGGCGTCACTACAGATCCGGGTTCGATCCCGGGCTGTGTCGGCCGGACGCACCAGGAGACCAATGAGGCGCCATAATTGTCCCAGCGTTGTCTGGGTTAGAGGAGGGATTGGCTGGCTGGGATGTCCTTGTCCCATCACGCTCTAGTGACTCCTTGTGGCAGCTGGGTGTATGCACGCTGACTTCGGTCGCCAGCTGTACGGTGTTTCCTCCGACAAATTGGTGCGGCTGGCTTCTGGGTTAAGCAGGCAGTGTGTCAAGAAGCAGTGGTGAGGCTTGGCTGGCTCTCGACCTTCACCACTCCAGAGTCCGTACTGTAACTACCAATTGGACGAAATAGGGGAGAGAAAGGGGTCAAAAGTGCATCTGTTTTTCAATCCACTGTAAAATACTATATGTGTAAAAAATATTTCCTAAGCCTTCTTATATCTCGTACACTTCAAACCATTGTATTATGGTTTATTTTTGGACTGTATGCTATGAATATGGGCTTGGATTAGTAGGTGTGGTGTGTTTTAATATGTTCTGTTGGACCTACAGACAGTTTAAATTGTAGTAATGGTGTGTTTTAATGTGTTCTGTTGGACCTACAGACAGTTAGATTAGTAGTAGTGGTGTGTTGTAATGTGTTCTGTTGGACCTACAGACAGTTAGATTAGTAGTAGTGGTGTGTTTTAATGTGTTCTGTTGGACCTACAGACAGTTAGATTAGTAGTAGTGGTGTGTTTACAGGTGAGGACTGAGGAGCAACATGATGATTTTAAAGAATTTATTTCATCTAATGTTCATCACTGGAGGACACAGTCCAGAACAGTCTTCAGTAGAGAATCACTGGAGGACACAGTACTGAACAGTCTTCAGTAGAGCATCACTGGAGGACACAGTGCAGAACAGTCTTTAGTAGAGACACAGTCCAGAACTGTCTTCAGTAGAGCATCACTGAAGGACACAGTACAGAACAGTGTTCAGTAGAGCATCACTGGAAGACACAGTCCAGAACAGTCTTCTGTAGAGCATCACTGGAGGACACAGTCCAGAGCAGTCTTCAGTAGAGCATCACTGAAGGACACAGTACAGAACAGTGTTCAGTAGAGCATCACTGGAAGACACAGTCCAGAACAGTCTTCTGTAGAGCATCACTGGAGGACACAGTCCAGAGCAGTCTTCAGTAGAGCATCACTGGGGGACACAGTACACAACAGTCTTCAGTAGAGACACGGTCCAGAATAGTCTTCAGTAGAGACACGGTCCAGAACAGTCTTTAGTAGAGACACGGTCCAGAATAGTCTTCAGTAGATACACGGTCCAGAACAGTCTTCAGTAGAGACACGGTCCAGAACAGTCTTCAGTAGAGCATCACTGGGGACACAGTACAGAACAGTCTTCAGTAGAGACACGGTCCAGAATAGTCTTCAGTAGAGACACGGTCCAGAACAGTCTTTAGTAGAGACACGGTCCAGAATAGTCTTCAGTAGATACACGGTCCAGAACAGTCTTCAGTAGAGACACGGTCCAGAACAGTCTTCAGTAGAGACACAGTCCAGAACAGTCTTCAATAGAGCATCGCTAAAGTTTTATAATGTTCAAAATGTTATTTCAATACGGCTGAAACTACATGACTAACCTCGTTCCCAGGATAATTGCACACAGCACATATAAACAGAACACCAGCCACTCAGTGTGTGTGTCACAAGCGCAGTGCAGTGTTTTAGAAGGGGGGGAAAGTGTGTGTGCAAATGTGTGTTGCTGTGTTCTATACAGTCGTGGCCAGAGGTTTTGAGAATGACACAAATATACATTTTAACAAAGTCTGCTGCCTCAGTTTGTATGATGGCAATTTGCATATACTCCACAATGTTATGAAGAGTGATCAGATGAATTGCAATTAATTGCAAAGTCCCTCTTTTCCATGGAAATGAACTGAATCTCCCAAAAACATTACCATTGCATTTCAGCCCTGCCACAAAAAGGACCAGCTGAAATCATGTCAGTGATTCTCTCGTTAACACAGGTGTGAGTGTTGACGAGGACAAAGCTGGAGATCACTCTGTCATGCTGATTGATTTCGAATAACAGACTGGAAGCTTCAAAAGGAGGGTGGTGCTTGGAATCATTGTTCTTCCTCTGTCAACCATGGTTACCTGCAAGGAAACAAGTGCCGTCATCATTGCTTTGCACAAAAATGGCTTCACAGGCAAGGATATTGCTGCCAGTAAGATTGCACCTAAATCAACCATTTATCGGATCATTTATCAAGGAGAGGCGGTTCAATTGTTGTGAAGAAGGCTTCTGGGCGCCCAAGAAAGTCCAGCAAGCGCCAGGACCGTTTACTAAAGTTAATTAATCTGCGGGATTGAGGCACCACCAGTTCAGAGCTTGCTCAGGAATGGCAGCAGGCAGGTGTGAGTGCATCTGCATGCACAGTGAGGCAAAGACTTTTGGAGGATGGCCTGGTGTCAAGAAGGGCAGCAAAGAAGCCACTTCTCTCCAGGAAAAACATCAGGGACAGACTGATATTCTGCAAAAGGTACAGGGATTGGACTGCTGAGGACTGGGGTAAAGTCATTTTCTCTGATGAATCCCCTTTCCGATTGTTTGGGGTATCCGGAAAAAAGCTTGTCTGGAGCAGACAAGGTGAGCGCTACCATCAGTCCTGTGTCATGCCAACAGTAAAGCATTCTGAGACCATTCATGTGTGGGGTTGCTTCTCAGCCAAGGGAGTGGGCTCACTCACAATTTTTTCTAAGAACACAGCCATGAATAAAGAATGGTACCAACACATCCTCCGAGAGCAACTTCTCCCAACCATCTAGGAACAGTTTGGTGACGAACAATGCCTTTTCCAGTATGATGGAGCACCTTGCCATAAGGCAAAAGTGATAACTAAGCGGCTTGGGGAACAAAACATTGATATTTTGGGTCCATGGCCAGGAAACTCCTCAGACCTTAATTAATCCCATTGAGAACTTGTGGTCAATCCCGAAGAGGCGGGTGGACAAACAAAAACCCACAAATTCTGACAAACTCGAAGCATTGATTATGCAAGAATGGGCTGCCATCAGTCAGGATGTTGCCCAGAAGTTAA
Organism: Brachymystax lenok tsinlingensis; assembly: GCA_030435695.1. Lineage (NCBI taxonomy): Eukaryota > Metazoa > Chordata > Actinopteri > Salmoniformes > Salmonidae > Brachymystax > Brachymystax lenok. The sequence continues at coordinate 28,799,930 of CM059810.1, forward strand.
TTGACTGCATGCCAGGGCAGATGGCAGAGGTCTTGAAAAAGAAGGGTCAACACTGCAAATATTGACTCTTTGCATCAACTTCGTGTAATTGTCAATAAAAGCCTTTGACACGTATGAAATGCTTGTAATTATATATAAAATATATAAAGACACTGAAGCAGCAAACTTTGTGAAAATTTATATTTGTGTCATTCTCAACTTTTGACCACGACTGTATGATGTTTATGTCGGGGTGTGTAACTCATGATACCTGTTGACGTCACATCTCTAAGGGCTTTCCTCAAGATAAGCAATGTCCACCTGAGGGATCCCGAGTGGCGCAGCTGTCTAAGGCACTGTATGTCAGTGCTAGATGTGTCACTACAGACCCGTGTTTGATCCCGGGCTTTATCACAACCGGAGGTGATTGGGAGTCCCATAGGGCGGCGCGCAATTGGTCCCACGTCATCCGGGTTAGGGGGAGGGTTTGGCCGGTATAGGCCGTCATTGTAAATAAGAATTTGTTCTGATCTGACTTGCCTGGTTAAATGTCACCTGTAATGTCACCATCACTGCATAGGGGAGCTGTCCTGTCACCCTTTATACACCCTTTGTTTTGCTTATGAAGACTGTATGTATGCTATATAAAGCCTTTATAAGTTGTATTTAGTTTATTCATAGTCTATCCTTCTGCTTTACCAACACCAGAGACCATGGTGGAGAGAGTTGGATCAAGCCTGGACCTGAGAACGCCAGAGACCATGGTGGAGAGAGTTGTATCAAGCCTGGACCTGAGAAATGTGAGTGTTAACTGATAACTGTTTTTAAATCAAAATACGATGAAAGCGTTCATTATAGTTGGAACACAATCATGATCTATTTGGTAAAAACAAACTTAAAGGTAGAGTCACGAATATGACATAGATGCACAAAGTAAACAGCATAGTGGGTCAATTTCTATAACAACTAAGAGCGTTGGAGTTCAAGGATAAACTTCTCCGCTGTTTTGGTCCCGTGGATAACACGCTGTAAGAGAGTGAAGAGGACCCGTGCACATGGGCAGATACTGAATGTGACTGTGTGAGAGAGAAGTCGGGCATCTTGCTTATCGTCAGACAACATCATCACTCTACCTTTTTATGCGCTCATCCTAGGATCTACCAGAAATCAGACCCCAAACATCTACAAAACATGGACCAGAATTATGTTGTTTCCTACTTCCACAAACATTAATTAATATAAAACAAATTATTATGGTATGCTAATATGTTCCGTGATTCATCCAATGGCATTGAGAAGTACACAACCTCAGTCACCGGCTTCATCAATAAGTGCATGTAGGACGTCGTCCCCACAGTGAGCGTACGTACAAAAAAAATCAAATCAAATTGTATTTGTCACATACACATGGTTAGCAGATGTTAATGCGAGTGTAGCGAAATGCTTGTGCTTTTAGTTCCGACCATGCAGTAGTATCTAACAAGTAATCTAACAAATTCACAACAACTACCTTATACACACAAGAGTAAAGGAATGAATACGAGTATGTATAAATATATGGATGAGCGATGGCTGATGCAAGATGCAGTAGATGGCAAGATGCAGTAGATGGTATGGTGTACAGTATAAACATATGAGATGAGTAATGTAGCATATGTAAACATATGAATGGCATCGTTTAAAGTGGTTAGTCATACATTTATTTAATACAATTATAATTATTAAAGTGGCTAGAGATTTGAATCGATGGCCGAACGGCATAGGCAAGATTCAGTAGATGGTTTAGAGTACAGTGTATACATTTGATATGAGTAATGTCGGATATGTAAACATTATATACAAAATTGTTTAAAGTGGCTAGTGATACATTTGTTACATCCAATTCCTATTTTTAAAGTGGCTAGAGATTTAAGTCAGTATGTTGGCAGCAGCCACTCAATGTTAGTGATGGCTGTTTAACGGTCTGATGGCCTTGAGATAGAAGCTGTTTTTCAGTCTCTCGGTCTCAGCTTTGATGCACCTGTACTGACCTCGCCTTCTGGATGATAGCGGGGTGAACAGGCAGTGGCTCGGGTGGTTGTTGTCCTTGATGATCTTTTGGCCTTCCTGTGACATCGGGTGATGTAGGTGTCCTGAAGTAGTTTACCCCGGTGATGCGTTGTGCAGTCCTCACTACCCTTTGGAGAGCCTTACGGTTGTGGGCGGAGCACTTGCCGTACCAGGCGGTGATACAGCCCGACAGGATGCTCTCGATTGTGCATCTGTAGAAGTTTGTGAGTGATTTTGGTGACAAGCCGAATTTCTTCAGCCTCCTGAGGTTGAAGAGGCGCTGCTGCGCCTTCTTCACCACGCTGTCTGTGTGGGTGGACCATTTCCGTTTGTCCGTGATGTGTACGCCGAGGAAACTTAACTTTCCACCTTCTCCACTACTGTCCCGTCGATGTGGATAGGGGGGTGCTCCCTCTCCTGTTTCCTGAAGTCCACGAAGTCCATCTCCTTTGTTTTGTTGACATTGAGTGAGAGGTTATTTTCCTGACACCACACTCCGAGGGCCCTCACCTCCTCCCTGTAGGCCCCGCCTCGTCGTTGTTGGTAATCAAGCCTACCACTGTAGTGTCGTCAGCAAACTTGATGATTGAGTTGGATGCGTGCTTGGCCACGCAGTCATGGGTAAACAGGGAGTACAGGAGAGGGCTGAGAATGCTCCCTTGTGGGGCCCCAGTGTTGAGGATCAGCGGGGTGGAGATGTTGTTTCCTACCCTCACCACCTGGGGCTGGTCCGTCAGGAAGTCCAGGACTTGCACAGGGCTGGGTCGAGACCTAGGGTCTCGAGCTTAATGACGAGCTTGGAGGGAACTATGGTGTTAAATGCTGAGCTGTAGTCGATGAACAGCATTCTTACATAGGTATTCCTCTTGTCCAGATGGGTTAGGGCAGTATGCAGTGTGATTGCGATTGCGTCGTCTGTGGACCTATTGGGACTGTAAGCAAATTGGAGTGGGTCCAGGGTGTCTGGCAAGATGGAGTTGATATGATCCTTGACTAGTCTCTCAAAGCACTTCATGATGACGGAAGTGAGTGCTACGGGGCGATAGTAATTTAGCTCAGTTACCTTCTTGGGAACAGGAACAATGGTGGCCCTCTTGAAGCATGTGGGAACAGCAGACTTGGATAAGGACTGATTGGAATAGGATTGAATATGTTCGTAAACACACCAGCCAGCTGGTCTGCGCATGCTCTGAGGACACGGCCAGAGATGCCATCTGGGCCGGCAGCCTTGCGAGGCTTAACACATTTAACGTTGGCTGCGGTGAAGGAGAGCCTGCAGGTTTTGGTAGCGGGCTGTGTCGGTGGCACTGTATTGTCCTCAATGCGAGCAAATAAGTTGTTTAGTTTGTCTGGGAGCATGACTTCGTGGTCCTTGACGGGGCTGGTTTTCTTTTTGTAGTCCGTGATTGACTGTAGACCCTGCCACATTCCTCTCGTGTCTGAGCCGTTGAATTGTGACTCTACTTTGTCTCTATATTGACGCTAGCTTGTTTGATTGCCTTGCGGAGGGAATAGCTACACTGTTTGTATTCAGTCATGTTTCCGGTAGCCTTACCCTGGTTAAAAGCAGTGGTTCGCTTTCAGTTTTGCACGAATGCTGCCATCAATCCACTGTTTCTGGTTGGGAATTTATCATCTATGCATAGTCACTTTACCCCTACCTACATGTACAAATGACCTCGACTAACCTGTACCACCGCACATTTACTCGGTGCCGGGCATCGTTATTATATAGTCTCGTTATTGTTATGTTACTTTATTTTCCTTAAGAAAATATTTACTAAATATACTAAACTCTATTTCTTCAACTGCATTAATGGTTAAGGGCTTGTAAGTAAGCATTTCACGATAAGGTCTACACTTGTTGTATAGACTTGCTGAAACTTGCTCACTTATATTCATTTTTATTACACGTCTTTTTAATAATTAGTAATTCATTATTATTTGAGATTGCCCATTTTAAATAACTACTTTTGACTTCAGCGATTCCTCAGAGCTGCAAGACTTGTGACCATGTTGAGGTAAGTCATAATGTCAATTCTTACTTTTACGTACCTGCAGGAGTCAGGCACAGTCTCAAAGCCAGGTGTGTACTGACCAACCATTCATACTGGGATATAGACAGTCCTGTGTTCTGCTTTTGTAATATAAACACAGTCTCCAAGCCAGGTGTGTAGTGACCAACCATTCATACTGGGATATAGACAGTCCTGTGTTCTGCTTTAGTAATATTAACACAGTCTCAAAGCCAAGTGTGTACTGACCAACCATTCATACTGGGATATAGACAGTCCTGTGTTCTGCTTTTGTAATATAAACACAGTCTCCAAGCCAGGTGTGTAGTGACCAACCATTCATACTGGGATATAGACAGTCCTGTGTTATGCTTTAGTAATATTAACACAGTCTCAAAGCCAAGTGTGTACTGACCAACCATTCATACTGGGATATAGACAGTCCTGTGTTCTGCTTTTGTAATATAAACACAGTCTCCAAGCCAGGTGTGTAGTGACCAACCATTCATACTGGGATATAGACAGTCCTGTGTTCTGCTTTAGTAATATAAACACAGTCTCAAAGCCAGGTGTGTAGTGACCAACCATTCATACTGGGATATAGACAGACCTGTGTTCTGCTTTAGTAATATAAACACAGTCTCAAAGCCAGGTGTGTACTGACCAACCATTCATACTGGGATATAGACAGTCCTGTGTTCTGCTTGTAGGCATGCAGGATTTTACCTGTTGTCATATTTTGTCATTAGACAGTTTAATTGATAAATCACCAGCATTCCATGTAACATTGAATAAATACATTAGATTAGTTACTTTGGTTAATGGGCCAGTTTCTCTGACACATATTAAGTATATTCCTGGACCTTAAAGAACTTTCTATTGAAACTTCCATTGAGCATGCTTTTAGTCCAGCACTAGACTCAATCTGTGTCCAGGAAACAGGCCCCATATGTATTACTGACATGCTTGTCCTTGTTCAGGACTCTACACACTGGCTTCAGATTGAACCCTTGACTTCCACTGTCCAGGGAGTGACAATGTTCAGGTAAAATAACTACTTTTAACATTTCATTCCACTTGCTAGTGTATTTCCCCATTACCTTTGGGAATAGTCTTCTAATCCAACCTCTCCATTTGACCATTGACCCTCTCTACCATATCTTGTTGTTGCCCTCAGACACAGGACACACAAAGGGAGTTATGAATGCACAGTGTCTGGGATCCGCTGGCTGTGTGAGAGAGATGTCATTCTGAAGTATCACTTCAGGAACTGGGAACCCTACAGTCAACTTCTGAAAGACATGCAGTACACACAAGGTGGTCCATTGCTGGACATCACTATGGAGTTAGGTGAACTGGAGGAAGTTCATCTGCCACACTTTGTCTGTTTAGGTAAAACCATATAGAAATAGTATCAGAAAGACATTTCCATGGAACTGAGTTTCACTTCCTGAATTAATGAATGAACTATTCTGGGAGTTTGATTTAACTGTGATCTGGTACTGCATATTCTTTGTGTTTTAGTTGGATGAATAATGCAATATTTGTCTTTGTCTCTCCTTTTTATTGTGTTGTTCAGGGACCAACCCTTCCCTGAGGAATGAGATGAAGATTCTTCATGTAGAGGAACATGGAGTGTCTTTAGAGGAAGTGTATGAGGTCACCAGATTCCATGCTAAGATTCTCCATCCCAAGTTCTCACTTATCTCTGTTATACTGAGCTATATCTTTTCTTGGAAAGTAGATGTCCACTGTGACGTGGTCCTCTATATGGCAGTGAAGAAAGCAACAGTAATTTCAAGGCTGTACCTGCTCCTCAGAAACTCCAGTCAGAAAGAGGTGAGGCACTATCATTGAAGTGACAACAGTATGTTGAAACTTACTGAAGGAAAGCTGATAGTTTGTTTAAAATCTCTAGATTACAAAGACAAGATGCAGCTCTGTGAGAAATCTATTTCTGTCTCATTCATTTGAAGAGCCAGTAGACAGCACTCTTCCCTCTGGTCGAAGGAGAACCCAATGCCCCTGGGCAGTGATGGGGACATTGCCCTGTGTAGGGTGCTGTCTTTCGCATGGGACGTTAAACGGGTGTCCTCTCCATGGTCACTAAAGATCCCAGGGCACTTATCGTTAGAGTAGGGGTGTTAACCCCAGTGTCCTGGCTAAATTCCCAATCTGGCCCTCATACCTTCATGGCTAGCTAATCATCCCCAGCTTCCAAATGGCTCATTCATCCCCTCTCCCTTGTAACTCTTCCTCAGGTCGTTGCTGTAAAGAGAATCTCTTCTCAGTCAACTTACCTGGTAAAATAAGGAGTTAAATCAATAACAATAGTGTTGACAAAAATGGATTGCTCAGTTAGCTGCATGTTGTGTGAATTATGAGACTACATTGTTCTGACTGACTACTACGTTGCTCATTTTGTAGGCTGTTCAGGAACAGGAGAAAAGTCAGCTGTCCCAAGGATATTCAGAATTGGTCCTGTCAAGTCCAAACGGGTCCTTAAAGCTGAACAGTTGGTTTGCACTCAAGAATCGCCACTCCACTTCCATCAATCCAGAGGTGCAGTTTTAGCAGGCTGAGGACATGAATCTGTTATATTGTATATGAATAACTGGAATATCATTCTATTTCACCCTTTCTCTCTCTCTGTCTGTTGTCTCAATCGTTGCACCATGTGGCCTTCTACAGAAGATTGAGCTGTTACCTGCAGACACCACACCCAGCTGTTGTAAGATGATAATGGGAAACACAGGGGTTGACATTGAGATGGAGTTAATTGGGGATGATGAGAGGACAGTATGGAAATCAGTGGTATCAAAGGTAAGAAATACTATACATGAACAGTATGTTAATCATCAATGTCCTTTTCTAACAGATGCTATTAAAATGTTTTATGATATTTTCTATTGTTTGTCTTTCAGATGAATACAGCAAAGACTCTCATCCAATATGTAAGTTTGTTTTTGTGGACGAGGTTTATAAACAGGTAATAGAGCTAGCATCTCTTCAAGTTGTGATGAAGGACACCGATGAAGGTCTTCATGAGTCGTGTTCAGTGGGATGATGAAGGGTTTCATGAGTCGTGTTCAGTGGGGTGATGAGGGTCTTCATGAGTCGTGTTCAGTGGGGTGATGAAGACCTTCGTGTGTCATGTTCAGTGGGATGATGAAGGTCTTCATGAGTCATGATCAGTGGGGTTATGAAGGTCTTCATGAATCATGTTCAGTGGGGTGATGAAGGTCTTCATGAGTCATGTTCAGTGGGGTGATGAAGGGCTTCATGAGTCGTGTTCAGTGGGGTGATGAAGACCTTCGTGAGTCATGTTCAGTGGGGTGATGAAGGGCTTCATGAGTCGTGTTCAGTGGGGTGATGAAGGTCTTCATGAGTCGTGTTCAGTGGGGTGATGAAGGTCTTCATGAGTCATGTTCAGTGGGGTGATGAAGGGCTTCATGAGTCGTGTTCAGTGGGGTGATGAAGACCTTCGTGAGTCATGTTCAGTGGGGTGATGAAGGGCTTCATGAGTCGTGTTCAGTGGGGTGATGAAGGGCTTCATGAGTCGTGTTCAGTGGGGTGATGAAGGTCTTCATGAGTCATGTTCAGTGGGGTGATGAAGGTCTTCATGAGTCATGTTCAGTGGGGTGATGAAGACCTTCGTGAGTCATGTTCAGTGGGGTGATGAAGGGCTTCATGAGTCGTGTTCAGTGGGGTGATGAAGGGCTTCATGAGTCGTGTTCAGTGGGGTGATGAAGGTCTTCATGAGTCATGTTCAGTGGGGTGATGAAGGTCTTCATGAGTCATGTTCAGGGGGGTGTAATGATATAGAACATTCAGACAGAAATACAGAGCCTTGCAAAAGTATCTGTATCAGATGTTATTCTGTTACAAATTGGGATTAATAATCTACACAAAATACTCTGTAATGTCAAAGAATATATATATTTATTTAGATTGTTATAAATTAAATACCTAAAATATTCGTTTCATAAGTATTCAGCCCCCCGAGTCAATACTTAGAAACACCTTTGGAAGCGATTACAGGTGTGAGTCTTCTTGGGTAAGTCTCTATGAGTCATTACAGGTGGAGTCTTCTTGGGTAAGTCTCTAAGAGCTTTACCCACCTGGATTGTACAATATTAGCCCATTATTATGTTCATAATTCTTCATGCTCTGTCAAGATGTTGGAGATCATGACTAGACAGCCATTTATGTATTTCCAACGATTTACAAGCAGATTTAAATCAGAACTGTAACTTGGCCACTCAGGAACATTCAATGTCATCTTGGTAAGCAACTCCAGTGTAGATCTGGCCTTGTGTTGTAGGTTATTGTTCTGTTGAAAGGTGAATTCCTCTCCCAGTGTCTGGTGTAAAGCATACTGAAGCAGGTTTTCCTCTAGGATTTTGCCTGTTCTTAGCTCTTTCCTGTTTTCTTTTTATCCTGAAAAACTCCCCCAGTATTTGCTGATGACAAGCATACCCATACCATGATGCAGCCACCACCATGCTGGAAAATAAGGAGGCAGTTACTCAGTGATGTGTTGTGTTGGATTTGCACCAAACATGAGAGGCTTTGCATTTAGGCCAAAACGTGTCTTCCTTTGTAGATGTTTTTTACAGAATTACTTTAGTACCTTGTTGCATATAAAATGCATGTTTTGGAATATTTTTATTCTGTATATTTGTTTTCATCTTTTCACTCTGTCATTTAAGTCGTTTTGGTGGAGTCACTACAATGTTGTTGATACATCCTCAGTTTTCTCCTGTACAGGGACATGTCCACTTTGACATTAAAGAGTATTTTCAGTAGATTGTTGACAAAACATTACAATTCAATCCATGTTAATCCCACTATGTAACACAATAGAGAAATCCAAGCGGTAAGAACACTTCTGCAAGGCTCTGTATGTTATGTAGAACAGACAATCGTGTCAGCCAGGGTAGGTGTCAATTCCAAATAAGGCAGTTAATTCAGGAAGTAAACTGAAATTCCAATTCAATAACTGGAAAAGGGCATCTATTTCCAATGACTTCTCAATGAACCGAATAGGAACTTCATTTTTATTTTCAATTGACTGACATGAATATGAATTGTCTACAACCCTGGAGTCAGCTCTATACAAGAAATGACTATCAGAGGAATGACAACTGGAGAGACGGCAAGATGTAGAAACAGCTGCTGTTAACCCTAAAGCCATATTTATTCAATTCACCCCCCTTCAGCATTAACACTCTCTGGGATTCCTGCTGAGGAGTTTCTGAAGAAACACAGGGCTATACTCATTCAGGAGTCAAAACCCAATGCCAATAGCAGATGATCTGTCGTCAAAGAGCATGATTGGTGATGAAGAGTACTCCAGAATAAAAGCTGAAACAACTGAACAGGACCGAATGAGAGAACTACTGAATGCAGTCCTCCCTAAAGGACCAGAAGTGACGGGAGCTTGTCTCAAAGCTCTCATTGAACATGAACACCATCTTGTTAAGTACTTGAGTGAATCTCGGTAAGACCGTTTTCTTTTCTCCCTCACTTGAATATGTGGAATGATTAAATATAGGTCAAATAAAAACATAGCTACCCAGATCAAAGAGAAACTCTTTTTCAGAATGGAAGCATTTTTTTGTGTTGCTGCCTGTAATAAATGTCTCTTATTATATTTGTATCATTGGACCATCTTCACAACATTATCTCAGGTGTATCATAGGACCATCATCACATCATTATCTCAGGTGTATCATAGGACCATCATCACATCATTATCTCAGGTGTATCATAGGACCATCATCTCGTCATTATCTCAGGTGTATCTCACTCCTCAATCTTCTCCATTCTTTCTGATCTCTCTCTTCTCTTCTCCTCCATCCTCTGTCTTGTAGCACCTAATCTGAAGATGCTGAGGCCTGTCTCCTAGTCTGTGGACAAAGATACTTCTCCACCTAATCTGAAGATGCTGAGGCCTGTCTCCTAGTCTGTGGACAAAGACACTTCTCCACCTAATCTGAAGATGCTGAGGCCTGTCTCCTAGTCTGTGGACAAAGACACTTCTTCACCTAATCTGAAGTTGCTGAGGCCTGTCTCCTAGTCTGTGGACAAAGACACTTCTCCACCTAATCTGAAGGTGCTGAGGCCTGTCTCCTAGTCTGTGGATAAAGACACTTCTCCACCTAATCTGAAGATGCTGAGGCCTGTCTCCTAGTCTGTGGAGAAAGACACTTCTTCACCTAATCTGAAGATGCGGAGGCCTGTCTCCTTGTCTGTGGATAAAGACACTTAAGTGATTGTAAGGGAAATGTTCATGTTTGTGCTATTCTTTTAACAAATGTCTGTGTTTTATTCATGTGCTGTTCTATAAACCAATTTGTGTGTTCATGCAAGTGGCTGACTGTACAAATCCTCACTATCAGTAGCTGTAATTTGGCAGTAAACCCAGACGTTGTTTTGAGAATGAGATGTCTCAGTTTCAAGGTCTCATCTTAAAGAGAAGACTGGTGAGGTGTTGGTCTGTCAAATGCTATGAACCAGGATTGGTCGGACACATGAATGGAACAAAACGGTAATGATTAATTAATTATGCTAAATCATGCAATATAACTTGTCTGTGTTTAGCCAACTGCTGGGTCTGACCAGGGAGAGCTCCTGATTGGTTGGAACCTCTTCAGCTCGCTGACAATAAACAATGATTCATTTCAGATTGACTTGAGTGTCTCTGTGTGAAAGATTTTGCACAACATGATTTTGAAAACGCAATTAAGAGAGTGAACTGGAATGATCTCTAATCCTATACAGATGGGGGAAGCTTATAGTTAGGAAAGTCAAAGATACATATCACCACATTGACATCTTGACCAAAGACCTTCCTTAGATTCTTTATGGGATTTCAACTCATTCTGTCTGGAGGAAATGGACTCACTAAAGGGGATTGCTGAGAGGGCAGAGAAGGCACGTGACCTCACCGACATGGTGTTGAGAAAAGGAACCGAGTCATGTTCCAGGATGATCAACCTTCTTGGGCAACTGGACCCCTTTCTTTTGGACACAGCTTCAGATCAACAGTTGTAGTCAAGCCCTGGGTGTGGGGAGACTGTTGTGGAATATTTAATCAAAATATGACACCTTACTGGAACTTGTGAATTCAAAATAAGACCTTTAATACAAAAGAAAAATATCAATCACACGAAAAGAGAAAATAAACCAAACAAAAGAAAATACAAATATCCAACAGAATAACCCAATATCCAATGTAGAAGCGATGAGCATGTAGTACAGAGCCTTACCCGAGAATGTCTCAGTAATGTAGAATATATACCTCCAGGATTCTTTTCTGCTGGACTCCACAAGGATACACTGAGGTTGTCTCAGTGATGTAAAATATATACCTCCAGGATACTTTTCTGCTGGACTCCACAAGGATCCACCCGAGGTCGTCTCAGTAATGTAGAATATATACCTCCAGGATACTTTTCTGCTGGACTCCACAAGGATCCACTGAGGTTGTCTCATTGATGTAGAATATACACAACATTATACAAAAAGAAACAACTACTACATGATTATGAGAAACGAATAAAAATAAACACACAAGAAACCAAACAAAAACCTATAATATAACATTCTAAAACACCATACCTGAACAAGATCCTCCCTTGCAGACACCTCTCTAACAGCAGTCAAAATTGGGGACATGGTGGGTAGACACTCATAACCGGAATACCTTATGTTACCTGTCATGTCTAGGTGAACAGATATTCAGAAGGTCTAACATCATTTATCATTCAGCAACTGTTACATTGAGTACATGAGTATGTTCTGTTATACTATGTGGAAACTGTAAACACATTCCTCATCCCAATCATAAGGGGCAGTCACCCTTTTGACACAGAAGATTGGGTTACATTTTTGTTTGCACCATTTTCACAAACCTCAAACATCTCAGGTTCAGTTACTATTAATAAACCTGTCATGGGGGATTTGCTACACGTAATACTATTGTCCATTTTATGTTTATTTACTATCATTTATTATTCAATGTTGGATTCATGAGTAGTTTCTTTATTGTAGCGACTCCAGTTGGTAACAGATGTCCAGACTGTCTGCATCAACTCACTTTCTTGTGGTTTTGCCATTGTATTAGTTGGTGTACTAGTGCTAGTCGGGGATGGTATTACAATTTCTTCTAGGTTTGCCACCATTACTTTCAAGGACATTCTACCATTCTTCATCTGTCTTGAAGACCATGTGAGGGCAGAGAAGTCGATGGTAAGAAAGTCTCCTTTCCATTCTCCTGTCGACATCCTCTACTCCCGTTCCCTCCGGACACCAGCCTAGTTTATCAGCATCCTCTGCGTCCTCATGGCTCGGTGGTCACCTCCTTTTCCCTGCCGGGATTCTGGTGCAGTGGTTAAGATGGTACCACATGTTGCTTCCTTTCATCTGGACAAATGCTGGTGTTGCTAGGACCACTTCGTAGGGACCCTTTCGCCTGGAAAGCTGTTCCACTTTCTCCGGAACCTGGTCCCTTTGGATCTCCGGACATGGAACCTCTCGTCCTGGTTTAGATTTTTTCCTTCTTTTCGTGATGTTTTCAAACTCAGAGACTTATGGCCTGTGCTTGATGATTACACCATACAGCATTTTATTTCCATCTCTTATCACACAACAAAATTACATTCCAGCTGCAGCTGGCAACTTCCTCTCCTTCTGGTTCCTAAGAGAGTGATAGCATAAGACTTGCAAAGCAACGAGAAACATAAAACATGTCATCATTAACAATGTGATAAGCTATGCATAATTATATATGCCTGAATACCAAAGTCTGAAACCATGACAATTCCCACTCTCTCTTCACCTGACTCTATACCTCCAGGATACTTTTCTGCTGGACTCCACAAAAATAAAAGCCCTACAGAAGCTTCCTCATGCTTTTTCCCAGTCTTCCCCTTTTGGCCCCAGGTTCTGAGAGGTGTTCCCAAGTCATGTCATTTTCACCTTGTTCCCCATCTCCTCCATTTCAACTGATATGCACGGCACCTGATATGCAAGTGCGTATCCCTGATTAGCATTACATTATCTTGAGGTAACTCAGTACTGTATATGTTTTTACATTGATGCCTTCAGAATGTTGTTTATAGTATAATTATCCCAACATCTATCCTCTTCATGTGATGTGTTAACTTCTTAGGGAGCAGCGCATGAGGTGACCGTTTTGGAGACCCTGGCGTGCCCAAAGTAAAATGCCTCCCATTCAGGCCCAGAAAATAGGATATGCACATATTTAGTACCATTGGATAGGAAACCCTCTGAATTTTCTAAAAGTGTTAACCATTTGTATGTGAGTAAAACAGAACGCATATGGCAGGCGAAACCCTGAGGAATTTCTGTTGACAGAGTGCCTCATTTGGAACCCCTCCCTCATGAAAATGCCCTTATCGCTTCCTCTGGATGTCAACAGTCTCGAGACAGTGTTCAGAACTTGTTTGGATGAATTAGAGAAAAGAAGAAGAGGAAACCAGGAAGTGTCCTTTTTATGTCAACAGTACCCAGTGCGCGTTCCCGACAAGGCGCGCAGTGTCTTTTTTACCGTCTTTATCTTATACATTATTATCATCTTTATCATCTCATTCACTTCTCTTTCTTTTTTTATTCATTTTGAGCTGCACGGTTGGAGCCCAGAGATTTACACTGTACTCTGACATTACATCTGAGTCCCTGTCCATGTGACCAATTACATCTGAGTCCCTGTCCATGTGACCAATTACATCTGAGTCCCTGTCCATGTGACCAATTACATCTGAGTCCCTGTCCATGTGACCAATTACATCTGAGTCCCTGTCCATGTAACTAATAAACTATAAAACATATTTTTATTATAATAGTATTGTTAATAGTTTTATTACTATTATTATTAATAGTAACATTATAAATAATGTTTTGTTATTTGTATTACTGCTGTTACCATGACAACTATCTAGTAATAATTACTTTAATGTTGTTAACAAATATCAACGCTATAATATCATTTGTGCTATAAAGACGATTGACTTTATTGATTTTCTCATATTGTTAAACAATATTCTAAGTCTGCTAACATTTCCTCATAACATTTTACCGGATTTCAGTTTTTTTTCAATCACAATCATAATTTAGGGACTTTTATTTTGAATGAATATTGCAGAGGTCACGACCTTATTCTTTCTAGGTCTTGGTTATTCATTCTGGCGGAACGGAGGTGAAGCGAAGTAGCGGCACGATTGAGCTATAATATGAGAGACCCTCTCCTCTACTACTTCCTTATAAATGGTCTTCCTGTTTCAACACAGTGGACGGATTCAACACCTAAAGGTTTATTTGTTGATATTTATGTCATGTAAAGTCTTCATACACTTAATACCAGTATTCAGCCTATAAATTAAGATTTTTTTGTAGTAAAAGTGCTGTCAAATTTTTTTGATTTCCTGATTTGCTTGAATTAGGTGATGCGGCAGGTAGCCTAGTGTAACCGGAGGTTTGCAAGTTCGAATCCCTGAGCTGACAAGGAAAAAAATCTGTCGTTCTGCCCCTGAACAAGGCAGTTAACCCACTGTTCCCCGGGCGCCGAAGACGTGGATGTCGATTAAGGCAGCCCCCCGCACCTCTCTGATTCAGAGGGGTTGGGTTAAATGCGGAAGACACATTTCGGTTGAAGGCATTCGGTTGTACAACTGACTAATAATGGTGACTTTGACTTTGACTTTTGCAGTGTTACCAGGAGGGGGGGCAGTGTGACACAACAACCAGGTTTGGCAGAAGGACTCTAGACCAGTGGTTCACAACCTGTGGTCCATTGGGGTGGTGCAGGTGTTCCGCAATAATTTTTAGATTGTAGTATTCTATAATTCAAAAATAATAACAGTTGGGAGTAGTAACGGTATTATACATTCCTTTTCACAATGCATATAGTTTATTATAATAATAGGTCTTTACAGGCCTTGTTACATTCACATCTATTGACAGAATTTAAACCGCAATATATTTGATGTGAAGAAAAAAAAAAGCAACTCTGCGAATGGTGGTCCTCAAGAGCTTTTGACGGTGAATTGATGGTCTCCAGAATGGGAAAGGTTGGGAACCGCGGAGCTAGAGACATTCACATCTGTATGGCAACATGATAGGATGGGTAACCAATGATATACAGTGATTCTGCAGCCCTAAAACAGACTGATTAGAATGATAGTATATGACGTTACATTGAACTAATCACAGTAATCAGAGACCAAGTCACACACACAGTATATACAAAGACACACAAAATACATTCCTTTTAATTGACATGTATTACATGTATTCAACAGGGATTCTGCACATCAATCAACATTTCTGTAAATGTATCAGATTTTTCCACATAGACCCTATGTGTTTTGATGCTTTAAGCGCACTGTTTGATAAAATAATTAATGACTCAAGAGGGAACCAGAGATCAAGATAATCAGAAGAAAATTTGTCATCAATGGCAAACTTTGAAGAATCTAAAATATACACTTTTTTTTTGGTTAATACATTATTCCATATGTGTTATTTCATAGTTTTGATGTCTTCACAAGTATTCTACAATGTAGAAAATAGCAAAAAATAAAGAAAAACTCTTGAATGACTAGGTGTGTCCAAACTTTTGACTGGGACTGTATATAATTTATATTTACTATACATACAGTACCAATCAAAAGTACTCTCTCTCCATCAGTGCTCCCCTACTTTTAACCTCTCCAGGCACCGGGGCAGTATTCGGAAGTTTGGAGAGTCTGGCGTGCCCAAAGTAAAATGCCTGCCACTCAGGCCCAGAAACTAGGATATGCACATAATTAGTACTATTAGTACTAATTTCTGTCCGGATTTCTTTTTTTTTGGTGACATGCCCTCACTTTCAATGGCTGCCTGTGTGATTCTCAGTGAAATAGGACCTAGATTGCAGTACCTATGGCTTCCACTAGATGTCAACAGTCTTTAGACAAGGTTTCATGTGTTTATCATGGAAGAGAGCCGAATAGAAGAAGAATATGTAAGAGGAGTGAGGAAGTCACTTCAGTTTTTGGTGCGTGAGACCGTGAGCGCGTTCCTCTGTATTTTCCTTTTCTATCGTTTAGGATACTATCTGTGTGAAATATAATCATTAATATTCATAAAAAGGATACCTAAGGATACATTATAAATGATCTTTGATTTATTTGGGCAAAGTTGATAGGTATAATTTGAATGCTTTCTCTTCACTGTACAATGGTCAAGTAGACTGTGGATTTTCTGAACATAATGCGCCAACCAAACAGAGATTTATGGATATAAACAATGACTTTTTCTAACAAAAGAAACATGGATTGTCTTGCTTTGACACTTCGGATTGCCCTCAGCAGAAGATCATCAAAAGTAAGTGATTTATTTGAGCTCTTATATGTGTTTTGTGAGACCCGTGCTGATTATGATTTTATGCTAATGCATAAAATATGTGCGATGCTATCCTCAAACAATCAAATGTTGTTTCGCCGTAAAGCCTTTTTGAAATCTGACGCTGTGATATTGCCAAGAGTCTAAGCTTTTGAAGACTATGCAACACTTGTATATTGATGAATGTTTTATAATTAAACTTTTGGATTTTGAATTTGGCGCCTTACATTTCTCCGGGTAGTGTCGGGAATGGGGCGCTAGCGCTCCAATGATCCTTAAGAGGTTTTTAACCTACTTCTCTGTTGTCATTTCTCAATCTCTTTTTGCTGTTAATTTCTTGGGGACCAGTGGGGCGCTAGCGGGCTCCTCCCGACACTACCAGGTAAAATGTAAAGCGCCAAATTCAAAATCCAAAAGTTTAATTATTAAACATCCACCAATATACAAGTGTTCCATACTCATCAAAAGCTCTGTTTCTTGGCAATATCACAGCGTTGTCAGATTTCAAAAAGGCTTTACGGCAAAAGCAGCACATTTCATTGTTTGAGGGTAGCACCTCACATATTTTTCCAATAGCCATGTATCGATTAGCCATCATGGCACACACATAACACATTTCACAGCGAAAACAAATCAATTACCTGTTGAAGAACTTCTGCTGAGGTCATCCTAAGTGTCCAACGAAGACAATCCATGGTTCTTTTGTTAGAAAAAGTAACGTATTTTATCCATAAATCCTCCATTTGGTTCGCGCGTTATAATCAGAAACGACAGCCTCCATTAGTCCATTGAAACGTGACGCGAACTCGTTCATCTTATACCTATAAACTTGTCCAAGAACAATCAAATATAGTTTTAAATGTATCCTTAGGAACACTTTTACGTATATTTACTATTATAAATCAACCGGAATATAAACTGATCGATAACAACGGTAAAAAAGACACTGCGCGCCTTCTCGGGAACGCGCCCAGCCTACTGTTGTCATCAAGGGGGTACTTCCTTGTTTGGTCTTCTTCTCTGGTCTTACTCATCCAAAATGAAGAAAATACACTGTCTCGAGACTGTTGACATCTAAAGGAAGCGATGTGTACTGCATTCATATGCCGTTATATGGTCATTTTCATTAGGGAGGGGTTCCCAAATGAGCAATGTGTCAAAATCACTTTTTCCAGGACAAAAATTCCTCGGGGTTTCGCTGGCTATATGCGTTCTGTTTTACAGACAAATGGTTAACAGTTTTGGAAAATTCAGAGTGTTTCCTATCCAATGGTACCAAATATATGCATATCCTATCCTAGGCATTTTACTTTGGGCACGCCAGGCTCTCCAAAACCGACCCCTCAGCTGCCTCTCCCTAACAAGTTAAACACTCAGCCTTGAGTCTCTGTCACAAATGGTACTCTATTCCCTATGTAGTGCACAACTTTAGACCAGGGCCCTATTCCCTATGTAGTGCACTACTTTTGACCAGGGCCCATAGGGCTCTGTATAGTGGATAGGATGCCATTTGGGACAGCTTTGGCTGATCAGTAAAGGTCGAGGGTCATGCTCAGGGGGTTACCATGGAGATAGAGGAATATGTCGAATTAAAACAGGATGGCCAATCCTACTCCTGGAAAGATACTACTGGCCATGCAGGCTTTTGATCTGACCCTGCTCTAACACCTGATTCTACTAATCAGTCTAATCAGAACCTTGACTGGCAGAATGAGGTGTGTTTGAGCAGGGCTGAAGCAAAAGCCTGCAGACCCAGTAGCTCTCTGGGAGGAGGGTTGGTATCACCAAGACCACTTAGGTTCATACGGCATAAACTAGCTTTCTGATTGGTTACCTGACAATACAGTTGAAGTTGGAAGTTTACATACACCTTAGCCAAATACATTTAAACTCAGTTTTTCACAATTCCTGACTTTTAATCTTAGTAAATATTCCCTGTCTTAGATAATTTAGGATACCCACTTTAAGGTGTAACTGAGTCAGGTTCGTAGGCCTCCTTGCTCGCACATGCTTTTTCAGTTCTGCCCACAAATTTTCGATGGGATTGAGGTCAGGGCTTTATGATGGCCACTCCAATACCTTGACTTTGTTGTTCTTAAGCCATTTTGCCACAACTTCAGAAGTATGTTTGGGGTCATTGTCCATTTGGAAGACCTTTTTGCGACCAAGCTTTAACTTCCTGACAGATGAATTGAGATGTTGCTTCAATATATCCACATAATTTTCCTTCCTCATGATGCCATATATTTTGTGAAGTGCACTAGTCCCTCCTGCAACAAAGCACCCCCACAACATGATTCTGCCACCCGCCTGCTTCACGGTTGGAATGGTGTTCTTCGACTTGCAAGCTTCCCCCTTTTTCCTACAAAAATACCGATGGTCATTATGGCCAAACAGTTCTATTTTTGTTTCATCAGAGCAGAGGACATTTCTCCAAAATGTATGATCTTTGTCCCCATGTGCAGTTGTAAACCGTAGTCTGGCTTTTTTATGGTGGTTTTGGAGCAGTGGCTTCTTCCTTGCTGAGCGGTCTTTCAGGTTATGTCGATATAGGACTTGTTTTACTGTGGATATGTACCTGTTTCCTCCAGCATCTTCACAAGGTCCTTTGCTGTTGTTCTGGGATTGATTTGCACTTTTCGCACCAAAGTACGTTAATCTCTAGGAGACAGAATGCGTCTCCTTCCTGAGTGGTATGATGGCTGCATGGTCCCATGATGTTTATACTTGGGTACGATTGTTTGTACAGTTGAACGTGATACCTTCAGTCGTTTGGAAATTGCTCCCAAGGATGAACCAGACTTGTGGACGTCTACCATTTTTTTCTGAGGTCTTGGCTGATTTCTTTTGATTTTCACATGATGTCAAGCAAAGAGGCACTGAGTTTGAAGGTAGGCCTTGAAATACATCCACAGGTACACCTCCAATTGACTCAAATAATGTAAATTAGCCTATCAGAAGCTTCTAAAGCCATGACATAATTTTCTGGAATTTTCCAAGCTGTTGAAAGGCAGTCAACTTAGTGTATGTAAACTTCTGATCCAATGGAATTGTGATACATTGAATAGTAAGTGAAATAATCTGTATGTAAACAATTGTTGGAAAAATGACTTGTGTCAAACTAGTTTTAATGACTCCAACCTAAGTGTATGTAAACCACCCACTTCAACTGTATGAAGCAAGTTTAATTCCATAAGCAGATTTCCTGTGTGTGTTTTCAACTGTTATCGCAGTCCATGATTGGATCTTGGTTACCCCTTTTTATATTTGTATAGTATTTCTGAACAGGTGTGTTATGATCCTTGCAGATGAATGATAACGTAACGTCTGTGTGTATATGAGGCATATGGACAGATGCATGTACAGTAAAACTACTCAGAAACAAAGAATTACAGCCCAGTAAGGTCAGGGTGTATTTATTAGTTGCCCACCATAGCATAACGTTTTGCAACAAAAAAACAAGCGTTTCTTTTGGAGAAATTCAGGTTCCTACCATGGGGAGCATTCAGTGTAAACCTAAATGTTGAGTAGGAGTCCTGATCTAGGATCAGGTCTGTTTCCTAGTGAATACACCCCATGGTGTTGAATAGGAGGGTTACCATTAGGTTGGTACCCCAACACTGTTACTATCCATTCTACCATTAGGTTGGTACCCCAACACTGTTACTATCCATTAGGTTGATACCCCAACACTGTTACTATCCATTAGGTTGTGTTGGGGTAGGTTCCTTGTCAATCATTTGCTTATTGGTGAAATCAGCAATCAGACAATATCTTTAAGTAAATCAATCAAAAACCTTTATTGCAATTGCAGACAGAAGTTGACAACGGGAACATAGCATGCATGTTTCTGAGTAAGTTCTGCAAAATAGGAAAGGGTCCAAGTTGTTTTATTATGCTTGCAGTCAACCCCTAGTGATGTAACTGCCCACGTAAACACCCTCTACTCATGAGACCAAGCCCATGCATGCACAGCTATACAAACAATAGTTCCAGTGTTTTCTAAGGGCTCAGCAGTAATTGTCCACTCCAAGTTGATTTACAGTGGTATGTCTGACTAGTCTCTTATCTCTTTCACTCCCCTGCTGGGTTCTGTGTCTATGAATCTCTTTTAGCCTTGAGATGCTTTTTCACAGACACAGTTTTGACTGCAATAACTCACATCTCTCAGATCGTTTCTCATAAGAAGCGGAGACTAGAAAACTGGAACAATATTAAAACATTATAATGCATGTACATATTGATCCTATGAATGTAAGGAGGGAGGGGTCTTATAACCCTTCCCCTTCTATTAATACAACATAAGCATAATCAATTATTATAATACATCAATAATTTGGTACAGCCCCTATCATGACCCCAAGGTGAACACCATCAATTGGTATCCCAACACTGTTCTATCCATTAGGTTGGTACTCCAACACTGTCACTATCCATTGTACCATTAGGTTGGTACCCCAACACTGTTACTATCCATTCTACCATTAGGTTGGTACTCCAACACTGTCACTATCCATTCTACCATTAGGTTGGTACCCCAACACTGTTCCTATCCATTGTACCATTAGGTTGGTACCCCAACACTGTTCCTATCCATTCTACCATTAGGTTGGTACCCCAACACTGTTCCTATCCATTCTACCATTAGGTTGGTACCCCAACACTGTTGATCTGAAGCTGTGAACAAAGACATTGGTCCAGCTCCACAAAAAGGTTGATCATCCTGGAACATGACTCAGTTCCTTTTCTCAACACCATGTCGATGATGTCACGTGCCATCTCTGCCCTCTCAGCTATCACCTTCACTGACTCCATTTCCTCCTGGTTGATGACTGTGTGTTGCCGGAGTCCGTCCAGAAGTTCATTCAGGACAGGTCTTGACACTCGTTTCACAAACTCTGTCCGTACAGAACGCAGCTGCTGCTCTGGAGAACCAGTCAGACTGCTCTCAGCCGGACCTCCTGCCCCCAACACAGCACCTGAGAGAGTCAGGTTACAAAATAATTACATTTGTACATTTACATTTCAGTCATTTAGAAGCAGACTCTTAAAATAAAAGTATTGAGAAAACATTATCTTTTACAATAAAGACCTGAACATATCACATATACACATTTAGGGACGGTTTCACAGGGCGGCAGGTAGCCTAGTGGTTATAGCATTGGGCCAGTAAGGTTGGTGGATCGAATCCCCGAGCTGACAAGGTAAAAAAATTTGTTCTGCCCCTTAAGCTACTGTTTCTAGGCCATCATCGTAAACAAGAATGTTCTTAAATGACTTGCCTAGTTAAGTAAAGGTACAAAAACAAATTCACAGACATATCAAAACAGGCTGGGGCATTCAGAACCAGGCTAATCTACATCAAGTCCTGGAGGAGACATCATTGGGGCATTCAGAACCAGGCTAATTTACATCAAGTCCTGAAGGAGATGTCTTTGTTCTTGAAGACAGTCTTTTCTAATCAGGACTAGTCCAGGTCCTACAGTAAACCATGTTGACTGGCCCTCAAGTCATTGGTTTGTATCTCTCATGTTTACTTACTAGTTGAATGGGTTTCAGTGATGTATTCATCTGAAAGAAACAGAAATAGGTTAGATCACTCTAAATAGCATCTGGCAGAAAAAGTGATGATTGACATCTGCTCCTACCTGTTGGTACAGTTTCTTTCCATACTATCCTCTCATCATCTCCGAATAACTCCATCTCAAGCCCTGTAATTTTCATAACCGCCCTGAAAAAGCTTGGTGTGGTGTCTCTATGTATGAGCTGAATTTTCTGGAGAGAGGGAGAGAGAGAGAGTTTGAATTTTAAAAACCTTTATTGGTCTGGGAACCCACAACACACAAAAACATGGTTAAACATCAATTAAAAACACAACACAAAATCTTCCTCCACAGTAACTAAACAGCCTCTGAATACCCCATATACTCAAACAGATCAATGTTAACCATTTTGTAACAGGCAAACTCAACCCTCAGTCTGGCTGCCAACATCCCCTCCAGCATTCCCACCACGTCCACAGAACCCTGTCCTCGAATACTGTTCTTTCATGTCTTCCAAATTGCTAATTTAGCTGCCCCTGACAAAGTTTAGAGAACTACACGACTTCTACTAAACCTGTACTTTGTCCCAACTATAAACATTTTGGAAGAGAAAACCTCCCAGAGCTGAGAACTAGTGATCAGGTCAATCATCCCAACCAACCTGGGACACTGTCAGAACAGATGTTCCAGAGTTTCAGACTACCCAACATGATGAAAACTCTCCAAGCCTGCATAACAGACTCATAGAATGGAGACAGGCCAGACAAATCACCCCCCTCCAGCTTTAACTTCTTAGGGAGCAGCTCCCGAGGTGACGGTTTTGGAGAACCTGGCGTGCCCAAAGTAAAATGCCTCCCACTCAGGCCCAGAAAATAGGATATGCACATACAGTGGGGCAAAAAAGTATTTAGTCAGCCACCAATTGTGCAAGTTCTCTCACTTAAAAAGATGAGAGAGGCCTGTAATTTTCATCATAGGTACACTTCAACTATGACAGACAAAATGAGGAAAAGAAATCCTGAAAATCACATTATAGGATTTTTAATGAATTTATTTGCAAATTATGCTGGAAAATAAGTATTTGGTCACATACAAACAAGCAAGATTTCTGGCTCTCACAGACCTGTAACTTCTTCTTTAAGAGGCTCCTCTGTCCTCCACTCGTTACCTGTATTAATGGCACCTGTTTGAACTTGTTATCAGTATAAAGACACCTGTCCACAACCTCAAACAGTCACACTCCAAACTCCACTATGGCTAAGACCAAAGAGCTGTCAAAGGACACCAGAAACAAAATTGTAGACCTGCACCAGGTTGGGAAGACTGAATCTGCAATAGGTAAGCAGCTTGGTTTGAAGAAATCAACTGTGGGAGCAATTATTAGGAAATGGAAGACATACAAGACCACTGATAATCTTCCTCGATCTGGGGCTCCACGCAAGATCTCACCCCGTGGGTCAAAATGATCACAAGAACGGTGAGCAAAAATCCCAGAACCACACGGGGGGACCTAGTGAATGACCTGCAGAGAGCTGGGACCAAAGTAACAAAGCCTACCATCAGAAACACACTATGCCGCCAGGGACTAAAATCCTGCAGTGCCAGACGTGCCCCCCTGCTTAAGCCAGTACATGTTCAGGCCCGTCTGAAGTTTGCTAGAGAGCATTTGGATGATCCAGATGAGGATTGGGAGAATGTCATATGGTCAGATGAAACCAAAATAGAACTTTTTGGTAAAAACTCAACTCGTCGTGTTTGGAGGACAAAGAATGCTGAGTTGCATCCAAAGAACACCATACCTACTGTGAAGCATGGGGGTGGAAACATCATGCTTTGGGGCTGTTTTTCTGCAAAGTGACCAGGACGACTGATCCGTGTAAAGGAAAGAATGAATGGGGCCATGTATCGTGAGATTTTGAGTGAAAACCTCCTTCCATCAGCAAGGGCATTGAAGATGAAACGTGGCTGGGTCTTTCAGCATGACAATGATCCCAAACACACCGCCCGGGCAACGAAGGAGTGGCTTCGTAAGAAGCATTTCAAGGTCCTGGAGTGGCCTAGCCAGTCTCCAGATCTCAACCCCATAGAAAATCTTTGGAGGGAGTTGAAAGTCTGTGTTGCCCAGCGACAGCCCCAAAACATCACTGCTCTAGAGGAGATCTGCATGGAGGAATGGGCCAAAATACCAGCAACAGTGTGTGAAAACCTTGTGAAGACTTACAGAAAACGTTTGACCTCTGTCATTGCCAACAAAGGGTATATAACAAAGTATTGAGATAAACTTTTGTTATTGACCAAATACTTATTTTCCACCATAATTTGCAAATAAATAAATTAAAAATCCTACAATGTGATTTTCTGGATTTCTTTTTCTCATTTCGTCTGTCATAGTTGAAGTGTACCTATGATGAAAATTACAGGCCTCTCTCATCTTTTTAAGTTGGAGAACTTGCACAATTGGTGGCTGACTAAATACTTTTTTGCCCCACTGTATTTAGTACCATTGGATAGTATAACAGAACGGATATGGCAGGCGAAAACCGAGGAATTTCTGTCCTGGAAAAAGTGATTTTGACACATTGCCTCATTTGGAACACCTCCCTTAGGAAAATGCCCATATAAGGGAGTATGAATGCAGTACCTATTGCTTCCTCTGGATGTCAGTCTCGAGACACTGTTTTGATTCTGTTTAGTTGCTTTAGATGGCAGAAGAAGAAGAATTAGGAAGTGGTCACAGAGGTAAACCGAACAGAATGCCCGTTCCCCCGGCTTGCGCACTGTGGTTTTTTCCTTTCTTATCGCCCAGTTTATATTCCGGTTGAAATATTATACTGAATATACATTAAAGTGTTCCTAAGGATACATTTAAAATTATGTTTGATTGTTCTTGGACAGGTTTATAGGTATAAGTTGAACGAGTTCTCTTCACGTTTCAATGGACGATTGGAGGCTATTTTCTCATAACGTGCCAACCAAACGGAGATTTATGGATATACTACATTACTTTTTCTAACAAAAGAAACATGGATTGTCTTCGTTGGACACTTATGAAGCCCTCAGCAGAAGTTCTTCAAAAGGTAATTGATTTGTTTTCACTGTGAAATGTGATTTCTGTGAACCGTGGAGGCTTATGAAATTATGGTAATGGCAAAACTAGAAAAACTACATTAAGCCTTTTCTGTTTTATTACTTCTAATACCCTAGCCAATTTAACCGATTCCCCAAAAGTCTGGTCCAGAAAGCCATTTACCTCACCTAGATTGTAAATTGTGTCATCATCAGCTGCTATCATATCAACAAGGATATCAGAAATGTCCTTATCCTTCTCTTCCTCAACTGAGGCCACAGACCCCTGATTCCCCTCTGCCACATCCCTCTCAACACTCCCCACATCACTAGTACAGGGCATCTCCTCTACTGACTGGGAGACTAGCTCCACCTGAATCCCCCTCCTGTACCCCATTACTCGTAGTGGACATCTCCTCCACTACCTGGGAGGCTATCCCCATCTGATCCTCCTTCTGTACGGACGGAAACAAAAGCGGCATCTAAAGCGTTTAAAGTCTACTGAATCTGTACCTGTGGATTTATGCAGGTAGAACGGGGAATGTTCAGTCTGAAGGAACTATTCAGTTTGAAGGACCGCTCTGGTCTTGAGATGAGAATCCTTGAAGACCCTTGAGACTTTTCCTGTTGTTCCACAGCCTGCGAAACGAGTCATGGAATACACAGCCAGTCAATGTATAGTCTAATTCAAACATTATTCAGAAAACTAGCAACACACTATTATCTTCATTAAACGAGTGTCAACATCACTAACCAGTGGTGCAGTTTAAGTTCATCTCTATAATAATGGTACCTCACCTGTATTTGGTCAGGGTTACTGGGGAACAGGTATAGGCGTGGAATTAATGTTTCCCTTTTCACTGTCAGATAGAGCATCAGCTCACAGTGGACATCTACGTTCCAAGAAAAGATATAGCTCAGTATAACAGAGATAGGTGAGAACTTGGGATGGAGAATCTTCGCATGGAATCTGGTGACCTCATGCACTTCCTCTAAAGACACTCCATGTTCCTCTACATGAAGAATCTTCATCTCATTCCTCAGGGAAGGGTTGGTCCCTGAACAACACAATAAAAAGGAGACAGAAAGACAAATATGGTATTACTCATCCAACTAAAACACAAAGAATATGCAGTACCAGATCACAGTTAAATCAAACTCCCAGAATAGTTCATTCATTAATTCATGAAGTGAAACTCAGTTCCATGGAAATGTCTTTCTGAATACTATTTCTATATGGTTTTACCTAAACAGACAAAGTGTGGCAGATGAACTTCCTCCAGTTCACCTAACTCCATAGTGATGTCCAGCAACGGACCACCTTGTGTGTACTGCATGTCTTTCAGAAGTTGACTGTAGGGTTCCCAGGTCCTGAAAAAATACTTCAGAATGACATCTCTCTCACACAGCCAGCGGAGCCCAGACACTGTGCACTCATAACTCCCTTTGGGTGTCCTGTGCCTGAGGGCAACAACAAGATATGGTAGAGAGGGTCAATGGTCAAATGGAGAGGTTGGATTAGAAGACTATTCCCAAAAGGTAATACACTAGCAAGTGGAATTAAATGTTAATAGTAGTTATTTTACCTGAACATTGTCTTTCCCTGGACAGTGGAAGTCAAGGGTTCAATCTGAAGCCAGTGTGTGGAGTCCTGAACAAGGACAACATGTCAGTAACACATATGGGGCCTGTTTCCTGCAGAACACAGGACTGTCTATATCCCAGTATGAATGGTTGGTCACTACACACCTGGCTTTGAGACTGCCTGACTCCTGCAGGTATGTAAAAGTAAGAATTGACATTATGACTTACCTCAACATGGTCACAAGTCTTACAGCTCTGAGGAATCACTGAAGTCAAAAATAGTTATTTAAAATAGACAATCTCATGGAAAAAATTAATTAATAATTATTAAACAGACTTGAATATATGTGATCAACTGTCTCAGAATGTACACCTACACCTGCGTACCATAATCTGACATTAGTGTTATATTAATTAATGTTTGTGGAAGCAGGAAACATCGTTCTGGTCCATGTTTTGTAGATGTTGGGGGCCTGATTTCTGGTAGATCCTAGGATGAGAGCTTAAAAGGTAGAGTCAGCTAAAGTATTTTGTACGAGCAGCACCACAGATATTGTGATGGGCAAGATGCCTGACTTCTCTCTCACACAGTATCTGCCAAGGTGCAAGGGTCCTCTTCACTCTCTTACAGCATGTTAGTCATGGGACCAAAACAGCAGAGAAGTTTAGCCTTGCGCTCCAACGATCTTAGTTGTTGTAGAAATTGACCCACTATGCTGTTTACTTTGTGCATCTATGTCATATCAGTGACCCTACCTTTAAGTTTGATTTGACCAAATAGATCATGATTGTGTTCCTTGCCTGGGACTCAACTATAATGAATGCTTTAAAACTATTTTGAGATAAAAACAATGATCAGTTAACTCACATTTCACAGGTCCAGGCTTGCTACAACACTCTCCACCATGGTCTCTGGTGTCCTCAGGTCCAGGCCTGATCCAACAATCTCCACCATGGTCTCTGGTGTTCTCAGGTCCAGGCTTGATCCAACTCTCTTCACCATGGTCTCTGGTGTTGGTAAAGCAGAAGGACTGTGAATAAACTATATACAACTTATAAAGGCTTTATATAACATACATACAGTCTTCATAACAATTCAAAGGGTGTATAAAGGGTGACAGGACAGCTCCCTATGTAGGGTGCATTGCCTTAATGTGACATAGCCCACTATGTCAACTTCAAAATGTGGTCCTGTGTAGCTCAGTTGGTAGAGCATGGTGCTTGCAGTGTTAGGGTAGTGGGTTAAAACATGCAACTACTACTAATCTAACTGTCTGAAGGTCCAACAGAACACATTAAAACACACCAGTACTACTAATCTAACTGTCTGTAGGTCCAACAGAACACATTAAAACACAACACTAATCTAACTGTCTGTAGGTCCAACATAACACATTAAAACACACCACTACTATTAATCTAACTGTCTGTAGGTCCAACAGAACACATTAAAACCCACCACTACTACTAATCTAACTGTCTGTAGGTCCAACAGAACACATTAAAACACACCACTACTACTAATCTAACTGTCTGTAGGTCCAACATAACACATTAAAACACACCACTACTACTAATCTAACTGTCTGTAGGTCCAACATAACACATTAAAACACACCACTACTACAACTAATCTAACTGTCTGTAGGTCCAACAGAACACATTAAAACACACCACTACTACTACTATGCTAACTGTCTGTAGGTCCAACAGAACACATAAAACACACCACTACTACTAATCTAACTGTCTGTAGGTCCAACAGAACACATTAAAACACACCACTACTACTAATCTAACTGTCTATAGGTCCAACAGAACACATTGATACACACCACTAATCTAACTGTCTGTAGGTCCAACAGAACACATTAAAACCCACCACTACTACTAATCTAACTGTCTGTAGGTCCAACAGAACACATTAAAACACACCACTACTACTAATCTAACTGTCTGTAGGTCCAACAGAACACATTAAAACACACCACTACTACAACTAATCTAACTGTCTGTAGGTCCAACAGAACACATTAAAACACACCACTACTACTAATCTAACTGTCTGTAGGTCCAACAGAACACATTAAAACACACCACTACTACTACTATGCTAACTGTCTGTAGGTCCAACAGAACACATAAAACACACCACTACTACTAATCTAACTGTCTGTAGGTCCAACAGAACATATTAAAACACACCACTACTACTAATCTAACTGTCTATAGGTCCAACAGAACACATTGATACACACCACTAATCTAACTGTCTGTAGGTCCAACAGAACACATTAAAACCCACCACTACTACTACTAATCTAACTGTCTGTAGGTCCAACAGAACACATTAAAACACACCACTACTACTAATCTAACTGTCTGTAGGTCCAACAGAACACATTAAAACACACCACTACTACAACTAATCTAACTGTCTGTAGGTCCAACAGAACACATTAAAACACACCACTACTACTAATCTAACTGTCTGTAGGTCCAACAGAACACATTAAAACACACCACTACTACTACTATGCTAACTGTCTGTAGGTCCAACAGAACACATCAAAACTTTCCACTAATCTAACTGTCTGTAGGTCCAACAGAACACATAAAACACACCACTACTACTAATCTAACTGTCTGTAGGTCCAACAGAACACATTAAAACACACCACTACTACTAATCTAACTGTCTATAGGTCTAACAGAACACATTGATACACACCACTAATCTAACTGTCTGTAGGTCCAACAGAACACATTAAAACCCACCACTACTACTAATCTAACTGTCTGTAGGTGCAACAGAACACATTAAAACACACCACTACTACTAATCTAACTGTCTGTAGGTCCAACATAACACATTAAAACACACCACTACTACAACTAATCTAACTGTCTGTAGGTCCAACAGAACACATTAAAACACACCACTACTACTAATCTAACTGTCTGTAGGTCCAACAGAACACATTAAAACACACCACTACTACTACTATGCTAACTGTCTGTAGGTCCAACAGAACACATTAAAACACACCACTACTACTAATCTAACTGTCTGTAGGTCCAACAGAACACATTAAAACACACCAGTACTACTAATCTAACTGTCTGTAGGTCCAACATAACACATTAAAACACACCACTACTACTAATCTAACTGTCTGTAGGTCCAACAGAACACATTAAAACCCACCACTAATCTAACTGTCTGTAGGTCCAACAGAACACATTAAAACACACCACTACTACTATTTTAACTGTCTGTAGGTCCAACAGAACACATTAAAACACACTACTACTACTACTACTACTACTAATACAACTACTACTATTTTAACTGTCTGTAGGTCAAACAGAACACATTAAAACCCACCACTAATACTAATCTAACTGTCTGTAGGTCCAACAGAACACATTAAAACACACCTCTACTACTACTACAACTATTCTAACTGCTACTATTCTAACTGTCTGTAGGTCCAACAGAATACATTGAAACACACGACTAATCTAACTGTCTGTAGGTCCAACAGAACACATTAAAACACACCACTACTACTAATCTAACTGTCTGTAGGTCCAACATAACACATGAAAACGCACCACTACTACTACTATTCTAACTGTCTGTAGGTCAAACAGAACACATTAAAACATTCCACTAATCTAACTGTCTGTAGGTCCAACAAAACACATAAAACACACCACTACTACTAATCTAACTGTCTATAGGTCCAACAGAACACATTAAAACACACCACTACTACCAATCTAACTGTCTGTAGGTCCAACAGAACACATTAAAACACACCACTACTACTAATCTAACTGTCTGTAGGTCCAGCAGAACACATTAAAACACACCACTACTACTAATCTAACTGTCCGTAGGTCCAACAGAACACATTAAAACGCACCACTACTTCTAATCTAACTGTCTGTAGGTCCAACAGAACACATTAAAACACACCACTAATCTAACTGTCTGTAGGTGCAACAGAACACATTAAAACACACCACTACTACTAATCTAACTGTCTGTAGGTCCAGCAGAACACATTAAAACACACCACTACTACTAATCTAACTGTCTGTAGGTCCAACAGAACACATTAAAACACACCACTACTACTAATCTAACTGTCCGTGAGGTCCAACAGAACACATTAAAACATACCACTACTACTAATCTAACTGTCTGTAGGTCCAACAGAACACATTAAAACACACCTCTACTACTACTACTACTATTCTAACTACAGCTTTTTAACTGTCTGTAGGTCCAACAGAACACATTAAAACACACCACTGCTACTAATCTAACTGTAGGTCCATCAGAACACATTAAAACACACCTCTACTACTACTACTACTACTATTCTAACTACAGCTATTTTAACTGTCTGTAGGTCCAACAGAACACATTAAAACACACCATTAATTTAACTGTCTGTAGGTCCAACAGAACACATTAAAACACACCACTAATCTAACTGTCTGTATGTCCAATATAATACATTAAAACACACCACTACTACTAATCTAACTGTCTGTATGTCAAACAGAACACATTAATACATACCTCTACTATTCTAACTATTACTATTTTAACTGTCTGTAGGTCCAACAGAACACATTAAAACACACCACTACTACTAATCTAACTGTCTGTAGGTTCAACAGAACACATTAAAACACACCACTACTACTAATCTAACTGTCTGTAGGTCCAACAGAACACATTAAAACACACCACTACTACTAATCTAACTGTCTGTAGGTTCAACAGAACACATTAAAACACACCACTACTACTAATCTAACTGTCTGTAGGTCCAACAGAACACATTAAAACACACCTCTACTACTACTACAACTATTCTAACTGCTACTATTCTAACTGTCTGTAGGTCCAACAGAACACATTAAAACACACCACTAATCTAACTGTCTGTAGGTCCAACAGAACACATTAAAACACACCACTACTAGTAATCTAACTGTCTGTAGGTCCAACATAACACATTAAAACGCACCACTACTACTATTCGAACTGTCTGTAGGTCCAACAGAACACATTAAAACATTCCACTAATCTAACTGTCTGTAGGTCCAACAGAACACATAAAACACACCACTACTACTAATCTAACAGTCTGTAGGTCCAACAGAACACATTAAAACACTCCACTACTACTAATCTAACTGTCTGTAGGTCCAACAGAACACATTAAAACACACCACTACTACTAATCTTACTCTCTGTAGGTCCAACAGAACACATTAAAACACACCACTACTAGTAATCTAATTGTAGGAATGATTCCAGAGGGAAACAAATGATAAACATTGCTATGACTCACCTCTGGATGTGTTGGTCATTTATCTGACACAGGGTCACTGAGGAGGAGGAGATGGAGGAAACCAAAAACCCAGGATAGAGAGGTTCAGTGAATGTGTTGTGTTCTGTGTAAAGGTGTTTCAGTGTACCAGAGGAGGACACACTATAGAAGGACAAAGTACCAGCTTGCCAGTCCAGATACACTCCAACTCTGTTAGAATCAGGACGAGGGATGGATCTCCTCCAGACTCCAGCATGGTAAAAGTGATGACCACTGTCAGAGGAGCCTAAACACCAGGACTTCCTATTACCTCCAATTCTACTGTCAACTCCCCCTCCCTTCCTGTTCATTCCTTTGTACACCACACCAATGTCAGCCTTGTCACCATCCTTCTCCACCTCCCAGTAATAACAGATCCAGATAAACCTTCTCTGCAGAGAACTTGGGGACTACAGTCAAATCTGTCTGGATGGTCTTCATAATGCTGCTCATCTTCCACCCATGTCACCTTCCTGTTCCCCTCAGACAGTATCAGGTGTGAGTTCGCTGTATTTGGGTCCAGGGTGAGATGACAGGCATCTGTAGACAAAAAGAAAGTTTAATCGAACCACATCTTCATATAAAATGTTGTTTTGTAGGTACAGAACAAGTATTCATTAGTTACTATGTTACTATAGTTCTGAATATGCAGTTAATTAGGATTGAAGAGACTTACATTTCCTCAGCTCCTGATTTCAGCCTGCACTCTCCACCATGATCCACACTGTAGGAGAAACAGGCTATTGACTGACAAAGGCCAAATAAAACAGTCAACATTTAAACCATATTGTTGTGTTTTGGTGCACTATCCAAGTTCATAGAGACATACAGGTATTCTATCCTACCTACAGCATACAGAACGGTGTACAATTCATTACTAGAGACATACAGGTATTCTATCCTACCTACTGCATACAGAACAGAGTACAATTCCAACAGGATATCAGAGATGCAGAAGAAGAGTATTCATGTGGTGATGATGTATGCTGTGTTGGAGTGCTCAGCCTGCTGAGTAAACTTCCCCTTAATTCTACCATCATGTCCTCATGTTACTGAACCTACTACACTACATATGACACAACCGCTGCTCACACTATTAGGACATCAACTCAAATCAAAGTGTATTTGTCACGTGTGCCAAATACAACAGGTGTAGACCTTACAGTGAAATGCTTACTTACAGGCTCTAACCAATAGTGCAAAAAAAGGTATTAGGTGAACAATAGGTAGGTAAAGAAATAAAAACAACAGTAAAAAGACAGGCTATATACAGTAGAGAGGCTATATACAGTAGAGGGGCTATATACAGTAGAGAGGCTATATACAGTAGAGAGGCTATATACAGTAGAGGGGCTATATACAGTAGAGGGGCTATATACAGTAGAGGGGCTATATACAGTAGAGGGCTATATACAGTAGCGAGGCTATATACAGTAGAGGGCTATATACAGTAGAGGGCTATATACAGTAGAGAGGCTATATACAGTAGAGAGGCTATATACAGTAGAGGGCTATATACAGTAGAGGGCTATATACAGTAGAGAGGCTATATACAGTAGAGGGCTATATACAGTAGAGAGGCTATATACAGTAGAGAGGCTATATACAGTAGAGGGCTATATACAGTAGAGGGCTATATACAGTAGCGAGGCTATATACAGTAGAGGGGCTATATACAGTAGAGGGGCTATATACAGTAGCGATGCTATATACACTAGAGGGGCTATATACACTAGAGGGGCTATATACAGTAGAGGGGCTATATACAGTAGAGAGGCTATATACAGTAGAGGGGCTATATACAGTAGCGAGGCTATATACAGTAGAGGGGCTATATACAGTAGAGGGGCTATATACAGTAGCGATGCTATATACAGTAGAGGGGCTATATACACTAGAGGGGCTATATACAGTAGAGGGGCTATATACAGTAGAAAGGCTATATACAGTAGAGGGGCTATATACAGTAGAGGGGCTATATACAGTAGAGAGGCTATATACAGTAGAGAGGCTATATACAGTAGAGGGGCTATATACAGTAGAGATGCTATATACACTAGAGGGGCTATATACAGTAGAGGGGTTATATACAGTAGAGGGGCTATATACAGTAGAGAGGCTATATACAGTAGAGGGGCTATATACAGTAGAGAGGCTATATACAGTAGAGGGGCTATATACAGTAGAGGGGCTATATACAGTAGAGGGGCTATATACAGTAGAGATGCTATATACACTAGAGGGGCTATATACACTAGAGGGGCTATATACACTAGAGGGGCTATATACAGTAGAGGGGCTATATACAGTAGAGATGCTACATACACTAGAGGGGCTATATACAGTAGAGGGGCTATATACAGTAGAGGGGCTATATACAGTAGAGGGGCTATATACAGTAGAGAGGCTATATACAGTAAAGAGGCTACATACAGTAGAGAGACTATATACAGTAGAGGGGCTATATACAGTAGAGGGGCTATATACATTAGAGGGGCTATATACAGTAGAGGGGCTATATACAGTAGAGAGGCTATATACAGTAAAGAGGCTACATACAGTAGAGAGACTATATACAGTAGAGGGGCTATATACAGTAGAGGGGCTATATACAGTAGAGGGGCTATATACACTAGAGGGGCTATATACAGTAGAGGGGCTATATACAATAGAGGGGCTATATACAGTAGAGAGGCTATATAGAGTAGAGAGGCTATATACAGTAGAGGGGCTATATACAGTAGAGGGGCTATATACAGTAGAGAGGCTATATACAGTAGAGGGGCTATATACAGTAGAGGGGCTATATACAGTAGAGGGGCTATATACAGTAGAGGGGCTATATACAGTAGCGAGGCTATATACAGTAGAGGGGCTATATACAGTAGAGGGGCTATATACAGTAGAGAGGCTATATACAGTAGAGAGGCTATATACAGTAGAGGGCTATATACAGTAGAGGGCTATATACAGTAGAGAGGCTATATACAGTAGAGGGCTATATACAGTAGAGAGGCTATATACAGTAGAGAGGCTATATACAGTAGAGGGGCTATATACAGTAGAGGGGCTATATACAGTAGCGAGGCTATATACAGTAGAGGGGCTATATACAGTAGAGGGGCTATATACAGTAGCGATGCTATATACACTAGAGGGGCTATATACACTAGAGGGCTATATACAGTAGAGGGCTATATACAGTAGAGAGGCTATATACAGTAGAGGGCTATATACAGTAGCGAGGCTATATACAGTAGAGGGCTATATACAGTAGAGGGCTATATACAGTAGTATGCTATATACAGTAGAGGGCTATATACACTAGAGGGCAATATACAGTAGAGGGGCTATATACAGTAGAAAGGCTATATACAGTAGAGGGCTATATACAGTAGAGGGCTATATACAGTAGAGAGGCTATATACAGTAGAGAGGCTATATACAGTAGAGGGCTATATACAGTAGAGATGCTATATACACTAGAGGGCTATATACAGTAGAGGGTTATATACAGTAGAGGGCTATATACAGTAGAGAGGCTATATACAGTAGAGGGCTATATACAGTAGAGAGGCTATATACAGTAGAGGGGCTATATACAGTAGAGGGGCTATATACAGTAGAGGGGCTATATACAGTAGAGATGCTATATACACTAGAGGGGCTATATACACTAGAGGGGCTATATACACTAGAGGGGCTATATACAGTAGAGGGGCTATATACAGTAGAGATGCTACATACACTAGAGGGGCTATATACAGTAGAGGGGCTATATACAGTAGAGGGGCTATATACAGTAGAGGGCTATATACAGTAGAGGGGCTATATACAGTAGAGAGGCTATATACAGTAAAGAGGCTACATACAGTAGAGAGACTATATACAGTAGAGGGGCTATATACAGTAGAGGGCTATATACATTAGAGGGCTATATACAGTAGAGGGCTATATACAGTAGAGAGGCTATATACAGTAAAGAGGCTACATACAGTAGAGAGACTATATACAGTAGAGGGCTATATACAGTAGAGGGCTATATACAGTAGAGGGCTATATACACTAGAGGGCTATATACAGTAGAGGGCTATATACAATAGAGGGCTATATACAGTAGAGAGGCTATATAGAGTAGAGAGGCTATATACAGTAGAGGGCTATATACAGTAGAGGGCTATATACAGTAGAGATGCTATATACACTAGAGGGCTATATACACTAGAGGGCTATATACAGTAGAGGGCTATATACAGTAGAGAGGCTATACACAGTAGAGATGCTATACACACTAGAGGGGCTATATACAGTAGAGGGGCTATATACAGTAGAGAGGCTATATACAGTAGAGGGGCTATATACATTAGAGGGGCTATATACAGTAGAGGGGCTATAACAGTAGAGGGGCTATATACAGTAGAGAGGCTACATACAGTAGAGAGGCTACATACAGTAGAGAGGCTATATACAGTAGAGGGGCTATATACAGTAGAGGGGCTATATACAGTAGAGAGGCTACATACAGTAGAGAGGCTATATACAGTAGAGGGCTATATACAGTAGAGGGCTATATACAGTAGAGGGCTATATACAATAGAGGGCTATATACAATAGAGGGGCGATATACAGTAGAGGGGCTATATACAGTAGCGAGGCTATATACAGTAGAGGGGCTATATACAGTAGAGGGGCTATATAGAGTAGAGAGGCTATATACAGTAGCGAGGCTATATACAGTAGAGAGGCTATATACAGTAGCGAGGCTATATACAGTAGCTGGGCTACAACAGTAGCGAGGCTATATACAGTAGCGAGGCTATATACAGTAGCGAGGCTATTTCAGAAGGGAGGCTATATACAGTAGATAGGCTATATACAGTAGCGAGGCAACATACAGTAGCAAGGCTATATACAGTAGCTGGGCTATAACAGTAGTGAGGCAAGATACAGTAGCGAGGCTATAACAGTAGCGAGGCTATATACATTAGAGAGGCTATATACAGTAGAGAGGCTATAACAGTAGCAAGGCTATATACAGTAGCTGGGCTATAACAGTAGCGAGGCTATATACATTAGAGAGGCTATATACAGTAGAGAGGCTATAACAGTAGCGAGGCTATATACAGTAGCAAGGAAATGACAGTAGCGAGGCTATATACAGTAGAGAGGCTATATATAGTAGAGAGGCTATATACAGTAGCGAGGCTATATACAGTAGAGAGGCTATTTACTGTAGCGAGGCAACATACATTAGCAATGCTTTATACAGTAGCTGGGCTATAACAGTAGCGAGGCTTTATGCAGTAGAGAGGCTATACACAGTAGAGATGCTATATACACTAGAGGGGCTATATACAGTAGAGGGGCTATATACAGTAGAGAGGCTATATACAGTAGAGGGGCTATATACATTAGAGGGGCTATATACAGTAGAGGGGCTATAACAGTAGAGGGGCTATATACAGTAGAGAGGCTATATACAGTAGAGAGGCTACATACAGTAGAGAGGCTATATACAGTAGAGGGGCTATATACAGTAGAAGGGCTATATACAGTAGAGGGGCTATATACAATAGAGGGGCTATATACAATAGAGGGGCTATATACAATAGAGGGGCGATATACAGTAGAGGGGCTATATACAGTAGAGGGGCTATATACAGTAGAGGGGCTATATACAGTAGAGAGGCTATATACAGTAGCGAGGTTATATACAGTAGAGAGGCTATATACAGTAGCGAGGCTATATTCAGTAGCTGGGCTACAACAGTAGCGAGGCTATATACAGTAGTGAGGCTATATACAGTAGCGAGGCTATATACAGTAGCGAGGCTATTTCAGAAGGGAGGCTATATACAGTAGATAGGCTATATACAGTAGCGAGGCAACATACAGTAGCAAGGCTATATACAGTAGCTGGGCTATAACAGTAGTGAGGCAACATACAGTAGCGAGGCTATAACAGTAGCGAGGCTATATACATTAGAGAGGCTATACACAGTAGAGAGGCTATAACAGTAGCGAGGCTATATACAGTAGCAAGGAAATGACAGTAGCGAGGCTATATACAGTAGAGAGGCTATATACAGTAGCGAGGCTATATACAGTAGCGAGGCAGCATACAGTAGCGAGGCCATAACAGTACCGATGCTATAACAGTAGCGAGGCTATATACAGCAGAGAGGCTATTTGCAGCAGAGACGTTATATACAGTAGAGAGGCTACATACAGCAGAGAGGCTACATACAGTAGAGAGGCTACATACAGTAGCGGGGCTATATACAGTAGAGGCTATATACAGTAGAGTCTATATACAGTAGAGAGGCTATATACAGTAGAGGCGCTATATACAGCAGAGGGGCTATATACAGCAGAGGGGCTACATACAGCAGCGGGGCTATATACAGTAGAGGGGCCACATACAGTAGTGGGGCTATATACAGCAGAGAGGCTATTACAGTAGTGAGGCTACTTACAGTAGAGAGGCTACATACAGCAGAGGGGCTATATACAGTAGAGAGGCTATATACAGTAGAGGGGCTATATACAGTAGAGGGGTCTATATACAGTAGCGAGGCTATATACAGTAGAGGGGTCTATATACAGTAGCGAGGCTATAACAGTAGCGAGGCTATAACAGTAGCGAGGCTATATACTGTAGCGAGGCTATAACAGTAGCGGGGCTATAACAGTAGCGGGGCTATATACAGTAGCGGTGCTATACACAGTAGAGAGGCTATACACAGTAGAGAGGCTATACACAGTACAGAGGCTATACACAGTAGCGGGGCTATATACAGTAGAGAGGCCATATACAGTAGAGGGGCTATATACAGTAGAGAGGCTATATACAGTAGCGACGCTATATACAGTAGAGGCTATATACAGTAGCGGGGCTATATACAGTAGCGGGGCTATATACAGTAGCGGGGCTATATACAGTAGCGGGGCTATATACAGTAGAGAGGCTATATACAGTAGCGAGGCTATATACAGTAGAGGGGCTATATACAGTAGCGGGCCACAGTGAGGGAAAAAAGTATTTGATCTCCTGCTGATTTTGTATGTTTGCCCACTGACAAAGAAATGATCAGACTATAATTTTAATTGTAGGTTTATTTGAACAGTGAGAGACAGAATAACAACAACAAAATTCCAGAAAAAACAATGTCAAAAATGTTATAAATTGATTTGCATTTTAATGATGGAAATAAGTATTTGACCCCTCTGCAAAACATGACTTAGCACTTGGTAGCAAGATGTCAGACGTTTCTTGTAGTTGGCATTTTAATGAGGGAAATAAGTATTTGACCCCCTCTCAATCAGAAAGATTTCTGGCTCCCAGGTGTCTTTTATACAGGTAACGAGCTGAGATTAGGAGCACACTCTTAAAGGGAGTGCTCCTAATCTCAGTTTGTTACCTGTATAAAAGACACCTGTCCACAGAAGCAATTTATCAATCTGATTCCAAACTCTCTAACATGGCCAAGACCAAAGAGCTCGCCAAGGATGTCAGGGACAAGATTGTAGACCTACACAAGGCTGGAACGGGCTACCAAGCAGCTTGGTGAGAAGGTGACAACAATTGATGAGATTATTCACAAATGGAAGAAACACAAAAGAACTGTCAATCTCTCTCGGCCTGGGGCTCCATGCAATATCTTACCTCGTGGAGTTGCAATGATCATGAGAACAGTGAGGAATCAGCCCAGAACTACACGGGAGGATCTTGTCAATGATCTCAAGGCAGCTGAGACCATAGTCACCAAGAAAACAATTGGTAACACACTACGCCATGAAGGACTGAAATCCTGCAGCGCCCGCAAGGTCCCCCTGCTCAAGAAAGCACATATACATGCCCGTCTGAAGTTTGCCAGTGAACATCTGAATGATTCATAGGACAACTGGGTGAAAGTGTTGTGGTCAGATGAGACCAAAATGGAGCTCTTTGGCATAAACTCAACTCGCCGTGTTTGGAGGAGGAGGAATGCTGCCTATGACCCC
Organism: Brachymystax lenok tsinlingensis; assembly: GCA_030435695.1. Classification (NCBI taxonomy): domain Eukaryota; kingdom Metazoa; phylum Chordata; class Actinopteri; order Salmoniformes; family Salmonidae; genus Brachymystax; species Brachymystax lenok. The sequence continues at coordinate 28,839,977 of CM059810.1, forward strand.
AAGATCACCATCCCCACCGTCAAACATGGAGGTGGAAACATTATGCTTTGGAGTGTTTTTCTGCTAAGGGGACAGGACAACTTCACCGCATCAAGGGGACGATGGACGGGGCCATGTACTGTCAAATCTTGGGTGAGAACCTCCTTCCCTCAGCCAGGGCATTGAAAATGGGTCGTGGATGGGTATTCCAGCATGGCAATGACCCAAACACACGGCCAAGGCAACAAAGGAGTGGCTCAAGAAGTCATGTTTTGCAGAGCGGTCAAAAACGTATTTCCCTCATTAAAATGCAAATCAATTGATTACATTTTTGACGTGCATTTTTCTGTATTTTTTTGTTGTTATTCTGTCTCTCACTGTTCAAATAAACATACCATTAAAATTATAGACTGATCTTTTCTTTGTCAGGGGGCAAACATACAAAATCAGCAGGGGATCAAATACTTTTTTGCCTCACTGAATATACAGTAGCTGGGCTATATACAGTAGCGAGGCTATATAAAGTAGCGAGGCTATAACACTAGCAAGGCTATATACAGGCACCGGTTAGTCGGGCTGATTGAGGTAGTATGTACATGTAGATATGGTTAAAATGACTATGCATATATGATGAACAGAGAGTAGCAGTAGCTTAAAGAGGGGTTGGCGGGTGGTGGGTGGCGGGACACAATGCAGATAGATAGCCCTGTTAGCCAATGTGCGGGAGCACTGGTTGGTCGGGCCAATTGAGGTAGTATGTACATGAATGTATAGTTAAAGTGACTAAGTATATATGATACACAGAGAGTAGCAGCAGAGTAAAAGAGGGGTTAGTCCGGGTAGCCATTTGATTACCTGTTCAGGAGTCTTATGACTTGGGGGTAAAAACTGTTGAGAAACCTTTTTGTCCTAGACTTGGCATTCCGGTACCGCTTGCCATGCGGTAGTAGAGAGAACAGTCTATGACTGGAGTGGCTGGGGCCTTCCTCTGACGCCGCCTGGTGTAGAGGTCCTGGATGTCAGGCAGCTTAGCCCCAGTGATGTACTGAGCCGTACGCACTACCCTCTGTAGTGCCTTGCGGTTGGAGGCCGAGCAGTTGCCATACCAGGCAGTGATGCAACCAGTCAGGATGCTGTCGATGGTGCAGCTGTAGAACCTTTTGAGGATCTGAGGACCCATGCCAAATCTTTTTAGTTTCCTGAGGGAGAATAGGCTTTGTCGTGCCCTCCTCACAACTGTCTTGGTGTGTTTGGACCATTCTAGTTTGTTGGTGATGTGGACACCAAGGAAATTGAAGCTCTCAACCTGCTCCACTACAGCCCCGTCGATGAGAATGGGGGCGTGCTCGGTCCTCCTTTTCCTGTAGTCCACAATCATCTCCTTAGTCTTGGTTACGTTGAGGGATACGCTGTTATTCTGGCACCACCCGGCCAGGTTTCTGACCTCCTCCCTATAGGCTGTCTCGCCATTGTCAGCGATCAGGCCTAACACTGTTGTGTCGTCTGCAAACTTAATGATGGTGTTGGAGTCGTGCCTGTCCACGCAGTCATGGGTGAACAGGGAGTACAGGAGGGACTGAGCACGCACTCTGGGGGCTCCAGTGTTGAGGATCAGCGTGGCAGATGTGTTTCTACCTACCCTCATCACCTGGGGCGGCCCGTCAGGAAGTCCAGGATCCAGTTGCAAAGAGAGGTGTTTAGTCCCAGGATCATTAGCTTAGTGATGAGCTTTGAGGGTACTATGGTGTTGAACGCTGAGCTGTAGTCAATGAATAGCATTCTCACATAAGTGTTCCTTTTGTTCAGGTGGGAAAGGGCAGTGTGGAGTGCAATAGAGATTGCATCATCTGTGGATCTGTTTGGGCAGGTATGCAAATTGGAGTGGGTCTAGGGTTTCTGGGATGATGGTGTTGATTACCAGCCATTACCAGCCTTTCAAAGCACTTCATGGCTACGGACGTGAGTGCAACGGGTCTGTGGTAATTTAGGCAGGTTGCCTTTGTGTTCTTGGGCACAGGGACTATGGTGGTCTGCTTGAAGCATGTTGGTAATACAGACTCAATCAGGGACATGTTGAAAATGTCAATGAAGACACCTGCCAGTTGGTCAGCACATGCCCAGAGCACAAATCCTAGTAATCCGTCTGGCCCCGCAGCTTTGTGTATGTTGACCTGTTTAACTTCTTAGGGAGCGGCTCCCGAGGTGACGGTTTTGGAGAGTCTGGCGTGCCCAAAGTAAAATGCCTCCCACTCAGGCCCAGAAAATAGGATATGTACATAATTAGTACTTTTGGATAGGAAACACTCTGAAGTTTCTAAGAGTGTTAGAATATTGTCTGTGAGTATAACAGAACTGATATAACAGCCGAAAACCCGAGGAATTTCTGTCCTGGAAAAAGTGGTTTTGACACGTTGCCTCATTTTGAACCCCTCCCTATTGAAAACAGACATATATAGAAGTAAGATTGCAGTACCTGCTTCCACTGGATGTCAACAGTCTCTAGACAGTGTTTGATGATGTTTAGTTGCTCTGGATGGTAATAGAAGAAGAATTTCGAAGTGGTCATCGGATGTAAACAGAAGAGGAAGCGCGTCCACGGGCTCGCGCACGCTGTGGTTTTTCCTAAGGATACATTATCAATGATGTTTGATTGTTCTTGGATAAGTGTATAGGTATAGGTTGAACGCGTTCTCTTCACGGTTCAATGGGCGAGTGGACGCTGTATTTTATGATCATAACGCGCCAACCAAACAGAGATTTATGGATATTATAAATGACTTTTTCTAACAAAAGAACCATTGGATGTCTCCGTTGGACACTTGGGAAGCCCTCAGCAGAAGTTCTTCAAAAGGTAAGGGATTTGTTTTCGCTGTGAAATGTGTTTTGTATGAACCACGATGGTTTATGAATATTGGAGGTGCTACCCTCAAACAATCAAATGTTGTGCTTTCACCGTAAAGCCTTTTTGAAATCTGACAACGCTGTGATATTGCCATAAAGCAGAGCTTTTGATCACTATGCAACACTTGTATATTGATAAATGTTTAATAATTCAACTTTTGGATTTTGAATTTGGCGCCTTACATTTCACCGGGTAGTGTCGGGAGCTAGCGCCCCACCATGCATGCCTCAGTGTTGCTTGCCTCGAAGTGAGCATAGAAATAATTTAGCTTGTCTGGTAGGCTTGTGTCACTGGGCAGCTCGAGGCTGTGCTTCCCATTGTAGTCTGTAATAGTTTGCAAGCCCTACCACATAAGATGATTGTCAGAGCCGGTGTATTATGATTCAATCTTAGCCCTGTATTGACGCTTTGCCTGTTTGATGGTTCGTCGCAGGGCATAGCAGGATTTCTTGTAAGCTTCCAGGTTAGAGTCCCACACCTTGAAAGCGGCAGCTCTACCCTTTAGCTCAGTGCAAATGTTGCCTGTAACCCATGGCATGTTCATACAGTCACTGTGGGGACGACGTCATCAATGCACTTATTGATAAAGCCAGTGACTGATGTGGTGTACTCCTCAATGCAATCGGAGGAATCCCGGAACATGTTCCAGTCTGTGCTAGCAAAACAGTCCTGTAGTTTAGCATCTGCTTCATCTGACCACTTTTTTATAGATGCACTAGTACTTCCTGTATTTTTGCTTGTAAGCAGGAGGATTTTTTTTTACCTTTATTTAACTACAAGTCAGTTAAGACAAAATTCTTATTTTCAATGACGGCCTACCGGAACAGTGGGTTAACTGCCTGTTCAGGGGCAGAACGACAGATTTGTACCTTGTCAGCTGGGGGACTTGAACTTACAACCTTTCGGTTACTAGTCCAACGCTCTTACCACTAGGCTTGTCTTCATCTCTGTGTGTGGAGTACAGGTGATCTAGAATTATTTTTCCCTCTGGTTGCACATTTAACATGTTGACAGAAATTTGGTAGAACTGATTTAAGTTTCCCTGCATTAAAGTCTCCGGCCACTAGGAGCGCCGCCACTGGGTGAGTGGTTTCCTGTTTGCTTATTTCCTTATACAGCTGACTGAGTGTGGTCTTAGTGCCAGCATCTGTCTGTGGTGGTAAATAAACAGCCACGAAAAGTATAGCTGAAAACTCTAGTGTGGCCAGCAATTTATCACAATATACTCTACTTCAGGCGAGCAAAACCTAGAGACTTCCTTAGATTTTGTGCACCAGGATTTGTTTACAAATATGCACAGACAGCCCCCCCTCGTCTTACCGGAGTGTGCTGTTCTATCTTGCCGGTGCAGCGTATATCCATGTCGTCAATCAGAAAAGAATCCGTGAAACATAGGATATTACAGTTTTTTGATGTCCTAATATTCGTGATCGTACCTTGTTTAATCTATTCTGACTTACTTCAGCTTCATCAGTTTATATGTGGGATCCACCAGAGCAGCTGAAAGCAGTCCCCCTGCAGAGTCTCCTGGGTGATTGTAGCTCAGGTCCAGCTCTTTCAGGTGGGAGGGGTTTGACCTCAGAGCTGAAGACAGAGCAGCACAGCCCTCCTCTGTGACCAGACAGCCAGACAGCCTACACAGAGACACACAACAGCTGTCTAGGTTGATGTAATGGTTTCAATCATATTGTAAGACACCCATACATTTGTCCAAGACATAAACATTGTGATGAAACATCAGATTTTCATAGTATTTGTTTTACTAAGCTCAGTACCGACCTGACTGAAACAGCTGTACTTACCCCAGTGTGTGTAGTTTACAGTCTGGATCCTCCAGTCCAGCAGACAGCAGTGTAACTCAGCTCAGTACCGACCTGACTGAAACAGCTGTACTTACCCCAGTGTGTGTAGTTTACAGTCTGGATCCTCCAGTCCAGCAGACAGCAGTGTAACTCAGCTCAGTACCGACCTGACTGAAACAGCTGTACTTACCCCAGTGTGTGTAGTTTACAATCTGGATCCTCCAGTCCAGCTGACAGCAGTGTATTTCCGCTCAGTACCGACCTGACTGAAACAGCTGTACTTACCCCAGTGTGTGTAGTTTACAGTTTGGATCCTCCAGTCCAGCAGACAGCAGTGTAACTCCTGAGTCCTGCAGGTCATTGTCTCTCAGCTCCAGTTGTTTCCAGTTGTGAGTTGGGTGAACTCAGGACTGAGGCCAGATCAGAACAGCAACCCTCTGTCAGACCACACTGACCTAGACTAGAGGGCAGAAGAGCACATGATTAACAAATCTTTAAAACATCCACATAATAACTCATACTGAAGATATTTAACTCACACTAGTGTCTGTATGTTGCAGAGTGGACTGGTTCGTTCATCACAGAGCAGCTTCACTACTCTGTCTCCCAGGTCATTGTAGCTGAGGTCCAGTTCTCTCAGGGGGGAGTTTGGTGTCTGCAGAACTGAGGCCAGAGTCTCACAGGATTCATATGTGAGTTTACAGCCAACTAGTCTGGAGAAAGAAGATAAGTTGATACACTGTTAAATATGCAAAGCTTTAACAATAATGAGATGCACTGAGACAATAACAGAAGGATACATGATTAACCAATGTCAAAAACATACTAACTCACTCAAGATATTTCACTTTAGTTTGATATACTTATCACATCGTATGTATTTCTGCATATTTACCAAGATGTTCAAATAATGTTAAAAAACATAATTACTACAAGTATATAAACACTATAAAGACAGTCGATACTGAATATATTTAACTCACACTAGTGTCTGTATGTTGCAGAGTTGACTGGTTAGTCCAACACAAAGCAGCTTCACTCCTCTGTCTTCCAGGTCACTGTAGCTGAGGTCCAGTTCTCTCAGGGGGGAGTTTGGTGTCTGCAGAGCTGAGGTCAAAGTCTCAAAGGATTTATATGTGAGTTTACAGTGATCCAGTCTGGAGAGAGGAGATAATCTGTTAGATATACAAATCCTTCATTATAATCATACTGTATACATCAACTCAATAGCAGAACTTACAGTGCTCTCTTGCAGGTTTTCACTATCGGCAGCAACCTCTGATAACCTTTCTCTGTTGTGTTGTATGTCTTCAGGTCAAACTCCTCCAGTACCTCTTCTGACGTCAGTAACAGGTAGGCCAGGGCTGAACATTGGTCAGGTTCTAGCTCTGTTTCTGAAAGAGTTCCTGAATGCAGGGAGGTCTGCATGTCTTCAACTAGAGAGTTGGCACCAAGTTCATTCAGACAGTGGAACAAGTTGATGATTCTTTCTGGTGAGGATTGCCTATTGATTTTGTATGAAAGGTACCTGACTGTTCTCTCAACTGTTTGCTCATTGGTCTGTGTTGTACTTCCTGTCTGTGTCAGAAGGCCTCGTAACAGATTCTGATTGGACTCCAGTGAGAGACCCAGAAGGAAGCGGAGGAACAAGTCCAGGTGTCCATTCTTACTCTTCAAGGCCTGGTCCACTGCTGTCTCGTGTAAGTCAGACAACTGGATTGACTCATCCTCCTCCTCATCATAATCTTCATCACTAGGGACTGCTTTGGGGGAGAAAACATTTTCCTTCTTGTCCAGACATGATTCTAAAGCATGCACTGCTGCTAGAAACTCCTGAATGCTCAGATGCACAAAGCTGTAGACCTTCCTATTGTACAGCCCAGATTCTTCTTTAAAGATCTCTGTACACAATGCTGAGTACTCTGATGCCTCTGTGACATCAAGGCCACACTCTCTCAGGTCCTCCTCATAGAAGATCAAGTTGCCATTCTGCAGCTGTTGAAAAGCCAGCGTTGCCAGTTTCAGGATCATCTCTTTGTCTGACTGAGACAGTTCCTTTGGGTTTGTCTCTGTGTCTTTGTTGTACTTCTTGTTCTTCACAATGATTTGGATGAGCATGAAGTGTGAGTACATCTGGGTCAGAGTTTTGGGGACTTCATCCTTCTCTGCCTCTTTCAGCATCATCTCAAGGACAGTGGCTGATATCCAACAGAAGACTGGTATGTGGCACATGATGTGGAGGCTCCTTGATGTCTTCATGTGTTTGATGATTTTATTGGCCAGATTCTGATCTGTGATTTTCTTCCTGAAGTAGTCCTCCTTCTGTGGATCATTGAACCCTCGTACCTCTGTCACTTGGTCAAAACACTCAGGAGGGATCTGATTGGCTGCTGCAGGCCGTGAGGTTATCCAGAGGAGAGCAGAGGGAAGCAGATTCCCCTTGATGAGGTTTGTCAGCAGCACATCCACTGAGGTTGGCTTCGTGACATCACAGCACTTCTCATTGTTTTTGAAGTCTAGAGGAAGTCGACACTCATCCAGACCATCAAAAATGAAAACAGTTTTGGTTTCACCATCTTCAATGCTGTCAATCTCTTTCAGCTCTGGAGAAGTAGTGGGAAAGAAGTTGCATCAGACTGTATTGGTCCTTTTTCAGGTTCAGATCACGGAAAGGAAGAGGAAACATGAAATGAACGTCCTGATTTGCTTTTCCCTCTGCCCAGTCAAGGATGACCTTCTGCACAGAGACTGTTTTTCCAATGCCAGCGATTCCTTTTGTCAGCACAGTTCTGATAGGTTTGTCTTGTCCAGGTAAAGGCTTGAAGATGTCGTTGCATTTGATTGATGTCTCTTGTGTGGTTTGTTTCTTGGATGCCATCTCTATCTGTCTAACCTCATGTTCATTATTGAGCCCTCCACTTCCACCCTCTGTGATGTAGAGCTCTGTGTAGATGTCCTTTAACAGACTTTGGTTTCCATAGTGTCCAATTCCTTCAGGTATGCATTGATACATGCTTTTCAGTTTAGCCTTAATGTATTGTTGGCCTGTCAGAAGAGTTTGACCTGTAGGGCGACAATGAGTTGGGACTCATAAGTTTGTGTGTGTTTTATAGGGGTCTTTGTACCGTTCTTTGTAATATTGTGTGAAACACAGTCTTACTTCTTCTGTCCAGAAGGTTGTGTGTGATCTTTAATGGATCCTCACTGTCCAAACTCTCCACTTCTATATTGTCATCTGTTAATGGTTCCTGGCTGAAAGCAGGTGGCTGATCACTCTTCATTGATAGCAGGCTGGTTGTAGGGACTCTGCTCTGGGCTTCTGGACACTAAACAAAACAGGGAGACAGATCACCTCATCAATATCACATCAATACCTCATCGACTTCATTTTATCAACTGTTAATGGCACTTCTAGAAGTCCTGATGTTTCTTTTAAAGCTACAGTCTGCAATTGGTAAATCCATTTTTGGCCTTTTAAATTAATGATATACAGTTGAAGTCGGAAGTTTACATACACTTAGGTTGGAGTCATTAAAACTCGTTTTTCAACCACTTCACAAATTTCTTGTTAACAAACTATAGTTTTGGCAAGTCGGTTAGGACATCTACTTTGTGCATGACACAAGTCATTTTCCCAACAATTGTTTACAGACAGATTGTTTCACTTATAATTCGCTGTATCACAATTCCAGTGGGTCAGAAGTTTACATACACTAAGTTGACTGTGCTTTTAAACAGATTGTAAATTCCAGAAAATTATGTCATGGCTTTAGAAGCTTCTGATAGTCTAATTGACATAATTTTTATCATTTGGAGGTGGACCTGTGGATATACTTCAAGGCCTACTTTCAAACTCAGACCTCCACAAGTCTGGTTCATCTTTGGGAGCAATTTCCAAACGCCTGAAGGTACCACGTTCATCTGTACAAACAATAGTACGCAAGTATAAACACCATGGGACCACAGAGCGGTCATACCGCTCAGGAAGGAGACGTGTTCTGTCTTCTAGAGATGAACGTACTTTGGTGCGAAAAGTGCAAATCAATTCCAGAACAACAGCAACAGACCTTGTGAAGATGCTGGAGGAAACAGGTGCAAAAGTATCTATATCCACAATAAAACGAGTACTATATTGACATAACCTGAATGGCCGCTCAGCATGGAAGAAGCCACTGCTCCAAAACCACCATAAAAATGCCAGACTACAGTTTGCAACTGCACATGGGGACAAAGATTTATTGGAGAAATGTCCTCTGGTCTGATGAAACAAAAATAGAACTGTTTAGCCATAATGACCATCATTATGTCCCGACCGTGAAGCACAAGGGTGTCAGCATTATGTTGTGGGTGTGCTTTAATGCAGGAGCGTCTGGTGCACTTCACAAAATAGATGGCATCATGAGGCAGGAAAATTATGTAGATATATTGAAGCAACATCTCAAGAAATCAGTCAGGAAGTTAAAGCTTGGTCGCAAATGGGTCTTCCAAATGGACAATGACCCCAAGCATACTTCCAAAGTTGTGGCAAAATGGCTTAAGGACAACAAAGTCAAGGTATTGGAGTGGCCATCACAAAGCCCTGGCCTCAATCCTATAGAAAATGTTTGGGCAGAACTGAAAAAGTTGTGCGAGCAAGGAGGCCTACAAACCTGACTCAGTTACACCAGCTCTGTCAGGAGGAACGGGACAAAATTCACCCAACTTATTGTGGGAAGCTTGTGGAAGGCTACCCGAAACATTTGACCCAAGTTAAACAATTTAAAGGCAATGCTACCAAATACTAATTGAGTGTATGTAAACTTCTGACCCACTGGGAATGTGAAGAAATAAAAGCTGAAATAAATCATTCTCTCTACTATTATTCGGACATTTCACATTCTTAAAATAAAGCGTTGATCCTAACTGACCTAAGACTGTCACGATCTTCAGTAGGGACAGACCAAGGCGGAGCGAGGCATCCAGTATACATCTTTATTTAAATAACGTAACTGGGGAAAATATACAAAAACTCAGCGCATAACAATACCAACTATGCTATGATCAAACAATAACCCACAAACCCCTAGTGAAAACTACAAACATATATATGGTTCCCAATTAGAGGTAACGACACACAGCTGCCTCTAATTGGGAACCATTACCCCAACATAGAAACACAACACCTAGAACAGAAAAACCCTACACCAAAACAAACTAAACACGCCAGCCTCAGGCCTGGACGTGACAAAGACAGGAATTTTTACCAGGATTAAATGTCAGGATATTTGAAAAACTGAGTTTAAATGTATTTGGCTAGTATATAAACTTCCGACTTCAACTGTAGGCCTACATTTCATGTAATTTGGGAACACTTTTCATTAGTTTGATATTTTTGTATATTTTGCAATTCGTCTCTCACCTCGTAGAACTGGTGTCTTGAGTCCTTTTAGAGGCAGTCGTCCCCTCCTCCCTCTCCCCAGAGAGACTCATTTTAGAGGCAGTGGTCCCCTTCTCTCTCTCCCCAGAGAGACTCATTTTAGAGGCAGTGGTCTCCTCCTTTCTCTCCCCAGAGAGACTCATTTTTGATGTAAGTCACAGCTCACCCAGCTACAATAAGAAATAACAGAACAGTCACTATTTCTGAACATTGTTGAAGAACCATTAACAACACATTAACTGGTCAGAGTTCAGACACTTCTTTTTGTATTTAAACATACACAGTCCAATATTATTAATTTGACTTGGATCCCCATTAGCTGACTCCAGAACAACAGCTAGTCTACCTGGTTGGATCCCCTGACTCCATAACAACAGCTAGTCTACCTGGTTGGGTCCCCCAACACCATAACAAAAGCTAGTCTACCTGGTTGAATCCCCTGACTCCATAACAACAACTAGTCTACCTGGTTGGATCCCCTGACTCCATAACAACAGCTAGTCTACCTGGTTGGGTCCCCTGACTCCATAACAACAGCTAGTCCACCTGGTTGGATCCCCTGACTCCATAACAACAGCTAGTCTATCTGGTTGGATCCCCTGACTCCATAACAACAGCTAGTCCACCTGGTTGGATCCCCTGACTCCATAACAACAGCTAGTCTACCTGGTTGGATCCCCATTAGCTGACTCCATAACACCTGGGGTCAACACACAACTAACTAAAAGACATTACAGACATCGACTTTGCAGTTTACATTGAAAGACACTAGTAGACCTTATAAACATTTACCAAGTAGACATTACAGTGTGTTGTTGTCGCCAAGGAGCGTTCAGACTCAGTCGGGACCAGGTTTCAGCTGCTGCTCAATGCTGACATCATTCCTCCCATAGATTGTCTGCCTGTACAAGCATCACCTGGACTGGACACAGCTAGACAAACTGATATTTTTGAGAAGATCAGGGAGTTTTGCTAGGAAGAAGCAATGGACATCACATGCCCTGCACCAAAGTCAAGGGCAGGACAGAAACAGGCTCTCCTAATATAGATTCCCTTGTTCTTGCGTGGTTCGGACGGACCAGTTGATCACTGGGGGAGAGTTCCCAGTCATCAGCACTATCTGCAGTGCCTCTAGTCACATGACTCTCCTAACACACACCATAACTTGCTGCTACTATATAAAAAAAATATCCTGCTGCTCAGCCACTTTACCCCTGATTGTATACATATAACTACCTCATCTATCACTGATATGGTTATTGATAATGTTCTCCTACAGACTGTATATTCTTTCTCTACTGGCATTGACACTTGTTATTTTTTTATTGATATTGACACTATCTATATTGGATATTGCTACTATGCAAGTAACCATTTGGCTGTACAGTTTACACCTTCTGTAGAGACCCATCCACTTAGCTAGACGTGGCTGGGGGATATAGCATTTCTTACACATGACCCATCCACTTAGCTAGACCTGGCTGGGGGATATAGCATTTCTTACACATGACCCATCCACTTAGCTAGACGTGGCTGGGGGATATAGCATTTCTTACACATGACCCATCCACTTAGCTAGACGTGGCTGGTGGATATAGCATTTCTTACACATGACCCATCCACTTAGCTAGATGTGGCTGGGGGATATAGCATTTCTTACACATGACCCATCCACTTAGCTAGACCTGGCTGGGGGATATAGCATTTCTTACACATGACCCATCCACTTAGCTAGACCTGGCTGGGGGATATAGCATTTCTTACACATGACCCATCCACTTAGCTAGACGTGGCTGGGGGATATAGCATTTCTTACACATGACCCATCCACTTAGCTAGACGTGGCTGGGGGATATAGCATTTCTTACACATGACCCATCCACTTAGCTAGACGTGGCTGGGGGATATAGCATTTTCTACTGGAAGTGAAAGAGCGCAAAGACAATAATCACGGTCATGTGCAGCCAATCACCCATCCCCTACCTCATAACCCTGTAGCCTATAATATAACATTGATACATATTGACTAGGCAGATCATCCCCTACCTCATAGCCCTGTAGCCTATAATATAACATTGATTCATATTGACTAGGCAGATCATCCCCTACCTCATAACCCTGTAGCCTATAATATAACATTGATTCATATTGACTAGGCTGATCATACCCTACCTCATAGCCCTGTAGCCTATAATATAACATTGATTCATATTGACTAGGCAGATCATCCCCTACCTCATAGCCCTGTAGCCTATAATATAACATTGATTCATATTGACTAGGCAGATCATCCCCTACCTCATAACCCTGTAGCCTATAATATAACATTGATTCATATTGACTAGGCTGATCATCCCCTACCTCATAACCCTGTAGCCTATAATATAACACTGATTCATATTGACTAGGCTGATCATACCCTACCTCATAGCCCTGTAGCCTATAATATAACATTGATTCACATCGACTAGGCTGATCATACCCTACCTCATAACCTTGTAGCCTATAATATAACATTGATTCACATTGACTAGGCTGATCATCCCCTACCTCATAACCCTGTAGCCTATAATATGACATTGATTCATATTGACTAGGCTGATCATCCCCTACCTCATAACCCTGTAACCTATAATATAACATTGATTCATATTGACTAGGCTGATCAATATGAAATGATCATAAAAATGAAATCAATATTCTAATAACTTAACAATTTTGCAGATGTCTTACCCCCTAAATCCCCTCTCTCTGCGATGGCCTAACTTCTCCAAAACACTTTTCTTCATAAAATGGTAAAATAACGCTACAGTACAAACCTCTGAAACATTTTTCTTCCACCGATAGTGTTCAGTTCTTCCTCTACTTCCTTATAAATGTACTTCCTATTTCAACACAGTGGGCGGGTTCAACAGGTACAGGTTAATATTATAGGTTCATAGTTATGTCATGTACCATCTTCATACAGTTTAACTGTAGTCCCTGGGCAGGTAGATAAACATTGGAATAAAAACATAGTATGTATTTTCCCCCTAACACTAACACACCTGATTCCACTAATCAAAGACTTGATGACAATGAGTTAATTAGTAGAATCTAGTGTGTTTGGAGGACACTGACCTAGAATAATGTGATACAAATTAACTCACACACACAGAGAGAGAGAGAGAGAGAGAGAGAGAGAGAGAGAGAGAGAGAGAGAGAGAGAGAGAGAGAGAGAGAGAGAGAGAGAGAGAGAGAGAGAGAGAGAGAGAGAGAGAGAGAGAGGCCAGGACACACACGCGAGCATGTAAAGAGACACAGACACACAGAGATTAAAAGACTACAGAATAATAAAGACAATATTTCGCTTTTACTAAAAAAATCATTATGGTCTATATTTTCATAGTGACTATGTACATTGTTGCGGCCACTTCCATTTGAACTTGTCAATTCAGAAAATTAACCAAATTCAAAATCCAAATTGTTTTAGTTGAAAAGCATTGAGGAGAATTGTAATTAGAATTTCAGTCTACTTCCTGAATTGACTGGAATTTAAATGAAAGGGTAGCCTAGTGGTTAGAGTGTTGGACTAGTAACCGGAAGGCTGCAAGTTCAAATCCCTGAGCTGACAAGGTACAAATCTGTCATTCTGCTCTTGAACAGGCAGTTAACATGCAGGTTTTCTTGTCATGGTCCTTCATTTCTAAGCATCATTTTTCTCCACACAGATATTATATTTGGAATAATCGGGATATAATGTACAAAAATACTACTTTGTTTTTAGAATATTGGTCCTTAAATAATATCCTATTAGTGAGCCAGCTGGTAAATGCAGAGGGTCTTTTACTCAGTTATAAGGAATTCTTATCGCTTTACAAGGTCCCTGTAACACCTCAAGATGTTGCCATGGTTTTAGATGCCATTCCCTCGGGTGTTGCTTTATTATTCAGGAACGTGTCAAGACCCTCAGAGCCGACCTTCCATTGACCCTGTTGACTCATCAGTAGGAAAGATTTGTTCAACAGCAGAGCGATACGAACCTTGTTTCAGCAGGATGTTGTATCTGTACCTCATGTCATACCTTATTGGAATGGATTTACTTATAATATCTGTTGGAAAAAAAGTTTGGATGTTGCCACACACATACCTACTTGTTAACAAAATGGAGGAGGTTTCCTTTAAAATGATTCATAAATATTATCCTGCCAACCACTATATGAAGAAGTTTAAGGAAACCATCAACTCAAATTGTTTGTTTTGTAATGACCACCCAGAAACATTGTTGCATCTTTTTGGGGGATTGTATTCATGTAAGAAAACTGTGGCAAGACATCAGTAGATTTATAATGGAACACATTTATGAAGATTTTACACTATTGTGGAGAGATGTACTGCTTGGATTCTTTACCTACGATAGAAATAAGCTGAAACATTTTCATGTAATTAATTTCATTATTCTTTTGGCCAAATTTCATATTCACAAATGTACATTTACAAACAAAACACCACATTTTCTTCCATTACATCAATTGAATTGTATTTTAAGACAATTAAATACTCTACTAACAAAAAAGCTGTTAGAATAATACGTGTATGTATGTCCCTTAAGGTCCTTGTGTAATGTGATATTGTACCCCCTAGCCCCGCCCCTAGCACCGCCCCTAGCCCCATTGTCCTTTGTATATTATTTATATATATTTGTGTTCCCACATGTACTTCCTGTATAGATTTCTTGTTAATAAAAAAAAATGACAGAGAAAGTAGGCTTGCTCTAATAAATATATTGTACAAAATAAAATAAAACACGTTTGCGTCATTTGCGATAACTCACACTAGCATCAATAGCATCTCATCAAAATGTGTATGGACCAATAACATCTGTTAAATATGTGTATGGACCAATAACATCTGTTAAATATGTGTATAGACCAATAACATCTGATCAATATGTGTATGGACCAACAACATCTGATCAATATGTGTATGGACCAATAACATCTGATCCATATGTGTATGGACCAATAACATCTAATAAATATGTGTATGGACCAATAACATCTGATCAATATGTGTATGGACCAATAACATCTGTTAAATATGTGTATGGACCAATAACATCTGTTAAATATAAGTATGGACCAATGACATCTGTTAAATATGTGTATGGACCAATAACATCTGTTAAATATGTGTTTGGACCAATAACATCTGCTCAATATGTGTGTGGACCAATAGCATCTGATCAATATGTGTATGGACCAATAACATCTGATCAATATGTGTATGGTCCAATAGCATCTGATCAATATGTGTATGGACCAATAACATCTGATCAATATGTGTATGGACCAATAACATCTGCTCAATATGTGTATGTACCAATAACATCTGTTAAATATGTGTATGGACCAATAACATCTGCTCAATATGTGTATGGTCCAATAGCATCTGATCAATATGTGTATGGACCAATAACAGTTGATTTAATTGGCCCCTGGGTGTGAGAATTCATCAGTGAAAATATATTTTGAAATGTTGGTAAACCAATACATAGTCAGGGTTGGGGTCAATTCCATTTAAATTCCAGTCAATTCAGGAAGTAGACTGAAATTCCAATTCCAATCATCCTCAATGCTTTTCAATGAAGACAATTTGGATTTAGAATTTTGTTTAATTTCTGAATGGAATTAAAATGGAAGTGACCCCAACCATGTACATAGTCAGTATGAAAATATAGACCTTAATTCTCTCTCTGTCTCTCTCTCTCTGTGTGTGTAGAACTCTGTCCAGACACCACTGGAAAGCCAGGAATAATTCTACAGGGATCTGTTGGTCTCCATGGAGTTACAGCACCTTGACTTGAACACATTTTGATACGTTACAGCCATATTCTAAAATAATGTTTTATTCCCCTCAACAATACTCCATAATGACAAAGCAAAAACAGGTTTTTAGAAGTTTTTGCAAATAAAAAATTTTAATATCACATTTACACAAGTATTCAGACCCTTTACTCAATACTTTGTTGAAGCACCTTGGGCAGCGATTACAGCCTTGGGTCTTCTTGGGTATGACGCTACAAGCTTGGCACACCTGTATTTGTGGAGTTTCTCCCATTCTTCTCCGCAGATCCTGACAAGTTCTGTCAGGTTGGATGAGGACTGTTGCTGCGCAGCTATTTTCAAGTCTCTCCAAATATGTTTGAGCGGGATCAAGTCCGGGCTAGTTGGGTACTGCGAATGTGTCTGTGGAAACTGGCTCTGAGAATGGTTGTGTTGATATTCAGCCTCTCTCATGAACCTCTAACAGGAAAGCTGCTGATAGACTGAGGTGGTTGTGTTGATATTCAGTCTCTCTCATGAACCTCTCAATGAAAGGGGTTAACAGTCTACTCAATACCCAAGATATTTTTTCCCCAATGTCCTCCTCAGAGGTACTCCCCCTCTTGTCTCAGCCCCCAGTATTCATGCTGCAGTAGTTTGTGTCGGGGGGCTAGGGTCCCTCTGTTATATCTGGAGTATTTCTCCACTCTTATCCGGTGTCCTGTGTGAATTTAAGTATGCTCTCTCTAATTCTCTCTCTCTCTCTTTCTCTCTTTCTAACTCGGAGGACCTGAGCATTAGGACCATTCCTCAAGGCCTACCTGGCCTGAAGACTCCTTGATGTCCCGAGTCCACCTGGCCCTGTTCTGCCTGTTTTATGAATATTTTAAAATCTTGTCCATGTTCTGTTATAATCTGCACCGGCACAGCCAGAAGAGGACTGGCCACCTCACAGCCTGGTTCCTCTCTAGGTTTCTTCCTAGGTTTTGGCCTTTCCAGGGAGTTTTTCCTAGCCACTGTGCTTTTACACTCATGCTGCTTGCTGTTTGGGGTTTTAGTCTGGGTTTCCGTACAGCACTAGGTGACATCAGCTGATGTAAGAAGGCCTTATGAATACATTTGATTTGATTTGATGATCAGACTCCAAAACATGCATGCAGAATTGTTTTTCCTCAAGGAATGGTGTTCAATACACATAGCAGGTTGACAATAAATGTGACTCAATTCACAGTTGTTTCAGAGTCCCGCAATAAGAGCTAATGTTCTCTGGGTGTCACTGAGTAGACTGATACCCCATGTCATTGATCCACAATCCATAGGCAAGGCTGTACAGTGAAATAAGGATGGCCTCAATGCTAAAGTCTAATACATGTTTTTATATTTTATTTAACTAGGCAAGTCAGTAGAGAACAAATTCTTATTTACAATGACAGCCTAATCCGACGCCAATAATTGTGGGCCGTCCCTATGGGACTCCCATTCAAGGCCGGATGTGATACAGCCAGATTAGAACCAGAATCCCATGTCCGTGACTCTTCTTGCACTGAAATGCAGTGCCGTGAGACCTCTGCGCCACTCTGGAACCCGTACATCAATGTGATTTCAACAGATTTTTGTCAAATTAACAAATTATTGTCTTTTGTTGATTTTATATAACAACATTCCAACCTCGTTTAGCACGATCTATTGAATTATGGCATAATTCTACTATTTCTATTAATTAGCATCACTGTCAGTGACATACTTTTATTTTGAAGGCTAACCGCATTGTGGCTAATCCTTATTGTGGCTAGCTTCACATAGATGGGTCCGACCACCATTAATCAAATAAGAACTGTCTTGTAAATTAGCTGTCTAACTAAAGCTACTGAAACAGATTGATGTCGTTTTGCTATGTTTTGGGAAGAACATTGTTTGTATCCATGAGCTAGCTAGCTTTTCTTTTATGACCAGCACTGTAGGTGCGCGAGACAACTTTACCAGCATCATAGCATACGTATCGATGAATCATTATGACACATGAAATACGAGTGATAGTGTAATCAATGTGTAACAGCTACATAAAACATGTAAAATAGTGTTATTTGATGTATATTCTTTGACACGCAAAGACCCAAACGGTGTTCCATATTATAACAAACTGCATCATACCTGTGTTCTGTTTCAATCACAGCACATATTTTGCCTTGTGACGCGCTGTTGAGTTTTGGCAGCATCAAAGAGAAATTTTAACCATTTTCACAATCATCCTGAAATCTCATAAGAAATGTGGTGTTTTTGTCTTCCAGTAACATTACACTATGCTGTTATATTGGGGTTTTGTCTTCCAGTAACATTATACTATGCTATTATATTGGAGATTTGTCTTCCAGTAACATTATACTATGCTGTCATATTGGGTTTTGTCTTCCAGTAACATTATACTATGCTGTTATATTGGGGTTTTGTCTTCCAGTAACATTATACTATGCTGTTATATTGGGGTTTTGTCTTCCAGTAACATTATACTATGCTGTTATATTGGGGTTTTGTCTTCCAGTAACATTATACTATGCTGTTATATTGGGGTTTTGTCTTCCAGTAACATTATACTATGCTGTTATATTGGGGTTTTGTCTTCCAGTAACATTATACTATGCTGTTATATTGGAGTTTTGTCTTCCAGTAACATTATACTATGCTGTTATATTGGGATTTGTCTTCCAGTAACATTATACTATGCTGTTATATTGGGGTTTTGTCTTCCAGTAACATTATACTATGCTGTTATATTGGGGTTTTGTCTTCCAGATCCTATGTTGCTACACAGTGTATAGAGTGTGTACCCTCAAATGACAGACTTTTCCCTATATAGTGCACTACTTTTACAGTATATCCCTGATACCTCCCCTCCTCCTCCCTCCTCTCTCTCCTCCTCCCTCTCTCCACCTCTCCCTCTCCTCCCTCCCTCCTCCCCTCCCTCCACCTCCCTCCCTCCCTCTCCTCTCTCCACCTCTCCCTCCCTCCCTCCTTCCCTCCCTCCACCTCTCCCTCCACCTCTCCCTCCCTCTCACCCTCCTCCCTCCCTCCTCTCTCCTCCCTCCACCTCTCCCTCCCTCCCTCTCACCCTCCTCCCTCTCCACCTCTCCCTCTCCCCTCTCCACCTCTCCATGTCTCCTCCCTCCTCCCTCCCTCCACCTCTCCCTCCCTCCCTCTCACCTTCCTCCCTCTCCACCTCTCCCTCCACCTCATGTCCCAACACAGAAAATCCATGTTTAAGGAAGTAGAGGAAGAAATGGACTTTACAGGTAGAAGATCTGCAGCACATAGAAGAAAACATCAGAGGTTTGTAGCGTTATTTTACAATTGAATGTAGAAAAGTGTTGTGGAAAAGTTAATACAATACTGATTTCAACTTTCCAAAATGATAAGTTTAGTCTTATTTACATAGGTGTTGATTCGTATAGATTAGCCTAATCAATATTATCCAATGTGATGTAATGTTATAGGCTACAGGGCTATGAGGTAGGGTATTATTGGTAAAGGCGACTGACAGCACATTATCGATCGTGATTATTATCCGCATGACGAAACTGCGTTAGAAGACGTGCATCGGAATGATGTCAAGCTGTCACTAAAGAAAACACTCTGTTTCGTCAAGTCAGTCAAGTAAAAGTGACGTGCAACAATGGGCATATAAACTACTTAAACGGAGGACTAAAAGACGGGCGTCATGTCGACAACGATTGAACCAGTGGGTAACATTTTGCAGCGGTGCACCGGCCAAGTTATATCGAGCGCACAGCAGTGAGCAAAACGAACCACCACTTTCCTGATCGGTGTCGGCAGAAAGCAGTTTCAACTTTGAATGCGACTGACAGCACATTATCGAGGTGGAGAGAGGGAGAGGAGGAGGGAGGAGAGAGGGAGAGAGGAAGGTAGAGAGGTATCAGGGATATACTGTAAAAGTAGTGCACTATATAGGGAAAAGTCTGTCAACAAAGTTGAAACTGCTTTCTGCCGACACCGATCAGGAAAGTGGTGGTCCGTTTTGCTCAATGCTGTGCGCTCGATGTAACTTGGCTCGTGCACCGTCGCATTATGTTACCCACTTGTTCAATCGTTGACGACACACCTTTCATCTGAATACAAGCCCCGGTACAACGGGCGAGATAAACTGATCGCACCTCATGTGAACTCAAGCAGTGCATGTGTGTATTCACTAAGGGCACTATTCCAACTTATGAAATGACGCCTGTCTTATGCACGCCTTTCCTACGCACTTCTCAGCAGTTTATATTCAGACTTACCTTACGGGCTTTGCGTGGTTCCCTTCCGTGCGCTGAATAAATGTAATTTAATCAATGAAAACACACACTTGCTGGCCAATAGATTTACTGGTGGAGTTTTCATTCAACAGCGTTTTCACACGAGATATGTCGATAAATAATAAATACAGTGGTTTGATTCATCCTGAAAGTTGTCATATTCAAGTTCAATCCATGAAACATTGGAAGGTTTTAAAGTGTACAATAGGGGTTGAATAGGGTCCCATACATCTACCCTAATTCTCACTAATCATGGAACTGGATGACAACGGTCCAGTCGTGGTGAACCGGGTACCGGGCTACAGGTTAACCTGCTCCGTGGGGTCTGAGATCTATAACGATTCAGGCTATATGTTAGAAAAATCTATATACAGTGTGTGCAAATGTAGAAAATGAGGGAGGTAAGGCAATAAATAGGCCATAGTGGCGGAATAATTACAATTTAGCATTAACACTGGAGGGATAGATGTGCAGATGATGTGCAAGTAGAGATACTGGGGTGCAAAAGAGCAAAAAAAGAAATAACAATATGGGGATGAGGTAGGTGTTGGAGGCTATTTTGTAAATGACATCGCCGAAGTCAAGGATCCGTAGGATAGTCAGTTTTACGAGGGTATGTTTGGCAGCATGAGTGAAGGATGTTTTGGTGCGAAATAGGAAGCAGATTCAATAAACGGAACAAAACGGAGAGCGACCTACCTGACTCTGTCTAAGAGAAACTCTAGTTTTTTGTTGCAAAACGTTTTGCAATGAGTTTCTACACGGTGCACTAATGAATACACCCCAGCTCAGGCTCAATCAAACATACTCGCCTCATGTCCACCAGATGCATCAAACTCTTTGCGTTCCACAACGCTACGTTGGGGATGCCGCACGAGGCTGCGGTGTGTTCTGTGTAGTGCATGAATTCAATATTTTCAACCTGAGCTTTGATTTACCGTGCGGTGGTACAAATGGAATGACACACAGACTCCAACTAGCCTTTAGCGAGTTGAAACGCAAAGCACATGCGTCAAGTATGGAAAATGCTGGCTAGACATCCGGCAAAACAAAACCTCATATACATCTGGTGGACGTTGGGTATTGTGCTGCATTCATAACCAAGTGGAAAGGTGGTTATTACCAGTTTTGTAAACAAATGACATTTTCAAAATCATATTAATATATTGCTTTTTATAAATAATGTTTTGTGGTTTCCAACAAAGGTTGGAATAATACAACATTTGAGGAACAGAATCCAGGCATTTTCTTTCCAGTCACACAAAAAAGCTACAAAGTGCCTATGCAGAAACTTATTCCAGTATCTGGTTATTACCAGTTGTGTTTTGTAAACAAATTACATTTTCAAAAACCATATTGAAATAAAGCTTTTGATTCATTGTATTTTGGTTAACAACATTTTTCAAGGAACAGAATCAGAACTAAATCTTTACTGTTCTGGAACAGAATCAGATCTAAATCTATACTGATCTGGTAAAAAATCAGAACTAAATCAATACTGTTCTGGAACAGAATCAGAACTAAATCTATACTGTTCTGGAACAGAATCAGAACTAAATCTATACCAATCTAGAACAGAATCAGAACTAAATCTATACTGTTCTGGAACAGAATCAGATCTAAATCTATACTGTTCTGGAACAGAATCAGATCTAAATCTATACTGTTCTGGAACAGAATCAGAACTAAATCTATACAGTTCTGGAACAGAATCAGAACTAAATCTATACTGTTCTGGTGTCACGATCTTCGGGATAGACAGACCAAGGTGCAGCGAGGCATCCAGTATACATGTTTATTAAACGAAAACGTAACACACGTAACTGGGCAAATATACAACAAAATGAATGAATGAATGAATGAATGAATGAATGAATGAATGAATGAATGAATGAATGAATGACGATCGTAACGAAACATAACACGTGAAAACCACTAAAGCTATGTACAAACAATAACCCACAAAACCTAAATGAAAACCCCAAACATATATATGGTTCCCAATTAGAGACAACGACACACAGCTGCCTCTAATTGGGAACCATTAACATAGATATGGAACACCTAGAACTCAAAAAACCCTACACCAAAACAAGAAACAAAAACACGCCAGCCTGTCATCTCAGGCCTGGACGTGACATCTGGAACAGAATCAGAACTAAGTCTATACTGTTTCTGGAGACAGAATCAGAACTAAATCTATACTCTTCCGGAACAGAATCAGAACTAAATCTATACTGTTCTGCAACAGATCCACATCTAGGTCTATACTCTTCTGGAACGGAATCAGAACTAAATCTATACTGTTCTGCAACAGAACCAGAACTAAATCTATACTCTTCCGGAACAGAATCAGAACTAAATCTATACTGTTCTGGAACAGAATCAGAACTAAATCTATACTGTTCTGCAACAGATCCACATCTAGGTCTATACTCTTCTGGAACGGAATCAGAACTAAATCTATACTGTTCTGCAACAGAACCAGAACTAAATCTATACTGTTCTGGAACAGAATCAGAACTAAATCAATACTGCTCCGGACAGAACCGTTATTTTAAAAGCATTGGAACCAGTTAATAAAGTTCTTTTTGCATTCCGGGAATTTTTTTCAGTCACACAAAAACACAACAAAGCGCCTTTACAAAGTCCTCACTCAGTCACTCAGAAACGATGGTCTGCCTGTACAAGCACCACCTGGACTGGACACAGCTAGACAAACTGATATTTTTCTGGTCTAAACAGTGGAACGGAAAACATTTTTGGGGTTCTGTTCAGAACGAAACGATTGGAAAAGAATTTCA
The DNA here is from genome assembly GCA_030435695.1 of Brachymystax lenok tsinlingensis. Taxonomy (NCBI): domain Eukaryota; kingdom Metazoa; phylum Chordata; class Actinopteri; order Salmoniformes; family Salmonidae; genus Brachymystax; species Brachymystax lenok. The sequence continues at coordinate 28,862,991 of CM059810.1, forward strand.
GTTCCAACCCCTGGTTGTTACATTTAAATGACATGCTGTTATCAATGTCAATTCCTTTAGCAGGTGACGTCATTGTGTGAACTCTGACCATGGACAGTAAAAGTGTTGTCGTTGTTAATGGTACATTGCAATGTTCCGAAAAATATTGACTGTTCTGTTATTTCTTATTGTAGCTGAGTGAGCTGTGACTCTAAAATGAGTCTCTCTGGGGAGAGAGAGGAGGAGACCACTGCCTCTAAAACGAGTCTCTCTGGGGAGAGAGAGGAGACCACTGCCTCTAAAATGAGTCTCTCTGGGGAGAGAGAAGAGGGGACCACTGCCTCTAAAATTAGTGTCTCTGGGGAGAGAGAGGAGGAGACCACTGCCTCTAAAATGAGTCTCTCTGGGGAGAGAGAGGAGACCACTGCCTCTAAAACGAGTCTCTCTGGGGAGAGAGAGGAGGAGACCACTGCCTCTAAAATGAGTCTCTCTGGGGAGAGAGAGGAGGTCCCCACTGACTCTAAAATGAGTCTCTCTGGGGAGAGAGAGGAGGAGACCACTGTCTATAAAATGACTCAAGACACCAATTCTAAGAGGTCAGAGATGAATTGCAAAATATACATTGCTCTTAAAAATAACAAACTATTGAAAAGTGTTCCCAAATTACATAAAACGTAGGCCTATATCATTCATTTAAAAGGCCAAAAATGGATTTACCAATTGCAGACTGTGGCTTTAAAAGAAACATCAGGACTTCTAGAAGTTCCACTATACAGTTATTAAAATGAATAGATGAGGTATTGATGTGATATTGATGAGGTGATCTGTCTCCCTGTTTTGTTCAGTGTCCAGAAGCCCAGAGCAGAGTCCCCTACAACCAGCCTGCTATCAATGAAGAGTGATCAACCACCTGCTTTCAGCCAGGAACCATTACCAGATGACAATAAGGAAGTGGAGAGTTTGGACAGTAAGGATGCATTAAAGATCACACACAACCTTCTGGACAGAAGAAGTAAGACTGTGTTTCATACAATATTACAAAGAACGGTACAAAGGCCCTTATAAAACAGACACACAAACTTATGAGTCCCAACTCTCATTGTTTTCCTACAGGTCAAACTCTGCTGACAGTCCAACAAGACATTAAGGCTAAACTGAAACACAAGTATCAACACATATCTGAAGGAATTGGACACCATGGAAACCAAAGTCTGTTAAAGGACATCTACACAGAGCTCTACATCACAGAGGGTGGAAGTGGAGGGCTCAATAATGAACATGAGGTTAGACAGGTAGAGATGGCATCCAAGAAACAAACCACACAAGAGACATCAATCAAATGCAACGACATATTCAAGCTTTTACCTGGACAAGACAAACCTATCAGAACTGTGCTGACCAAAGGAATTGCTGGCATTGGAAAAACAGTCTCTGTGCAGAAGGTCATCCTTGACTGGGCAGAGGGAAAAGCAAATCAGGACGTTCATTTCATGTTTCCTCTTCCTTTCCGTGATCTGAACCTGAAAAAGGACCAATACAGTCTGATGCAACTTCTTTCCCACTACTTCTCAGAGCTGAAAGAGATTGACAGCATTGAAGATGCTGAAACCATTGTTTTCATTTTTGATGGTCTGGATGAGTGTCGACTTCCTCTAGACTTCAAAAACAATGAGAAGTGCTGTGATGTCACGAAGCCAACCTCCGTGGACGTGCTGCTGACAAACCTCATCGAGGGGAATCTGCTTCCCTCTGCTCTCCTCTGGATAACCTCAAGGCCTGCAGCAGCCAATCAGATCCCTCCTGAGTGTATTGACCCAGGTGACAGAGGTACGAGGGTTCAATGATCCACAGAAGGAGGAGTACTTCAGGAAGAAAATCACAGATCAGAATCTGGCCAATGAAATCATCAAACACATGAAGACATCAAGGAGCCTCCACATCATGTGCCACATGCCTGTGTTCTGTTGGATATCAGCCACTGTCCTTGAGATGATGCTGAAAGAGGCAGAGAAGGATGAAGTCCCCAAAACTCTGACCCAGATGTACTCACACTTCATGCTCATCCAAATCATTGTGAAGAACAAGAAGTACAACAAAGCCACAGAGACAAACCCAAAGGAACTGTCTCAGTCAGACAAAGAGATGATCCTGAAACTGGCAAAGCTGGCTTTCCAACAGCTGCAGAAGGGCAACCTGATCTTCTATGAGGAGGACCTGAGAGGGTGTGGCCTTGACGTCACAGAGGCATCAGAGTACTCAGCATTGTGTACAGAGATCTTTAAAGAAGAATCTGGGCTGTACAAAGACAAGGTCTACAGCTTTCTGCATCTGAGCATTCAGGAGTTTCTAGCAGCAGTGCATGCTTTAGAGTCATGTCTGGGCAAGAAGGAAAATGTTTTCCCCCCCGATGAGGAAGAGAAGGATGTTGACAGTGATGAAGAGAAGGAGTCAATCAAATTGTCTGACTTACACGAGAAAGCAGTGAACCAGGCCTTGAAGAGTGAGAATGGACACCTGGACCTGTTCCTCCGCTTCCTTCTGGGTCTGTCACTGGAGTCCAATCAGAATCTGTTACGAGGCCTTCTGACACAGACAGGAAGTACAACACAGACCAATGAGGAAACAGTTAAGAGAACAGTCAGGTACCTTTCATACAAGATCAAGGAGGAATCCTCACCAGAAAGGATCATCAATTTGTTCCACTGTCTGAATGAACTTGGTACCAACTCTCTAGTTGAAGACATGCAGACCTCCCTGCATTCAGGAACTCTTTCAGAAACAAGACTAAAACTTGACCAATGTTCAGCCCTGGCCTACCTGTTACTGATGTCAGAGGAGGTGCTGGAGGAGTTTGACCTGAAGACATACATCACATCAGAGGATGGTTATCAGAGGTTGCTGCCGGTAGTGAAAACCTGCAAGAGAGCACTGTACGTTCTGTTATTGAGTTGATGTATACAGTATCATTATAATGAAGGATTTGTATATCTAACCGATTCTCTCCTCTCTCCAGACTGGATGGCTGTAAACTGACATATGAATCCTGTGAGACTCTGGCCTCAGCTCTGCAGACACCAAACTCCCCTGAGAGAACTGGACCTCAGCTACAATGACCTGGAAGACCAGAGGAGTGGAGCTGCTCTGTGTTGGACTAACCAGTCCACTCTGCAACATACAGACACTTGTGTGAGTTAAATATCTTCAGTATCCACTGTCTTTATAGTGTTTTATATATTTGTAGTAATTATGTATTACTATGTTTTTAACATTATTTGAACATCTTGGTAAATATTCAGAAACATACAGTTGTGGCAAAATTTTTTGAGAATGACATAAATATTAATTTACACAAAGTGTCAGAAGTCTCAGTGATGCAGGTAGGCAGAGTCAGAAGCGCAGGACATTGGAGATGAGTAATCACGTATATTTACTCAGAAACATTCTTGCATAATCAATGAATGGAGTTTGTCAGAATTTGTGTGTTTTTGTTTGTCCACCTGCCTTTTGAGGATTGACCACAAGTTCTCAGTTATTAAGGTCTGGGGAGTTTCTGGCCATGGACCCCAAATACTCGATGTTTTGTTCCCGAACCGCCAATTATCACTTTTGCCTTATGGTAAGGTGCTCCATCATTCTGGAAAAGGCATTGTTCGTCACCAAACTGTCCCTGGATTGTTGAGAGAAGTTGCTCTCCTAGGATGTGTTGGTACCATTCTTTATTCATGGCTGTGTTCTTAGACAAAATTGTGAGTGAGCCCACTGCTTTACTGTTGGCATGAAACAGGACTGATGCTACTCCCGCTCCCCTTGTCTTCTCTGGACAAGCTTTTTCCGGATGCCCCAAACAATCGGAAAGGGGATTTATCAGAAAATGACTTTGCCTAGTCCTCAGCAGTCCAATCCTATACCTTTTTGCAGAATATCAGTCTGTCCCTGATGTTTTTCTTGGAGAAGTAAGCTTCTTGCTGCCCTTCTTGACGCCAGGCCATCCTCCAAAAGTCTTTGCCTCACTGTGCGTGCAGATGCACTCACACCTGCTTGCTGCCATTCCTGAGCAAGCTCTGTACTGAGGTGCCCGATCCATAGCTGAATCAACTTTAGGAGCGGTTCTGGCGCTTGCTGGATTTTCTTGGGCACCCGGAAGCCTTCTTCACAACAATTGAACTGCTTTCCTTGAAGTTCTTAATGATCCGATAAATGGTTGATTTAGGTGCAATCTTACTGGCAGCAATATCCTTGCCTGTGAAGCCCTTTTTGTGCAAAGCAATAATGGCGCCACGTGTTTCCTTGCAGGTAACCATTGTTGACAGAGGAAGAACAATGATTCAAGCACCACCCTCATTTTGAAGCTTCCAGTCTGTTATTCAAACTCAATCAGCATGACAGAGTGATCTCAGCCTTGTCCTCATCAACACTCACAACTGTGTTAACGAGAGAGTCACTGACATGATGTCAGCGGTCCTTTTGTGGCAGGGCTGAAATGCAGTGGAAATGTTTTTTGGGGATTCAGTTCATTTGCATGGCAAAGAGGGACTTAGTAGTTCCACAATTAATTAATTCATCTGATTACTCTTCATGACGTTCTGGAGTATATGCAAATTGCCATCTTTCAAACTGAGGCAGCAGACTTCATGGAAATTAATATTTGTGTCATTCCCAAAACCTTTGGCCACGACTGTACATACATTGTGATAAATATATTAAACTAAGGTTGAATATCTTGAGTGAGTTAGTATGTTTTAAAATTGGTAAATCATGTGTCCTTTTATTTATTGTCTGAATACATTATTCTTAATGCTTTGCATATTTAACAGTGTATCGACATTAGAGGTCAGCGATTGATTTTAACGATGTAATTGGCGTAGAGTCAGTGTAATTGGCGTAAAAAATGCGGATTATCCATTGTTATGAACTTGAAATCGGCCCTAATTAATCGGCCGACCTCTAATCTGCATATCTCTTCTCTCCAGACTTGTTGACTGTAAACTCACATATAAATCCTGTGAGACTCTGGCCTCAGTTCTGCAGACACCAAACTCCCCTCTGAGAGAACTGGACCTCAGATACAATGACCTGGAAGACAGAGGAGTGGAGCTGCTCTGTGTTGGACTAACCAGTCCACTCTGCAACATACAGACACTAGTGTGAGTTAAATATCTTCAGTATCTACTGTATTTCTATATTTTGTATGTATTACGTATGTGTATGTTTTAAACATTGGTTAATCATATACTTCTGTTATTGTCTTAATGAATACCATTATTCTTAAGGTTTTTCATATTTAACAGTATATCAACATATTTCCTCTCTCAAGACTAGCTGGCTGTAAACTCACATATGAATCCTGTGAGACTCTGGCCTCAGCTCTGCAGACACCAAACTCCCCCCTGAGAGAACTGGACCTCAGCTACAATGACCTGGGAGACAGAGGAGTGGAGCTGCTCTGTGTTGGACTAACCAGTCCACTCTGCAACATACAGACACTAGTGTGAGTTAAATATCTTCAGTATGAGTTATTATGGGATTTTTTTTAACGACTCAAATACCAGTGGGTCGCTAGCGGGATCATCCCGACACTACCAGCTAAAACCTGTAGCGCCAGATTTAAAATCCGAAAATTGAATTATTAAACATCCAGGTATATACAAGTGTTCCATACTCATCAAAAGCTCTGTTTCTAGGCAATATCACAGCGTTGTCAGATTTCAAAAAGGCTTTACGGCAAGCAGCACATTCATTTGTTTGAGGTAGCACTCACATATTTTCCAATAGCCATGTATCGATTGTAATCATGGCACACACATAACATTTCATTTCACAGCGAAAACAAAGTAATTACCTGTTGAAGAACTTCTGCTGAGGTCTTCCTAAGTGTCCACTGAAGACAATCCATGGTTCTTTTGTTAGAAAAGTAATCTTTATCCATAAATCCTCCATTTGGTTCATGCAAAACGACAGCCTCCATTACTCTTGAAACAGGCGCCAACTTCGTTCAAATGTTACCTATAAACTTGTCCAAAACAATCAAACATAGTTTTAAATGTATCCTTAGGAACCCTTTTACGTATATGTACTATTATAAATCAGCGGAATATAAACTGGGAACGCTAAAAGCGATAAATAGGCACAGCGCTCCTTCTCATGCAGCGCACTCTGAAGAGTTTTCATAACGTGGTCTCTCGTTCCAAGCTGTTTATCAATGGCAGAAATTCCCCAAGATGGAGTAAAACACCGTCTCGTGGTTGATGACATCATAAGGAAGCGACGTGCACAGAGTTCACATGCCTATATATGGTCATTTTGGATAGAGGGGCTCAAAAATGAGCAATGTGTCAAAAATGACTTTTTCAGGACAGAGATTCCTCAGGGTTTTGCCTGCCAAATTCGTTCTGATTGACTCACAGACAAATAGTTAACAGTTTGGAAAAATTCAGAGTGTTTCCTATCCAATGGTACTAAATATATGCATATCCCATTTTCTGGGCCTAAATGGGAGGCATTTTACTTTGGGCACGCCAGGCTCTCCAAAACAGTCAGTTTTGCTGCTGGAGCCGGTGAGGTAGCGTGTTAATCATGTGTTCTTCTGCCCTCTAGTCTAGGTCAGTGTGGTCTGACGGAGGGTTGCTGTTCACATCTGGCCTCAGTCCTGAGTTCACCCAACTCACAGCTGAAACAACTGGAGCTGAGAGACAATGACCTGCAGGACTCAGGAGTTACACTGCTGTCTGCTGGACTGGAGGATCCAGACTGTAAACTACACACACTGGGGTAAGTACAGCTGTTTCAGTCAGGTTGGTACTGAGCGGAGTTACACTGCTCTCTGCTGGACAGGAGGATCCAGACTGTAAACTACACACACTGGGGTAAGTACAGCTGACAATGTTTAGCCATTAACTTCTCTAGGAGCAGCAGCAGAGGTGACTGTTTTGGAGAGCCTGGCGTGCCCAAAGTAAAATGCCTCCCATTCAGGCCCAGAAAAATAGGATATGCATATATTTAGTACCATTGGATAGAAACACTCTGAACTTCCCAAAACTGTCATCCATTGGTCTGTGAGTGAATCAGAACGCATAGAGCAGGCAAAACCCTGAGAATCTCTGTCCTGGGAAAAGTGATTTTGACTCATTGCTCATTTGGGAACCCCTCCTATTGAAAATGACCATATATAGGCATATGAATGCAGTACAGGTCAGCTTCCTTGTGATGTCACCAGCCTCGAGATGGTGTTTTCTTCCATTTGGGTGAGTTATCCCAGAGAAAACGACGAAACCATGAGGACCCCTCGTTCTGAAAACTGTTCACATTGCGCGCATACGAAGTCACGCCGTGTCTAATTTATCGTCTTTAGCGTTCAGTTTATATTCGGCTGATTTATAATAGTAAATATAAAAGTGTTCCTAAGGATACATTTAAAACTATGTTTGATTGTTTTTGGACATGTTTATAGGTATAATTTGAGCGAGTTCCCCGCGTTTCAAGCGGAGTAGTGGAAGCTGTCGTTTCTGATTATAGCGCCACAACCAAATGGAGGATTTATGGATAAAAGACGTTACTTTCTAACAAAGAACCATGGATTGTCTTCGTTGGAACAGGATGACCTCAGCAGAAGTTCTTCAATTGATTTGTTTTCGCTGTGAAATGTGTTATGTGTGCCATGATGGCTAATCGATACATGGCTATTGGAAAATATGTGAGTGCTAGCCTCAAACAAATGAATGTACTGCTCGCCGTGCACTTTTGAAATCTGACAACGCTGTGATATTGCCAAGAAAGAGAGCTTTTGATAGTATGGAACACTTGTATATTGGTAGATGTCTAATAATTCAACTTTGGATTTTGAATTCTGGCGCTTTACATTGTCGCTGGTTGTGTCGGATGAGCTCCATAGCGCTACTGCTCCTTGAAGTTTTAACAAATGGACGGGAGTCCTACAAGATGATTGACACCAGTACAGCCAACCCAGACAGCTGCTGTGTGTCTGTCTGTAGGCTGTCTGGCTGTCTGGTCACAGAGGAGGGCTGTGCTGCTCTGTCTTCAGCTCTGAGGTCAAACCCTCCCACCTGAAAGAGCTGGACCTGAGCTGCAATCACCCAGGAGTCTCTGCAGGGGACTGCTTTCAGCTGCTCTAGTGGATCCCACATGTAAACTGATGAAGCTGAAGTAAGTCAGAATAGATGTCCTAATGGAGTGTGAGCAGCGGTTTGTCATATGTAGTGTAGTAGGGTCAGAAATATGAGGACATGATGGTAGAATTAAGGGGAAGTTTACCTTGCAGGCTGAGCACTCCAGCACAGCATACATCACCACATAGAATACTCTTCTTCTGCATCTCTGATATCCTGTTGGAATTGTACTCTGTTCTGTATGCAGTAGGTAGGATAGAATACCTGTATGTCTCTAGTAATGAACTGTACTCGCTCTCTGTATGCAGTAGGTAGGATAGAATACCTGTATGTCTCTAGTAATGAATTGTATTCCGTTCTGTATGCAGTAAGTAGGATAGAAAACCTGTATGTCTCTAGTAATGAAGTGTACTCCGTTCTGTATTCAGTAAGTAGGATATAATACCTGTAAGTCTCTAGTAATTAATTGAATAGTGCACCAGAACAGAACGATATGGTTTAAATGTTGACTGCTTTATTAGGTCTTTGTCAGTCAATAACCTGTTTCTCCTACAGTGTGGATCATGGTGGAGAGTGCAGACTGAAATCAGAGTGCAGGAAATGTAAGTCTCTTCAATCCTAATTAACTGCATATTCAGAACTATAGTAACATAGTAACTAATCAATACTTGTTCTGTTCCTACAAAACAACATTTTATATGAAGATGTGGTTTGATTAAACTCTCCTTTTGTCTACAGATGCCTGTCATCTCACCCTGGACCCAAATACAGCGAACCCATTCCTGATGCTGTCTGAGGGGAACAGGAAGGTCACACGGTTAGTGGAGAATCAGCATTATGAAGACCATCCAGAAAGATTTAATTATTATCCCCAGGTTGTCTGCAGAGAAGGTTTATCTGGATGTCGTTATTACTGGGAGGTGGAGAGGGATGGTAACATGGCTGACATTGGTGTGGTGTACAAAGGCATGAAGAGGAAGGGAAAAGGGTTTGACCGTAGCGTTGGATCCAATAGGGAGTCCTGGTGTTTATTCTGCTCTCATAGTGGTTATGAATTTAACCATACTGGAGTCCATAGGAGATCCATCCTTGGTCCTGTTTCTAACAGAGTTGGAATATATCTGGACTGGCCAGCTGGTACTTTGTCCTTCTATGGTGTTTCCTCCTCTGGTACACTGACATACCTTTACACATTCTGCACCACATTCACTGAACCCCTCTATCCTGGGTTTGGGGTTTAATCCTTCTCTCCCTCCTCAGTGACTCTATGTCAGATAGATGACCAAAACATTCAAAGGTGAGTCATAGCAATGTTTATCATTTGTTTCCCTCTGGAATCATTCCTACAATTAGATTAGTAGTAGTGGTGTGTTTTAATGTGTTCTGTTGGACCTACAGACAGTTAGATTAGTAGTAGTGGTGTGTTTTAATGTGTTCTGTTGGACCTACAGACAGTTAGATTAGTAGTAGTGGTGTGTTTTAATGTGTTCTGTTGGACCTACAGACAGTTAGATTAGTAGTAGTGGTGTGTTTAATGTGTTCTGTTGGACCTACAGACAGTTAGATTAGTAGTAGTGGTGTGTTTTAATGTGTTCTGTTGGACCTACAGACAGTTAGATTAGTAGTAGTGGTGTGTTTTAATGGGTTCTGTTGGATCTACAGACAGTTAGATTAGTAGTAGTGGTGTGTTTTAATGTGTTCTGTTGGACCTACAGACAGTTAGATTAGTAGTAGTGGTGTGTTTTAATGGGTTCTGTTGGATCGACACCGTGTATGCTATATAAAGCCTTTATAAGTTGTATTTAGATTAATCACAGTCCTTCTGCTTTACCAACACCAGAGACCATGGTGGAGATTGTTGTATCAAGCCTGGACCTGAGGACACCAGAGACCATGGTGGAGAGAGTTGTATCAAGCCTGGACCTGAGAACACCAGAGACCATGGTGGAGATTGTTGTATCAAGCCTGGACCTGAGGACACCAGAGACCATGGTGGAGAGAGTTGTATCAAGCCTGGACCTGAGGACACCAGAGACCATGGTGGAGAGAGTTGGATCAAGCCTGGACCTGAGAAATGTGAGTGTTAACTGATTTAGTTGTTTTAAAATGAAAATAGTTTTTAAGCGTTCATTATACACAATCATGCTCTATTTTGTCAAAACAAACTTAAAGGTAGAGTCAGCGATATGATGTAGATGCACAAAGTAAACAGCATAGTGGGTCAATTTCTACAACAACTAAGAGCGTTGGAGCGCAAGGCTAAACTTCTCCTCCGTTTTGGTCCCGTGACTAACAAGCTGTAAGAGAGTGAAGAGGACCCATGCACATGGGCAGATACTGTGTGAGAGAGAAGTCAGGCATCTTGCTCATCACAATATCTGTGGTGCTGCTCGTACAAAATAATTTAGCTGACTCTACCTTTAAGCTCTCATCTTAGGATCTATCAGAATCATAGAATCTTTTTTATTTTTATTTAACCAGGTAGGCCAGTTGAGAACAAGTTCTCATTTACAACTGCGACCTGGCCAAGATAAAACAAAGCAGTTCGACACATACAACAGCACAGAGTTACACATGGAATAAACAAACATACAGTAGAAAAAAGTCTATATACAGTTTGTGCAAATGAGGTAAAATAAGGAAGGTAAGGCAATAAATAGGCCATGGTGGCGAAGTAATTAAAATATAGCAATTAAACACTGGTATGGTAGATGTGCAGAAGATGAATGTGTAAGTAGAGATACTGGGGTGCAAAGGAGCAAAAATAAATAAATAAATAAATACAGTATGGGGATGAGGTAGATAGATGGGCTGTTTACAGATGGGCTATTTGCAGGTCTGTGAGCTGCACTGACAGCTGGTGCTTAAAGCTAGTGAGGGAGATATGAGTCTCCACTTTCAGTGATTTTTGCAGTTCGTTCCAGTCATTGGCAGCAGAGAACTGGAAGGAAAGGCGGCCAAAGGAGGAATTGGCTTTGGGGGTGACCAATGAGATATACCTGCTGGAGCGCATGCTACGGGTGGGTGCTGCTATGGTGACCAGTGAGCTGAGATAAGGTGGGGCTTTACCTAGCAAAGACTTGTAGATGACCTGGAGCCAGTGGCTTTGGCGACGAGTATGAAGCGAGGGCCATCCAACGAGAGCATACAGGTCGCAGTGGTGGGTAGTATATGGGGCTTTGGTGACAAAACAGATGGCACTGTGATAGACTGCATCCAACTTGTTGAGTAAAGTGTTGGAGGCTATTTTGTAAATGACATCGCCGAAGTCGAGGATTGGTAGGATGGTCAGTTATACGAGGGTATGTTTAGCAGCATGAGTGAAGGATGCTTTGTTGAGAAATAGGAAGCCAATTCTAGATTTAATTTTGGATTGGAGATGCTTAATGTGAGTCTGGAAGGAGAGTTTACAGTCTAACCAGACACCTAGGTATTTGTAGTTATCCACATTTTCTAAGTCAGAACCGTCCAGAGTAGTGATGCTGGAAGGGCGGGCAGGTGCGTTATATTAATCCCACTATGCCCTCAGACGAACCATCAAACAGGCAAAGCGTCAAGGATTAAGACTGAATCCTACAACTAAGGCTCTGACGTTCATCGGATGTGGCAGTGCTTACAAACTATTACGGGCTACAAACTATTACTTGCCCAGTGACGCAAGCCTACCAGACGAGGCAAGCAACAGGCACGCAACACTGAAGAATACATGAGAGCACCAGCTGTTCCGGATGACTGTGTGATCATGCTCTCTGTTGCCGATGTGAGCAAGACCTTTAAACAGGTCAACATTTACAAGGCCGCAGGACCAGACGGATTACCAGGGCGTGTACTCAGAGCATGTGCGGACCAATTCATTATTCCATGATAATATAACACAAATGTCAGATCATGGTATGCGAGTGTACATTCTGAGACTGTTGATCGCTTATGTTCAAGTCTGTTTAATAATTAATAATTCATTATTCCATGAGATTGTCCATTTTAAATAACAACTACTTTTGACTTCAGGGATTCCTCAGAGCTGTAAGACTTGTGACCATGTTGAGGTAAGTCATAATGTCAATTCTTACCTTTACATACCAGTCTCAAAGCCAGGTGTGTACTGACCAACCATTCATACTAGGATATAGACAGTCCTGTGTTCTGCTTTAGTAATATAAACACAGTCTCAAAGCCAGGTGTGTACTGACCAACCATTCATACTGGGATATACTGGGATATAGACAGTCCTGTGTTCTGCTTCAGTAATATTAACACAGTCTCAAAGCCAGGTGTGTAGTGACCAACCATTCATACTGGGATATAGACAGTCCTGTGTTCTGCTTTAGTAATATAAACACAGTCTCAAAGCCAGGTGTGTACTGACCAACCATTCATACTGGGATATACTGGGATATAGACAGTCCTGTGTTCTGCTTGTAGGCATGCAGGATTTTACCTGTTGTCATATTTTGTCATTAGACAGTTTAATTGATAAATCACCAGCATTCCATGTTACGTTGAATAAATACATTTGATTAGTTACTTTGGTTAATGGGCCAGTTTGCCAGACGCAGAATAAGTCTAGTCCTGGACCTTAAAGAACTTTCTATTGAAACTTCCATTGAGCATGCTTTAAGTCCAGCACTAGACTCAATCTGTGTCCAGGAAACAGGTCCCATATGTATTACTGACATGCTTGTCATTGTTCAGGACTCCACACACTGGCTTCAGATTGAACCCTTGACTTCTACTGTCCAGGGGGTGACAATGTTCAGGTAAAATAACTACATTTAACATTTCATTGCACCTGCTAGTGTATTTCCCCATTACCTTTTGGAATAGTCTTCTAATCCAACCTCTCCATTTGACCATTGACCCTCTCTACCATATCTTGTTGTTGCCCTCAGGCACAGGACACCCAAAGGGAGTTATGAGTGCACAGTGTCTGGGATCCGCTGGCTGTGTGAGAGAGACGTCATTCTGAAGTATCACTTCAGGACCTGGGAACCCTACAGTCAACTTCTGAAAGACATGCAGTACACACAAGGTGGTCCATTGCTGGACTTCACTATGGAGTTAGGTGAACTGGAGGAAGTTCATCTGCCACACTGTGTCTGTTTAGGTAAAACCATATAGAAATAGTATTCAGAAAGTCATTTCCATGGAACTGAGTTTCACTTCCTGAATGAATGAATGAACTATTCTGGGAGTTTGATTTAACTGTGATCTGGTACTGCATATTCTTTGTGTTTTAGTTGGATGAATAATACAATATTTGTCTTTCTCTCTCCTTTTTATTGTGTTGTTCAGGGACCAACCCTTCCCTGAGGAATGAGATGAAGATTCTTCATGTAGAGGAACATGGAGTAGCTTTAGAGGAAGTGCATGAGGTCACCAGATTCCATGCTAAGATTCTCCATCCCAAGTTCTCAGCTATATCTCTGTTACTGAGATTACTGTCTTGGAACGTAGATGTCCACTGTGAGCTGATGCTCTATCTGACAGTGATGAAGGAAACACTAATTCCACGCCTATACCTGTTCCCCAGTAACCCCGGCCAAATACAGGTGAGGTACCATTATTATAGAGATGACCTTAACTAACCAGTGGTCCAGTTTATGTTGACACTCGTTTAATGACGATAATAGTGTGTTGCTAGTTGTCTGAATAATGTTTGAATTAGACTATACATTGACTGGCTGTGTATTCCATGCCTCGTTTCACAGGCTGTGGAACAACAGGAATTAAAGTTTCAAGGGTCTAAAAGGTTTCCCAACACAAGACCAGAGCGGTCCTTCAAACTGAATAGTTCCTTCAGACTGAACATTCCCTGTTCTACAGCCATCAATCCACAGGTACCGTTTAAGTAGACTAAGAACATGAATCTGACATTGAAGACATTTCTATGCATTGCTCTCTCTCGCTCAATCACAATTCAATTCATGGCTTTATTGGCATGGGAAACACGTTTTCATTGCTAAAGCAGTCTCTCTCTCCATCTCCCTCCAGAGGATTCATCTCATACATAGAGACACCACACCAAGCTTTTTCAAGGCTGTTGTGAAAATGTCAGGGATTGACATTGAGATGGAGTTATTCAGTGATGATGAGAGGATAGCATGGAGAGAAATTGTATCACGAGGTAGGAGAACATGTCAATCATCACTTTGTACTTTTGTACCAGATGCTATTTAGAGTGATATAAACTAACTTTGTTTATCTTTCAGATGAATACTATCAGAACCAAGGTAAGACCCAGATGCAGACTGTCGAAGTAACAGTGTTTATTGTAACAGGGGCAGGCAAAGACAGGTCAAGACAGGCAGAGGTCAGTAATCCAGAGAGGGTGCAGAAGGTACCGATCGGCAGGAAGGGTCAGGGACAGGCAGAGTTGTCAGGCAGGCGGGCTCAGAGTCAGGACAGGCAAGGGTCTACAACTGGAGGAAAGAAAAAGAGAGACTGGGGAAAAATCAGGAGGACAGGAAAAAGAGACTGGGGAAAAATCAGGAGGACAGGAAAAGAAAGACTGGGGAAAAAACAGGAGCTGAGACACAACGCTGGTTGACTCGAACAAACAAGGCGAGACTGGCAGCAGACAAACAGAGAACACAGGAATAAGTACACAGGGGTAATGGGGAGATGGGAGACACCTGGAGGGGGGTGGAGACAATCACAAAGACAGGTGGAAAAGATCAGGGTGTGATAGAATACGTCACTGACAACAAGTAAACATGAGAGTTACAAAGCATTCAGAAAGTATTCAGACCCCTTGACTTTCCCACATTTTCGGACGTACGTTACAGCCTTGTTCTAAAATGGATTCAATTGTTTTTTTCCCTCATCAATCTACACACAATACCCCATAATGACAAAGCAAATGTATTAAAAATAGAAAACAATCATTACATAAGTATTCAGACCCTTTACTCAGTACTTTGTTGAAGCACCTTTGGCAGCGATTACAGCCTAGAATCTTCTTGGGTATGACGCTACAAGCATGGCACACCTGTATTTGGGGAGTTTCTCATATTCTTCTCTGCAGATCCTCTCAAGCTCTGTCAGGTTGGATGGGAGCGTCGCTGCACAGATATTTTCAGGTCTCTCCAGACATGTTGGATCGGGTTCAAGTCCGGGCCCTGGCTGGGCCTCTCATTGACATTCAGAGACTTGTCCCGAAGCCACTCCTGCGTTGTCTTGTCTGTGTGCTTAGGGTAGTTGTCCTGTTGTAAGGTGAACCTTCGCCCCAGTCTGAGGTCCTGAGCGCTCTGGAGCAGGTTTTCATCAAGGATCTCTTTTATACGTTCATCTTTCCCTCGTTTCTGGCTAGTCTCCCAGTCCCTGCCGCTGAAAAACATCCCCACAGCATGAGGCTGCCACCACCATGCTTAACTGTAGGGATGGTGCCAGGTTTCTTCCAGACCCTTGGCTTTCAGGCCAAAGAGTTCAATATTGGTTTCATCAGACCAGAGAATCTTGTTTCTCATGATCTGAAAGTCTTTACGTGCCTTTTGGCAAACTCCAAGCAGGCTGTCATGTGCCGTTTACTGAGGAGTGGCTTCCGTCTGGCCAATCTACCATACAGGCCTGATTGGTGGAGTGCTGCAGAGATGGTTGTCCTTCTGGAAGGTTCTCCCATCTCCACAGAGGAACTTTGGAGCTCTGTCAGAGTGACCATCGGGTTCTTGTTCACCTCCCTGGCCAAGGCTCTTCTCCGCCGATTGCTCAGTTTGGCCGGGCGGCCGAGAGTCTTGGAGGTTCTAAACTCCTTTCATTTAGGAAGGATGGAGGCCACTGTGTTCTTGGGGACCTTTAATGCTGCAGACATTTTTTGGTACCCTTCCCAGATCTGTGCCTCGACACAATCCCGGAGCTCTACGGACAATTCCTGAGACCTCAAATTTGTACACCTGTTTTTGCTTTGTCGTTATGGGGTATTGTGATGTCATTATGGGGTATTGTGGTGTCATTATGGGGTATTGTGGTGTCATTATGGGGTATTATGTGTAGATTTTTTTGATTAACCGTTATTTATCTAGGCAAGTCAGTTAAGAACAAATTCTTATTTACAATGGACTGCCTAACCCGGACAACACTGGGCCAATTGTGCGCCGCCCTATGGGACTCCCAATCACGGCGGGTTGTGATACAGCCAGGATTCGAACCAGGGTCTGTAGTGACACCTCTAGCACTGAGCTGCGTCACTAGATTGCTGATGATCTTTTTTTCATCTCTTTTAGAATAAGGCTGTAACGTTGTAAAATGTGGAAAAAGTCAAGGGGTCTGAATACTTTCCGAAGGCCCTGTATATGAGGCTTTCAAAAACATCGCTGGTCTTTGTATATAGTTGAATCTGTGCTTGAAATGCAATACTTCCAGATATTGTATGTATTGGGAACATGTCCACTTTGACATTAGTGTATTTTCAGTAGATTGTTGACAAAAACATTACAATGAAATCCATGTTAATCCCACTATGTAACACAATAGAGAAATCCAAGGGGCATGAACACCTCTGCAAGACTCTGTATGTTATGTAGAACAGACAATCGTGTCAGCCAGGGTAGGTGGCAATTCCAAATAAGGCAGTCAATTCAGGAAGTAAACTGAAATTCCAATTCAATAACTGGAAAAGGGCATCTATTGTCAATGACTAATAGGAAGAAAATAGGTTTAATTTAGACTGACATGAATATGTTTAAATTGAATGACTTTAATATGAATTGACTACAACCCTGGAGTCAGCTCTATACAAGAAATTAACATCAGAGGAATGATAACTGGAGAGACTGTTAGATGTAGAAACAGCTGCTGTTAACCCTAAAGCCATATTCATTTAATTAACCCCCCTTCAGCATTAACACTCCCTGGGATTCCTGCTGAGGAGTTTCTGAAGAAACACAGGGCTATACTCATTCAGGAGTCAAAACCCAATGCCAATTGCAGATGATCTGTCGTCAAAGAGCATGATTGGTGATGAAGAGTATTCCAGAATAAAAGCTGAAACAACTGAACAGGACCGAATGAGAGAACTACTGAATGCAGTCCTCCCAAAAGGACCAGAAGTGACGGGAGCTTGTCTCAAAGCTCTCATTGAACATGAACACCATCTTGTTAAGTACTTGAGTGAATCTAGGTAAGACAGTTGTATTTTCTCCCTCCCTTGAATATGTGGAATGATTTAAATATAGGTCAAATAAAAACATAGCTACCCAGATCAAAGAGAAACTATTTTTCAGAATGGAAGCATGTTTTTGTGTTGCTGCCTGTAATAAATGTCTCTTATTATAGTTCTATCATAAGACCATCATCACATCATTATCTCAGGTGTACCATAGGACCATCATCACATCATTATCTCAGGTGTATCATAGGACCATCATCACATCATTATCTCAGGTGTACCATAGGACCATCATCACATCATTATCTCAGGTGTACAATAGGACCATCATCACATCATTATCTCAGGTGTATCATAGGACCATCATCACATCATTATCTCAGGTGTATCATAGGACCATCATCACATCATTATCTCAGGTGTATCATAGGACCATCATCACATCATTATCTCAGGTGTATCTCACTCCTCATTCTTCTCCATAATTTCTGATCTCTCTCTTCCCTTCTCCTCCCTCCTCTTGTAGCACCTAATCTGAAGATGCTGAGGCCTTGTCACGACTTCCGCCGAAGTCGGTTCCTCTCCTTGTTTGGGCGGCGTTCGGCAGTCGACGTCACCGGTCTTCTAGTCATCGCCGATCCGCTTTTCATTTTCAATTTGTTTTGTCTTGTTTTCCATCACACCTGGTTTTAATTTGCCCTCATTACCATTGTTTATTTAACCCTCTGGGGAATTGTTTGTAGGCATGCCGGTTCACGCCGGGTTTGTATGTTTTCACCCGTGCTTTGTGGCAGCCGGTATTTGTGCGATGTATCTTGTACTTTGTGCTGCCTTACTTGGTTCTGGGCATTTGTTTTGTGATGCGGTTGCGTTCTGTTTTTACATTGCCTGAGTAAAGTACTTAGTACACTCATCTCTGCTCTCCTGCGCCTGACTACCTACACCAGCTACACGCACCACATGACAGGCCTGTCTCCTAGTCTGTGGACAAAGACCCTTCTTCACCTAATCTGAAGATACTGAGGCCTGTCTTCAAGTCTGTGGACAAAGACCCTTCTTCACCTAATCTGAAGATGCGGAGGCCTGTCTCCTAGTCTGTGGATAAAGACACTTAAATGATTGTAAGGGAAATGTTCATGTTTGTGCTGTTCTATTCTATTGTTTTGAGAATGAGATGTCTCAGTTTCAACGTCTCATCTTAAAGAGAAGACTGGTGAGGTGTTGGTCTGTCAAATCTTATGAACCAGGATTGGTCGGACACATGAATGGAACAAAACGGTAATGATTAATTAATTATGCTAAATCTTGCAATATAACTTGTCTGTGTATAGCCATATATAAGACAACTGCTGGATCTGAACAGGGAAAGCTCCTGATTGACATGTGTACTATGGTACATTGAGTTGGGTCTGACCAGGGAGAGATCCTGATTGACATGTGAACTATGGTACATTGAGTTGGGTCTGCCAAGGGAGAGCTCCTGATTGACATGGTGCTTTGAGTTCGGTCTGACCAGAGAGAGAGATCCTGATTGGTTGGAACCTCTTCAGCTCGCTGACAATAAACAATGATTCATTTCAGATTGACTTAGAGTGTCTTTGTGTGAAAGATTTTGCACAACGTGATTTTGAAAACGCAATTAAGAGAGTGAACTGGAATGATCTCTAATCCTATACAGAATATTTGTGGAATATTTAAAATATGACACTTTACTGGAACTTGTGAATTCAAAATAAGACCTTTAATACAAAGTATCAAGGCCGTGCTGAACCATGGATCAACCGACTGATTCAACACAGGGCTCTGCCCTTATAGCTTTACATCCTTACATGAAGCATATGGACACTCCCCATATGCTGACACAATTTCCCTCTTTTCTATAGGTCCTTTGTTACATTGTCTGCTGACATCCTGTTTCTGCTGGAGTCCAATGTTCAACTCTGTTTAACTAGCTCTGTCCATTTACCTGAGCTCAGAAGATATTCTGCTCACATATGTCTTATTTGTTAAATATGTTTTTTTTGTCTCAATACTTCAAAGTGGTCAGTCAGAATACTGGAAATGTAATCATTGTCATGAGTTTTTGTTATGAATAAATGCATATGTTTAATGACTAAATGATTTATACGTTTAAAGTAATGATAAGACAATAACTAACAGTTTTCTACCCTGTCTCTGTATAATGGCTTGAAATGTTTGTGTGTAGAAAAGTAGGAACTGATAACAGGAACAGCTGGTGACAGACAACTTGTGACCACTTTGAAACTAAGAACAGGAACTTCTTGTGAGACCAACTAGATAAGAAAGGCCTCCCTGTCCTCGGGGAGGGAGGAACGGCTAGGAGCTGTCCAGATTGACTTATGTTGCAAGATTGTGATAAGCCAATGAATGTGTATTTCCTAGAGAGGGTGGAGCATTTGTATCGTTTGTGTTTAGCTTAAAGCTTGTACAATATAAAAAGACTGTGTTCAAATTTGGAGTCCAGAAATCTCATGAATAAACAACCTGACCAAATTGCAGATATGGGACTTTGTCTAATTTTTCATTAACTAGAGCTTTACAACCTCTGGGAATTACGAAAAGAGAAAATAAAACAAACAATAGAAAATACAAATATCGAACAGAATAACCCAAATATCCAATGTAGAAGCAATGAGCAGTACAGTAGTAGTACAGAGCCTTACCCGAGGTTGTCTCAGTGATGTAGAATATATACCTCCAGGATACTTTTCTGCTGGACTCCACAAGGATCCACTGAGGTTGTCTCAGTGATGTAGAATATACACAAGATTATACAAAAAGAAACAACCACTACTGTCACGATCTTCTGTAGGGACAGACCAAGACGCAGCGATGCTTCCAGTATACATTTTAATCACGGACGTAAACTGGTAAAATATACAACAAAACAAACGAAGATGGTAAAGAAGACCATAACTGAAAAAACAAACACAGCTATGAACTTACAATCACCCACAAAACCTAAACGAAAACCCCAAACATATATATGGTTCCCAATTAGAGACAACGACACACAGCTGCCTCTAATTGGGAACCATTACCCCAACATAGAAATAGAACACCTAGAACATAAAAAACCCTACTCCAAAACCAAGACAAAACACGCCAGCCTGTCTTTTCAGGCCTGGACGTGACAACTACATTATTATGAGAAACTAATAAAAATAAACACACAAGAAACCAAACAAAAACCTATAATATAACATTCTAAAACACCATACCTGAACAAGATCCTCCCTTGCAGACACCCCTCTAACAGCAGTCATAGCAATTATGAAAAAAAATTGGGGACATGGTGGGTAGACACTCATAACCGGAATACCCTATCATGTCTAGGTGAACAGATATTCAGAAGGTCTAACATCATTTATCATTCAGCAACTGTTACATTGAGTACATGAGTATGTTCTGTTGTACTATGTGTAAACTGTAAACACATTCTTCATCCCAATCATAAGGGGCAGTCACCCTTTTGACACACAGCCCAGAAGATTGGGTAACATTTGTGTTTGCACCATTTTCACAAACCTCAAACATCTCAGGTTCAGGTACTATTAATATACCTGTCAGGGGGGATTTGCTACACATAATACAATTGCATTACCGTTCTTCATCTGTCTTGAAGACCATGTGAGGTCAGAGAAGTCGATGGAAAGAAAGTTTCCTTCCCATTCTCCTGTCGTTGTTTCTCCGTCCCCTTATACAGCGCCTCTGTCAGGGGTATCTGCCAGAGTAGGTGTGTCATCACAAGCAACAGGCATGTCATTCCTCCCCATCACTGGATTCTCTTGATATTCGGACGAGAGCATCTGATGGCTGTTAGAAGTTGTCTCTTGATCTGCCTCTCCTTCGGCTTCTTCCTGGCTCCTGTCTGGCACATAAACATCCTCTACTCCCGTTCCCTCTAGACACCAGCCTGGTTTATCAGCATCCTCTGCGTCCTCATGGCTTGGTGGTTGTCTCCTCCTGTCTGACGGGACTCTTGAGCAATGGTTCAGATGGTACCACATGTTGCTTCCTTTCATCTGGACGAATGTTCTCCGGAACACTCAGACCTGGTCCCCTTGGATCTCCGGACGTGGAACCTCTGGTCCAGGTTTTCAAACTCAGAGACTTATGGCCTCTGCTTTATGATTACACCATACACCATCTTATTTCCATCTCTTATCACACAACACAATTACATTCCAGCTGCAGCTGGCAACCTCCTCTCCTTCTGGTTCCTAAGAGAGTGATAGCACAAGACTAGCAAAGCAACGAGAAACATAAAACATGTCATCATGATAAGCTATGCATAAGCTATGCATAATTATATATGCCTGAATACCAAAGTCTGAGACCATGACAATTCCCACTCTCTCTTTTCTGCTGGACTCCACAGAAAATAAAAGCCCTAAAGAAGCTTCCTCATGCTTTTGCCCAGTCTTCCCCTTTTGGCCCTTGGTTCCGAGAGGTGTTCCCAAGTCATGTCATTTTCACCTTGTTCCCCATCTCCTCCATTTCAACTGATAGGCACGGCACCTGATATGCAAGTGCGTATCCCTGATTAGCATTACATTCTCTCGAGGTAACTCAGTACTGTATATGTTTTTACACTGATGCCTTCAGAATGTTGTTTATAGTATAATTATCCCAACATCTATCCTCTTCATGTGATGCATTAACCAATAAAACAACTAACCCAACCCAATTATGATGTTTAATGTATATTCAGTATAATATTTTAACCGGAATATAAACTGGGCGATAGGAAAGGAAAGAACCACAGTGCGCAAGACGGGAACGCGCATTCTATTCTGTTTACCTCTGTGACCTCTTCCTAATTCTTCCTCTTCTGCCATCTAAAGCAACTAAACAGAATCAAAACAGTGTCTCGAGACTGTTGACATCCAGAGGAAGCGATAGGTACTGCATTCTTACTCCCTTATATGGGCATTTTCCTAAGGGAGGGGTTCCAAATGAGGTAATGTTTCAAAATCACTTTTTCCAGGACAGAAATTCCTCGGGTTTTTGCCTGCCATATCCGTTCTCTTATACTCAGACAAAATTTTAACACTCTTAGAAACTTCAGAGTGTTTCCTATCCAATGGTACAAAATATGTGCATATCCTATTTTCTGGGCCTGAGTGGGAGGCATTTTACTTTGGGCACGCCAGGCTCTCCAAAACCGTCACCTCGGGAGCTGCTCCCTATGAAGTTAAAGCTGGAGGGGGGGTGATTTGTCTGGCCTGACTCCATTTTATGAGTCTGTTATGCAGGCTTGGAGAGTTTTCATCATGTTGGGGAGTCTGAAACTCTTACAGTGTCCCAGGTTGGTCGGGATGTTTGACCTGATCACTAGTTCTCAGCTCTGGGAGGTTTTCTCTTCCAAAATGTTTATATTTGGGACAAAGTACAGGTTTAGTAGAAGGGGTGTAGTTCTCTTAACTTTGTCAGGGGCAGCTAAATTAGCAATTTGGAAGACATGAAAGAACAGTATTCGAGGACAGGGGTCTGTGGACGTGGTGGGAATGCTGGAGGGATGTTGGCAGCCAGACTGAGGTTGAGTTTGCCTGTTACAAAATGGTTAACATTGATCTGTTTGAGTATATGGGGTATTCAGAGGCTGTTTAGTTACTGTGGAGGAAGATTTGGTGTTGTGTTTTTAATTGATGTTTAACCATGTTTTTGTTTGTTGTGGGTTCCCAGACCAATAAAGGTTTTTAAAATTCAAACTCTCTCTCTCTCTCTCTCTCTCTCCCTCTCCAGGAGATTCAGCTCATACATAGAGACGCCACACCAAGCTTTTTCAGGGCGGTTATGAAAATTACAGGGCTTGAGATGGAGTTATTCGGGGATGATGAGAGGACAGTATGGAAAGAAACTGTACCAACAGGTAGGAGCAGATGTCAATCATCACTTTTTCTGACAGATGCTATTTAGAGTTATCTAACCTATTTCTGTTTCTTTCAGATGAATACATCACTGAAACCCATTCAACTAGTAAGTAAACATGAGAGATCAAACCAATGACTTGAGGGCCAGTCAACATGGTTTACTGTAGGACCTGGACTAGTCCTGAATATAAAAGACTGTCTTCAAGAACAATGACATCTCCTCCAGGACTTGATGGAAATTAGCCTGGTTCTGAATGCCCCAGCCTGTTTTGCTATGTCTGTGAATTTGTTTTTGTACCTTTACTTAACTAGGCATGTCGTTTAAGAACAAATTCTTGTTTACAATGACGGCCTAGAAACAGTAGGTTAAGGGACAGCACAACAATTTTTACCTTGTCAGCTCGGGATTCGATCCACCAACCTTACTGGCCCAACGCTCTAACCACTAGGCTACCTGCCGCCCTGTGAAACCGTCCCTAAATGTGAATATGTGATATGTTCAGGTCTTTATTGTAAAAGATAATGTTTTCTCAATATTATTTTAGGAGTCTGCTTCTAAATGACTGAAATGTAAATGTAGTTATTTTGTAACCTGACTCTCTCAGGTGCTGTGTTGGGGGCAGGAGGTCCGGCTGAGAGCAGTCTGACTGGTTCTCCAGAGCAGCAGCTGCGTTCTGTACGGACAGAGTTTGTGAAACGAGTGTCAAGACCTGTCCTGAATGAACTGCTGGATGGACTCCTGCAACACAGTCATCAACCAGGAGGAAATGGAGTCAGTGATGGTGATAGCTGAGAGGGCAGAGATGGCACGTGACCTCATCGACATGGTGTTGAGAAAAGGAACTGAGTCATGTTCCAGGATGATCAACCTTTTTGTGGAACTGGACCAATGTCTTTGTTCACAGCTTCAGATCAACAGTGTTGGGGTACCAACCTAATGGTAGAATGGGTAGTAACATTGTTGGGGTACCAACCTAATGGTAACACTCCTATTCAACACCATGGGGTGTATTCACTAGGAAACAGACCTGATCCTAGATCAGGACTCCTACTCAACATTTAGGTTTACACTGAATGCTTCCCCCGCCCCATGGTAGGAACCTGAATTTGTCCAAAAGAAACGCTTGTTTTTTTTGATGCAAAACGTTATGCTATGGTGGGCAACTAATAAATACACCCCTGATCTTACTGGGCTGTAATTCTTTGTTTCTGGGTAGTTTTACTGTACATGCATCTGTCCATATGCCACACAGACGTTACGTTATCATTCATCTGCAAGGATCATAACACACCTGTTCAGAAATACTATACAAATATAAAAAGGGGTAACTAAGATCCAATCATGGACTGCGATAACAGTTGAAAACACACATGTCTTGTTAAATATTGGATTAGCAAATTCTCATGTCAAGTTCACTTTTTATAAATGACAACATTTGCATGAAAACTGGCACATGGATGTTTTGTGGCATAGTTTGTGTGTAGACAACGTTTACAAATGAGGCCCCTGGTATTTTCCATAGAGCAAAATACTTGAAATAGCATATCTATTTACTGCTGTGAACTGGGTCCAATTAAACGAGAGATGGGACTAATGGTAACCTCGTTGTAGGCCCATATGCTACCTCGTGAGAATGAATCCATCACAGAAAAGGTGAGGAATTTATTATGCAATGATCAAGGAAACTAATTAAACAATAGCCTAGGAAATAGATGGCAATTTCTTATTATTTTAAAATGCGAAGATAAACGGAATGGATGTTCTCTCTTCTCACCAACGGCAAATTATTACATCTTGTTATCTACCTTTTTATTGTTATGAATAAGCGTGTCCATCATACTGGCCTTCTTGAAATGCAATACTTCAACCACTAGAAACTGATCATACGCATGGTCTAAAGTTAGCGGGAAGGAGAGTGTGTGTGAGTCTTTGTGTCTGTCTGTCTGCCTGTCTTTCTGTGTCTTCACAGTGTTCATTGTCTCTTCCACCGACGTCTTCCAGCCTATCTGTCCAGACTGTTATCTGGACCCAGACCACAAATCCATGGACACACCAACACCAGTATGGAGATGGCCAATAAGAACTGAATTGAATCATATTAAATGGATTGGGAAAGGGAAAGGGGGATACCTAGTCAGTTGTACAACTGAATACATTCAACTGAAATGTGTCTTTCGCATTTAACCCTGAATCAGAGACGTGCCGGGGGGCTGCCATAATCGACATCCACGTCTTCGGCGACCGAGGACGTGGATGTTGAATTGATTAGACTCAGTTGAACTGAACTTGATTGAATGTTATTCATTAAATGTAGATAAAATATATATATTCAGACCAAAATATACTGTTATGCTATTGTATCCACGTATTCTTCAGACATACTACATATTCTATCCACATACTGTCCATAATGTCTCCACATCCCATCATATATATATTTATTTACAGATACATGCCTCCTAGACTGACAGAGAATGCTGTTGATTTTAATACAAAATATCAACGGCCATGCTGAACCATTGATTAACCGACTGATTCAACACAGGGCTCTGCCCTTATAGCTTTACATCCTTACATGAAGCATATGGACACTCCACATATGCTGACACAATTTCCCTCTTTTCTATAGGTCCTTTGTTACATTTTCTGCTGACATCCTGTTTCTGCTGGAGTCCAATGTTCAACTCTATGTTTATCTATGTTTATCTAGCTCTGTCAATTTACCTGAGCTCAGCAGATATTCTGCTCACATATGTCTTATTCGTTAAATGTTTTTTTTGTCTCAATACTTTTTGTCTCAAAGTGGTCAGTCAGAATACTGGAAATGTAATCATTGTCATGAGTTTTTCTCCTACATAAACCCCCTTTGAAACTCACAAAGTTTCACACAATTACGTTTTCCAGTATAGATGAGAAGGGGAACAACTTCTGAAACTCTATAGAGGTAATCAACCACTCCCTAAGTAGTTAAAGAATTAAACAAAGTCCCAATCTGCAATAGGTCAGGTTTTATTCAGAGAACGTTCTGCTCTCAAAATGGGAGCACAGTCTTTTTATATTGTACATACAAATGAGCTTCATACAAATGAGCTCCACCCCTCTTTAGGCGGATGTATTTTTCCACAGTACACATACATTATTGGCTTATCTCAACATATTTCTTCAAGCAAGACAGTTTCTAACAGTTCCTCTCCCCTCCCGAGGGTGGGAAGGCCTCCTTTCTGTAGTTGGTTTCACAAGGATTCCTTTGTTCTTCTCAAATACACCCTGCTTACATTGCAAGATAGTAACAACATGTTCTAGTCTCTAAAAGGTTCTAGACACACACATTATTGGATTATTGTCTTATAACCCTAACACTATTGCATACATTTTCAGGGTGGAATATTCTTAGTCACTACATAACCATACAAATTTCCCTATCAACCAGGAGGGGGTGTTGGGATAGATTTGGTCTGGTCCACACATACGGTACTCCGGGATACGCACTTGCATATCAGGTGCCGTGCATATCAGTTGAAATGGAGGAGATGGGGAACAAGGTGAAAATTACATGACTTGGGAACACCTCTCGGAACCTGGGGCCAAAAGGGGAAGACTGGGAAAAAGCATGAGGAAGCTTCTTTAGGGCTTTTATTTTTGTGGAGTCCAGCAGAAAAGTATCCTGGAGGTATAGAGTCAGGTGAAGAGAGAGTGGGAATTGTCATGGTCTCAGACTTTGGTATTCAGGCATATATAATTATGCATAGCTTATCACATTGTTAATGATGACATGTTTTATGTTTCTCGTTGCTTTGCAAGTCTTATGCTATCACTCTCTTAGGAACCAGAAGGAGAGGGAAGTTGCCAGCTGCAGCTGGAATGTAATTTTGTTGTGTGATAAGAGATGGAAATAAAATGCTGTATGGTGTAATCATCAAGCACAGGCCATAAGTCTCTGAGTTTGAAAACATCACGAAAAGAAGGAAAAAATCTGAACCAGGACGGGAGGTTTCATGTCCGGAGATCCAAAGGGACCAGGTTCCAGAGAAAGTGGAACAGCCGAGGCGAAAGGGTCCCTAAGAAGTGGTCCTAGCAACACCAATATTCGTCCAGATGAAAGGAAGCCACATGTGGTACCATCTAAACCACTGCACCACAATCCCGGCAGGGAGAAGGAGGTGACCACCGAGCCATAAGGACGCAGAGGATGCTGATAAACTAGGCTGGTGTCCGGAGGGAACGGGAGTAGAGGATGTCAATGTGCCAGAAGGGAGCCAGGAAGAAGCCGAAGGAGAGGCAGATCAAGAGACAACTTCTAACAGCCATCAGATGCTCTCGCCTGGATATTCAGAGAATCCAGCGATGGGGAAGAGTGACATGCCTGTTGCTCATGATGACACACCTACTCTGGCAGATACCCCTGACGGAGGCGCTGTATAGGGGGACGGAGAAACAACGACAGGAGAATGGAAAGGAGACTTTCTTACCATCGACGTCTCTGCCCTCACATGGTATTCAAGACAGGTGAAGAACGGTAGAATGTCCTTGAAAGTAATGGTGGCAAACCTAGAAGAAATTGTAATACCATCTCCGACTAGCACTAGTACACCATTTAAGACAATGGCAAAACCACAAGAAAGTGGGTTGATGCAGACAGTCTGGACATCTGTTACCAACTGGAGTCGCTACAATGAAGAAACTACTCATGAATCCAACATTGAATAAAAAATAATAAATGATAATAAATAAACATAAAATGGACAATTGTATTATGTGTAGCAAATCCCCCATGACAGGTTTATTAATAGTTCCTGAACCTGCAACGTTTGAGGTTTGTGAAAATGGTGCAAACAAAAATGTAACCCAATCTTCTGTGTCAAAAGGGTGACTGCCCCTTATGATTGGGATGAGGAATGTGTTTACAGTTTACACATAGTATAACAGAACATACTCATGTACTCAATGTAACAGTTGCTGAATGATAAATGATGTTAGACCTTCTGAATATCTGTTCACCTAGACATGACAGGTAACATAGGGTATTCCGGTTATGAGTGTCTACCCAGCATGTCCCCAATCTTCTAACATTTTTTTTCATATTTGCTATGACTGCTGGAGAGGTGTCTGCAAGGGAGGATCTTGTTTAGGTATGGTGTTTTAGAATGTTATATTATAGGTTTTTGTTTGGTTTCTTGTGTGTTTATTTTTATTTGTTTCTCATAATCATGTAGTAGTTGTTTCTTTTTGTATAATTTTGTGTATATTCTACATCACTGAGACAACCTCAATGTATCCTTGTGGAGTCCAGCAGAAAAGTATCCTGGAGGTATATATTCTACATCACTGAGACAACCTCAGTGGATCCTTGTGGAGTCCAGCAGAAAAGTATCCTGGAGGTATATATATTCTACATTACTGAGACAACCTCGGGTAAGGCTCTGTACTACATGCTCATCGCTTCTACATTGTATATTGGGTTATTCTGTTGGATATTTGTATTTTCTTTTGTTTGGTTTATTTTCTCTTTTCGTGTGATAGTCATTTTTCTTTTGTATTAAAGGTCTTATTTTGAATTCACAAGTTCCAGTAAGGTGTCATATTTTGATTAAATATTCCACAACAGTCTCCCCACACCCAGGGCTTGACTACAACTGTTGATCTGAAGCTGTGTCCAAAATAAAGGGGTCCAGTTGCCCAAGAAGGTTGATCATCCTGGAACACGACTCGGTTCCTTTTCTTAACACCATGTCGGGGAGGTCACATGCCTTCTCTGCCCTCTCAGCAATCCCCTTTAGTGTCCATTTCCTCCTGAAAGAATGAGTTGAAATCCCATAAAGAATCTAAGTAAGGTCTTTGGTCAAGATGTCAACGTGGTGATGAGTATCTTTGACTTACCTAACTATCAGCTTCCCCCATCTGTAAAGGATTAGAGATCATTCCAGTTCACTCTCTTAATTGCGTTTTCAAAATCATGTTGTGCAAAATCTTTCACACAAAGACATTCTAAGTCAATCTGAAATGAATCATTGTTTATTGTCAGCGAGCTGAAGAGGTTCCAACCAATCAGGATCTCTCCCTGGTCAGTTCCAACTCAAAGCACCATAGTAAACATGTCAATCAGGAGCTCTGCTGGGGCAGCCCCAACTCAAAGCACCATAGTACACATGTCAATCAGGAGCTCTCCCTGGTCAGACCCAACTCAATGCACCATAGTACACATGTCAATCAGGAGCTCTCCCTGGTCAGACCCAGCAGTTGTCTTATATATGGCTATACACAGACAGGTTATATTGCATGATTTAGCATAATTAATTAATCATTACCGTTTTGTTCCATTCATGTGTCCGACCAATCCTGGTTCATAGCATTTGACAGACACCTCACCAGTCTTCTCTTTAAGATGAGACCTTGAAACTGAGACATCTCATTCTCAAAACAATAGAATAGCACAAACATGAACATTTCCCTTACAATCATTTAAGTGTCTTCATCCACAAACAAGGAGACAGGCCTCCGCATCTTCAGATTAGGTGAAGAAGTGTCTTTCTCCACAGACTAAGAGACATGCCTCAGAGTCCTCAGATTAGGTGAAGTAGTGTCTTTGTCCACCGACTAGGAGACAGGCCTCAGCATCTTCAGATTAGGTGGAGAAGTGTCTTTATCCACAGACTAGCAGACAGGCCTCAGCATCTTCAGATTAGGTGCTACAAGACAGAGGATGGAGGAGAAGGGAAGAGAGAGATCAGAAAGTATGGAGAAGAATGAGGAGTGAGATACACCTGAGATAATGATGTGATGATGGTCCTATGATACACCTGAGATAATGATGTGATGATGGTCCTATGATACACCTGAGATAATGACGTGATGATGGTCCTATGATACACCTGAGAATAAAACTGTCTTACCGAGATTCACTCAAGTACTTAACAAGATGGTGTTCATGTTCAATGAGAGCTTTGAGACAAGCTCCCGTCACTTCTGGTCCTTTAGGGAGGACTGCATTTAGTAGTTCTCTCATTCGGCCCTGTTCAGTTGTTTCAGCTTTTATTCTGGAGTACTCTTCATCACCAATCATGCTCTTTGACGACAGATCATCTGCAATTGGCATTGGGTTTTTGACTCCCTGAATGAGTATAGCCCTGTGTTTCTTGAGAAACTCCTCAGCAGGAATCCCAGGGAGTGTTAATGCTGAAGGGGGGTGAATTGAATGAATATGGCTTTAGGGTTAACAGCAGCTGTTTCTACATCTTGCAGTCTCTCCAGTTATCATTCCTCTGATGTAAATTTCTTGTATAGAGCTGACTCCAGGGTTGTAGTCAATTCATATTCAAGTCATTCAATTTAAACGTATTCATGTCAGTCTAAATTAAACATTTTTTCTTCCTATTAGTCATTGGAAATAGATGCCCTTTTCCGGTTATTGAATTGGAATTTCTGTTTACTTCCTGAATTGACTGCCTTATTTGGAATTGCCACCTACCCTGGCTGACACGATTGTCTGTTCTACATAACATACAGAGCCTTGCAGAGGCGTTCATGCCCCTTTGATTTCTCTATTGTGTTACATAGTGGGATTAACATGGATTTCATTGTAATGTTTTGTCAACAATCTACTGAAAATA
The DNA here is from genome assembly GCA_030435695.1 of Brachymystax lenok tsinlingensis. Taxonomy (NCBI): domain Eukaryota; kingdom Metazoa; phylum Chordata; class Actinopteri; order Salmoniformes; family Salmonidae; genus Brachymystax; species Brachymystax lenok. The sequence goes on from CM059810.1 coordinate 28,893,701, forward strand.
CACTAATGTCAAAGTGGACATGTTCCCAATAAATACAATATCTGGAAGTATTGTATTTCAAGCACAGATTCAACTATATACAAAGACCAGCGATGTTTTTGAAAACCTCATATACAGGGCCTTCGGAAAGTATTCAGACCCCTTGACTTTGTCCACATTTTATAACGTTACAGCCTTATTCTAAAAGAGATGAAGAAAAAATCATCAGCAATCTAGTGACGCAGCTCAGTGCTAGAGGTGTCACTACAGACCCTGGTTCGAATCCTGGCTGTATCACAACCCGCCGTGATCCCATAGGGCGGCGCACAATTGGCCCAGTGTTGTCCGGGTTAGGCAGTCCATTGTAAATAAGAATTTGTTCTTAACTGACTTGACTAGATAAATAACGGTTAATCAAAAAAATCTACACATAATACCCCATAATGACACCACAATACCCCATAATGACATCACAATACCCCATAACGACAAAGCAAAAACAGGTGTACAAATTTGAGGTCTCAGGAATTGTCCGTAGAGCTCCGAGATAGGATTGTGTCGAGGCACAGATCTGGGGAAGGGTACCCCAAAAAATGTCTGCAGCATTAAAGGTCTCCAAGAACACAGTGGCCTCCATCCTTCCTAAATGAAAGGAGTTTAGAACCTCCAAGAATCTTCCTAGAGCGGCGGCCCGGCCAAACTGAGCAATCGCCGAAGAAGAGCCTTGGCCAGGGAGGTGACCAAGAACCCGATGGTCACTCTGACAGAGCTCCAGAGTTCCTCTGTTGAGATAGGAGAACCTTCCAGAAGGACAACCATCTCTGCAGCACTCCACCAATCAGGCCTTTATGATAGATTGGCCAGACGGAAGACACTCCTCAGTAAACGGCACAAGACAGCCTGCTTGGAGTTTGCCAAAAGGCACCTAAAGACTTTCAGATCATGAGAAACAAGACTCTCTGGTCTGATGAAACCAATATTGAACTCTTTGGCCTGAAAGCCAAGAGTCTGGAAGAAACCTGGCACCATCCCTACAGTGAAGCATGGTGGTGGCAGCGTCATGCTGTGGGGATGTTTTTCAGCGGCAGGGACTGGGAGACTAGTCAGAAACGAGGGAAAGATGAACGTATAAAAGAGATCCTTGATGAAAACCTGCTCCAGAGCGCTCAGGACCTCAGACTGGGGCGAAGGTTCACCTTACAACAGGACAACTACCCTAAGCACACAGACAAGACAACGCAGGAGTGGCTTCGGGACAAGTCTCTGAATGTCAGTGAGAGGCCCAGCCAGGGCCCGGACTTGAACTCGATCCAACATCTCTGGAGACCTGAAAATATCTGTGCAGCGATGCTCCCATCAAACCTGACAGAGCTTGAGAGGATCTGCAGAGAAGAATGGGAGAAATGTGCCATGCTTGTAGCGTCATACCCAAAAAAGATTCTAGGCTGTAATCGCTGCCAAAGGTGCTTCAACAAAGTACTGAGTAAAGGGTCTGAATACTTATGTAATGATTGTTTTCTATTTTTAATACATTTGCTTTGTCATTATGGGGTATTGTGTGTAGATTGATGAGGGAAAAAAACAATTGAATCCATTTTAGAACAAGGCTGTAACGTACGAAAATGTGGGAAAGTCAAGGGGTCTGAATACTTTCTGAATGCTTTGTAACTCTCATGTTTACTTGTTGAACGGGTGTCAGTGACGTATTCTATCACACCCTGATCTGTTCCACCTGTCTTTGTGATTGTCTCCACCCCCCTCCAGGTGTCGCCCATCTCCCCATTACCCCCTGTGTACTTATTCCTGTGTTCTCTGTTGGTCTGCTGCCAGTTCGTCTTGTTTGTTCGAGTCAACCTGCGTTGTGTCTCAGCTCCTGTTTTTTCCCCAGTCTCTCTTTTCCTGTCCTCCTAATTTTTCCCCAGTCTCCCTTTTCCTGTCCTCCTGATTTTCCCCCAGTCTCTCTTTTCCTGTCCTCCTAATTTTTCCCCAGTCTCTCTTTTTCTTTCCTCCAGTTGTAGACCCTTGCCTGTCCTGACTCTGAGCCCGCCTGCCTGACAACTCTGCCTGTCCCTGACCCTTCCTGCCGATCGGTACCTTCTGCACCCTCTCTGGATTACTGACCTCTGCCTGCCTTGACCTGTCTTTGCCCCTGTTACAATAAACACTGTTACTTCTACAGTCTGCATCTGGGTCTTACCTTGGTTCTGATAGTATTCATCTGAAAGATAAACAAAGTTAGTTTATATCACTCTAAATAGCATGTTCCAAAAGTACAAAGTGATGATTGACATGTTCTCCTACCTCGTGATACAATTTCTCTCCATGCTATCCTCTCATCATCACCGAATAACTCCATCTCAATGTCAATCCCTGACATTTTCACAACCGCCTTGAAAAAGCTTGGTGTGGTGTCTCTATGTATGAGATGAATCCTCTGGAGGGAGATGGAGAGAGAGACTGCTTTAGCAATGTAAACATGTTTCCCATGCCAATAAAGCCATTTTAATTGAAATTGAGCAAGAGAGCAATGCATAGAAATGTCTTAAATGTCAGATTCATGTTCGTAGTCTACTGAGTCTGTACCTGTGGATTGATGGCTATAGAACAGGGAATGTTCAGTCTGAAGGAACTATTCAGTTTGAAGGACCGCTCTGGTCTTGTGTTGGGAATCCTTTTAGACCCTTGAAACTTTGATTCCTGTTGTTCCACAGCCTGTGAAACGAGGCATGAAATACACAGCCAGTCAATGTATAGTCTAATTCAAACATTATTCAGACAACTAGCAACACACTATTATCTTCATTAAACGAGTGTCAACATAAACTGCACCCCTGGTTAGTTAAGGTCATCTCTATAATAATGGTACCTCACCTGTATTTGGCCGGGGTTACTGGGGAACAGGTATAGGCGTGGAATTAATGTTTCCTTCATCACTGTCAGATAGAGCATCAGCTCACAGTGGACATCTATGTTCCAAGAAAAGATATAGCTCAGTATAACAGAGATAGCTGAGAACTTGGGATGGAGAATCTTCGCATGGAATCTGGTGACCTCATGCACTTCCTCTAAAGACACTCCATGTTCTTCTACATGAAGAATCTTCATCTCATTCCTCAGGGAAGGGTTGGTCCCTGAACAACACAATAAAAAGGAGACAGAAAGACAAATATTGTATTATCATCCAACTAAAACACAAAGAATATGCAGTACCAGATCACAGTTAAATCAAACTCCCAGAATAGTTCATTCATTAATTCAGGAAGTGAAACTCAGTTCCATGGAAATGTCTTTCTGAATACTATTTCTATATGGTTTTACCTAAACAGACACAGTGTGGCAGATGAACTTCCTCCAGTTCACCTAACTCCATAGTGATGTCCAGCAATGGACCAACTTGTGTGTACTGCATGTCTTTCAGAAGTTGACTGTAGGGTTCCCAGTTCCTGAAGTGATACTTCAGAATGACATCTCTCTCACACAGCCAGCGGAACCCAGACACTGTGCACTCATAACTCCCTTTGGGTGTCCTGTGTCTGAGGGCAACAACAAGGTATGGTAGAGAGGGTCAATGGTCAAATGGAGAGGTTGGATTAGAAGACTATTCCCAAAGGTAATGGGGAAATACACTTGCAAGTGGAATGAAATGTTAAAAGGAGTTATTTTACCTGAACATTGTCACTCCCTGGACAGAGGAAGTCAAGGGTTCAATCTGAAGCCAGTGTGTGGTGTCCTGAACAAGGCCAAGCATGTCAGTTATACATATGGGGCCTGTTTCCTGGACACAGATTGAGTCTAGTGCTGGACTAAAAAGCATGCTCAATGGAAGTTTCAATAGAAAGTTCTTTAAGGTCCAGGACTAGACTTAATCTGTGTCTGGGAAACTGACCCATTAACCAAAGTAACTAATCTAATGTATTTATTCAATGTTACATGGAATGCTGGTGATATATCAATTAAACTGTCTAATGACAAAATATGACAACAGGTAAAATCCTGCATGCCTACAAGCAGAACACAGGACCTGTCAATATCTCAGTATGAATGGTTGGTCACTACACACCTGGCTTTGAGACTGTGTTTATATTACTAAAACAGAACACAGGACTGTCTATGTCACAAACGAGACTCCCGCGGTTCCTCCTGCTCACCACCAGAGGGAACCCTCTCCTGAGTATTAAGCCCTGAACTACAATTCCCACTTACCTGGTTCTGATTACCGTTGCACCTGACTCCCATTAGCAGACTATTTAGGTTCTCTCTCTCTTTGCGAAGTCTTGTTATCCCTGGTGATCATTTCTGAGCGTTTTCTCCCGTGTCTGTCATTTCGTGGTTATACTCTGGACTGTTTTTCCCTTTTTGATTCTTTGCTGCCTGCCCTGGACTACATTCTTTACTGGACTGATTTTTGTAAGCTTGCTGCCTGCCCTGACCTAATGCCTGTACCTGGATTACGATTTGCCTTATCCCTGCTGTTGTGTTTGCTGGTGATTGACCCTGTTTGTACGACCAAGATTGTAATAAAACTGCAAATGGATCCTCACTCTCATGGAGCGTCATTACAGTCTATATCCCAGTATGAATGGTTGGTCACTACACACCTGGCTTTGAGACTGTGCCTGACTCCTGCAGGTATGTAAAAGTAAGAATTGACATTATGACTTACCTCAACATGGTCACAAGTCTTACAGCTCTGAGGAATCACTGAAGTTAAAAGTAGTTATTTAAAATGGAATATCTCGTGTAATAATGAATCAATAATTAAATATACTTTTAATAAAAATGAATATAAGTGATCAACAGTCTCAGAATGTACACTCATTAGCATACCATAATCTGACATTAGTGTTGTATTAATTAATGTTTGTGGAAGCAGGAAACAACATCGTTCTGTTCAATGTTGTGTAGATGTTGGGGGCCTGATTTCTGGTAGATCCTAGGATGAGCTTAAAGGTAGAGTCAGCTAAATTATTTTGTACGAGCAGCACCACAGATTTTGTGATGAGCAAGATGCCTGACTTCTCTCTCACACAGTATCTGCCCATGTGCATGGGTCCTCTTCACTCTCTTACAGCGTGTTAGTCACGGGACCAAAACAGCAGAGAAGTTTAGCCTTGCGCTCCAACACTCTTAGTTGTTGTAGAAATTGACCCACTATGCTGTTTACTTTGTGCATCCATGTCATATCACTGACTCTACCTTTACTTTTGATTTGACCAAAAATATCATGATTGTGTTCCTTGCCTGGGACTCAACTATAATGAACGCATTAAAACCATTTTGATTTAAAACAATTACCAGTTAATACTCACATTTCTCAGGTCCAGGCTTGATCCAACTCTCTCCACCATCGTCTCTGGTGTTGGTAAAGGAGAAGGACTGTGATTAAACTAAATACAACTTATAAAGGCTTTATATAGCATACATTCCGTCTTCATAAGCAGTACAAAGGGTGACAGGACAGCTCCCTATAGCCTAAATGTGGCCCTGTGTAGCTCAGTTGGTAGAGTATGGTGCTTGCAGTGTTAGGGTTGTGGGTTTGATTCCCACGGAGAACCAGTAGGGGGAAAAAAAGAAATGTACGAAAAATGTACTACACTCTGGATTAAACTACACCACTACTACTAATCTAACTGTCTGTAGGTCCAACAGAACACATTAAAACACACCACTACTACTAATCTAACTGTCTGTAGGTCCAACAGAACACATTAAAACACACCACTACTACTAATCTAACTGTCTGTAGGTCCAACAGAACACATTAAAACACCACTAATCTAACTGTCTGTAGGTCCAACAGAACCCATTAAAACACACCACTACTACTAATCTAATTGTAGGAATTATTCCAGAGGAAACAAATCATAAACATTGCTACTACTCACCTCTGAATGTGTTGGTCATCTATCTGACACAGGGTCACTGAGGAGGAGTAAATCCTAAACCCAGGATAGAGGGGTTCAGTGAATGTGGTGTGTTCTGTGTGAAGGTGTTTCAGTGTACCAGAGGAGGACACGCTATAGAAGGACAAAGTACCAGCTGGCCAGTCCAGATACACTCCAACTCTCTTAGAATCAGGACGAGGGATTGTTCTTCTGACTCCAGCATGGCTAAATAAATAGCCTCTAGCAGAGCAGTGATAACCACTGTGAGAGGAGACTAAACACCAGGACTTCCTATTATCTCCAATGTTACTGTCATCCCCACATCCCTTCCTCTTCATGCCTTTGTACGCCACACCAATGACAGCCATGCCACAATCCCTCTCCACCTCCCAGTAATAACGAGATCCAGATAAACCTTCTCTGCAGAGAATGTGGGGATGACAGTCAAATCTGTCTGGGTGGTCTTCATAATGCTGATTCTCTTTCACCAATGTCACCTTCCTGTTCCCCTCAGACAGTATCAGGTTTGGGTGTGCTGTATTTGGGTCCAGGGTGAGATGACAGGCATCTGTAGACAAAAGGAGAGTTTAATCAAACCACATCTTCATATAAAATGTTGTTTTGTAGTTACAGAACAAGTTTTGATTAGTTACTATGTTACTATAGTTCTGAATATTCAGTTAATTAGGATTGAAGAGACTTACATTTCCTGCGCCCTAATTTCAGCCTGCACTCTCCACCATGATCCACACTGTAGGAGAAACAGGTTATTGACTGACAAAGACCTAATAAAGCAGTCAACATTTAAACCATATTGTTGTGTTCTGGCGCACTATCCCAGTTCATCACTAGAGACATACAGGTATTCTATTCTAACTACTGCATACAGAACAGAGTACAGTTCATTACTAGAGACATACTGGTATTCTAACCTACCTACAGCATACAGAACCGAGTACAGTTCATTACTAGAGACATACAGGTATTCGATCCAACCTACTGCATACAGAACTGAGTACAATTCCAACAGGATATCAGAGATGCAGAAGAAGAGTATTCATGTGGTGATGATGTATGCTGTGTTGGAGTGCTAAGCCTGCTGGGTAAACGTCCTCTTAATTCTACCATCATGTCCTCATGTTACTGACCCTATTACACTACATATGACACAACCGCTGCTCACACTATTAGGACATCTATTCTGACTTACTTCAGCTTCATCAGTTTATATGTGGGATCCACCAGAGCATCTGAAAGCAGTCCCCCTGCAGAGTCTCCTGGGTGATTGTAGCTCAGGTCCAGCTCTATCAGGTGGGAGGGGTTTGACCTCAGAGCTGAAGACAGAGCAGCACAGCCCTCCTCTGTGACCAGACAGCCAGACAGCCTACAGACAGACACACAACAGCTGTCTAGGTTGGTGTACTGGTGTCAATCACCTTGTAGGACTCCCATCCATTTGTTAATGACACAAACATTGTCATGAAACATAAGATTTTGAGTATTTGTTTTACTAAGCTCAGTACCGACCTGACTGAAACAGCTGTACTTACCCCAGTGTGTGTAGTTTACAGTCTGGATCCTCCAGTCCAGCAGACAGCAGTGTAACTCCTGAGTCCTGCAGGTCATTGTCTCTCAGCTCCAGTTGTTTCAGTTGTGATTTGGGTGAACTCAGGACTGAGGCCAGATGTGAACAGCAACCCTCTGTCAGACCACACTGACCTAGACTAGAGGGCAGAAGAACACATGATTAAAAAATCCCATAATAACTCGTACTAAAGATATTTAACTCACACTAGTGTCTGTATGTTGCAGAGTGGACTGGTTAGTCCAACACAGAGCAGCTCCACTCCTCTGTCTCCCAGGTCATTGTAGCTGAGGTCCAGTTCTCTCAGGGGGGAGTTTGGTGTCTGCAGAGCTGAGGCCAGAGTCTCACAGGATTCATATGTGAGTTTACAGCCAGCTAGTCTGGAGAGAGAAAATATGTTGATATACTGTTAAATATGAAAAACCTTAAGAATAATGGTATTCATTAAGACAATAACAGGAGAATATGATTAACCAATGTTTAAAACATACACATACAGTGGGCTCCAAAATTACTGGCACCCCTGACTGGCAATGCATACATAATGCTTAAACAAATATAAACAATATATTATAGAGATAAACTCAAAATACCAACATGTGAGAAATACTGTACTTTATTAATGTTTCAATGGAACCAACCAAAATAATTTATTGATTATATTAAAAATCAATGTCCTCCAAATCAAGGTTTCACAATTAATGGCACCCTTAAAGATTATTGTAAATAACATCTACCAAAATTAAATTCCACTTATTTAAGTTTATCTAAGTCTTAAGGAACTATATTGAGCCATTACATCACTTCCTGTTTCACTAGGGTATAAAAATGAGGCAACACGCATGCAATATCCCTTTGTCATCCAACACCATGAAGAAAACAAAAGAACTGGCAGTTCAAAGGAGACAGATGGTCGTAGACCTTCATAAATCTGATAATGGCTACAAGAAGATCCACAAACGATTGAATATACCACTGAGCACTATCAGGGCAATTATAAACAAAATGCAAAAGATATGGTACAGTTGAAAACCTCACGGGTAGAGGACGCAAATGCATTTTGCCTCCCAGGATAGGGCGGAGGATGGTAAGAGAAGCAACAAAATCCCCAAGAATCACTGTGAAAGAATTGCAGGCCTTGGTGGCGTATTGGGGTCACCAGGTTTCAAAAAGCACCATCAGACGCCACCTCCACAACCACAGGCTCTTTGGAAGGGTTGCAAGAAAAAAGCCCTTTCTGACCCCAAGACGCAAGCGCTTGGAGTTTGCCAAACGTCATTTAAATTATGACTAGAAGAAGGTGCTCTGGTCAGATGAGACCAAAATTGAAAGTTTTGGTCAGATACAGCATCGGCATGTGTGGGAACCAACTCAAAACACAACATAGAGTTCCCTACAAAACCTAGTCACGCCCTGACCCAACACCCCATAGAGAATGCCGATGCTGCATCGGCATGATACAGCATCGGCATGCATTATGAAACCTTGATTTTGGTAAAATGTATTTTGTATTAAATCATTGTATGATTTTGGTTGGTTCCATTGAAACATTGATAAAGTACACTATTTCTCACATGTTGGTATTTTGTTGTTTATCTCTATAATTATATTGTTTATATTTTTTAAGTTTAGCATTGCCAGTCAGGGGTGCCAGTAATTTTGGAGCCCACTGTACATACAAAATATAGAAACACAGTAGATACTGAAGATATGTAACTCACACTAGTGTCTGTATGTTGCAGAGTGGACTGGTTAGTCCAACACAGAGCAGCTCCAGTCCTCTGTCTCCCAGGTCATTGTAGCTGAGGTCCAGCTCTCTCAGGGGGGAGTTTGGTGTCTGCAGAACTGAGGCCAGAGTCTCACAGGATTTATATGTGAGTTTACAGTCAACAAGTCTGGAGAGAAGATATATGCAGATTAGAGGTCGGCAGATTAATTAGGGCCGATTTCAAGTTCATAACAATGGATAATCAACATTTTTTGACGCCAATTACTTTGCAATCCACGAGGAGACTGCGTGGCAGGCTGACCACCTGTTACGCGACTGCAGCGTCAAATGGACCTTGTGGCTGCAAGGAGCCAAGGTAAGTTTCTAGCTAGCATTAAACTTATCTTATAAAAAACAACCAATCTTCACATGATCACTAGTTAACTACACATGGTTGATGATATTACCAGGTTAATTAGCTTGTCCTGCGTTGCATATAATCAATGCGGTGCCCGTTAATTTATCATCGAATCACAACCAACTTCAACTTCGCCAAACGGGGGATGATTTAACAAAAGCGCATTGCCGAAAAAAGCACTGTCGTTGCACCAATGTACCTAAACATAAAGATCAATGCCTTTCTTAAAATCAATACACAGAAGTATTTCTTTTTAACCTGCATATTTAGTTAAAAGAAATTAACGTTAGCAGGTAATATTAACTAGGGAAACTGGGTCACTTCTCTTGCGCTCAGTGCAAGCAGAGTCAGGGTATATGCAACAGTTTGGGCCGCCTGGCTCGTTGCCAACTGTGTGAAGACCATTTCTTCCTGACAAAGACCGGAATTAATTAGCCTGAATTTTACATAAATGACATTACATTGAAGGTTGTGCAATGTAAAAGCAATATTTAGACTTGATGTTGCCACTTGTTCTATAAAATACGGAACGGTTCCAGATTTCACTGAAAGAATAAACGCTTTGTTTTCGAAATGATAGTTTCCGGATTTGACCATATTAATGACCAAAGGCTCGTATTTCTGTGTGTTTATTATATTATAATTAAGTCTATGAGTTGATATTTGATAGAGCAGTCTGACTGAGCGGTGGTAGGCAGCAGCAGGCTCGTAAACATTCATTCAAACTTTACTGCGTTTGCCAGCAGCTCTTAGCAATGCTTGACGCTGTTCATGACTTCAAGCTTTTCACCTCCTGAGATTAGACTGGCAATACTAAAGTGCCTATTAGAACATCCAATAGTCAAAGGTATATGAAATACAAAAGGTATAGAGAGAAATAGTCGATGCGGTATAATGCCTATAATAATTTGCGGCTGAACTTGAAAGGGTTTCCGAAGTTATTTTACCGTTCATGTCTTCCATAGAGAATGTCTTGATCTACTTCAAATACGGCCTGTGTTTCGTGCAGGTTGAAACCGCCTCTGCGTTTTGATAGTTGTGTAAATCTCGCTAGGATAAAGTAACGTTTGTCAACATATTTTCAGAAATACACTCTACGTTTTTAATCTTCGCTTATATTTTGCCAATATTGTGTAGGGGACCTTAAGATTCATATGTTTTTTTGCAGGCTTTATAAGATACTGTTGCTATGTGTCTAAAACTCTGCCACTATACGTTGCACAAGCCATCTATAATAGTCCTTGTGGTTAAGCCCTGGCTGTTGCGAAAGTGTGCTTGCAGGCTGGGCCTGAGTCAGACCCGAAACTAGATAAAGAGAATTAACCACTGTCAGGTTTTGACATGTTGATCTTGTATGATTGTGGACAATTCTAATACATTCAGAGAAGCTACTGTACTAGGCTGCCTTATAAGGTAACCTCAGCGTATTGATACACACATACATAGACGTAGGCGATCATACCGCTAGGGAGTGATCACATGTATAAAATCAGCTGTGCCCTTAGGTGGGTTGCAGAACTTACTCAGAAACATGCGTGCTATGTTCCTGATTGCCAACTTCTGTCTTTAATTGCATTAATAAATAAATGATTTACTTAAAGATATTGTCTGACTGCTGATTTCACCAATGAGCCAGAGATTGACGAGGGACAAGGAACCTACCCCAAAATTTGATCAGAGTTACCTTGTCCTATGGATATCTACACAGTTATTAAATTGGCAAGGTGGTGTAAGCCTACACGAAACACAGACCTTATTTGAAGTGAATCTAAAAATATCCTATGGAATAAGTGAATGAAGGAACCCCTTTTCACATTTTGCTGGAAGTAGTCATGGGATTTATGACTCACACTGGTAGTCAATTCTTACCCTGTCACAATCGCTGGAAGGATTGGACCAAAATACAGCACGGGTGTAGTTCCACATGTTTAATAAAAAGAAGTGAAACTTACAAATGCAAGAAACCAAAGCAAGAACAACAATCGGCATAAACTGTGTGTCAGGCACTAACTAACACATACAAAACAAGCAATAACCCACAAGGCAGGTGGGGAAGGGAACCAACTTAAATAGGATTCCCAATTACAGGCAACGACAACCAGCTGCCTCAAATTGGGAACCAACTCAAAACACAACATAGAGTTCCCTAGAAAACCTAGTCACGCCCTGACCCGACACCCCATAGAGAAACCCAGAGGGCTCTCTACGGCCAGGGCGTGACATACCCATTATTAAAATAGAATTTCCTGCATATAGAAATTAGTTGTTTTCAACATTCATCACAGGTAACTTAAACTCTAGTTTTATTATTCAAACAGTTGAGAGTATTTGTGTCTCCTAAGCAGACTCTTCAGTATCCTTGTCACTTCAGAGAGCTGTATGTGTGTGTGTGATTATATTAATTTTACAGATGGTAGAAAAAGCAGAGTGCCAGTGTGGGTCTATTACACTGAATTGGCACCAGGGAAAGCAATGAGTCTTATTTGTGATAATTGTCATTTTTACAAATGTATAAAAAAAAATATATATACAAATCGCCCGATTAAATCGGTCCTCCAATATTCGGTATCGGCGTTAAAATCATAATCGGTCGACCTCTAATGTCGATACACTGTTAAATATGCAAAGCTTTAAGAATAATGCATTCAGACAATAACAAAAGGACACATGATTTACCAATATTAAAACATACTAACTCACTCAAGATGTTCAACCGTAGTTTGATATATTTATCACAATGTATGTACAGTCGTGGCCAAAAGTTTTGAGAATGACACAAATATTAATTTCCATGAAGTCTGCTGCCTCAGTTTGAAAGATGGCAATTTGCATATACTCCAGAACGTCATGAAGAGTAATCAGATGAATTGCAATTAATTGTGGAACTACTAAGTCCCTCTTTGCCATGCAAATGAACTGAATCCCCAAAAAAACAGTTCCACTGCATTTCAGCCCTGCCACAAAAGGACCAGCTGACATCATGTCAGTGACTCTCTCGTTAACACAGTTGTGAGTGTTGACGAGGACAAGGCTGGAGATCACTCTGTCATGCTGATTGAGTTTGAATAACAGACTGGAAGCTTCAAAATGGGGGTGGTGCTTGGAATCATTGTTCTTCCTCTGTCAACCATGGTTACCTGCAAGGAAACACGTGCCGCCATTATTGCTTTGCACAAAAAGGGCTTCACAGGCAAGGATATTGCTGCCAGTAAGATTGCACCTAAATCAAGCATTTATCGGATCATTAACCTCTTCCAGCTAGGGTCCCATTTTCCAAATTTTCGCCTGTCTGACGTGCCCAAAGTTAAATGCCTACCACTCATGGCCAGAAACTAGGATATTTACATATTTAGTACTATTGGATAGGAAACACTCTGAAGTTTATAAAACCATTAAGATATAGTCTGTGGCTATTCCAGAACAGATTTAGCAGGCAAAAACCAGAGAGATTTCTGTCCGAATTTATTTTTCTGTTGCTCTCCTCTCATTTTGAAGCCCATGTAATATTTTTCTATGGGGAATAGGACCGAGGTTGCAGTACTTATGGCTTCCACTAGATGTCAACAGTCTCTGGAAAGGGTATGGAGGAAAAAGCTCTGACCAGATCCTTAGAGAGAGAGAATTACTACGGTAGGGAAAAAGGTAAACAGGCGTGCACGTTCACGAGAACGTGAACGCGCCAGCGAGACCAACTTTCTTTTCGTCTTTTAACGTTTCACTTACCGTTCTTGTAAAATATGATCGCTATTATTCATAAAAGAATACATAAGGATGCATTATTAATGATATTTGATTTGTTTGTGAAAAGATGAGAGGTATAATTTGAACGCGATCCCTTCACTGTAAACGGGCGAGTAGACTGACAATGCTTGGTGGAGTAGCTGAACGTAATGCGTGCCAAAAACAACGGATATTTATGGATATAATTATTTACTTTTTCTAACAAAAGAACCATGGATTATCTTGTTTGGACACTTGGGAAGACCTCAGAAGAAGTTATTTGAAAGGTAAGCGATTTATATTAGCTGTGATATGGATATTTTGAGAACCGAGCTGGATATTAATTTATGCTAATGTGGAAAATATGTGAGGTACTAGCCTCAAACAATCAAATGTAGTGCTTTCGCCGTAAAGCCTTTTTAAAATCTGACAACGCAGTGATATTGCCAAGAAGCAGAGCTTTTGATGGCTATGCAACACTATGCAACACTTGTATATCGAAGTTAAATATTACGAATATGTATTACGAATATGTATTTTGAATTTGGCGCGTTATGTTTGCTCTGAAAACGATCCCGCTAAAGGGATCGGCGCGCTAAGAGGTTAAGAACTTCAAGGAGAGCGGTTCAATTGTTGTGAAGAAGGCTTCAGGGCGCCCAAGAATATCCAGCAAGCGCCAGGATCGCCTCCTAAAGTTGATTCAGCTGTGGGATCGGGGCACCACCAGTACAGAGCTTGCTCAGGAATGGCAGCAGGCAGGTGTGAGTGCATCTGCACGCACAGTGAGGCGAAGACTTTTGGAGGATGGCCTGGCGTCAAGAAGGGCAGCAAAGAAGCCACTTCTCTCAGGAAAAACATCAGGGACAGACTGATATTCTGCAAAAAGCTATAGGGATTGGACTGCTGAGGACTGGGGTAAAGTCATTTTCTCTGATAAATCCCCTTTCCGATTGTTTGGGGCATCCTGAAAAAAGCTTGTCCAGAGAAGACAAGGGGAGCGATAGTGTGGGGTTCTGACATTTTTATACCATAATAGTATTGACAATTGCTAATTGCTAATAATCATATTGGGGGTTAGTCAGTAGGGACTTGTGTATGTGTAACCCCTGTGCGGACATCTTGAGAAAGTTGCTGACTTGTGGTTAAGTGGGGGGTGTGAGGTATTTACCACAAGACCCTGGCTGGTGGAAAAGTACTGAAATGTCAAGAGAGAAGATAAATCAAGAAGAAGCGCCAAAAGGGGGACCAGCCTGTGTGACACCGATTGGCCAGGCAAGTCTAAACCACGCCCAGGCACTGTTCTGATAGGCCAGCTCACGAAGCAGGAACTAACTCTGTCAGAACATATACCCATGTTATCAGCAGAAAGGCAGTTCTTTGTTTCGTCCTGCGAGATGTTACAGTGAACCCGTATATACGGAAATTGTATTTGCCATTCATTAACTTTTGTATTAAACAATTATTTTAACCAAGTTCAGGTTTACTATCGTTCCTATCTCAGTTGAACCTACGCAAAACCTAACAATAGCATCAGTCCTGTTTCATGCCAACAGTAAAGCATCCTGAGACCATTCATGTGTGGGGTTGCTTCTCAGCCAAGGGAGTGGGCTCACTCACAATTTTGTCTAAGAACACAGCCATGAATAAAGAATGGTACCAACACATCCTAGGAGAGCAACTTCTCCCAACCATCCAGGGACAGTTTGGTGACGAACAATGCCTTTTCCAGAATGATGGAGCACCTTGCCATAAGGCTTGTAATAAGGCTTGTAATGCTTGTAATTATACTTCAGAATTCCAGAGTAACATCTGACAAAAATATCTAAAGACCCTGAAGCAGCAAATTTTGTGTCACAACTTCCGCCGAGGTCGGTCCCTCTCTTTGTTAGGCGGCGTTAACGTCACGGTCTTCTAGCTACCGCCGATCTACTTTGAAATTTCTATGTTTTTTTGTCTTCATTATACACACCTGGTTTCTATCCCATAATTACATGTTCCTTATTTAACCCTCTGTTTCCCTCATGGTTTTGTGGGTGTTTATTCAATGTTAGATATCTTTTAATGTGTGCTTGTATTTTTACTACCAATGTTGGTAGTTTGTTTCTGAAGTAAATATATACGTGATTACTCATCTCCAATGTCCTGCGCCTGACTCTGCCTACCTGCATCACTGAGACTTCTGACACTTTGTGGAAATTAATATTTATGTCATTCTCAAAACTTTTGCCACAACTGTATGTTTCTGAAAATCTACCAAGATGGTAAAATAATGTTAAAAACATACACATGCTAACTACATACAAAATATATAAACTCACAGTGGATACTGAAGAAAGTTAACTCACACTAGTGTCTGTATGTTGCAGAGTGGACTGGTTAGTCCAACACAGAGCAGCTCCACTCCTCTGTCTTCCAGGTCATTGTAGCTGAGGTCCAGTTCTCTCAGGGGGGAGTTTGGTGTCTGCAGAGCTGAGGCCAGAGTCTCACAGGATTTATATGTCAGTTTACAGCCAGCCAGTCTGGAGAGAGGAGAGAATCTGTTAGATATACAAATCCTTCATTATAATGACACTGTATACATCAACTCAATAACAGAACTTACAGTGCTCTCTTGCAGGTTTTCACTACGGCAGCAACCTCTGATAACCCTCTGATGTGTTGTATGTCTTCAGGTCAAACTCCAGCACCTCCTCTGACATCAGTAACAGGTAGGCCAGGGCTGAACATTGGTCAGGTTTAAGTTTTATTTGTGAAAGAGTTCCTGAATGCAGGGAGGTCTGCATGTCTTCAACTAGAGAGTTGGCACCAAGTTCATTCAGACAGTGGAACAAGTTGATGATCCTTTCTGGTGAGGATTCCTCCTCGATCTTGTATGAAAGGTACCTGACTGTTCTCTTCACTGTTTCCTCATTGGTCTGTGTTGTACTTCCCGTCTGTGTCAGAAGGCCTCGTAACAGATTCTGATTGGACTCAGTGACAGACCCAGAAGGAAGCGGAGGAACAAGTCCAGGTGTCCATTCTTACTCTTCAAGGCCTGGTTCACTGCTCTCCTGTGTAAGTCAGACAATTTGATTAACTCCTTCTCTTCATCATCGTCAACATCCTTCTCTTCCTCGTCTTCATCATCGGGGAAAACATTTTCCTTCTTGCTCAGACATGACTCTAAAGCATGCACTGCTGCTAGAAACTCCTGAATGCTCAGATGCACAAAGCTGTAGACCTTGTCTTGGTACAGACCAGATTCTTCTTTAAAGATCTCTGTACACAATGCTGAGTACACTGATGCCTCTGTGACATCAAGGCCACACTCTCTCAGGTCCTCCTCATAGAAGATCAGGTTGCCCTTCTGCAGCTGTTGGAAAGCCAGCTTTGCCAGTTTCAGGATCATCTCTTTGTCTGACTGAGACAGTTCCTTTGGGTTTGTCTCTGTGGCTTTGTTGTACTTCTTGTTCTTCACAATGATTTGAATGAGCATGAAGTGTGAGTACATCTGGGTCAGAGTTTTGGGGACTTCATCCTTCTCTGCCTCTTTCAATATCATCTCAAGGACAGTGGCTGATATCCAACAGAACACGGGCATGTGGCACATGATGTGGAGGCTCCTCGATGTCTTCATGTGTTTAATGATTTCATTGGCCAGATTCTGATCTGTGATTTTCTTCCTGAAGTATTCCTCCTTCTGTAGATCATTGAACCCTCGTACCTCTGTCACCTGGTCAATACACTCAGGAGGGATCTGATTGGCTGCTGCAGGCCTTGAGGTTATCCAGAGGAGAGCAGAGGGAAGCAGATTCCCTCGATGAGGTTTGTCAGCAGCACGTCCACTGAGGTTGGCTTCGTGACATCACAGCACTTCTCATTGTTTTTGAAGTCTAGAGGAAGTCGACACTCATCCAGACCATCAAAAATGAAAACAGTTTTGATTTCACCATCTTCAATGCTGTCAATCTCTTTCAGCTCTGAGAAGTAGTGGGAAAGAAGTTGTATCAGACTGTATTGGTCCTTTTTCAGGTTCAGATCACGGAAAGGAAGAGGAAACATGAAATGAACGTTCTGATTTCCTTTTCCCTCTGCCCAGTCCAGGATGACCTTCTGCACAGAGACTGTTTTCCAATGCCAGGGATTCCTGTGGTCAGCACAGTTCTGATAGGTTTGTCTTGTTCAGGTAAAAGCTTGAAGATGTCGTTGCATTTGATTGATGTCTCTTGTGTGGTTTGTTTCTTGGATGCCATCTCTACCTGTCTAACCTCATGTTCATTATTGAGCCCTCCACTTCCACCCTCTGTGATGTAGAGCTCTGTGTAGATGTCTTTTAACAGACTTTGGTTTCCATGGTGTCCAATTCCTTCAGATATGTGTTGATACTTGTGTTTCAGTTTAGCCTTAATGTCTTGTTGGACTGTCAGCAGAGTTTGACCTGTAGGAAAACAATGAGAGTTGGGACTCATAAGTTTGTGTGTGTGTGTTTTATAAGGGCCTTTGTACCGTTCTTTGTAATATTGTATGAAATACAGTCTTACTTCTTCTGTCCAGAAGGTTGTGTGTGATCTTTAATGCATCCTCACTGTCCAAACTCTCCACTTCCTTCTTGTCATCTGGTAATGGTTCCTGGCTGAAAGCAGGTGGCTGATCACTCTTCATTGATAGCAGGCTGGTTGTAGGGGACTCTGCTCTGGGCTTCTGGACACTGAACAAAACAGGGAGACAGATCACCTTATCAATATCACATCAATACCTCATCTACTTCATTTTAACAACTGTATAGTGGAATTCTAGAAGTCCTGATGTTTCTTTTAAAGCTATAGTCTGCAATTGATAAATAGATTCTGGGACTTTTAAATGAATGATGTAGACCTACATTTGGCGTAATTTGGGAACATTTCCCTTTAGTTGTATATCTGTAAGAGAACTGTATATTTTACATTTAATCTCTTACCTCTTAGAACTGGTGTCTTGAGTCATTTTAGAGGTGGTTGTCCCCTCCCCTCTCTCCCCAGAGAGACTCGTTTTAGAGGCAGTGGTCCCTCCTCTCTCTCCCCAGAGAGACTCATTTTAGAGGCAGTGGTCCCCTCCTCTCTCTCACCAGAGAGACTCATTTTTAGAGGCAGTGGTCCCCTCCTCTCTCTCCCCAGCGAGACTAATTTTAGAGGCAGTGGTCCCTTCCTCTCTCTCCCAGAGAGACTCGTTTTAGAGTCAGTGGTCCCTTCCTCTTTCTCCCCAGAGAGACTGATTTTTATGTAAGTCACAGCTCACTCAGCTACAAGAAGAAATAACAGAACAGGCAATATTTTCGGAACATTGTTGAAGAATCATTAACAATGACAACACATTTACTGTTAGTCCACCTGGTTGGATCCCCTGACTCCATAACAACAGCTAGTCTACCAGGTCGGATCCCACTAGCTGACTCCATAACAACAGCTAGTCTACCTGGTTGGATCCTGACTCCATAACAACAGCTAGTCTACCTGGTTGGATCCCTGACTCCATAACAACAGCTAGTCTACCTGGTTGGATCCCCTGACTCCATAACAACAGCTAGTCTACCTGGTTGGATCCCCTGACTCCATGACAACAGCTAGTCTACATGGTTGGATCCCCTGACTCCATAACAACAGCTAGTCTACCTGGTTGGATCCCTGACTCCATAACAACAGCTAGTCCACCTGGTTGGATCCCCTGACTCCATAACAACAGCTAGTCCACCTGGTTGGATCCTGACTCCATAACAACAGCTAGTCTACCAGGTCGGATCCCCACTAGCTGACTCCATAACAACAGCTAGTCTACCTGGTTGGATCCCCTGACTCCATAACAACAGCTAGTCTACCTGGTTGGATCCCCTGACTCCATAACAACAGCTAGTCTACCTGGTTGGATCCCTGACTCCATAACAGCAGCTAGTCCAACTGGTTGGATCCCTGACTCCATAACAACAGCTAGTCTACCTGGTTGGATCCCCTGGCTCCATAACAACAGCTAGTCTGCCTGGTTGGATCCCCTGACTCCATAACAACAGCTAGTCCACCTGGTTGGATCCCCTGACTCCATAACAACAGCTAGTCTACCAGGTTGGATCCCCACTAGCTGACTCCATAACAACAGCTAGTCTACCAGGTTGGATCCCACTAGCTGATTCCATAACAACAGCTAGTCTACCTGGTTGGATCCCCTGACTCCATAACAACAGCTAGTCTACCTGGTTGGATCCCCTGACTCCATGACAACAGCTAGTCTACATGGTTGGATCCCCTGACTCCATAACAACAGCTAGTCCACCTGGGTGGATCCCCTGACTCCATAACAACAGCTAGTCTACCTGGTTGGATGCCCTGACTCCATGACAACAGCTAGTCTACATGGTTGGATCCCCTGACTCCATAACAACAGCTAGTCCACCTGGGTGGATCCCCTGACTCCATAACAACAGCTAGTCTACCTGGTTGGATCCCCTGACTCCATAACAACAGCTAGTCCACCTGGTTCGATCCCCTGACTCCATAACAACAGCTAGTCTACCAGGTCGGATCCCCACTAGCTGACTCCATAACAACAGCTAGTCTACCTGCTTGGATCACCTGACTCCATAACAACAGCTAGTCTACCTGGTTGGATCCCCTGACTCCATAACAGCAGCTAGTCCACCTGGTTGGATCGCATGTCTCCATAACAACAGCTAGTCTACCTGGTTGGATCCCCTGGCTCCATAACAACAGCTAGTCTACCTGGTTGGATCCCCTGACTCCATAACAGCAGCTAGTCCACCTGGTTGGATCCTGACT
Source organism: Brachymystax lenok tsinlingensis (assembly GCA_030435695.1). Classification (NCBI taxonomy): domain Eukaryota; kingdom Metazoa; phylum Chordata; class Actinopteri; order Salmoniformes; family Salmonidae; genus Brachymystax; species Brachymystax lenok. The sequence goes on from CM059810.1 coordinate 28,913,778, forward strand.
CCATAACAACAGCTAGTCCACCTGGTTGGATCCCCTGACTCCATAACAACAGCTAGTCTACCAGGTTGGATCCCCACTAGCTGACTCCATAACAACAGCTAATCTACCAGGTTGGATCCCACTAGCTGATTCCATAACAACAGCTAGTCTACCAGGTTGGATCCCCACTAGCTGACTCCATAACAACAGCTAGTCTACCAGGTTGGATCCCACTAGCTGATTCCATAACAGCAGCTAGTCCACCTGGTTGGATCCCCTGACTCCATAACAACAGCTAGTCTACCAGGTTGGATCCCCACTAGCTGACTCCATAACAACAGCTAATCTACCAGGTTGGATCCCACTAGCTGATTCCATAACAACAGCTAGTCTACCAGGTTGGATCCCCACTAGCTGACTCCATAACAACAGCTAGTCCACCTGGTTGAATCCCCTCACTCCATAACAACAGCTCGTCCACCTGGTTGGATCCCCTGACTCCATAACAGCAGCTAGTCCACCTGGTTGGATCCCCTGACTCCATAACAACAGCTAGTCTACCTGGTTGGAACCCCTGACTCCATAACAACAGCTAGTCCACCTGGTTGGATCCCCTGACTCCATAACAGCAGCTAGTCCACCTGGTTGGAACCCCTGACTCCATAACAACAGCTAGTCTACCTGGTTGGATCCCCTGACTCCATAACAACAGCTAGTCTACCTGGATTTGGATCCTGACTCCATAACAACATCTAGTCTACCTGGTTGGATCCCTGACTCCATAACAACAGCTAGTCTACCTGGTTGGATCCCCAGACTCCATAACAACAGCTAGTCTACCTGGTTGGATCCCCTGACTCCATAACAACAGCTAGTCTACCTGGTTGGATCCCCTGACTCTATAACAACAGCTAGTCTACCTGGTTTGATCCCCTGACTCCATAACAACAGCTAGTCTACCTGGTTGAATCCCCTGACTCCATAACAACAGCTAGTCCACCTGGTTGGATCCCTGACTCCATAACAACAGCTAGTCTACCTGGTTAGATCCCTGACTCCATGACAACAGCTAGTCTACATGGTTGGATCCCTGACTCCATAACAACAGCTAGTCCACCTGGGTGGATCCTGACTCCATAACAACAGCTAGTCTACCTGGTTGGATCCCTGACTCCATAACAACAGCTAGTCCACCTGGTTGGATCCCTGACTCCATAAGAACAGCTAGTCTACCAGGTCGGATCCCCACTAGCTGACTCCATAACAACAGCTAGTCTACCTGGTTGGATCCCCTGACTCCATAACAGCAGCTAGTCCACCTGGTTGGATCGCATGTCTCCATAACAACAGCTAGTCTACCTGGTTGGATCCCCTGGCTCCATAACAACAGCTAGTCTACCTGGTTGGATCCCCTGACTCCATAACAGCAGCTAGTCCACCTGGTTGGATCCCCTGACTCCATAACAACAGCTAGTCTACCTGGTTGGATCCCCTGACTCCATAACAACAGCTAGTCCACCTGGTTGGATCCCCTGACTCTATAACAACAGCTAGTCTACCTGGTTGGATCCCCTGACTCCATAACAACAGCTAGTCTACCTGGTTGGATCCCCTGACTCCATAACAACAGCTAGTCTACCTGGTTGGATCCCCTGACTCCATAACAACAGCTAGTCCACCTGGTTGGTTCCCCTGACTCCATAACAGCCCATTTTTAGGGGGGAAATCTATTACAGCAATGTACTTCATTAATTGTTACCCAGAAATGATTTGATATAAAAATGCCTGCATTGGATCTTTAAAGCTAGAATCCTTAGTTGCTACATCCATTTTTGGACGTATAAATGAATGATATACTGTATACTGATTCATTCTAGAAGAATATAATTTATAAATGCCTCATGAGTTCAGTTCAACTGCCGTACTCCATCAGAAGCCACAATATAAGCTTGTTTTACTCAAATTTATTGAAACAAACACCATAGCCTTAAAACCCTTAGCTTACAATGGTCACGCCTCCGCGGAAATCAAAATGAAAAAATAAAACAATCCCCATCAAAATCCGTCTGTTTAAACTAGAGATGTTGTTGTTGCGTGGGCTGCATCTCAATCCACACCATCCACCGATATCGCCCTTCGCATCTGCGGTGAAAGGTTGCAGAGCTTCAGCGGTGTTTGTCAGACCATGAGACATCCTGAAAATCGGTCTACTCACAACATCTTCTGTAGCATCTGAACGGTTTGGCCTATAAACTACTATGACCACTCTATTGAAAGATGAGAGTCTCTGGGAGAACATGATGGTGTTCTCTGTTTTCCTCTAGGACGCCCTCAAGCCTCACAAGACTCATCTGAAGGTCCCCAGTACCAGTTTAAAAAAATGATTGGAAGCATATATGGGTGTGGTAAAGTGGTACTGTAGGTTAGGATAATTAAAGTGGTACTGTAGGTTAGGATAATTAACGTGGCAGGTTAGGATAATTAAAGTGGTACTGTAGGTTAGGATAATTAAAGTGGTAATGTAGATTAGGATAATTAAAGTGGTAATGTAGATTAGGATAATTAACATGGCAGGTTAGGATAATTAAAGTGGTACTGTAGGTTAGGATAATTAAAGTGGTACTGTAGGTTAGGATAGTTAAAGTGGTACTGTAGGTTAGGATAATTAAAGTGGTACTGTAGGTTAGGATAATTAATGTGGCAGGTTAGGATAATTAAAGTGGTACTGTAGGTTAGGATAATTAAAGTGGTACTGTAGGTTAGGATAATTAAAGTGGTACTGTAGGTTAGGATAATTAAAGTGTAACTGTAGGTTAGGATAATTAACGTGGCGGGTTAGGATAATTAACATGGCAGGTTAGGAAAATTAGCGTGGCAGGTTAGGTTAATTAACATGGTAGGTTAAGAAAATGTATGTGGTAGGATAGCAAAATGTTTCAACAACGAGAGTTTCTATTGGACAAATTTAGGTAGTTCCCCCTCCATATAATTTAGTGCAGGGATGGAGAACTTTTTATTTGGTGGGGGCCACAAAATAAAACGGAACTCATCATGAGGGGCCGCAGTGTCTCGTGGGTCTGCGTACTCCACATCCATACCCCGCCCCCTTTTGCCATGGGATAAAAAGATTTGTGAAAAGGATGCAGTTTTGAAGCAAGTTTGCTGTCATTCTAAAATTGTTGCCATGGGGTGAAAAGATATGGCAATTTTCTAACTCATTTCCTGCAATTCAACAAAGAAAACATTTTCAGTTTTACTGCTAATTCTACTCATGTTGCCATCGGGTGGAGGCAAATGTTAGCAGTTTTTAATATGATAACTGATGATCAATGGGCCCCACCCCGGTTGGTAATTCAACCATGCTTACTACAAGTTTAGATAGCTGGCCGCTAGACCAATCTAAAAACATGTAGCTGACATGGGCCAATAGACAGACTGCTGATGCACAAACACATTTCCAAATTGCAACATGTATATTCTATTATTCTGTCACCATGTGTATTCTATTATTCTGTCACCTTGTGTATTCTATTATTCTGTCACCTTGTGTATTCTATTATTCTAACGGTCTACAGTAAGTTGAGATCCAGACTGAGTTCCAAAACAATGTTTTTTATTATTGGTCCGGGCCGCCAGTTGCCCATCCCTGGTTTAGTGAATAGACCTGCTACAGTGCACTGCTTGAGCTCACCTGAGGTGCGATCAGTTTATCTCGCCCGGCGCACCGGGGTTTGTATTCTGAGAAAAGTCGTGCTGATGATTCAACCCGTGGTTAACATTGCACATAGAGTAGCCGGTAAAGTTATATCGAGCGCACCTGCAGTTCGCCAAACGGACCAACGCCTTCCTGATCTATCGTCAGAAAGCTTTAAACATGTGATTTAGCCCTACATTTAAATAGTTTCTATGCACATTGTTTAACGTCACATTTACTTGACGAGATAGACTATTTTATTTAATGACAGCTATACATCATTCCGATGCACGTCTTCTTTCAGGAAGTGAAAGTGAGCCAGTTTCCACAGTCTTTCATGCGGATAATAATCACCTTAATGTGCTGTCAATCACCTATAACAATAATACCATACCTCATAGCCCTGTAGCCTATATCACATCACATTGGATCTTATTGATTAGGATAATCACTAGGAATCAACACCAATGTAAATACGCCTAAAATAAATTATTGAAAGTTTAAATCAATATTATATTAACTTGGCGGATGCCTTACCCCCTAAATCATCTCTCTCTTTATGATAACCTAACTTCTCAAAAATACTTTTCTACATTACATTGTAAAAGAACGCTACAAACCTCTGAAACACTTTTCCTCGACGATAAGGTCCGTTACTTCCTCTACTTCGTTATACCAGTATTTCCCTAAAGAGGGTGAATCCTTACTGCAGAAACAAGAAATAGTGTGGAGAGCGCGTCATTCTGGTCAGGCTTTGTAGTGCGTAAACAACAAACAGGTGATCTAATAATTTAAATACTACTTTGTATTTTCCTAAAGTTATGATATTAATTACGTTGCCACTTTTTGTTCGCGAATATATTTCGTTGTTTGGTCCTCAACTTGAACTCTAGAAATACCATTAGGAGAATGCAGCGTTTCCCGCAACCATTATGATTGGTCAGGTAAGCTTTTGCGTCATCACACTCTCTCATCTGATTGGTGGGGTAGGCGGACCTTCTGATTTTGTGGCCCTGGTCACTAGTCAGCAAAACAGATCACCACCTTTCTGAGTTGTGCCACCATAAATCTTTTGTAACCTAATGCTGCGTTCAAAACAACTGGGAACTCGTAAAAAACTAATACCGAAAGGGAAAAATTGATTTGAACGGTCCTCTTTCTCAAGCGCTGACATCGTATTTTTCAGAGTTCCCAGTTGTTGTGAACGCCGCATAAAATGTTCACATTAGCCCTTCATTTAGTTTCAAAGTCCATTGCTGCACGTCACTTTTACTTGCCCGAATTGACGAGAAGGGCTTTTATTTTTCTAAGAAACTAGTTCACGTGATTACACGTCTTTCTCTGGGAAGTGAAAGAGCGCAAAGATTATAATCACGGTCATGTGCAGCCAATCACCCATCCCCTACCTCATAGCCCTGTAGCCTATAATATAACATTGATTCATATTGACTAGGCTGATCATCCCCTACCTCATAACCCGGTAGCCTATAATATAACATTGATTCATATTGACTAGGCTGATCATCCCCTACCTCATAACCCGGTAGCCTATAATATGACATTGATTCATATTGACTAGGCTGATCATACCCTACCTCATAACCCTGTAGCCTATAATATAACATTGATTCATATTGACTAGGCTGATCATACCCTACCTCATAACCCTGTAGCCTATAATATAACATTGATTCATATTGACTAGGCTGATCATACCCTACCTCATAACCCTGTAGCCTATAATATAACATTGATTCATATTGACTAGGCTGATCATACCCTACCTCATAACCCTGTAGCCTATAATATAACATTGATTCATATTGACTAGGCTGATCATACCCTACCTCATAACCCTGTAGCCTATAATATAACATTGATTCATATTGACTAGGCTGATCATACCCTACCTCATAACCCTGTAGCCTATAATATAACATTGATTCATATTGACTAGGCTGATCATACCCTACCTCATAACCCTGTAGTCTATAATATAACATTGATTCATATTGACTAGGCTGATCATCCCCTACCTCATAACCCTGTAGCCTATAATATAACATTGATACATATTGACTAGGCTGATCATACCCTACCTCATAACCCTGTAGCCTATAATATAACATTGATTCACATTGACTAGGCTGATCATCCCTACCTCATAACCCTGTAGCCTATAATATAACATTGATTCACATTGACTAGGCTGATCATCCCTACCTCATAGCCCTGTAGCCTATAATATAACATTGATTCATATTGACTAGGCTGATCATCCCCTACCTCATATCCCTGTAGCCTATAATATAACATTGATTCATATTGACTAGGCTGATCATCCCCTACCTCATAACCCTGTAGCCTATAATATAACATTGATTCACATTGACTAGGCTGATCATCCCCTACCTCATAACCCTGTAGCCTATAATATAACATTGATTCATATTGACTAGGCTGATCATCCCTACCTCATAGCCCTGTAGCCTATAATATAACATTGATTCATATTGACTAGGCTGATCATCCCCTACCTCATAGCCCTGTAGCCTATAATATAACATTGATTCATATTGACTAGGCTGATCATCCCCTACCTCATAGCCCTGTAGCCTATAATATAACATTGATTCATATTGACTAGGCTGATCATACCCTACCTCATAACCCTGTAGTCTATAATATAACATTGATTCATATTGACTAGGCTGATCATCCCCTACCTCATAACCCTGTAGCCTATAATATAACATTGATACATATTGACTAGGCTGATCATACCCTACCTCATAACCCTGTAGCCTATAATATAACATTGATTCACATTGACTAGGCTGATCATCCCCTACCTCATAACCCTGTAGCCTATAATATAACATTGATTCACATTGACTAGGCTGATCATCCCCTACCTCATAGCCCTGTAGCCTATAATATAACATTGATTCATATTGACTAGGCTGATCATCCCCTACCTCATAGCCCTGTAGCCTATAATATAACATTGATTCATATTGACTAGGCTGATCATCCCCTACCTCATAACCCTGTAGCCTATAATATAACATTGATTCACATTGACTAGGCTGATCATCCCCTACCTCATAACCCTGTAGCCTATAATATAACATTGATTCATATTGACTAGGCTGATCATCCCCTACCTCATAGCCCTGTAGCCTATAATATAACATTGATTCATATTGACTAGGCTGATCATCCCCTACCTCATAGCCCTGTAGCCTATAATATAACATTGATTCATATTGACTAGGCTGATCATCCCCTACCTCATAGCCCTGTAGCCTATAATATAACATTGATTCATATTGACTAGGCTGATCATCCCCTACCTCATAGCCCTGTAGCCTATAATATAACATTGATTCATATTGACTAGGCTGATCATACCCTACCTCATAACCCTGTAGCCTATAATATAACATTGATTCACATTGACTAGGCTGATCATACCCTACCTCATAGCCCTGTAGCCTATAATATAACATTGATTCATATTGACTAGGCTGATCATCCCCTACCTCATAGCCCTGTAGCCTATAATATAACACTGATTCATATTGACTAGGCTGATCATCCCCTACCTCATAGCCCTGTAGCCTATAATATAACATTGATTCATATTGACTATGCTGATCATCCCTACCTCATAGCCCTGTAGCCTATAATATAACATTGATTCATATTGACTAGGCTGATCATCCCCTACCTCATAGCCCTGTAGCCTATAATATAACATTGATTCATATTGACTAGGCTGATCATCCCCTACCTCATAGCCCTGTAGCCTATAATATAACATTGATTCATATTGACTAGGCTGATCATCCCCTACCTCATAACCCTGTAGCCTATAATATAACATTGAGACATATCGACTAGGCTGATCATACCCTACCTCATAGCCCTGTAGCCTATAATATAACATTGATTCACATTGACTAGGCTGATCATACCCTACCTCATAGCCCTGTAGCCTATAATATAACATTGATTCATATTGACTAGGCTGATCATCCCCTACCTCATAGCCCTGTAGCCTATAATATAACACTGATTCATATTGACTAGGCTGATCATACCCTACCCCATAACCCTGTAGCCTATAATATAACATTGATTCACATTGACTAGGCTGATCATCCCCTACCTCATAGCCCTGTAGCCTATAATATAACATTGATTCATATTGACTAGGCTGATCATACCCTACCCCATAACCCTGTAGCCTATAATATAACATTGATTCACATTGACTAGGCTGATCATACCCTACCTCATAGCCCTGTAGCCTATAATATAACATTGATTCATATTGACTAGGCTGATCATACCCTACCTCATAACCCTGTAGCCTATAATATAACATTGATTCATATTGACTAGGCTGATCAACCCCTACCTCATAACCCTGTAGCCTATAATATAACATTGATGCATATTGACTAGGCTGATCATACCCTACCTCATAGCCCTGTAGCCTATAATATAACATTGATTCATATTGACTAGGCTGATCATACCCTACCTCATAACCTTGTAGCCTATAATATAACACTGATTCATATTGACTAGGCTGATCAATATGAAATGATCATAAAAATGAAATCAGTATTCTAATAACTTTTGCAGATGTCTTACCCCATAAATCCCCTCTCTCTGCGATGGCCTAACTTCTCCAAAACACTTTTCTTCATAAAATGGTAAAAGAACGCTACAGTACAAACCTCTGAAACATTTTTCTTCCACCGATAGTGTTCAGTTCTTCCTCTACGTCCTTAAAAATGTACCTCCTATTTCAACACAGTTGGCGGGTTCAACAGGTACAGGTTAATATTATAGGTTCATAGTTATGTCATGTACAGTCTTCATACAGTTTAACTGTAGTCCCTGGGCAGGTAGATAAACAACAGTATGTATTTTCCCTAACACTAACACACCTGATTCCACTAATCAAAGACTTGATGACAATTAGTTAATTAGTAGAATCAAGTGTGTTAGTTCTGGGACAAAACCTTAAACCTCCTTGTGGTTCCCAGAGGAGAGGTTTGGAAGACACTGACCTAGAATAATGTGATACAAATTAACTCACCAATTTACACACACACACACGAACACACTCACAAACACAAAGAGAGAGAGAGAGAGGCCGGGACACACACATACGAGCATGTAGACAGACACACAGAAAGAGACACAGACACACAGAAAGAGACACAGACACACAGAAATTAAAGACTACAGAATAATAAAGACAATATTTCGTTTTTACTAAAAATATTTTACTAAAAATATAATTAAGGTCTATATTTTCATAGTGACTATGTACATGGTTGGGGCCACTTCCATTTGAATTCGTCAATTCAGAAAGTCAAATTCCAAATCCTGATTGTTTTAATGGAAGAGAATTGGAATTAGAATTTCAGTCTACTTCCTAAATTCACTGGAATTTAATTGGCCCCAACCCTGACTATGTATTGGTTTACCAACCTTTATCAATATATTTTTCAATTATCAATTCTCACACACAGGGGCAATTTAAATGAAATCACATGTTATTGGTCCATACACATATTTAGCAGATGTTCTTGTGGGTGTAGTGAAATTATTGTGTTCCTAGCTCCTACAGTGCAGTAGTATCTAACAATACACAACAATACACAATAATACACAACAATGCACAATCATTCACAATAATACACACATCTAAAGTAGAAGAATATAGAAATATGTGAAGGCACACACACACAAAGCACACGCGCAGACAGACAGACAGACAGAGATAGACATACTCTCCTTCCCGCTAACTTTAGACCATGCGTATGATCAGTTTCTAGTGGTTGAAGTATTGCATTTCAACAAGGCCAGTAGATGAGTATTTAGTGTAAATGTGTGATATGATGGACACGCTTATTCATAACAATAAAAAGGTAGATAACAAGATGTAATCATTTGCCGTTAGTGAGAAGAGAGAACATCCATTCCGTTTATCTTCGCATTTAAAAATAATTAGAAATAGCCATCTACTTCCTAGGCTATTGTTTAATTAGTTTCCTTGATCATTGCATAATAAATTCCTCACATTTTCTGTGATAGATTCATTCTCACAAGGTAGCATATGGGACTACAACGAGGTTACCATTCGTCCCATGTCTCGTTTAATTGGACCCAGTTCACAGCAGAAGTATTTTGCTCTATGGAAAATACCAGGGGCCTCATTTGTAAACGTTGTCTGCACACACAATTTGCCACAAAACATGCAAGTGCCAGTTTTCACGCAAATGTTGTCGTTTATAAAAAGTGAACTTGACATGAGAATGTGCTAATCCTCCCGCTAACTTTAGACCGTGCGTCCTTACAGTTTCTACTGGTTGAAGTCTTGCATTGCAAGAAGGACAAAAGTAGGCTAGTAGTACCCTAGTGCAGATGGGGAATATATGACGAGACTCTTATTCAGAACTAAAGAACAGGTAGGTCTAGCTAAATATAATAACAAGATGCAATCATTGGCTTTTAGTGAGAAGAGCGACAATAGATGTATCTTTACATTTTATAATAATTAGAAATAGGCATATATTTCCTGTTATTTATTTCATTTCCATGATCATTGCAGAATAAATCCCATACTCGCCAAATATCCTATAGGCCAACAACAAGTTACGATTGGCTACCATTCGTCCCATCTCTCTTTTAATAGGACCCACTTCAAAAGTAGTGAATAGATAAGCTACGGTATTTCAAGCAGCCTATTTTGCTCTATGCGAACCGATCGAAGCGCAGTTTAACGTTAGAACAGACGACTCACCTTTTCCATTGACGTTTGTAGGCTACGTCTGAATACTGTGACGTGAAATCTCTTGCTTAGACAATTTAATGTACAAACATAAGACTTTATCATAATCATTGCGTAATAAATTCTTCACCTTTTGTGGCCATGATGAGTTCGTATATTCCCGATGTTACATACAACTAATTACCATGCGCATTTCTCATTCAATTATTATTTAAAGTTTTTGCAGATTACATGTTGCGCGTTTTATAACATACAGGTGAACAGACCGCCTTTCTTTTGTATTGAAGTGTGTAGGCTACCTATAAACTGTAGTTGATTTCACTGTAATAGAAAACATTCTGCCAACACCTCCAAAGACATTTGATCAAGTTCGCCATGGATATTTCCTTTAGATATTCTGTCTGGGCCTAATTCCAACACTTCCAAGGTATACAGCAAATAAGGGCGTTATTGTCACCATAAAGGGTGAATGACGGACGTATTACACCTGGAGTTATAACGCTAGTTCACCCGGGCACCGTTTAACAACCGGTCGGATTTATAACTGGAAACATGCGTGCGCCAAGTTTATAAATCTCAATATTTTTTTGCATGCACATTTATCAATTTATAAATATTGTGTAGAAACTATTCTAAAAATACGACTTATAAACGCTATATTTAATGTTGGAATGCCTAGAAAGTGTGAGTTATCAAACAATCCTATGACGCAAACGTGTTTTATTTTATTTTGTACAATATATGTATTAGAGCAAGCCTACTTTCTCTGTCATTTAAAAAAGAAATCTATACAGGAAGTCATGTGGGAACACAAATATATATAAATAATATACAAAGGACAAATGGGCTAGGGACGGGGCTAGGGGGCGGGGCTAGGGGGTACAATATCACATTACACAAGGACCTTAAGGGACGTACATACAGGTATTATTCTAACAGCTTTTTTGTTAGTAGAGTATTTAATTGTCTTAAAATACAATTCAATTGATGTAATGGAAGAAAATGTGGTGTTTTGTTTGTAAATTTACATTTGTGAATATGAAATTTGGCCAAAAGAATAATGAAATTAATTACATAAAAATGTTTCAGCTTATTTCTATCGTAGGTAAAGAATCCAAGCAGTACATCTCTCCACAATAGTGTAAAATCTTCATAAATGTGTTCCATTATAAATCTACTGATGTCTTGCCACAGTTTTCTTACATGAATACAATCCCCCAAAAGATGCAACACTGTTTCTGGGTTGTCATTACAAAACAAACAATTTGAGTTGATGTTTTCCTTAAACTTCTTCATATAGTGGTTGGCAGGATAATATTTATGAATCATTTTAAAGGAAACCTTCATTTTGTTAACAAGTAGGTATGTGTGTGGCAACATCCAAACTTTTCTTCCAACAGATATTATCAATAAATCCATTCCAATAAGGTATGACATGAGGTATAGATACAACATCCTGCTGAAACAAGGTTCGTATCGCTCTGTTGTTGAACAAATCTTTCCTACTGATGAGTCAACAGGGTCAATGGAAGGTAGGCTCTGAGGGTCTTGACACGTTCCTGAATAATAAAGAAACGCCTGAGGGAATGGCATCTAAAACCATGGCAACATCTTGAGGTGTTACAGGGACCTTGTAAAGCGATAAGAATTCCTTATAACTAAGTAAAAGACCCTCTGCATTTACCAGTTGGCTCACCAATAGGATATTATTTAGGAACCAATATTCTAAAAACAAAGTAGTATTTTTATACATTATATTCCAAATATAATATATGTGTGGAGAAAAATTATGCTTATAAATGAAGGCCCATGACAAGAAAACCTGCCGATGAAAAGCAGAAAGTTTCACTGGAACTTTGTCAATCAATTTAAGGCCACCAAAAGTAGAGAAGACATGATGAGGAATAAAATTCCACATAGAAGTGGGTGGTCTTAGGAATAGTTTTATCCAATTGAACTTAAAAGTATTATTTAAGGTAGTAAAGTCCAGAAAATTCAGCCCACCATTCTCATAAGTGTTCATTACAACAGTTTTCCTAATGTAATGGGTACGGTTTCTCCACAGAAAGTTGAAAAGCATCTGGTCTATCTATTTGATTATTTTACCGTCAAGATATAAAGATAGAGTGCCATATGTTAGCCTAGAGATACCTTCAGCCTTGGTTATTAGGACTCTTCCTTTTAAAGATAAGTCCCTCTGTAGCCATTGATTTAGCTTCTTCTGGAGGGTTTTTAATAAGAGGGTTAAAATGTATTAAGCCTCTAGACTTCTGATCCTTTGTAATGGTTTGTTCTCTCTCTGGGTGATTAATAAAAACAGGTGTCACGTCCTGGCCATAGAGAGCACTCTGGGTTCTCTATGGGGTTTTGGGCCAGGACGTGACCAGGGGTGTTTATACGTGTTTCTATGTTGGTTTTGTGGTAGTAAAAACAAGGCTAGGACACATTAATTAAATTAATCAATGTACTATGTGATAGCAGACAACATGATAGTATTGATAATGAGGCTTAAGTGCTAAAACAAGCTTAACTTAGATAGTTGTGGGAGATTAACTCATTACAATTATTACATTTTTCAGTGTTCTGATTGATTACTTTGAAGTGGTGAGACAGAAAGACATACATAATGTATGGGAAAATGGCTAAGCTTAGTTGAACAAATGGACATGAAAGAAACAGGAGGTCAGCAGGAAGGCCATTTGGAACTGATCAAAAGCTTCTGAGGAAAAGCAGGATGCCAGAAGGCAACATAACAAAGACCCCTATGGAAACAGGACATATGGGAAGCTGTAAAGCTTGGGGAGGGGTCTGTGTAGGGAATAGAGGGAGAATACTTTAAAAGGCTGTGGGCTGAGACACAGGGTCAGTTGTGATCCGGGTCATGGCTCCACCTTTGATTGTGCTAATTAAAGGTGTTGTTGAATTCACAAGTTTCTTGTAAGAGTTTCATATTTTTGAGAAACCATTTGCCACGACAGTTTTGAGTTGGTTCCCAATTAGAGGCGGCTGTTGTTCGTTGCCTCTAATTTGGAATCCTATTTAGTTTGTTCTCTCCCCCACTTGTGTTTGTGGGTTATTGAATGTATGTCTTTTGTTAGTGCATGTGTGCACTACTATTTGTTGCGATCTGTTGCAGTCCTTTATTGTTTTGACGTTTCACATTTAATTAAAAGATGTGGAACGATATGCACGCTGCGCCTTGGTCCAAATCTTCAAATGATCTTGACAACATGTATGGAGAGATAGGACAACCTTGCCTAATTTCTCTCAATAACTCAAATCTAGGTGAGGTGCCATATTTCAATTTCATAGAGCTGTTGCCATTTGTATAGAGAGTCTTAATAGCCTTACAGAAAAAATCCCAAAGCCAAGTCTCTTAAGGGAGTGGAAGAGGAACTGATGCTCTACTGTGTCAAATGCTTTATACAAATCTAAAAAAATAATATGAAGCTCTCCTTGGTTATTAGGTCTGAGTAGTCAAGTATGTCTAATACCAGACTGATATTGTTAGAGATGTCTGTTCCTCACAAAGCCAGACTGTGTTTCATCAATGATTGCGTCAAGGACTTCTTTAATTATTTTTGCAAGTAGTAAGGCTAATATCTTATAGTCATTATTAAGAAGACAAATTGGACGCCAGTTATCGATGAGCAGCACTTCTTTTTTAGACTTAGGTGTCAGTGTTATTAACCCCTGACTCATTGTAGGAGGAAGGACATTGTTTTAAATACTCTCTAAAAGACTTCAAATAGAGAGGGAGCTACTTGTTCAGAAAATAATTTGTAAGATTCTGATGTAATTCCATCAATACCTGGTGATTTATTGTTCTTTAGATGTTTAATAGACTCTATAATCTCTTCCGTCTGGTCATACAAGAACAAACTAATAAATTGAGGTACCTGAGTTTTACGAAAAAAAAGACACCTGATGCTTGTTAGGTAACGTTAATCAATACAAGGAAAATGAGAATACCATTGGTCGAAACCATCATTCTGTTCCTTCTGGTGAGATTCTAGGGAGGAATATGGATTTCTGAACCGTTGAGGAAGCCTCGTCCTCTGACGAAGTAAGCAGCCTTTCCCTCATTTCGTGCTTTCTTGATCGTTGGCCACAACTTGATCCTTCTTTCTATGTCCTCCGGGCTGAGATGCTCGGTGAAACGCAGACCACGGCTCTGAAGGAAGGCCTTCTTCCTAGCAGCTTTCCAGACAGCATCCCTGTAGAATGTGGCAGTGAAGAGGATGATGATACCCCTTGGTCTTGAATCGTTTTGCTGTTGCTTCTGGCCGAGGCGATGCACAACGTCGACGGATCACCAACTTTGTTCTTCTCTGCAGGCATAACTTCTTGGCAGATGCGGATAGCCTCTCCTCGCAGATCCTCGTTCTCCACCTCTGGTACGCCGTAGAGTCTCAGGTTCCATCTTCTTGTGTATTGTTCCAGATCAGTGAGATGTCTGGGGTAGACATTGTTATTCTTTTCCACACTTTTTTTTCAACTTTTGCCACTCTCATTTTCACATCCTTGATTTCACCACATGCAAACTCCACATTTTTTTTAGATTGTAGTATTTTATTATTCAAAAATAATAACAGTTAAGAGCATTAATGGTATTATAATCCATTTTATATTCCTTTTCACAATGCATATAGTTTATGATGATAATAATAGACCTTTACAGGCCTTTTTTACATTCACATCTATTGACAGAATTTAACTCGCAATATATTTCATTAGCAACTCCGTGACTGGTGGACTGACTACAATGTATAGTATATGACGTTACATTGAACTAATCCCAGTAATCAGAGACCAAACACACACACACACACACACACAGCATATAAAAAACATTGTGTATACATGGGGTCTGATTGTCCTTCAGCCACTCTCAAGTCATTGGTGAAGGGCTGACAGGTTACACAGCTCCTTATGTCTGTCAATGGTCAATGAGTTCCAGACGTGTGGCTCTCACTGAGAAAACTGCTGATAGACTGAGGTGGTTGTGTTGATATTCAGCCTAATCCATATGTAAGGTGTGCTAGAGAGAGACATACCAACATGTACAGCTAGGACCAGCTAGGTACCTAGTGTAGGACTGACTGACCCTCCTGCTAGATAGGGGTCCAGCTAGGTACCTAGTGGAGGACTATCTAGCAGGAGGGTCAGTCAGTCCTCCACTAGGTACCTAGCTGGAACCCTGACTGACCCTCCTGCTAGATAAGGGTCCAACTAGGTACCTAGTGGAGGACTGACTGACCCTCCTGCTAGATGAGGGGTCCAGCTAGGTACCTAGTGGAGGACTGACTGACCCTCCTGCTAGATAGTGGTCCAGCTAGGTACCTAGTGTAGGACTAACTGAGCCTCCTGCTAGATAGTCCTCCACTAGGTACCTAGCTGGACCCCTGACTGACCCTCCTGCTAGATAGTCCTCCACTAGGTACCTAGCTGGACCCCTATCTAGCAGGAGGGTCAGTCAGTCCTCCACTAGGTACCTAGCTGGACCCCTGACTGACCCTCCTGCTAGATAAGGGTCCAGCTAGGTACCTAGTGGAGGACTGATTGACCCTCCTGCTAGAGGAGGGGTCCAGCTAGGTACCTAGTGGAGGACTGACTGACCCTCCTGCTAGATAGGGGTGCAGCTAGGTACCTAGTGTAGGACTGACCAACCCTCCTGCTAGATAGGGGTCCAGCTAGGTACCTAGTGGAGGACTGACTGACCCTCCTGCTGGATAGGGGTCCAGCTAGGTACCTAGTGGAGGACTGACTGACCCTCCTGCTAGAAGATCCACACTTCCAGGAGGCTGCAGAAGGAGAGATGCTGTGTGGTTGGTCCTTCAGTAAGTTTATTGCTATTTTAGTGGTCATGTTTGATTGACATTTTCGGTACATTTTTGGGACCCTGAATTAAAGCAACAGACACCAAGAACATGTTGAGAGATCCTGCCTGTCTATTCTGCCTGGTCTCCTCACACACAGGGGTTGACTACAACTGTTGATCTGAAGCTGTGAACAAAGATAGGGGTCCAGCTCCCCAAGAAGGTTGATCATCCTGGAACAAGACTCAGTTCCTTTTCTCAGCACCATGTCGATGATGTCACGTGCCTTCTCTGCCCTCTCAGCTATTCCCTTCACTGACTCCATTTCCTCCTGGTTGATGACTGTGTGTTGCAGGAGTCTGACCAGCAGTTCATTCAGGACAGGTGCTGATACTCGTTTCACAAACTCTGTCCGTACCGAACGCAGCTGCTGCTCTGGAGAACCAGTCAGACTGCTCTCAGCTGGACCTCCTGCCCCCAACACAGCACCTGAGAGAGTCAGGTTACAATAGAACCACATTTGTTCATTCACATTTCAGACATTTAGAAACACACTTCTTTCAAAGTGACCTACAATAAAAGTCTAAATTGTATTATTGAATCTTAGCACTAAGAACACATTCTGTAACTATAATGATCTGCATCAATGAACACATCCCACCCTTACTGTTTCATTCATATTCGGTTTCACAGAAAAAGAGTCTGGGGCATTCAGAACCAGGCTAATTTACATAAAGTCCTGGAGGAGATGTCATTGTTCTTGAAGAAAGTATTTTCTAATCAGGACAAGTCACAATACCCCATAACGATCAAGCGAAAACAGGTTTTTGCAAATGTTTACAAATTTATTAATGATAAAAAACAGATACCTTATTTACATAAGTATGCTATGAATCTCGAAATTGAGTTTAGGTGCATCCTGTTTCCATTGATCATCCTTGAGATTTTTCTACAACTTAATTGGAGCGAACCTGTGGTAAATTCTATTGATTGGACATGATTTGGAAAGGCACACACCTGTCTATATAAAGTCCCACAGTTGACAGTGCATGTCAGAGTAAAAACCAAGCCATGAGGTCGATGGAATTGTCCGTAGAGCTCTGAGAAAGGAAAGTCTCGAGGCCCAGATCAGGGGTACCGAAAAATGTCTACAGCAATGAAGATCCCCAAGAACACAGTGGCATCCATCCTTCTTCAATGGAAGGAGTTTAGTAACACCAAGACTCTTCATAGAGATGGCCGCCCAGCCAAACTGAGCAATCTGGTGAGAAGGGCCTTGGTTAGGAAGGTGACCAAGAACCCGATGGTCACTCTGACAGAGCTCCAGAGTTCCTCTGTGGAGATGGGAGAATCTTCCAGAAGGACAACCATCTCTGCAGCACTCCAACAATCAGGCCTTTAATTAAGGTAAAGTGACCAGACGGAAGCCACTCCTCAGTAAAAAGCACATGACAGCCCGCTTGGAGTTTGCCAAAAGGCATGTAAAGACTCTCAGACCATGATAAACAAGATTCTCTGGTCTGATGAAACCAAGATTGAAAACCTGCTCTAGAGCACTCAGGACCTCAGACTGGGGCGAAGGTTCACCTTCCAACAGGACAACGACCCTAAGCACACAGACAAGACAACACAGGAGTGGCTTCGGGACAAGTCTCTGAATGTCCATGAGAGGCCCAGCCAGAGTCCGGACTTGAAAACTATCTAAGATCTCTGGAGAGACCTGAAAATAGCTGTGGAGCGACGCACCCTATCCAACCTGACAGAGCTTGAGAGGATCTGCAGAGAAGAATGGGAGAAACTCCCCAAATACAGGTGTGCCAAACTTGTAGTGTCATAGCCAAGAAGAATCGAGGCTGTAATCGCTGCCAAAGGTGCTTCAACAAAGTACTGAGTAAAGGGTCTTATGTAAAATGTAATTTCTTTATTTTTAATTTTTAATACATTTGCAAAAATGTCTAAACCGGTTTTTGCTTCGTCAATATGGGGTATTGTGATGTCAATATGGTGTATTGTGTGTAGATTTAGGGAAACAAAACAAATTAATACATTTTAGAATAAGTCTGTAACGTAACAAAATGTGGAAAAAGTCAAGGGGTCTGAACACTTTCCGAATGCACTGTAACTCTCATGTTTACTTACTTGTAGAACGCGTGTCCGTGATGTATTCATCTGAAAGATAAACAGAATGAGGTTATCACTCTAAATAGCATCTGGTACAAAAGTACAAAGTTATGATTGACATATGCTCCTACCTGTTGATACAAATTCTTTCCATACTATCCTCTCATCATCACTGAATAACTCCATCTCAATGTCAATCCCTGTCATTTTCACAACCGCCCTGAAAAAGCTTGGTGTGGTGTCTCTATGTATGAGATGAATCTTCTGGAGAGAGATGGAGGGAGAGAGCGAGAGAGAGAGAGAGAGAGAGAGAGAGATTTCTTTGGCAATGTAAACACATGTTTACCATGCAAATAAATCACTTTGAATTGAGAGCGAGCGAGAGAGAGCAATGCATAGAACTGTGACTTAATTGTCAGATTCATGATCTTACTCTACTTAAACTGTACCTGTGGATTGATGGCTGTAGAACGGGGAATGTTCAGTCTGAAGGAACTATTCAGTTTGAAGGACCGCTCTGGTCTGGAGATGAGAATCCTTGATGACCCTTGAGACTTTTCCTGTTGTTCCACAGCCTGTGAAACAAGTCATGGAATACACAGCCAGTCAATGTATAGTCTAATTCAAACATTATTCAGAAAACTAGCAACACACTATTATCTTCATTAAACGAGTGTCAACATAACTAAGCAGTGGTTAGTTAAGGTCGTCTCTATAATAATGATACCTCACCTGTATTTGGCCAGGGTTACTGGGGAACAGGTATAGGCGTGGAATTAATGTTTGCTTTTTCACTGTCAGATAGAGCATCAGCTCACAGTGGACATCTACTTTCCAATACAGTAATTTCAGTATCAGAGAGATAGCTGAGAACTTGGGATGGAGAATCTTAGCATGGAATCTGGTGACCTCATGCACTTCCTCTAAAGACACTCCATGTTCCTCTACATGAAGAATCTTCATCTCATTCCTCAGGGAAGGGTTGGTCCCTGAACAACACAATAAAAAGGAGACAGAAAGACAAATATTGTATTGTTCATCCAACTAAAACACAAAGAATATGCAGTACCAGATCACAGTAAACTCCCAGAACAGTTCATTCATTAATTCAGGAAGTGAAACTCAGTTACATGGAAATGTCTTTCTGAATACTATTTCTATATGGTTTTACCTAAACAGACACAGTGTGGCAGATGAACTTCCTCCAGTTCACCTAACTCCATGGTGACGTCCAGCAATGGACCACCTTGTGTGTACTGCATGTCTTTCAGAAGGTGACTGTAGGGTTCCCAGTTCCTGAAGTGATACTTCAGAATGACATCTCTCTCACACAACCACTACTACTAATCTAACTGTCTGTAGGTCCAACAGAACACATTAAACACACCACTACTACTAATCTAACTACTACTAATCTAACTACTACTAATCGAACTACTACTAATCTAACTGACTAGCTCTGCCACCTTTCACAGTGGATGCAGTGGATTGAAACACAGATGTTCTTTTTACCCCTTTCTCTCCCCTATTTCGTCCAATTGGTAGTTACAGTACGGACTCTGGAGTGGTGAAGGTCGAGAGCCAGCCAAGCCACACCACTGCTTCTTGACACACTGCCTGCCTAACCCTGAAGCCAGACGCACCGATTTGTCGGGAGGAAACACCGTACAGCTGGCGGCCGAAGTCAGCGTGCAATACACCCAGCTGCCACAAGGGGTCACTAGAGCGTGATGGGACAAGGACATCCCAGCCGCCTCATGGGTCTCCTGGTGCGTCCGGCTTCGACACAGCCGGGATCTAACCCGGATCTGTAGTGACGCCTCAAGCACTCCAGGAGCCCGATGGGGATACTTTTATTATGTTACTTAGATTGACACACCACTGGGTCAATCGATTTCAGGGGGTTAATAAAACACATCAACAATAATGTAATTGTAGGAATGATTCCAGAGGAATATGAAACATTGCTATGACTCACCTCTGAATGTGTAGGTCATCTATCTGACACAGAGTCACTGAGGAGAAGGAGGAGTAAACCCCAAACCCAGGATAGAGGGGTTCAATGAATGTGGTGTGTTCTGTGTGAAGGTGTTTCAGCGCACTCAGAGGAGGACACACTATAGAAGGACAAAGTACCAGCTGGCCAGTCCAGATACACTCCAACTGTGTTAGAATCAGGACGAGGGATGGATCTCCTCCAGACTCCAGCATGGTAAAAGTGATAACCACTATCAGAGCAGACTAAACACCAGGACTTCATATTGTTTCCAATGTTACTGTCAACCCTCCCTCCCTTCCTCTTCGTTCCTTTGGACACCACACCAATGTCAGCCACGTCACCATCCCTCTCCACCTCCCAGTAATAACGACATCCAGATAAGCCTTCTCTACAGAGAACTTGAGGACTACGGTCAAATCTGTCTGGATGGTCTTCATAATGCTGCTCCTCCACCACCCATGTCACCTTCCTGTTCCCCTCAGACAGTATCAGGTTTGGGTGTGCTGTATTTGGGTCCAGGGTGAGATGACAGGCATCTGTAGACAAAAGGAGAGTTTAATCAAACCACATCTTCATATAAATTGTGTTTTGTAGGAACAGAACAAGTATTGCTTAGTTACTATGTTACTATCGTTCTGAATATTCAGTTAATTAGGATTAAAGAGACTTACATTTCCTCAGCCCTGTTTTCAGCCAGCACTCTCCACCATGATCCACACTGTAGGAGAAACAGGTTATTGACTGACAAAGACCTAATAAAGCAGTCAACATTTAAACCATATTGTTGTGTTCTGGTGCACTATCCAAGTTCATTACTAGAGACATACAGGTATTCTGTCCTACCTACTGCATACAGAACGGAGTACAGTTCATTACTAGAGACATACAGGTATTCTACCCTACCTACTGCATACAGAACAGAGTACAATTCATTATTAGAGACATACAGATATTCTATCCTACCTACTGCATACAGAACAGAATACAATTCCAACAGGATATCAGAGATGCAGAAGAAGAGTATTCATGTGGTGATGGTGTATGCTGTGTTGGAGTGCTCAGCCTGCTGGGTAAACTTCCCCTTAATTCTACCATCATGTCCTCATGTTACTGACCCTACTACACTACATATGACACAACCGCTGCTCACACTATTAGGACATCTATTCTGACTTACTTCAGCTTCATCAGTTTATATGTGGGATCCACCAGAGCAGCTGAAAGCAGTCCCCCTGCAGAGACTCCTGGGTGATTGTAGCTCAGGTCCAGCTCTTTCAGGTGGGAGGGGTTTGACCTCAGAGCTGAAGACAGAGCAGCACAGCCCTCCTCTGTGACCAGACAGCCAGACAGCCTACAGAGACACACAACAGCTGTCTAGGTTGGTGTACTGGTGTCAATCATCTTCTAGGACACCAAAACATTTGTCCATGACACAAACATTGTCATGAAACATCATATTTTCAGAGTATTTGTTGTACTAAGCTCAGTACTGACCTGACTGAAACAGCTGTACTTACCCCAGTGTGTGTAGTTTACAGTCTGGATCCTCCAGTCCAGCAGACAGCAGTGTAACTCCTGAGTCCTGCAGATCATTGTCTCTCAGCTCCAGTTGTTTCAGTTGTGAGTTGGGTGAACTCAGGACTGAGGCCAGATCAGAACAGCAACCCTCTGTCAGACCACACTGACCTAGACTAGAGGGCAGAAGAGCACATGATTAACACATGTTAAAAAAAATCCCATAATAACTCATACTGAAGATATTTAACTCACACTAGTGTCTGTATGTTGCAGAGTGGACTGGTTAGTCCAACACAGAGCAGCTCCAGTCCTCTGTCTCCCAGGTCATTGTAGCTGAGGTCCAGTTCTCTCAGGGGGGAGTTTGGTGTCTGCAGAACTGAGGCCAGAGTCTCACAGGATTCATATGTGAGTTTACAGCCAGCTAGTCTGGAGAGAGGAGATATGTCGATACACTGTTAAATATGCAAAGCTTTAAGAATAATGAGATGCATTAAGACAATAACAGAAGGACACATGATTAACCAATGTTAAAAACATTCTAACTAACTCAAGATATTTAACCTTAGTTTGATATATTTATCACATCGTATGTTTCTGCATATTTACCAAGATGTTCAAATAATGTTAAAAACATAATAACACATAATTACTACAAATATATAAACACTATAAAGACAGTGGATACTGAAGATATTTAACTCACACAAGTGTCTGTATGTTGCAGAGTGGACTGGTTAGTCCAACACAGAGCAGCTCCACTCCTCTGTCTTCCAGGTCATTGTAGCTGAGGTCCAGTTCTCTCAGGGGGGAGTTTGGTGTCTGCAGAGCTGAGGCCAGAGTCTCACAGGATTCATATGTGAGTTTACAGCCAGCTAGTCTGGAGAGAGGAGATATTCTGTTAGATATACAAATCCTTCATTATAATGATCCTGTATTCATCAACTCAATAACAGAACTTACAGTGCTCTCTTGCAGGTTCTCACTACCGGCAGCAACCTCTGATAACCTTCCTCTGATGTGTTGTATGTCTTCTGTTCAAACTCCTCCAGCACCTCCTCTGACGTCAGTAACAGGTAGGCCAGGGCTGAACATTGGTGAGGTTCTAGCTTTGTTTCTGAAAGAGTTCCTGATCGCAGGGAGGTCTGCATGTCTTCAACTAGAGAGTTGGCACCAAGTTCATTCAGACAGTGGAACAAGTTGATGATCCTTTCTGGTGAGGATTCCCTTTCGATGTTGTCTGAAAGGTACCTGACTGTTCTCTCAACTGTTTCCTCATTGCTCTGTGTGGTACTTCCTGTCTGTTTCAGAATGCCTCGTAACAGATTCTGATTGGACTCCAGTGAGAGACCCAGAAGGAAGCGGAGGAACAAGTCCAGGTGTCCATTCTTACTCTTCAAGGCCTGGTCCACTGCTCTCTTGTGTAAGTCAGACAACTGGATTGACGCTTCCTCCTCCTCCTCATCATCATCATCATCATCATCATCCTTCTCGTCTTCATCATCGGAATCATCATCATCATCATTATAAATAGTGACTGCTTTGGGGGGGGGAAAACACTTTCCTTCTTGTCCAGACATGATTCTAAAGCATGCACTGCTGCTAGAAACTCCTGAATGCTCAGATGCACAAAGCTGTAGACCTTGTCTTGGTACAGCCCAGATTCTTCTTTAAAGATCTTGGTACACAATGCTGAGTACTCTGATGCCTCTGTGACGTCAAGGCCACACTCTCTCAGGTCCTGCTCATAGAAGATCAGGTTGCCCTTCTGCAGCTGTTGGAAAGCCAGCTTTGCCAGTTTCAGGATCATCTCTTTGTCTGACTGAGACAGTTCCTTTGGGTTTGTCTCTGTGTCTTTGTTGTACTTCCTGTTCTTCACAATGATTTGGATGAGCATGAAGTGTGAGTACATCTGGGTCAGAGTTTTGGGGACTTCATCCTTCTCTGCCTCTTTCAGCATCATCTCAAGGACAGTGGCTGATATCCAACAGAACACAGGCATGTGGCACATGATGTGGAGGCTTCTTGATGTCTTCATGTGTTTGATGATTTCATTGGCCAGATTCTGATCTGTAATTTTCTTCCTGAAGTATTCCTCCTTCTGTGGATCATTGAACCCTCGTACCTCTGTCACCTGGTCAACACACTCCAGGAGGGATCTGATTGGCTGCTGCAGGTCGTGCGGTTATCCAGAGGAGAGCAGATGGAAGCAGATTCCCCTCGATGAGGTTTGTCAGTAGCACATCCACTGAGGTTGGCTTCATGACATCACAGCACTTCTCATTGTTTTTGAAGTCTAGAGGAAGTCGACATTCATCCAGACCATCGAAAATGAAAACAGTTTTGGTTTCACCATCTTCAATGCTGTCAATCTCTTTCAGCTCTGAGAAGTAGTGGGAAAGAAGTTGCATCAGACTGTATTGGTCCTTTTTCAGGTTCAGATCACGGAAAGGAAGAGGAAACATGAAATGAACGTCCTGATTTGCTTTTCCCTCTGCCCAGTCAAGGATGACCTTCTGCACAGAGACTGTTTTTCCAATGCCAGCGATTCCTTTTGTCAGCACAGTTCTGATAGGTTTGTCTTGTCCAGGTAAAGGCTTGAAGATGTCATTGCATTTGATTGATGTCTCTTGTGTGGTTTGTTTCTTGGATGCCATCTCTATCTGTCTAACCTCATGTTCATTATTGAGCCTCCACTTCCACCCTCTGTGATGTAGAGCTCTGTGTAGATGTCCTTTAACAGACTTTGGTTTCCATGGTGTCCAATTCCTTCACATATGTGTTGATACTTGTGTTTCAGTTTAGCCTTAATGTCTTGTTGGACTGTCAGCAGAGTTTGACCTGTAGGAAAACAATGAGAATTGGGACTCATAAGTTTGTGTGTGTGTTTTATAAGGGCCTTTGTACCGTTCTTTGTAATATTGTATGAAACACAGTCTTACTTCTTCTGTCCAGAAGGTTGTGTGTGATCTTTAATGGATCCTCACTGTCCAAACTCTCCACTTCCTTATTGTCATCTGGTAATGGTTCCTGGCTGAAAGCAGGTGGCTGATCACTCTTCATTGATAGCAGGCTGGTTGTAGGGACTCTGCTCTGGGCTTCTGGACACTGAACAAAAACAGGGAGACAGATCACCTCATCAATATCACATTAATACCTCATCTACTTCATTTTAACAACTGTATAGTGGAACTTCTAGAAGTCCTGAGGTTTCTTCATAAGGCCACTGTGTGCAATTGGTAAATCGATTTGGGGCCTTTTAAATGAATGATGTAGACCTACATTTGACGTAATTTGGGAACATTTCCTTTAGTTTTATATCTGTAAGAGAACTGTATATTTTACATTTAATCTCTTACCTCTTAGAATTGGTGTCTTGAGTCATTTTGGAGGCAGTGGGGACCTCCTCTCTCTCCCCAAAGAGACTCATTTTAGATGTAAGTCACAGCTCACTCCAGCTAAAATAAGAAATAACAGAACAGTCAATATTTCTGAACATTGAAGAACCATTAACAATGACAACACTTTTACTGTCTGTGGTCAAAGAGTTCAATCAGAGAATTCATGTTGCATTTAAACATACACAGTCCAATATGACTTGGATCCCCACTAACTGACGCCATAACAACAGCTAGTCTACCGGGATACAAGCAACTAAAAAGACATTACAGTTTAGATTGACAGACGTAGTAGACTTTATAAACATTTACCAAGTAGACATTGCAGACAGTTAAAATAGCTGACAGGTATTTATTCTATACCAAGGGAAGCCAGGCTTTCCCAAAACATTGACCAAGATTATTTTTATATAATTTATCTTTCATCTCTCTGTGCTTCATAATTGTCCTTCAATTCGCAAGAGGTTGAATGTATCTCACAGGAGAAATCATCTGAGCGAGCGAAACAGCGCCCTTCTGTCTCTCTACATGTAGACCATGTATCTGATACTGTCTGGTCCAAATGAGTATGACATTGTTGCCCGTAGCATTGAAAGAAAGGGAAGCCAGCGAGAATTTGGCCCTTGATAAAAAAAATAGTATTTGAAATTAGCCGAAGAACGTTGAGCTAAACTGAGCGAGCTCAACTGTGAATGGACCTGGCGCACCAAAAAAAGGTGTCAAGATAA
The DNA here is from genome assembly GCA_030435695.1 of Brachymystax lenok tsinlingensis. Classification (NCBI taxonomy): domain Eukaryota; kingdom Metazoa; phylum Chordata; class Actinopteri; order Salmoniformes; family Salmonidae; genus Brachymystax; species Brachymystax lenok. The sequence goes on from CM059810.1 coordinate 28,939,848, forward strand.
ACCAGTTAGGATTTTGGAGTCACTCCTATCAGATCCCATTGAGAGCATATTTGACCCGATTCAGGAAACTAGGCGTATGTCGCAAGTCACGTCTTAACAAGAGAGCCGTTTGAATGTACATTTTTTTAAATCAAAAATGCATTTTCAGGCAGAAATGCCTTCTTGAATGTGTGCACTTTCATGTGCCTTAATAACAAACTCGTATGCCGTCTGTAAATACGAATAAAATTGTTAAATTAGGAGCCTTGTTGGTTAAGCCACAGAAAAAGTTAGCAACCTTCCCACTAGCCATGATTGGCTGAGATAATGAGTGGGCTGGACATGCCGAGAGAGGAGTTCGGATTGGTCTATCATAGAAACTCGTCAGTCTGTGCTGGTAATCCTGTCGAATGCGGCTTTTAATTATTTTTTTATTGTGTAGTGGAGCTGTATAAGTGTGGCTCTCCACTTTCTGGAGGATCGAGTTTTGAAATCCGTGGAATTAGAGTATGACAGCTAAAGAGAGAAAACACCAGTCTCCGGATTACATCTTCAAACTAAGGGCAACCGTGGCATGGAATTCCTGACAGGGAAACGTGTCCATCATGCAAGATGATGTATACAGGTAAGAAAGTCTAGCGTTAGCTAGCTAACATTACATTTTCAGATATTTTGACAGAAAATGGTTTAATTTCAAGCTAAAGTTAGCTGGCTGTTATTATTCGTTTCCCAGAGTTGTGTGCTGTTCTAGTTAGAGACGAATGTTAGCTGGCTACCATTGAACATGGTTTATTAGCTCCCAGCACTGTGGCATTGTTGTCACTGTTTACTGTTTAACTAGCTACCGTTGGCTGGCAGGCTCGTTAGCTAACGTTACGTGAAGTGTGTACAACATCCGTTGAATAAGGCGGTGTCAGTAACATCGTCGGCCAAAAAGCGTGAATGAAATTGTTGCCAGCAGATCTGGTTTGGCTGTTTTCATGTTATCCAGGGGTAAACAAATCATCGTCCAGAGGGTCAAGTGTGTGCTTCGAGAGGAAAACGAGATGGGTGGGGCTAAAGCTTAGGGTGAGGGTGTGAATGATGCTGAATGGGTGTAGACAAAGAAGAGCTCTTTACTAGATACCAAAACATTCAAAGGTGACTTTCTCAAAAGTGAGTTTACAAGTTGATCAACTTTCAAAGCAGAATTACTTTCCTATTGTTCCTCAAATGCAGTGTATGATATACCTTTTTGTAACTCAGAGTCTCTACTTTTATATAATGTAAAAAAACACAATGTCACGACTTCCGCCGAAGATGGTGTCTCTCCTTGTTCGGGCGGCGTTCGCAGTCGGCGTAGCTGGTCTTCTAGCCATCATCAATCTATTTTTAATTTTCCATTTGTTTTGTCTTGTCTTCCCACACACCTGGTTCCAATTCCATTCATTATCTGTCATGTATTTAACCCTCTTTTTCTCACATGTCCTTGTCCGGAATTGTTTGCTGTTTAGTGTTTGTTGCTTGCGTTATATACTGGTGGGAAAAGGGTTGTTAGCCCATGTACTCTTGTGATGTTTTTGTACCGTTTTGGTTGTATGATTAAACAACTACGGTTAGTACAAAGTTCTGCTCTCCTGCACCTGACTTCTCTGCCACCAGTTACGCAACCCTTACAGAATACCGGACCTGACATATGGAGTCAGCAGGAGCTGGTACCCGGGAATAGGGGTGGAGGAGCGTCCGGGAGCATGCAGCAATGCTCCATCATCTAGGCATCACCATGGACCGCGTTGTCCAGACAATGGACCGCTGGGAGAGACAAGGAGTTCTACCAGCGCCTCCACCAGCACAACCGGGGTCTCCCATTCTCAACCCTTCTGGTTCCATTGGGATTCATCTCTCCCTTCCCCACGATTACGTTCAGACCAGGTCTCCACCATGCGCATTCCCCCTGAATATGCCGATTTGGCTCTCGCCTTCTGTAAGAAGAAGGCGACTCAATTAGACGCTGCACTTCCCAGGAGTCACAGGTATCCTCTGTCACAAACGGAGACAGTGGCTATGGAACAATATGTCTCAGAATCCCTGCATCAGGGGTACATTCGGTCCTCCACATCCCCCGCCTCCTCGAGTTTCTTTTTTGTGAAGAAGAAGGATGGAGGTCTGCGCCCGTGTATTGACTATAGAGGTCTAAATCAGATTACAGTGAGGTACAGTTACCCACTACCTCTCATCGCCACGGTGATTGAGTCAACGCATGGGGCGCGTACTTTCACCAAAGGAGCGCTTACAACCTGGTGCGTATCCGGGAGGGAGACGAGTGGAAGACGGCATTCAGTACCACCTCAGGGCATTATGAGTACCTCGTCATGCCGTACGGATTGATGAATGCTCCATCAGTTTTCCAAGCTTTTGTAGATGAGATTTTCAGGGACCTGCACGGGCAGGGTGTAGTGGTGTATATTTATGATATTCTGATATACACCGGCTACACGCGCGAGCATGTGTCCCTGGTGCGCAGGGTGCTTGGACGGTTATTGGAGCATGACCTGTACGTCAAGGCTGAGAAGTGTGTTCTTCCAGCAGTCCGTCTCCTTTTTTAGTGTACCGCATTTCTACCTCGGGGGTGGAGATGGAGAATGACCGCATTGTAGCCGTGCGTAATTGACAGACTCCCACCACGGTAAAGGAGGTGTAGTGGTATCTTGGGTTTGCCAATTACTACTGGAGGTTTATCCGGGGGTTTTGGTCAGGTAGCGGCTCCCATTACGTCACTGCTGAAGGGGGTCTGGTGAGTTTGCAGTGGTCAGTTGAGGCGGACAGGGCTTTTGGTCACCTGAAGGCTCTGTTTACCTCGGCTCCCGTGCTGGCCCATCCGGATCCCTCTGTCACAACTTCCACCGACGGTGGCTCCTCTGCCTGTTCGGGCGGCGTTCCGCGGTCGTCACCGGCCTATTAGCTGCCACCGATCCTCGTTTCCTTTCTGTTGATTGTTCTATTGTTTGCACCTGTTTTGTGTTTTTATTCTAGGGCTATTTAAGCCGGTCAAGCCCGCCTCCTTTTGTGCGGGCTTTTTTCACACGCCGAATTAAAGAGGAGCGTTTTCCCCTACACCGTGCTCTCTGCGTCTGACTCCACACCCACCACTCCTAGCTGACCCTCTTTGGTTTTCATAGTGGAGGTGGATGCGTCCGAGGCTGGGATAGTAGCCGTGCTATCTCAGCGCTCAGGTACGCCAGCGAAACTATGCCCCTGTGCCTTCTTCTCTAAGAAGCTCAGCCCGGTGGAGCGAAACTATGACGTGGGGGACCGGGAGCGGTTGGCTGTCGTAAAGGCTTTGAAGGCGAGGAGACATTGGCTTGAGGGGGCATCTGGACTGACCACCGCAATCTGGAGTACACCCGGACAGCGAGGAGACTGAACCCTCGCCAGGCGGGCCATGTTTTTCACCCGTTTTGTGTTTACCCTTTCCTACAGACCAGGCTCCCAGAACGTGAAGGCAGACGCATTGTCCCGGCTGTATGACACAGAGGAGTGGCCCATGGATCCCACTCCCATACTCCCAGCATCATGCCTGGTGGCGCCGGTAGTGTGGGAGCTGGACACGGACATTGAGCAGGAGTTACATGCAAAACCGTTTTGGTTGTATGCTTCAACAACTACGGTTAGTACAAAGTTCTGCTCTCCTGCGCCTGACTTCTCTGCCACCAGTTAAGCAACCCTTACACACAATTTATAATGTTGCTACATAAGACCGAATACAGGTGGTGAGTCACATATGTCATTGACATAAACAACTTTAATTGTTGCATCTCACTGTGTTGTTGTCTAACTCATACATTGTTGTGCCCCTGGCCTGAGAGGATGGAGGTTAAATATGTAGCTAGATGTAGAAGCCTAATGTTAACTGGATAACGTTGCCCATGAATGGAAGTTAGGCAAGCGAACAAGCATTTTAGCCTAGGACAACAAACAAGAAAAGCGTGTACTGTATGATAGTGATAGACCGTGTACTGTATAACAGAGTGATAGACCGTGTACTGTATAACAGAGTGATAGACCGTGTACTGTATAACAGAGTGATAGACAGTGTACTGCATAACAGAGTGATAGACCGTGTACTGTATAACAGAGTGATAGACCGTGTACTGTATAACAGAGTGATAGACAGTGTACTGTATAACAGAGTGATAGACCGTGTACTGTATAACAGAGTGATAGACCGTGTACTGTATAACAGAGTGATAGACAGTGTACTGCATAACAGAGTGATAGACCGTGTACTGTATAACAGAGTGATAGACAGTGTACTGCATAACAGAGTGATAGACCGTGTACTGTATAACAGAGTGATAGACAGTGTACTGTATGACAGAGTGATAGACAGTGTACTGTATAACAGAGTGATAGACAGTGTACTGTATAACAGAGTGATAGACAGTGTACTGTAAAACAGAGTGATAGACCGTGTACTGTATAACAGAGTGATAGACAGTGTACTGCATAACAGAGTGATAGACAGTGTACTGTATAACAGAGTGAGAGACAGTGTACTGTATAACAGAGTGATAGACAGTGTACTGTACAACAGAGTGATAGACAGTGTACTGAATAACAGAGTGATAGACAGTGTACTGTATAACAGAGTGATAGACAGTGTACTGTATAACAGAGTGATAGACAGTGTACTGTATAACAGAGTGATAGACAGTGTACTGTATGACAGAGTGATAGACAGTGTACTGTATAACAGAGTGATAGACAGTGTACTGTATGACAGAGTGATAGACAGTGTACTGTATAACAGAGTGATAGACAGTGTACTGTATAACAGAGTGATAGACATTGTACTGTATAACAGAGTGATAGACAGTGTACTGAATAACAGAGTGATAGACAGTGTACTGTATAACAGAGTGATATACCGTTTTGTCAACATGACATAGAGGAGGATGTCGTTGGCGTTTCTCTACAATTAGTGTGAGTCAACATGGTTTTTCTACTTGTAGGAACACGCAGACACACAGACATCAGGACCAGGACCCGTTCTTTGCAACGTGCGGTAACTCTCTGTGGTTCTAAATCAATCGTTTTTTAATGGTCCAGAAATGTCGGAAACATGACCTTGATTGACCCTGCTGTAGGTCATGTAACTGTCTGTTACATACCATATGCTTTGTGAATTTAACCGGACAGATGTTGCTCTCCGGTTTTGTGATAAAACAAAAGTGTGGTTGAATGTATTCTGCCACTGTGTCTTCTTATTGTCTCAGACTTATTAATTATATATTAATAACAGTGGGTTTTACCCACGCACTGATACTGGTGTTACCTCATAATTGTCTTGGATAGAATTCGGACACCCCCGGTTTAGGACTGAACCTGCCCAGTTGATGTAAGAGCTCTGGAATGTTTTAATTATAGGCTGTGTCCGGGCGTTCTCCGTTTTAATTTGTTTAATGTTGTAATTGTTTTTTTTTCACCTTTATTTAACCAGGTAGGCCAGTTGAGAACACGTTCTCATTTACAACTGCGACCTGGCCAAGATAAAGCAAAGCAGTGCGACACAAACAACAACACAGAGTTACACATGGAATAAACAGACGTACAGTCAATAACACAAAGGAAAAACAAATATATATATATATACAGTGTGTGCAAATGAGGTAGGATTAGGGAGGTAAGGCAATAAATAGGCCATAGTGGCGAAGTCATTACAATTTAGCAATTAAATGTGAATTATGTAATTAAATATCATCCACTATCCGGAACCACGGTCAGTAATACCCACACACATTTATAACTGTCACTTGAGTGTTCGTTTTCTTCTAATTGTTTCTTACATTTTTCCATTCTGTTCTCCTTTCTTTCCTCTGTCACGTCGGTGTACGTTATTCCTGAGGGTCGTTAGCGTCAGGCTAAAGTTGTGCCAGAATGTGGAACATATAGCCTGTTACAATCATTATGGAACTCAGACCCCACGGAGCAGGTTAAACCTGTAGCCCGGTGCCCGGTTCACGACGACTGGACCGTTGTCATACAGTTCCATGATTAGTGAGAATTAGGGTAGATGTATGGGACCCTATTCAACCCCTATTGTACACTTTAAAACCTTCCAATGTTTCATGGATTGAACTTGAATATGACAACTTTTAGGATGAATCAAACCACTGTATTTATTATTTATCAACATATCTCGTGTGAAAACGCTGTTGAATGAAAACTCCACCAGTAAATCTGTTGGCCAGCAAGTGTGTGTTTTCATTGATTAAATTACATGTATTCACCGCACGCAAGGGAACCACGCCTGCAAAGCCCGTAATGCAACTTAATAAGGTAAGTCTGAATATAAACTGCTGAGAAGTGCGTAGGAAAGGCGTGTATAAGACGGGCGTCATTTCATAAGTTGGAATAGTGCCCTTAGTGAATACACACATGCACTGCTTGAGTTCACATGAGGTGCGATCAGTTTCTCTCGCCCGTTGTACCGGGGCTTGTATTCAGAAGAAAGGTGTGTCGACAACGATTGAACCAGTGGGTAACATTAAGCAGCGGTGCACCAGCCAAGTTACATCGAGCGCACAGCATTGAGCAAAACGGACCACCACTTTCCTGATCAGTGTCGGCAGAAAGCAGTTTCAACTTTGATTTAGTCTGACGTTTAAATAGTTTCTATGCTTATTGTTGCACGTCACTTTTACTTGACTGACTTGACGAAACAGCGTGTTTTCTTTAGTGACAGCTTGACATCATTACGATTCACGTCTTCAAACGTAGTTTCGTCATGCGGATAATAATCACGATAATGTGCTGTCAGTCGCCTTTACCAATAATACCCTACCTCATAGCCCTGTAGCCTATAGCATCACATTAGATCATATTGATTAGGCTAATAAATACGAATCAACACTAATGTAAATACGACTAAACTTATCATTCTTGAAAGTTGAAATCAGTATTGTATTAACTTTACAATTCTTCAGGTGTCGTTCCCTTAAATCATCTGTCTCTCTGTGATAGCCTAACTTCTCCACAACACTTTTCTACATTAAATTATAAAAGAACGTTACAAACCTCTGATGTTTTAGTCTTCTACCCATAAGGTCCAATTCTTCCACCTAAGTGGACTTTCTGTGTTGGGACATGAGGTGTAGGGAGGAGAGTGCTGGAGAGGGAGGAGAGAGGGAGAGGTGGAGGGAGGAGAGGGAGGAGACGGAGAGGTGGGGAGAGGGAGGAGACTGGGGAGAGGGAGAGGTGGAGGGAGGAGAGAGGAGGAGAGAGGTGTAGTGGGAGAGAGGGAGGAGGTGGAGAGAGGGGTGAGGAGACTGGGGGAGAGGGAGAGGTGGAGGGAGGAGAGAGGAGGAGAGAGGTGTAGTGGGAGAGAGGGAGGAGGTGGAGAGAGGGGTAGGGAGAGAGGGAGGAGATGGAGAGGTGGGGAGAGGGAGGAGACTGGAGGGAGGGAGAGGTGGAGGGAGGAGACTGGAGGGAGAGGTGTAGTGGGAGAGAGGGAGGAGACAGGTGGTAAGGGAGAGAACTTGAGAAGATCTGCCGAGAAGAATGGGAGAAACTCCCCAAATACAGTTGTGCCAAGCTTGTAGCGTCATAACCAAGAATACCCAAGGCTGTAATCGCTGCCAAAAGTGCTTCAACAAAGTACTGAGTAAAGGGTCTGAATACTTATGTAAATGTGATACTTCCGGTAGTTAAAAACAAATATGTTAAAATGTCTAAAACCAGATTTTGCTTCTGTCATGATGGGGTATTGTGATGTCATTATGGGGTATTGTGATGTCATTATGGGGTATTGTGATGTCATTATGGAAAATAAAAATGATAGAAAAGGCGAAGGAGTTGGGTGGAATCGTCCTTTAATTCATGGCCACTTGTTCAGCTGGGCCAGGGCGCTTTCATTAGGTCAGGTGGAAATGTCAGACAGATCTCAACTGATTAAAAGGAGGAATTCGCCATCGTCCGACCTTTCTCTTCCTTCATTCTGTGCGTCCATGAATCAACGTAAGTCCAGCGGATCCGTTACCTTTCATCTGAACTATCTGTTGCGATCGGGAGAGCGGAGCGCAGGCTTCAAACCTATTGTGTAATGTGAATGGACAATGATCACGGCACCTACAGATCATCACAGGCCAATTAGGCCATCAATATATGGTTAATATGTAATGAAATGACATGTACATATGAAGACAAACCTGAAAGGATGAAATATGAAACGTCATTGTTTGCTGAACTGATCAATTCTGATATCAAACTGATATAATTACATGTATTATTCACATGATTATGACGTAATAAAAAAGGAAATAAATACAATACTGTGAATGACCCCACGTCATGTTTCAGCTACAAAACCACCGAAGGTGAGCTTTCAAGGAAAAATACACGATGCAAAATGTTAAAATATTAAACACAGCAAAAATAAGTTGCCTGCTTAATATCTGGAATCCTTCCTTCCTTCCTTCCTTCCTTCCTTCCTTCCTTCCTTCCTTCCTTCCTTCCTTCCTTCCTTCCTTCCTTCCTTCCTTCCTTCCTTCCTTCCTTCCTTCCTCACACAGTTGAGTGTTGATGCTGTTGGTCCCTGTAAACTGGGAGACGAAGACGTCAGGGCTGGAAATGGTGGGGAGCACTTTGACTGGCAGGTCCCGACTGAAGGTTTCCACACCAACATGGATGAGCCTAAATGACTCAATGACCTTTCCTATTGACTTCTAATTCCACCGTATTGCTGATGTTCCTGATTATGTTAATAATGAGAATGAATGTTATGATTTGATCTTTGTGATCATGAATTTGATTGGATACATGTTATTCTGTTTCCTTTGTTATGCAGCACAGACAGACTACCCGGTAAATATACAACTTTGTGGTTAAAGGAATTCCTGCCTCAGTCTCATCCATTCCTCTGTCACCTGACCCGTGTCAGTCATTCTACCTGTCCAGCTACCCACACAGATTCCAATAATCTTTCAGGGGTATTGTGATGTCATTATGGGGTATTGTGATGTCATTATGGGGTATTGTGATGTCATTATGGGATATTGTGATGTCATTATGGGGTATTGTGATGTCATTATGGGGTATTGTGATGTCATTATGGGGTATTGTGTGTAGATTGATGAGATGAAAAAACAATTAAATCCATTTTAGAATAAGGCTGTAATGTAACAACATGTGTTAAAAGTCAAGGGGTCTGAATACTTTCCTAATGTGCTGTATCTCCATGAAGACCAAGAGGTCCCTGTAGAATTTCTCCTGGTTTACTTCTTGAATTGACTGGAATTTAAATGGAATTGACCCCAACCCAGACAATGTATTGGTTTACCAACCTTTCTCAATATATTTTTCAATTATGAATTCTCACACCCAGGGGCCAATTAAATCAAATGTTATTGGTCCATACACATATTGAACAGATGTTATTGGTCCATACAAATATTGAGCAGATGTTATTGGTCCAGACACACATTAGGCAGATGTTATTGGTCCAGACACACAATGAGCAGATGTTATTGGTCCAGACACATATTGAACAGATGTTATTGTTCCAGACACACATTGAGCAGATGTTATTGGTCCAGACACACATTGAGCAGATGTTATTGGTCCAGACACACATTGAGCAGATGTTATTGGTCCAGACACAGATTGAGCAGATGTTATGATTATTATTATTTGTTTTTCAACCCGTCCAGTTGGTGGCGGCAATGCACCTTTTTGGGTGCAGTCCGCCATAAACCCCACAGAAGAAGAAGAACGTTATCGTCGAAGAGGAATGTTTCAGAGGTTTGTAGCGTTCTTTTACAATGTAATGTAGAAAAGTATTTTTGAGAAGTTAGGTTATCATAAAGAGAGAGATGATTTACGGGGTAAGACATCCGCCAAGTTAATACAATATTGATTTAAACTTTCAAGAATGATTATTTTAGGCTTATATACATATCTGTTGATTCATAGTGATTATCCTAATCAATAAGATCCAATGTGATGTGATATAGGCTACAGGGCTATGAGGTATGGTATTATTGTTATAGGTGATTGACAGCACATTAAGGTGATTATTATCCGCATGAAAGACTGTGGAAACTGGCTCACTTTCACTTCCTAAAAGAAGACGTGCATCGGAATGATGTATAGCTGTCATTAAATAAAATAGTCTGTCTCGTCAAGTAAATGTGACGTTCAACAATGTGCATAGAAACTATTTAAATGTCGGGCTAAATCACATGTTTAAAGCTTTCTGACGATAGATCAGGAAGGCGGTGGTCCGTTTGGCGAACTGCAGGTGCGCTCGATATAACTTCACCGGCTCATCTATGTACATTGTTATCCACGGGTTGAATCATCAGCACGCCCTTTCTCAGAATACAAACCCCGGTGCGCCGGGCGAGATAAACTGATCGCACCTCAGGTGAACTCTAGCAGGGCATGGGTCTATTCACTAAACCAGGGATGAACTCTAGCAGGGCATGGGTCTATTCACTAAAACAGGGATGAACTCCAGCAGTGCATGGGTCTATTCACTAAACCAGGGATGAATTCTAGCAGGGCATGGGTCTATTCACTAAACCAGGGATGAACTCCAGCAGTGCATGGGTCTATTCACTAAATCAGGGATGAACTCTAGCAGGGCATGGGTCTATTCACTAAACCAGGGATGAATTCTAGCAGGGCATGGGTCTATTCACTAAACCAGGGATGAACTCTAGCAGGGCATGGGTCTATTCACTAAACCAGGGATGAACTCTAGCAGGGCATGGGTCTATTCACTAAACCAGGGATGGGCAACTGGCGGCCTGGACCAATAATAAAAAACATTGTTTTGGAACTCAGCCTGGATCTCAACTTACTGTAGACCGTTAGAATAATATAATACACAAGGTGACAGAATAATAGAATACACAAGGTGACAGAATAATAGAATATACAAGGTGACAGAATAATAGAATACACAAGGTGACAGAATAATAGAATACACACGGTGACAGAATAATAGAATACACAAGGTGACAGAATAATAGAATACACACGGTGACAGAATAATAGAATACACACGGTGACAGAATAATAGAATACACACGGTGACAGAATAATAGAATACACACGTTAACAGAATAATAGAATACACATGGTGACAGAATAATAGAATACACATGGTGACAGAATAATAGAATACACATGGTGACAGAATAATAGAATACACATGGTGACAGCAACATGTGCAGGAGAAAGGGGCGGGGGGTGTATGATTGTGGGTTACTGATATACATTTTTATTTATTAATTATTAAATGATTAAAACTCGTAATTAGGTTACCAAATCTGAAACTAAAATAATTAAGAAACTCATTTGAAAAACAAAAACTATAATAATTGATTCCAAAACTAAAATAAAATAAAAACCATCATAAATGATGTTCTGTTATTTCTTCCTTCTGTACATTGTCTGGTCAATGCTGCCAGGAGAAGGTGATGTTTCAAATAGGCTTAACTTGTTCATGTCCCTAGACAGACAGGTTGCCTCCAACAATGTACCAATGTACCTGCATGCAAGCGAAGATTGTCTATTATATTGAGAAGATACTCAAGTGACCGCTCTAACAATGGAAATGCATGTCTTCAAAGATGGAAGGCAGGCGGGACGAGGCGAGATCTGGTGGGATCATGTAGCCAATGAGAGGGCAGATACGCGTGTGAACAACAAGCCATAGAGATTAAGGGACTGATTTTTAAATCTGTGTCATTATAGCCTCTGTGACAGCATGGGCAGTGCCATTGAGGATATCTCCATTTTAAAGTAGTACATTTTCTTCTTCATTGGCTGATTGCTCCCAACTCATAGGAATCCCCCACCCAGTTGACTACTTTAAAATGAGTGGGAAGGCCTCAAGAGCAATGTCCATTCTAAAACAGATTATATCCATGATGAGTCCTCCATCTCTATGACAACAGGCACAACTCCGATATGAAGTCGTTCTTTTTTTCTCCTAACAACCTAACCATTCCGAAACTTCTATTCAATCAAATAAGCCTCTACATAGCGAATTAGTAATTCCATTTTTTGTTGACCAAATTCAAACAAACTCCTCACTTCCTGGGCTTATTTTCGTGGACAGAGTTTGCGCTGAGTAAAACCTCTCGCTTCGCCTCTTCCTCTCTGATACTTGTCTGTAGAAGTTTCTGTGGTCAGTTGGGACAGAGAGGAAGAGGCGAAGTGAGAGGATTTACTCCGCACTAAATCTGTCCTTGTGAGATAAGCCCTTTTTTGTACGGAGGTCTTTTATTTTTATTTATTTTATTTCACTTTATTTAACCAGGTAGGCCAGTTGAGAACAAGTTCTATGAGAGTGTGGAGTTACGTGAGGCTTATTTGATCTAAAACCTGATTTAATAACTAGTGCGAGTAAAGAAAAGTAGAACAGCTATAATGACATTACAAAAGGATTCGGAGCTGACTTCGGCTATCGTGTCACCTCCAAAATGTCTTTCCAGAGCGGGAGAGGAACTCTAGAAGGTTTGTCATGTTTAGGCTGTTACAAATGTACTGATATAAGTGGATGGATGTTGCATTCCAGTGTTATGATACTGATGATTTGTCTCCATAGATGGTTTGTTTACATTTCTACGGTTGTGGCTAGATGGAGTAGAGCTGTAGGCCTACAGCTCCATCTAGTGGTTGAGTTGGGGACAACACATATTGACAAATGTAGCTTTTTAGCTAAGCCAAACCCTTTTTCCTAACCTTTTACCTCAGTCTCCTGTGTTAGTGTTAGTTCTCCTAAGCTGCCTCGTTAGTTCTCCTCCTAACCTGCAGCTAGTTCCCTCCTCTCCTAACCTGCTGTGTTAGTTCTCCTCCTAACCTGCTGTATTTAGTTCTCCTAACCTGCTGTGTTAGTTCTCCTCCTAACCTGCTGTGTTAGTTCTCCTCCTAACCTGCCGCTGTTAGTTCTCCCCTCCCCTAACCTGCTGTGTTTCTTCTCCTCCTAACCTGCCGTGTTAGTTCTCCTCCTAACCTGCCGTGAGTTAGTTCTCCTCCTAAGCTGCCGCTAGTTCTCCTCCTAACCTGCCGCGTTAGTTCTCCTAACCTGCTGCGTTAGTTCTCCTAACCTGCTGCGTTAATGATCCTGCTATGTAATCTTTTTACATGTATTTATCCCCTTATTTTAGTGCCTAAACTATCCGCATATATACTTCCATTCATTTTTTTAACTGGTACTGAGGACCTTCCGATGAGTCTTTTGAGGCTTGAGGGCGTCTAGAGGAAAAGCGGAGAACACCATCATGTTCTCCCAGAGACTCCCATCTTACAGTAGAGTGGTCATAATAGTTTGTAGGACAAACCGTTTGCTACAGAAGGTTTTGTGAGAAAACCGATTTTCAGGAAGTCTCTAAATTACAGTTTTAACCATGTTTTAAGGCTATGGTGTTTGTTTACAAACATTGAGTTAAACAAGCTTATATATTTTGGGTTCTGATGAAGTACGACAGTTGAACTGAGCTCATGAGGCATTTATAATGCTACGTTCTTCAAGAATGAATCAGTATACAGTATATAATTAATTTATACGTCCAAAATTGATGTATCAACTCAAGTATTTTAGCTTTAAAGACCCAATGCAGGCATTTTTATATCAATATCAAATCATTTCTGGTTAACAATTAATTAAGTACTTTGCTGTACTAGATTTCCCCAAAATGGGCTGTTGTTATGGAGTCAGGGATCCAACCAGGCGGACTAGCTGTTGTTATGGAGTCAGGATCCAACCAGGCGGACTAGCTGTTGTTATGGAGTCAGGGATCCAACCAGGCGGACTAGCTGTTGTTATGGAGTCAGGGGATCCAACCAGGTAGACTAGCTGTTGTTATGGAGTCAGGGGATCCAACCAGGCGGACTAGCTGTTGTTATGGAGTCAGGGGATCCAACCAGGTGGAGTAGCTGTTGTTATGGAGTCAGCTAATGGGGATCCAAGTCAAATCAAATGAATAACATATTGGACTGTGTATGTTTGAATACAATATGAAGTCTGATTTAACTCTTTGACCACAGACAGTTAATGTGTTGTTAATGGTTCTTCAACAATGTTCAGAAATATTGACTGTTCTGTTATTTCTTCTTGTAGCTGAGTGAGCTGTGGCTTACATCTAAAATGAATCTCTCTGGGGAGAGAGAGGAGGGGACCACTGCCTCTAAAATGAATCTCTCTGCGGACAAAGAGGAGGAGAACACTGCATCTAAAAATGAGTCTCTCTGGGAGAGAGAGGAGGAGACCACCACCTCTAAAATGAGACTCTCTGGGGAGAGAGAGGAGGAGACCACCACCTCTAAAATGAGTCTCTCTGGGAGAGAGAGGAGGGGGACCACTGCCTCTAAAATGACTCAAGGCACCAGTTCTAAGAGGTGAGAGATTAAATGTAAAATATACAGCTCTCTTAAAGATATAAAACTAAAGGGAAAAGTTCCCAAATTACGCTAAATGTAGGTCTACATCATTCATTTAAAAGTCCCAGAATCGATTTAGCAATTGCAGACCGTAGCTTTAAAAGAAACATCAGAACTTCTAGAAGGTCCACTATTCAGTTAAAATGAAGTCGATGTGATATTGATGAGGTGATCTGTCTCCTGTTTTGTTCAGTGTCCAGAAGCCCAGAGCAGAGTCCCTACAACCAGCCTGCTATCAATGAAGAGTGATCAGCCACCTGCTTTCAGCCAGGAAACATTACCAGATGACAATAAGGAAGTGAAGAGTTTGGACAGTGAGAATGCATTAAAGATCACACACAACCTTCTCTGGACAGAAGAAGTAAGACTGTGTTTCATACAATATTACAAAGAACGGTACAAAGGCCCTTATAAAACACACACACAAACTTATGAGTCCCAACTCTCATTGTTTTCCTACAGGTCAAACTCTGCTGACAGTCCAACAAGACATTAAGGCTAAACTGAAACACAAGTATCAACACATATGTGAAGGAATTGGACACCATGAAACCAAAGTCTGTTAAAGGACATCTACACAGAGCTCTACATCA